>JAMKCF010000008.1:2500-602500 GCA_023634235.1 Pisaster brevispinus | reverse complement strand
GTCTTTGACACGCTGTTCCTTTTCTGTGCTTGCATGCTCCACACTCTGCAGGGGACACCTGCATAGCAGGGGACACCTGCATAGGAAATTGAAAATAAAACTGTTACTGGATTTAAGTGTATGCATAAGTGGTCTGTTGAATGTTGCAAAACAAATATGGTTTTTATAGTTTGAAGAATAAGGTGCAACAAATTTTGCTTGTTTTTCTGCTGCCCACTTCTCTAGGTTAAAGCTTTTGGGGCAAGTTTAAATAACTTGTTTGACATCCAATCTAAAAACAAAAAAGTAAAGGCACACACAAGTGGGCACTAGAGGCAGATAAAAGAGGGGCATTCCAGGCAAATACAAGAGGGCACTAGAGCTGACCCAAGGGAGGCACTAGAACTGACCCAAGGGGGAACTACAGGCACAACCATGGGGGAAACTAGAGGCAGAACCAAGTAGGCAATTGAGGCAGACCCAAGGTGGGCACTACAGGCAAATAGAAAGGGGGCACTTGAGGCACACACGAGGGGGGCACTATAGAGACAGACCAAATGGGGGCACTACAGGCACAACCTATTACCATGCACTACAGGCACACCCAAGAGAACACTAGAGGCAGACATAAGGGGGCACTAGAGGAAGACTCAAGGGGCCACTAGAGGCACCCTAAGGTGGGCACTAAAGGCACACCCCATGGGGGCACTAGAGGCAGACCCAAGGGGAGCCTAGAGGCAGACCCAAGAGGGACACTATAGAGGCACCCTAAGGAGGCCACTAGCACTAGAGGCACACCCCATGGGGGCACTATAGAGGCAGACCCAAGGGGGGGGGCACTAGGGGAAGAATCAATGGGCCACTAGAGTCACCCTAAGGGGGGCACTAGAGGCACACCCCATGGGGAGCCTAGAGGCAGACCCATGGGGAGCCTAGAGGCAGACCCATGGGGAGCCTAGAGGCAGACCCAAGGGGAGCCTAGAAGCAGACCGAAGGGGAGCCTAGAGGCAGACCCAAGGGGAGCCTAGAGGCAGACCCAAGGGGAGCCTAGAGGCAGACTCAAGGGGAGCCTAGAGGCAGACCCAAGGGGAGCCTAGAGGCAGACCCAAGGGGAGCCTAGAGGCAGACCCATGGGGAGCCTAGAGGCAGACCCAAGGGGGGACACTTGAGGCAGACTAAAGGGTCACTGAAGGCACACCCCAGAAAGGTCAACAGAATAAATGTGCAGTTTGAACAATTCTAAAAGGCAGGTTGGAAAATGTGTGGCAGTCAGAAAAAGGGAAAATTGTGCCAGTGCCAGTGTGGTGGGGAGTAAAATCCTGAGTGCAGGATGCAACTGGCTGAATGGGCCAAACAGACATAGTGTTTCATCATAGGTTTAGCCAGAGGGGTGTCTGGTGTCTTTTGGACACCCTGTTTTTAATTTGGACACACTGTCTTATGTTTCATTTACACGTAAATGTATTGTAAGTGAACAATTTGGACATCCAGTTTTTTAATTTCTAGCAAATTTGGACAAACTTTTACAAAGTTTTAGTTACCAAATCCTGGCTAAAACCTTTCCAACAGTCCAGACCAAGCTTGCAATTACATCGTGGAATAAGTTTATCTAAACAAATCATAATGAATAATAAATAATGAATAATAAATAACGAATAATGAAAAAAAAACTCAAGTTTTATGGACGTAAATGTGAAACTTTCATTCCCATCATTCCAGTGGCTTGCCTTTTATTAATGAGTCCCGTCCAGCGCCATTTTCGAAATGTTTGCCGCTGACGCAAAAAGATTAAACTCACAAAATTTTAGTATCCTGAGAAGCTGTGCATCGCAAATTTATCCATTTTGTCAAAAAGAAACACCTAAAGATGCAGTATAGTGAAATAGAAGGACGGAACAATTGTGGTAAATGAAGAAAAAAAATAAATTTTACCTTGCCTCTTTTTCACACGCTCACGACCACGTTGTTGAAAAGCCAATGTGCGTGCGCAGGTTTTAAAGGGTGACGACCAGCCTGAACATTTGACGTCACACTATCGAGACCATTGATCTCCATTAATGGAGATCAATGATCGAGACACAGGGGGGCGTTGCACACTGGGGACCAGACAAAAAGGGACCGACTAGTCTCAGGCGCCCTCCTGTGGTTATCTGTGGTGATCAAACATGTGTAACTCTTTCAATTAATCGGAAGAGTTTTACTGGGGACTTGAATAACAGGTTTGGTCATTTCTGAAAAGCTCGTAGGGGCACTCTGTATCTTTTTGTTTCAGGACTCATGAGTTAAAATTTTTGTTTGTTTTTGAGGTCAAGTTTTAAACCAGAGACTTTGAATATTAACTAAACTGAGACAACCGGTCTTGAGCAGCTCCAGCTATGTCTTTATCAGCTGTTTAATATCTTATTGTTGAATAAATTATAAATTGTTCAAAACTGTGTATTATTTATTATTTACAGTGAACAACTACAAAACTGAATGTCTAGAGAAACTAAAATAGTTATGTTAACTGTTGAATTACTTATGAGTTAATTATTGATTTTTTATATATATATATTTTTACTTTTGGACTGAGTATGTTACGAAACACACGGTTTGGCATAATTCTGTCACTAGTCCTCGTCTCTCCCCCCACCCCCATGCCTGAAGTGACCAAAAGAGGGACCTATTTCCCGAGGCTGAATGGATATGTCGATCTTCTGGTCGCTCACAGTCCCGGAGGGGGGGGGGGGGAGGGTAGACGTGCTCACATTACCCCATTGCCAGTCCCTGACGTGCGCATCCAATTATAAATACCGTGCTTTCATTCCATTCACATAAGGGGGTAATTATTCACAAGCGATTTGTATAAACAATCGTTGCAAATTTAAACCAACATTCACTAAATCAGTATACCTCAATGAATACAAAGAACAAGAACATTTCGTTAGGGTGGTGAACAAACACATTAATAATGATAATCAAAGCACAGAGAATAACTTTGATTCAATTCCTCGACTCATGGAGAAGGTGCTCCACCATTTTTGTTACAAAGACTTATCAGCATCTAAATTATTCCCACCACCCCAGCCAAAGCCACAACTACAACCTTTCTGCCCCTCTCCCACTACCCCGAATAGGAATATGGGGGGGGGGGCTGCTAAATAAAAAACTAACCAGTTGTTAATATGAAAATCTGTTCATGCGTGTCAACTATTGTAGATGTTTCATAGTTTCATGTTGTATTCAAGGTCCTAGACTCACGCCCAAGGCACGCTACTTTAATGGAACATCCTTCCTATGTTGACGGTTGCAGCAGGTCTGGGTTGTTCAGCATAAAGGGATCTAGGATAATCTCATATCTCAATGGAACGAACGATTTCGCGAAATGGCAGCAACTGATGTTGCAGATTCAAGAGGGAAGCCCATCAATCATGTTGGTAAGTGTGAAGTTATTCCACCGTAGGTCAAGACAGACTGGCTCCTGGGAAAAAAATAATTGCAATTTTTGTGTTCCATGGTTGTGGAATTGTACTTCAATGCTGCTTAGCATGGCAAAGTTCGGTATCTGTCTAAATGCAAACGAATCATGAAAATGACCGATTTGATTTTAAATTACACACACACACAATGATAGCTGTGAGTCGTAGTATAGGCCAAGGTATATTAACCATAGAGAAAGAGCTTCTCTATGGTATAACCATGGAGCTGGTATTACCAATGGAGGTACACATTAATGGAGACACGTCACTTTACATGATTTATGTTCCAGCATCCACGAAGCGATGGGGACGAGTGGTAGTCTTTGCAGCCTTTGGTACATTTCTCCTGGAGATGGGCGCTATGCAGACATTTGGAGTTTATCTCCCGGTTCTCTTACGGGAGTTTGGATCTGGTTCTGGTGAGCTAGGATGTGTCGTTGGTTCAGCTAATGCCATCACAAGCCTAACTGGTAAAATCCTCGTAACATTAATTGCTTTAGTATCTAGCAAATCGCATTGACAAAACAATGGAAGACGCCACATTCGGGAAATAGATGCTTCATAATTTTAACTCAAGTTTGTTTTCTCATTGAATAAGATGATTTTAAAAACTTTTAAAACGAGTGTCGAAAACTTCAAAATCGTTTACAAAAAGAAAATGTTAACATACATGTTGGTTACAAAACGATGGTATTACAAAAAAAATGCCATGAATGACGTGTCAAATGACCATTTTTATCAACATGGCCTGTTTCCAAATCGCCCACAGGTCGCATCGCACTGTTAGTGTTGCACTTCATAACTTAAAAGTTGTAATTTATTTTCCATATTTTTGTGTAGGTCTGTTTGGCAGCGTGGTTTTGAACAGGTTTGGTTGCCGTCAGACTGTAATGTTGGGAGGTTTAGTAATGGTCTTTGGAGTTGCTTTATCATCCGTAGCAATAAGCACAATTCATTTATTCATCACCCTGGGGCTGACAGTAGGTAAATCAAATTATGGAGACCTTTCACCGAACCCTTTCGTTACCGACTTGTTTGGACAGTAAACAACCACTGGCACCCATTGTTTGACCACTCAAGCGTTAAGCACACATTCTTACACAACAGAAAGCAAAGGCCATTTTTACAAACTCCATTATCTCGTTAAAGATATTGTTTTACAGCAAAAAAGTAATAAAAACGTTCTTCCTTATTGATTCCCCTTTCATATAATTTAAAACTCATTGAGATTGGTCAATAAATGTCAAAGTTTAGTGGGTTTTTTTGTGCAAGCTTGGTCGACTAAAGTCACCAATGGTAAGGAAAGGAGTATGAAAACAAGAGTTAGATATCTCACCTCAATCTATATGGCCCCGGTATTCCTTCTTGTGCTTCTTGATTGTAGCTATTAATGAAAACAATAAGCTTTTAGTTTTGCATTCTTCCATAAAAATAACAGAACTTACAAACTGGTTTGTTGTTGATGCTTTTAAGTAATATGACGGATTTTGACATTCGTTTTTACCATTGATACTGTATACTTCTCTAACTTTACCAATACTGGTTATTGACTGAATATTAATATTTTATTGCAGGACTCGGTGCCACTATGGTGCATGTTGGTCTGGTCGTAGTTGTAGGACAGTTTTACACTAAACACCACGCAATTGCCAATGGTATCGCCTTTAGTGGAATAGGGGCGGGTATATTCGTCTTCCCACCATTACTTCAATACCTCATTGATACCTACGGCTGGAGTGGTAGTCTTCTCATCCAGTCTGCTATTATCTCACATATCATTCTCATGGGATCCTTGTTCCGACCAGCATCAAGGTATAAAACATCCAAATCACCATCAATGCTCAGATCAGATTCCAATCGCCATGAATGTAAAACCAAAGAGAAAGATATGAAACCAAATGAACTGGAATCCATGGCAACTCCTAGTGAGGACGTCAATATTGAATTAAATGAACTGGAAGGCATGGCCAGTGGTGACGTCCATCAAGAGCAAGGAACGACAAAATATCGATGTTTCATCTTTGCTCTATACAAACTCCTGAAAAGCAACCCATCCCTAATTCTTCTTAACATTTCATTTTTCGTGATAGACGCTGGCTATTCCGCGTTTATTTTTCACCTTACAAACTGGGCTCTGATATCTGGCATGACCAATGCGCAAGCTTCATCTTTATTGTCATCCTTTGGGATTGGAAGCCTTGTTGGAAGACTAGTGCATGGATTCTTTCTTCTTAAACGTAAATACGTCACACCGTGGGTGCTGTTCATTCTACTCCTGCTAGTCTCTGCTCTGTCCGCTTCGCTGACAGCAGCCCAAATTGCTTTTGGCTGGACACTGACATGTGTAGCGATATTTGGAGCAGCAAGCGGTACTTTATTTCCTCTCGTAGCTGTCATTATTCGTGAGATTGCTGGTATTCGTCAGCTCCCGTTGGCTTATGGATTGACACTTTTTTGCAGTGGTTCTGGCTCCCTTCTAGGCAGCTATCTGATTGGTGAGTTTAAACCAAAAGTTTGGTCGTTAAAAAAATATATATATACTGTACATGTATACAATTAGTAGGGGAGATGGCCTTAGCTTTCGATCCAATCCGGACCTTCGTCAGAGGCATAAACAAGAACAAACACAAACATATCCATTTATAGCAAAAAGAGGAGCAAAGGATTAAGGGAGAGTATCCAGAAAAAAAGCGGGAAATTATAGCCAATCAGAGTTGTAAATTTACTGTCTAAGAACCAATAAGAGTGAAGAGGTGAGAACAAAGGATGGTCAGTGTCAAAGGCTGGATCACTGGACCATAAAGGTGGTACTGCATTGTAGGTATTACAATGCGGGAAGCATGAAAGGGTAGGATTAGAGGGCAAGCCACATAAGAAAATGCAACTAACAATAGGAGGCAAGATCAAAGTAATTATAGAATAAAAGAATCAGTGTAAGAAGTTAAAACTAAGCAAGAGGAACCTGCAGAGAGAGCAGGTTATTAATTCCTCTGCAGAGGGAATGGCTTATTGACAGGTTGATTTTTTCAAAACTTTTTGAGAAAAAAAGAAGTGTAGGGAACATGTAAATGACAATAACTGTATCTATTTTGTATCAATAAAGTAAGCGAGAGAAAAAGCGTAAAAATAAGACTAGTGGAGAGAACTTGTTGTTTACAGTTATTGTATTTATTTTATATCGAAGAAAAAAACAAGCAAGTGTGGTGGGAATTTATTTAACACCAGTGTTTACGTTGAGTCCAAAGGGTTGGACTGTCTTGAGTTGGTGAATCCAGTGTGATTCTCTGAGTTTGCGGTGTGTGTCGTCACCATTGCAAGCCTCAATCACGATGAGTTCAACATCTTTGACGCTGTGATTACGGCTGTTGAAGTGGATGGAGACGGGGTACAGTTTCTTGGTCTTTATGGAAGAGACATGGTTTGCAAAGCGAAGACTGAGTTTGGTCTTAGTCTCTCCCACATACTGTAGTCCACATCTTTTACAAGATATAACATAGACCACATTGGGTGTGCTACATAGGGAGTCGGTCTTGATATTGTAAGAAGAGCCAGTGCTATGACTCTTCACTTTAAGTGCAGGTTTGATGTAGAGACAGGTTCTACATTTAGGGCGGGTACACTTGTGACAACCCTGTATCTCTGTTAGTGGTGGTGTTTGGCCTGTACCTGGGGGGAGTTTGGCCCTGACTAGAATGTCTCCCAGGTTTTTAGGGCGGCGGAAAGCAACCATGGGGTTATCAGGGATTGCTGAGCGCATCCTCTTAGATGAATGGAGAATATCCATTCTACCATTGAGGATTGAGGAGAGTTTGGGTAGGTTAGGGTGGTAGGTGGTGACCAGGGCAACTCTATTGGTCGGGACTTTTCTGGACCCCTTGTTGGCCAAAAGAGTATGGCGTGGTATACTGAGGGCCTTGTTGATGGCAAGTTGAACCCTGCGTTCGCTATGACCTCTAGAAACAAGGTGTTTCCTGAGGTCCGATGAGCGCCTTTTGTATAGGGTATCTGTGGAGCAGATACGTCTTATGCGCAAGGCCTGACTGTAAGCTATTGCCTTCTTACAGTGACTGGGGTGGCAACTGTTAGAGAGAAGGTACTGGTGGGTGTCAGTGGGTTTGCTGTATACATCCGTAGCAATGCCGCTAGGGGATTTACTGATAGTTACATCTAGAAGGTTAACACTTGTTAGAGAGTATTCAGTAGTGAACTTTATGGTTGGGTGGAATGAGTTTATATGGTCGATAAACTCAACCAAGCTGTCTTGACTACCACACCAGATAGAGAAAATATCATCAATAAATCTCCACCAAACTAGTGGGCGGCTGGGGGCAGAGGACAGAAGTTTTTCCTCTAAGTCAGACATGAAAATGTTGGCATATGAGGGCGCCATTTTTGTACCCATGGCGGTACCCTGTACATGTATATATATATATATATCAAGCAATAAACCACAAGGGAAACTGACTGGGAAATTGTATTTAAAAATAGTTTGGGTTTGAACAAAGAAAAATTGACTGGAGCGGGACTTGAACCAACGACCTCCGGATTAACGTACTGGCGCTCTACCAACTGAGCTATCCAGCCCTATATATATAAGCATGTCACGCGATCAGACATACAAATTCCTCTTGACATTTCAAAAGGTAATTCACATTTTGAATTTCTTTTCCTTTTGACTTCTGACTTCTTTTAGGAATCATCAAAGACACAATGGGGAGTTACACCCTACCGTTTTACCTTATCAGCATAATGTTTGCCGGAGCATCTGCAGTCATGACCGCCCGGCCTTTCGTACATTGGTACAGTCGCCGACGAGCACGACAAGTTGCCCATGGGAATTTTTGAAAAACTTTACAACACTGTTATCACTATAATTATCGAATTGGTATTAGCTATCGTCCGACACACAAACTAATAACTAGCAAAAAACGTAAACATGTTCTGAAAATGTATAGAATTGTTGAGATTATTTTTTAATAAGCAAGTTATAAAACACCACAAGGGAAATTGACTGCGTATACTTGAATTAATTTGGGGTTGAACAAAGAAAATAACAGAGCGGGTTTACTGCGCCGGCGCTCTGCACAACTGAGCTATCTAGCCCTATGTTGGGCCAGTCTCCCTATTGTCAACCCCAAATTTGATTATTTTGGAGCTAGATTAAATGTTTTTATTTTGTAAATAAAAGAAGGTATTAAGCATGCGAACCCACTTTAAAAATAAAATTATGAGGTTTAGACTTATGCATGTTTCTAAGAATTCGTTTTTAAGAAGCCATGGAGGATCAATTAGAAGTCTGACGTCCACTAGCGTAACTAAGGGCAGACACGTGTCCCTCATTTGAAACCTGGGCTTGTGAGATTAAAAATTACAAGAGTAAAATGTTGCAGTTTATAAGCTTTGATTTAGAAATGTCAATGTTTTTAAACCCTTTTTCTGTTTACACGCAATGTAGTCGTTTTGTGACCTCCACTTCAGATTATTTTATCACATTACATAAAGGAAGCCCCGAAGATGGGCTAATTGTTTAAGACAAATGCAAATGGACACTACAATTTTAATTGGCCAGAAGTGTGCCCCTTGTGTCTCCCTGAGTTACTCTAGTCATGGAAGTAGAATTCTACCTCCATGCTCTAGTGTCGTCGCTGCAGTTGACTCTATTCATGGAGGAATGAAATTGTTCCGTTCTATACGAGGTTTACCGATTATTCAAGCATATCCAATAAACATGACATGACTTCATTATGAACCCGGTATATTTTTTATGGGATCGACTGGCACACCAACAATGTAATTTGATCGCTTTTACAGTATTCGTCAACCATTCAGGCGGATCCATTTTCTAAAAGGGGTCATCTCTTGAAAAGGTGAGGGTGAATTTCTGGGCCCATGACGATGGGTCTAGACCCACTCCACTTAAAGGCCCATATAATGACATAATTAATCGTTGGTGTAATTCGTTCTAGGTCAAATAATGTCAAACTACTACATGTACAGACTTAAATGATAACTCACAATTGACACTCAAGTTTTAAAACATTTACAATCGTTTATTCACAGTCAGAAAAAAAAGAAATCTGCATAATCACATTATAATTATAATAAAACATTTTACCCATAAGTCACTAACAGCAGTGGGAATTCATTATACCAAAATGATCTTTCTTTCACTTTTTCGGATATTATTCTTTTGAAAGAAAAAATACTTTCGGAAAATCATAGATTGTACCAGATGTATTGAAGCTTAAAACACAGTTTCATAAAGCTCGTAAGCAAACTTGAAGTTTTGCCAAGGCAGAAACGGGTGACCTGCCAACATGCTGTACAGTGTACATTAGTGACTGGTTTCCTTCATATTCCTGTTGAGCATTAATTTGTTACACAATGTTTCTTTCTTACAGGCTTCATGAAATGCAGCACTTAACAAACTGTTGAATAGTTGATTAATGCTCCTAACAAACATGATTATAAGTTCCTAATATCAAATCAATTTAATTCTAATATTACATCATGAGTGATACCTACAACTTAATTATGTAAATAAGGGGTCAACCTACTCTTCAAAACACTCCAAAGAAAAAACGAGAACTTTAACCTTTGACCTTTGTAAGCATTCGGGTGCAACGGTTAAGAATACAGATATTGTATGGCGTAATGGAATATTGTTACATCGTAATGGCTGTAGTCAGTATTGAAAAGTTTCTGACAATTTTAGCTCTGAAAAATCAACAGGTCTTTGAAATATCTTAAAAGCATTGCTTTTTATGCAAATTTCCCCGCAATGTAGTGATATACAATTTTTTTTTAGGTGTACCAAATAAAAATGATTAAAAAAAATTCCTAAAACCATGTTACACATTCTGTCGCAGGAATCTCCCTGATCTCAATTGCCCGATTTGTTTTTGGCAGAATCACAAGAAACAACAATTTCTACTGTAATTGGATGTTAACAATGTATCTTACGGATTGCCATGCCCAATTGTTTTGCATTAACTTAATACAATAGTATAATTACACTTTTCATAAACTTATTTCAAACAAATCTTTCTTCCTGCAACAGAAGATTCCATTATGCCAAAATAGAGTTAAAATATTTGAAATACTGTTAGTTCTTTTTACTTAAGTCATCATGAATTAAAGTAAATATATAAATCTCATTTTTAAGTCATACATGGTTTGAAACTCATAAAAAGTGTCAAGTAACTAAGTGCCTTAATATACATTGCATTGAGATAGATGACTCCACCCCCCCCCCCAAAAAGCGACAACGATTAAACAATAATAACAACAACGGACAACAAATTCTGACCTCTCCCTACGTGCGCACCACTATTCCGCAAATAAGTGACATTTACATAATCAAAGAAACAAAACACTAACTGTCCTCAGTTTTTGAAAGACATGGTATTATCTGGTTAAGGCTGGAGTTTCCCACATAAGTGTCATCCTATGAATATTCAATTACTATAAAATATGCAACAACTGACCGATCAGTCAAGAATTGACAAATGGCTCTAGTTTGACTTTAAACATTCCCTGTACTTTTATAATCAAACGGCAGTAATATTTGGCATCACACCAAATCGCTTTTTCTTAAGAACCAATCATCTTCAAAAATGATCCGATTCCTTCACTTACTCTTTCCATCATTATTTGAATGCAGCATCAATTCAGTCATGAAATGCCCGATTAAAAAAAGCACCACCGTAAAAGAAACAAATTACAAATATTACTGCACAATGAAAGATAAAAACATCCAGTTCTCTTCCAGATACTGGTAATTGTCATGCATTGTTTATCCTATCACAACTTTATCTCATCAGTTTTCCTTTTAATAAAAAATGATGTTATCTACTTGGTTATGACATAATAATGCATATCAATGACTGGATTTATACAGTTCTAAAGGCACGATTGTTAATAACATCAACAAGTTAATCATTTATGTGTTCTACACCTGTGCAAAACATCATCCCATCCAACAATCACACAAACTGCTTGTGATGAAAGATCTCAAGTGAAATAATCAAAGACAAGTCCAGGCTGGTGGCAAATTCATCAAAAATCCCAACAACTCCTTGACATTGTTCAAACATATAGCAAAATTTTAACCAAGAACGACTTGACATTGTTCAAACAAATTTAACATAAAGTAAAGAAAGATCTTAATTTGAGGAAGAGAAAACCACTGTCTTGTTAGTTGAGTATAACTCCTTGTTGCTCATTACACCATTGCTACGTTTTTACTTCAGATCAGGCAATATTTAGATGGACAAGTGATGTTGGTGCTACCATGCAGACCCACCTAATCAGTTAACACCCAACTGTCTGTAAGACACCAGTTTCCTATTTCAGTGACCATTCTAGTTCTTAAGAAACATTGACAAGTCTTTAACTCATCTATAACCTGATCTTGATTTGATCATAGAAGTCTTAATGGATACGATAATGTATACTTAAATTGTACGCACACTGGGAATAAACAAAATGTTGCAAAGGTGGGGATGTAATTTTTTAATTCTACAAAATACTGTTCAATAAATCCCTGATGTGAAAATGAATTTTAAGAACTGAGATCAAAGTTTACCATAAAACAAACTCTACACAATGTTCAGAGATTCAGAGAATGCTTGAAAATATCATCAACTGGCTGCTCGTTAAAATAGTAACAGACGATGTAAATATTGCAGATAATATTGTGAAAGTTTGGATTTTGAGTGGGTCATTTTTTCAGCAAAAAACCTAAAGATACTGTTAGCTCCATGTTCACAAACCGAATAACAAAAGACAGTGTCCGAATTAGTGGCTAGAGCTACGGCTACAGCTGGATCACTGCTTTGAAGTATAAGATGTCCTTAGCAACACCCTTAGCAACAGTCATAGTCATAGCCAGAGCCGCCAATTGGGATACGGCCATGAACCATCAAGGCTCAGTTCCCATAAACTTGTAAGCACTGAATCATCTTGGTTACTGGTATAACTGGTGCCCTGTTTCCTAGCAGTATTTGCTGTTTAATAACATCATATCAGTTGGTCAAAACTGATTATGATCAAAATAAAAATCAGCAAATATTTCATGAATGGTAATTTTTAGCACTTTTCCTAAATCAAGTCTATTCAATTGTTAGTCATTTTATCACCAATGGCTATTGCAAGTCATAGTGAGACCAAGTATTGCTTTTTGTTGAATTTTAAAAAGTTCCTGGATCAAAAGTCACTGATTGACTATTGTTTCTTGATGGCAGGTATGTCAGTAATGATGCCAAATGTATTTCACTCAACGTGAGGACGTTCAACTCAACATCAATCAGACAAAATCCTTCCCACTTTTAATATCCTCAATAAAATTTATAGCATCTTATCTTTAACCGGTGATAACTGGACGGTTGGAATAAAATTAAGCTGAAACTTGTAATCCTCCTTTTAATTCCTTAAAATTCAACAGCAGCTAATGGAGGTGTTCACGTCTAGCTATGGTTTCATGTCACTTGGGCTTCATACTGGCAGATCCTGTGCAAAAGAAAATCAATTATTAATAAATCAGGTGGAGTTGAAGACATCCAAATTGATTAGTCTGATCATCAAAATGCAAATGTTTCTTTTTGATGGACATTTTTGAGAAGGAACTGAATGAGCCGTAACATGGATAGTAATGAAATATACTTACGACTTGTTTGCTGTGGAGATTATTGGATAGATTACAACTACTGAAATAGCGCACATCTTGGTCTATATCTTTCTGTAACTCAGTCAGAACTTCTATCATCTTTTCATAGCATGGGTTGGCCATAGTTTGGTAAAATTCTGCATAATAAATCATAAGTATAAGTGAGTTTTGTACAACAATGATGGCAACAAAAACAAAACTGGGACTGATTTCACAAAGAGCTAGGATTGATAAGTGATTTCTATTGTGACATCACACTTTGCTTAGCAATTAAGATTGCTACACAGCTACATAGACTGTGTATCAATCTTAATTGCTAAGCAAAGTGTGATGTCACAATAGAAATCACCATGGTGATATCACCAACTCTATTATGATGAATCTTTACGCTTTGTGAAATCCAGGCCAGCTGGCTTTAGGTTAGACCCTGAATAATTCAACTGCAAATACAAGAAAGTGTGCTGCATATGCCTGAATGTTTAGTAAGCTTCAATACTACCATACCAGAGCCCAATTTCATAGCGCTGCTTAACTGTAAGCAAATTTGTGCGCTAACTTTTATAGCCAAAAATCTTGCTTAGCGTAAGCGTATTTCACAGGTTAGCAAGAAAATCAGGCAGCCATCTTGCGCGTTCACCATGGATTTGCATTGTTACATCATTCATTTTCATACAGTAAGCACTGGAAGGTTAGCATGCCTTTTCATGTGCTTACGGTTAGCAGCGCTATGTGATGGAAATCGCACAGTAAGCAGAAAATGGCAATTAAGCAGCTCTATGAAATTGGGCCCAGGTCGTTTACTTGCTATTCTAATTGCTTGTAACACATGGATAAATATGCAGTGTATATAACGGGTTGAGGATATCTTTAGAGTGATTCTATGATAAATCTGGGTCGACATGAAATCCAGCTTAACAACTCATCTTGTTAGCGTGACACATAGATTCCAAGTTATAAGCTTCCCACTTCACTAACAATTAACTTTGAAGGTTCACGTCAATGCAATCTAAACATGTCAACTAAGTAACTGAACTTACCTATCGGCAGTACATATTGAGTTAATAATCTTGCGAGTGTAATACGGACATTAGGTACGGAGTCATTTGCTAGGAGGAGTAGACTTGGTAATAAATCACGAGCGAATTGCTCATTGTCTATGGACTGTACGTCTAGCAGACTCTGACAAAGATGTGCAAACCTGAGGTTAAATAGAAAGAAAGATACAGACATTCAAAATCTTTAGAATAACAGTCTTTTAGTTTCAATGGGTGTCAGGATTAGGAATGAAAGTAAACCAAATCAATATTTCTGCAGAAACAAACTGCTCTCTGAGGAACTCAATGGGTTTAATCAGAGATTTTACAGCAAGCGTTACAAGGGAATACTAATACTTGTTATCACGCATCAACTTAATGACAAGTTATAAGAATTTACTTACGTTTGTCGTCCAAACCAGCGATCACTCTTGGCATATTTATTGATGATACCATCGATGGAATTTTGACGCAACACTGGATTACCAGACATGTTAATCCTCTTCATAATCACACCAAGCTAAGATATCAAGAAGGGATTAGAGAAGATAAAATTAGAATACATTACATCCCTATTACCAGTGAGATAAATCCTTCATTTGATCTACTTCAATGATCAGGGGCATGGAGGCAATGACCAGGGGTATGGATGCAATCAAAAGAGGCATGGAGGCAACGACCAGGGGCATGATGGCAACGACCAGGGGCAGGGATGCAATGATTAGGAGCGCTGAGGCAATGACTAGGGGCATGGAGGCAATGCATTGTATGGATAAAAACTAGCATTTGTTTTTACTACCAATTTTTATGCAGTTCATCGCATTCGTATGAATATAATGAAGCAAATGCTTCCACTAGAAAGCATTTGCTGAAATGTTGTAGCATGTACTTTTAATTCTTTAGCTTTTGCTAAACTATAAGCATTTACTTCATTTTGGTATTGAGGCAATGACCAGGAGCTCCTGGGTCCCCATGCTCCTGGTATTGAAGCATTTGCTTCAGATTTTGAGAACTAACTAGTTACTTTTGAAGACCGCATGAGGTCAACCTTGAAAAGGGACAACCAAACACTAGTTTTGTTCACATTTGCTTTAAACTAAAGCATTTATTGGTATCTATCCATACAACCTAATGCTCAGGAGCATGGAGGCAATGACCACCTTTGCCTCAGTGATGTACAATGTACCAGACCTGTTAACTTTCTGAGTCATCTACTTTACTACAAAAACATAAATGGTTTACTTCCTGGCTAGGATTCCATCCTGAACTAATGTCCAATCTACAAAAGCTCCAGGCTGCAGTTTCATACAGTCGTTTGAGCACAAACACTGGCTTAGCATAACACAATTTTGTTTTAACCATAAAAAAAAAAAATGTTTGGAGTTTGTGACTGACTCGTATTGTTTACTTATCAGAAACCTGTTCAGCAGTATTTTGTGCTTTAGCAGCACTGACCAAGATACATTTATTCCATCACAATGCAGTGATTCAACTACGCAGCCTTGTCATGACATCTTCAGTTAGATATGTTTGGATCAATCCGAGAGACTTACCAATCTGTAAGCAGTGAATCTAACATCAGCAACTCTATCTCCAGCCAATGATAATGCTATTGGGAACAGATGTTCACATACATCACCAGGGTCATACATATCACAAAGTAAGATCAGTTGTCTGTAGGTGGAAAACAAAAAGAAATAACACTTGATGGATGACCTGCTTCAACCAATCAACCTGTACATGTAACAATACAAGCTTAGCAGATAGTCATTTCATTACCTGCAGATGATCTACACTGCGACCAATAATGCACCAATTTCAGTTGAAAATGTGTGACTTAATCAAGTTTAACAATGCTGTACTACTCAAATCCTAAGTAACATAAATCATAAGATTATCATTATTCTACTAAAAGTTCCACACCCTCAGTAAAAGTATGACTTGGATTCGATCCTAGTTTACTTAATGGTGATTTTGTACAATAACAACCCTACAGATGGCTAGGTACAGCTTAAACATAGAAATAGAATACGGAATAATGTTGTCTGTGTCTGCTGTGAACGCCCTCTATGTCAGCTGTGGAGTATCAATATCATGGATCAGGTTGGCTTAGTGGTTCTCTCCTGCCTTTCACCTCTGTGGACCCCGGTTCTAATCCCACCTCAGACTGTAGTTTTGCATGTGGATTGGGTTTTCAGTCCCAAGCACAAACAAATTGCTCAGTATTAACAAAGTTTTCTTTCTATGAGTTTGGACTACACTAGTCTAAGTGATCAAACTTACTCAGCGAGTTCAAGACGAAACCTCCAGTTGCGAGTGTTATCAGTGGTTAAGAAATCAGTCATTCTACTCAGATACTGCCTACGAAGATCTGGTTTCAGTAACTACAAGAAAACCATCACAAATACAAATTAATTAATAATACAAACAAGAGTGGACAAAGTGGGCATACTGGGGCATACAAACATACTCTACTTAGTTCCACTACTACTCAGGAAATCTGTTGGTCATATGGTGTTACTGCAAGTTCATCTTTATTATTTTTTTCCCCATCTTGCAAACTTTTAATATTCTTTCAGCACAATCATGTTGGGAAATTTGCAGCTTGTAATGTTTTATTTTCAACAAGCTCCACTACGAATTCAAGTTTATAAAAATTTTCATACGGCTCTCACCACTTAACTAAGAGCTGTCTCAGTTTCTTTGGGGAACTTTGATAGACGTAAACCTCTTCCTTCAATTTGACCATGAAAATCTTACCTTAACAAAGTCAGCAAAATGTTTGAGGACCCCGATGCGTACTTCATCTAAGTCTCTAAGGAAACCATTGAAGATGGGTACCAGGTCCACTGTAGTGACCTCATCACCCAGGATGAGGGCCATTTCATGGATAGAGAATGCCAGGGTACGACGAACCTTCCACTGAGGAGAGGAGAAGAACAGAAGAGAAAGGGTCAGGAACTGTTTCAACATCAAGTGTACACAGGAACTTTCCAGTTCACTGATCTAGTCTAACTTTGATAAAGTCTTATCAAAAATAATCAACAGGAGTATCCATTCTGCAATTGGAATAAACAACACAATCCAATACCCCAGTGTTCTCCACATACACCTTCATCATTGTGAAGGTATCTTACTTCCTTCTACTGGAATAAGTACAACCAAAATGAGACTGCAAGGACAACATGATCTGGTTCCTACTTAAAGGTATTGATTAGCACTTTAAACATGAATGTGTATACAGGAAACCTGACATGGAAGGTGTTTTGTACCTGCATATCTGAAGCCAATATCTCATAGACTTCTTTGAGGCACGTCCAGTTCTTACGTCCCATAGTTAATGCTACTCCAGGCAGACTGAACGCACAATGTCTAGCTATCTCAGTATCCACAGTTTGAGCTCGACTTGAGTCTGTCATGGAGAGATATAGATCTAGTAACTCAGCTGGGATCACATCCTGTCAAAGACAAAACAAAGATGACACCACTCTCATTAAAAAAGTCTTCTTGATTATGTTTCTTTAGATCATTCATGCATTCCTGATACATTCAGCAAGACATATCCTAATTGCAAGTTCAATTTTAAAAGGGTTGCATTTTTCAATAATGTATGTTTGACTGACCTGTATTTGTCTTGGGATGCGTTCAGGGGTACGTGCCTCGGTGGATGTATTCGCAGATGGATCTGAGTCTGACCATTCTGGAACAACCTCCTCTTCGACGATTCCATTGACAAATGTCAACGTCTTCTCATTCAAACGCTGACCAATCACATGTGTACTGCAGATGTTAGACACTGTCTCTAACACTTGATCAGCTTCTGTCAGATTTGCTTTATGTAGCTCCATACCGCCAGATGACTCACCTTGGGGTGGGGATTCCCCCTTACTATCACTAGATGTGTTTACATTTGCATTGTTGTCAGTATCTTCCGGCTCTGGACTTGTTGACTCCTGTAGATGTATATCAGACATCTGCCCACTGATGTCTGTGACATGTTGTGTGTCATCTTTAGATTCTTTACTTTGTTCACCATCTGATGAGGGACCTTCACCATCACTACCAGCTGGAGATCCAGGAGCCCCTGCTGGACTATTGATGCCTGAATCAGGTGATTCTTGTTGTTTGCTATTGTCATTTGGTGGTGTGTTGGTCTCTAATGTTAGCTCTGCCATTGTTGTGAATCGTTCCGTTGATGAGGAGGATTCTTTATCATCCTCTCCATCGTTGCATTTAGGTCGAGCATCTATGACTGGGATTGGGTTCCGCCAGAATAGGAAAGAGTTAAAATCTGAAGAGATTTCAGGCTTGTATACAGCCCTTGCATCCAATGTGAATTCTACATGTCCAATACCCTGATGAATGTTACTAGAGGCATGTGATGCCTCGTTTAAATCAGCCTCTAGAGGGCCTACTCCTTGATTCTGCTGGCCAAGAATGATCGTTCCTGAGGCTGCTAGGGTTTCATCAACCTCCATAGCAACCGCTTCACTTGTATAATGAGTTCTTTGTTCTGCTCCGGATTGCTCTGTTGAGGAAGACTGATTTGAAGACTCTGAGAAAACTAAGGAAGGGATTTCATCAGATTCTGAATCATTGTTATCAACTACACTTGCAATTTGAACGGATCCATCAGGATTGTAGACAACTTGAACACCTGAGACTGCTGGATCAGCAAAGGTCGAGATGAAAGGGCCTAAGGTTTGAAAAGCAGCCATTCTTACCTACAGGAAAAACAAGAAATACACAACAAAATAAATATAAATTATGATGATTGTTAGACTGCCACAATATATGTGCTTATCTTAAATATTCAGATATTCAGAAGCGTAGTGAGTTATAACTCACATAGTAGAGTTCATCATTGTGAGACACCAGAATGATAGTTTACTTATGCTGTCAACATACATTGTATATCTTTATTCAAATTACAGATTGACAAATTAAAGACTGACAAGAAACGGATTGACACATAATGTCTAAAAGATAACATACCCATCTTGATGGATCACATAAGAGTTTGACAAAGAGAGGAGAGAGGTTATCTTTGCGTACAGTCCTTGATACTGCCCATGATACAGCCATGAAGCATTCTGCACAAGCTTTACGTACTCCCCAAACACTATCTTCACATAAGTCTTCAAACTTAGGCAGCTGTAGATAAGATGAAAACACTTGTTATTAGTTACAGACTTTATTTGGTGTTACCAGGATTACAATTAAACTAATGTCATGGATATCTCCTGTTCATATCCTACTCTTATTGTGTACAGACTGAGCTAGTCTCATGCATACTGCACTCTTATACTGCGTGATTAAGGTAATGTACATTGGTACGTCAAACTTGCTCAGTCTAATGCTATAGATTTACTTCACAAGTTAAATTGCTTAGAGGAACAAAATTTGTTTGGCAGTTTCTAAATGTTAATTTTATAAAGATTGGTCCCACCAATTTCCCACATGTAGCTGCTTATACATTTGATCAGTTTTTTAAAAGATAAATAATTGTTTAATTATTTGCACTCACCAATAGTTTTTCTGTTGGTTCTTCTCCAACCACATTACATATATCCCCAAAGTTAGCAGCACATACCTGTTAAGAGATGATAACACATATTCATAGCTTGATGTTTTACTCTTTGTACACTTAATTTTAAGACAGAATCTGATATTAACATAGTTCACATCTTTTTGGCACTTTCTTACATAAAATCTTTGGTGCTCAAAACTATGGCATGGCATTTTATGTAATATTCTCTAGTAAAATGCTAAGATACCGTAATATGAAACAATAATTAGTTTGATATTTTGGTTTACTTACAAATGTAAGATACAGGTTGATGGATCTTGAACTTTCTCATGCATTATACTGTAAGTTAATTTCTCTTATGCTGCTCTACTTCTGCAAATCTGCATCAATTTTGCCGAATGCGATCACTAATTTAGCGCTTTGCCATACGGCTGGGAATGGCAAAGGTTGAATTACTGCCCTAAAGCTATTTCTTAACCAGTATACCCTGGAGCTCTGCCAATGTTTCACACACACACACACTGTAGAACAACTCCATCTTCAGGTCAGATACTCTGGTTTTTGTTTTAAGCACACTGCCCTGTGGTCAGTACCATACAGCCAGGGGATATTTTGTTACCCTGGACCAGGCCCGACAGGCCGCGGTATGAGTCAGATCGGCTTGTAGCCTTTTGCGGCTTAGTCCCTACGCCATGCAACGATTAGATTAGTAACCTTCTTGGCATGTGAATTAGGTCATTAGTCCAGTGGATAATGTGATTTCATATTGATGTCTGCCTTGGGATACATAAGGTGAAAAGTAATTGTGAGAAGGGAAGGGGGGAAGGTAAGAGATGAAAACTCAATTATTGGCTAAGGCTTTGTAGACACACAACTTTCACCTCTGTTATCTGACTGCAAGCTAGATATTAATCTTGGTAGCAATATTTACAAGTTTACATGAAAGAGACTACAACTGATCTGCCTTAAAGAGGGACTCTAAGAAATACTAAACCAGTGAAGTTTACACATTTCTGGAAGACTATATTGTACAGACACTATATTTAATTAGTTTGTTAGCCTTTGAGTCTTTGTAATTAATTTAAATGCCATTTATTTCCAACCCGTATGAGTTCTGTTTTAAGAAAAGCGAGAGGTCATGTTTGTTTATCTCTCAATAAGGTGTGACGTCACATTTAGAAAGACAACCACTGTGCTGTTGCATGCGGCCGGTTGTGTAGTGTATTACGCGAGTCATGCAGCAACGATAATACCAACTTGAAAAGCCCATTGTTGTACATGTACGCTCATAGTGTAAAATAGTGTACATGTTCCATTATTGATCACGATTCAACTTGGACGACTTTCATGCATGATTTGTGTACTATACATGTGTAAGACGTTTCTTTGGGGCGACTTATCGGGTGCGATTTGGTCGATCGATCGCTTGGCTTGGATTGTGTAGTCTGGTACCTTGGTTATACGGCCTGGTTTCCCAGAAACAATCTACACAGTACGTACAGTAGTACTGGACTCAAGTTACTCGCAGTCAGTCACGTCGTATCTATCGTAAACAAAATGTCAGGATCAGATTTGGACGCTTCTTGGGAAGAAAATAGTGTGACATCGGAGGCTTTCCATCCATATTCTAGCAGTGAAAGTAGTGGTAGTAGCAGTAGCGACAGCAACAGCAGTGTCAATAGCGAAGCTAGCGACGACGAAGATTTGTTGCTCAACAATGACGACGATGTAGACGCGGCTGTTGGACACGCGTTGGTCTGTTGGGCGTCCGAGGGGTTCAGCAAAACGAGGAGGACGAAGCGATGCCACTCAACTTGGATCGTTTACAAAACACAGAATGGTAATTATTTAAAGATTTGTACCGGAAAATCATAGCACCAACTTGTTCAACTTTTAAAAAATCACAACAGTTGTTCAATGACTGTATGTATTGACTATTTATTTTATTGTACTTGGGTATTATAATTATGTGGCTAGTGTTTACAACACAAGTACTGAAGTCGTCTGGCATCTTGGCATGGAGGTCTGTGTTACACAGTGAAAATATAATTTATCAAGGTGGGTTTGTGGTAACACCATGTATGCAATATTTTTCTGAGTTGTGGTGGTTTTGGGTAACAACTCAACATTACACAAAATTGTACATATATTCCTTTCTAATTGCACCTTTGTGTTTTATTTCCACCAGGTGTTCATGTGGGAAATGTGAGGTAATGGAGAGTGTTGTGAACTGCAGATGTTGCGTGGAAGTTGAAAAGTTGACAGCAAAACTCGATGAGCTTGCCCCCAGACCGCCACACACATAACTTGCTTCACAGATCATCCCTGGTTTGAGGCAACAGCCCTTAATCCAGGGACACTGCAGACAGCCAACCATGCCTACCGCCAACAGTATGGAGCTCATGCTATTGAAGGGGACAGAACTAGGTAAGCTATTTCAGTGGGGTACATGTAAATAAGTAACTTTAGATTATTTTATAGTTGTAACACAACAAAAACAGATTTTGCATAAGCTCCATTCATTGAATAAGAGAACCACAAACCAAGAGAACCACAAAAAGGTACATTGAAAAATATAAATAAATGTAGGCACTGTAATTAACTCCCCCGCCCCCTTTTTGTTTTCTTTGTTATTTTTGTGTGGGTTGATTGACAGTTGACACGATCCTCGTTCTTATGCTGTTTATTTAATTATTGTATTTCTTTACTCCTTGATTACAGAAAATTTCGGCATGTGGCCTACCGACAGGTTGTGCGCTGGTGCTGGGGTTTTCTTGGACGCCACAACCGTGTGCCACTACCTGCATGCGTAATGCTCAAAATAAGGCAGACATATCCGGATGAAGAGGGCAATTACAAAGGCTTTCAGTTTCCCCCTTTAGACGACTTAGATTAAACAAACTTGTAAATAAGGTTCATTTTAAGTTATTAAATGTTTATTCAGTTGTTTAAAAAAATGTGAAACTAAAAGCCTCTACCTAAAATTTGATAAAAACTTGAATACAAAGGTCAAGTAAAACAATAATACAGTAGGTCATCTGCTCACGTACTAATTTTGTGTTTCCATTAAAACTTGTTGAAACATACAGAACTTTCATTTAAACCAATTCATTTCTAGTTGGACTTATACAGTTTCAACAAAAACCAATAAAATTTACTCGCTTTTTCGATTATTGAAAGAACTTCATATGTAGAGGTATAGACCATATGACATCACATGTTTACAAAAGAGCCACAGAGCCTGGACTTCCTGAAGGCACAATTTGTGTCTCATGTTTTATGGAGATTGCACTGTCTGATTTTGTCGGATTTTTCTCAACTTTTGACATCTCAAAAGCTGTACAGCTGGTGCTTTTGTAACTCTTAAATTTATGTGAAAATTATTATACCAATTTATGTAAGTTTTGTGTCATGGCCTGTGCAGTATCTTGCCTGTCAAGAAATGCAGTAGAATATACATGTACAGTATAAGGTCACTATTTTAGTTCATAAAGGTCACATGGTCTATACTTGTACCCCTGAAATAATTAAATATTTTTGAAAGCCCTGTCAAATATGTAAATTATGAGATGTCACACACAAACACAGTGATCTTCTTCACAAAAAATTGTACTTTATTTACAAGCATGTACATGTATTCGCATGTATTATCAATTGAATTCCAGTACAACACATAGTGCATATAAAGTCAACAATTTTGCCAATGTTTCAAAGTGGTTCAAGTTCAAATCCATTGAGCACTGATGTAAAATTAACATGCTCAAAGTCAAAGGGGTCTTGATTTGTCTCCCCATAGGCATTTATAAGTCTTTCTTTAAAGTCATGTGGTATACACATATACAAGAAAATTAAGTAAATAAATAAAATATTTACTGAAAGTCATCTCTCTTGCTCATTGTTTTTTTTTACCCCCTTATCAAAAACTGTACCAAATAACGAAATGTACTCATCTGCAAATTTTGTTTGTCTATTCTGTTTGGGATGTCCCTCCTCTACCACTTTTCTTTCTTTTTCGGCTTCTCCTTTTTACTGCTGATTCCTGACCACTTTCATCATCTGTCCTATTTTTGTTCACTCCTTTTCCCCTCTTTTTTTTGGCTGACTTAACTTTATTGTCTTTATTCTTACTCGCTTCATCTTCATCTACCATGTCTTGCGTTCCTTCCGGTCTCCCTACTGGTGCTACGGATTTTGAAAATCTTGAAACAAAACTAAATACTGATTCTGCCTTGTCCGGCTTTGTGTGTTTTAGTGTGAGGGGCCCAGGGCTCTTCATCAGCTGTCCGTACCTTGTACGTGCATCTTTGCTGCCTTCCTCGAAAAGCCTTAGAGTTTGGTCGATTATGCGCTGGTTGTATTCTAGAAGGACAAAAACACAAACATTTGTTTACATAAAGATTGACCTTGTGTATTCCAGGGCTTTTTTAGATACTGCACTGGTCATTACCTAATGGTCATACAGGAAAATGCATTTTGTGTCACAGTTCCAATAAAAATGACAGCTTAACAAGTTTGAAATGTGCCCATTTAGTCATATCAAAAGTTGATAAGAATTAGATACATGTAGTAACCCCCCACAAAATGTATAATGAGAAAATGTCTTCCATTACGCTGTGTAGAAATCTTGCCAGCAATAAATCCATGCTCCTTTAAATTTAAACATTGTCACAGTACATGTACATGGTTTATACGTGTACTCACTGTATGTGCATTGCACCAGCCTTTTCCGCACAGTGTATCCACCGGTATCCTGTTTTGCCCTTGGGTAGCTGATGCTGCAGCTGTAGGCCAAACTCCCACCAGTGCTCCTCGCTTGCTCCCTGCCAGTGTTTTCGTTATAATGTAGGGCAGCAAGGTACATCCTGTGGAACAAGCAATAGTGTTTTTTTATCACAAAAAATGATGCAATGCAATTTAATAAATGTTCATTGGGTTGGGTGCACTGTAATTGAAAGGGTGTATTGTAATTGGAAAAAAAATAATAACAATGGGCAAAGCTAGTCATGTTTTTTTTTTCACGAAAATGATGCACTGCATTTGCAACCTAAAGAAAAGGCAATCTTCCTAGTAGTAGTACTAGTGTTCTTTTTTTTATCACGAAAAGGGTTAATTCATTGCAAA
Source organism: Pisaster brevispinus (assembly GCA_023634235.1). Taxonomy (NCBI): domain Eukaryota; kingdom Metazoa; phylum Echinodermata; class Asteroidea; order Forcipulatida; family Asteriidae; genus Pisaster; species Pisaster brevispinus. The sequence goes on along the minus strand of JAMKCF010000008.1, from coordinate 577,711 downwards.
ATTAATCACACCAAATGAACGGAGAAAAATTCGGACCAATTTTTTAAGTCTATGAATGTACTTACCCTGGCACGTTCTCTTTTCTCAAACGCCAATCCCGATCGCTTCCGACGCTTGGTGAGTGGTGATTTCAGCGACGGTTTGTTGCCACCAGCCAAAGTCGTCCCGCTACTGCCAGCGGAACAGCCGGCGGCAGGAGGGACCGTGTCGGTGGCCGCGGTTGCCTTCACGGAGTACGCAAACGGTCCCCGGTGCCTTCAGTGTTGGTACGGAACCAGGCTTCAGGCGAAACTTAATTTTCAGGCCAAATTGACCTTGAAGTTTCGTGGATTCGTCTTGGCATGTAGTATCAAAATGTGAGGTGCATATCAACGACGACGATGTCAGTTGAAAGTCCGATCTTGTGTTGTTAACAAAACGTTTCCATTCTCGTCGCGTGGCAGGATCCTTGGTGGCGTTTGGAAATGCCAGAAAATGTACGTTGGGACTTTTCTTAGCATTTCTTGAGCATCCGCCAACGACACAAGACGCTGGCATACTGATGACCAGGCACTTTCTACTGCATGTGTAACATAACATCGACTTTCAGGACTTCCAAATTAAAACAAATTCGCGGAGACAAAAAATGAAGCAATCTTGTCACGCAGGTCAAGAAGAAAAGAAGATCGAGTGTGTGAGCATGTGATCGTGAGTGAGCATGCACGCGTCCTGTGTGTGGGTTGCTCAGCAAGCCCAACATAAACAGTGCATGCACGCCAGAGTCTTCTAAATGTGACGTATACTCAGAGGTCAACTGCCTCATTTGCATATCGGACGCTTTTACTGAATTGAATAACAACAAAGGCCAAAGCCCCGCATTTTGAGTTGCATTTTCTTGGACAATTCAAACTTTGATAAATAAAACTAAAAAGTATTTGTTTAATTTATTTATAATAAGTAATACAAAGTTCATATAAGGTCTAACAACGAATTCTTAGAACCACTCTTTAATATAGGAATACTTTCAAGTTTCAGGAATACTTTTAAGTTGTAGTGAATTTATTTACTTGTATTTCAATTACTTTGATTAAATTGCTTTCTCTGCAATGAATGATCAACATTTACACAGCTATGACCTGCCGATCCACACCATACAAATAATCAATTTTGTTAATAATTTGTTGTCCTAAATGATGAAAAAAAAATACTTGACTAAGATTCTTACTATATGAGCTAACAAAAGTACACAAAACTCAACTTAACGCAGCAAACATTTGTTCTTCATTTCAATATCTCAAGTGCAGTGTACTTTATCCTCACTTACCTTACGTATATGAAACATACTGTCTGAACACAACTCCGAGAACTGAGGAAGTACAAGTTTTAATGTAATGTCTCTTCCAACCAATGGGGCAACTTTACTCATCAGCTGTAAAGAACAAGGACAACAAATATAAATTATATACAAGTATTGTATCTATTATTCAAAGACTGAGGTAAAAACAAAGGCAAATAACAAAGATGAGGCATTAACAAAGTTAGGTGATTTCAGAGAGTAAAACTATCTATGAAAGATGATTGAAGATGAAGACCAAGCTAATCAAGCCCAAGTGCCTAGTTAAGTCAGTGACCAATACTAAAGTAACCATCAATGGACTGACCTTTGAACAATCTTACCACAACAGTGTTTCTTTGTAAAGGCATTGACACTGATAATCTGATAATCTGTTATGGTCAGTTGCAGATGGCAAGGACATTGTTCACACAATACTTTAAAATCCACCTCTTGGTCTAGCCTAGAATTTGATTGATTCAACTCTCTTTCAATCATCTCAGAAGTCTTGGATCTAAAATAATGTTATAAATATGCAAAGTCTTGAAGTCTTGGATGTTAGAGCAACCATCTTGCATCCCGAAGCAGGAGCAAGTGTACCTTGGTGAGAGACAGAGTAGCGGGATAGTCTATAACTTCACAATCTCACTACCCATGTCTTTCACAAAGTACACTGCATAGAGAAAGCACATCAGCACCATACCATCTTATCAGCTTGCAGTTTATTAGTAAGCACAGATAGAAAATAGCTTTAATATAGATAGAAAGATGTTAGTTTTCCCTTGTTTGCACCATGCTATAAAACAACCAAAATTGTTCAGGTGGTAATGAGCTTGAGTTTTAAACTGGGTTTGAATTGTAGAAACAGAACCTGGCAAAATGGGAAGGCATACGGCATACCATCAGCAAGCAGCTTAAAAACAGCACTACACTGCAGTCCATCCAACCGTTTCCCATCAACCCTACTCTGATTTATACTTGGTGTACTTAGCCAAAGATGACAGATCAACATCCACTTCCAGGTAACTAACCTCCACTCCTTTCATTTTAAACATCTTAATTTCATTCGCCTCAGGCTCATTACATTTCGTATGCACCTTTTACTCCTAGTGTCTACAATAGGGACTATATTTGTGAGAATCCATGGTAACCCTGCGCCGTCACTCAAATCACAATCTGATCATGTGATACGGGAGTAAGCTTGATTCACGTTGTGATTGGTTAATAATATCACATGGGATTATAGGTATTCCCATTGTAGCTATGCGAACATCCGCTGGTCTAATGAAAACCTTTTACCAATGAAGAAGAGTTAGAGCTATTTTCACCACTAAAGAAGGCCGCAAGGCTTGTAGAGTTTCTACCAATCTAATTTTAGTCTTCAATTGTCAGGAACTTTGAAAGGGTATACATAATAACCAGGCCTGTGAGTAGACCGTTGAAAATTTAAAAAAAGCAGAGAAAACACAACCAAGTAAGAATGATAGTGGGAGCGGAGCTCTGCCGCCATGAAACTCTTGATAGATGTTCTAAAAACTAACAGCATTCAATGGGAATAGAAACGGACTAAACACCGTGCGACGCAAATCGCCACTCAAAATAACGAACCAAGAAAGAAACAAATCTTACATTTATACTGTAAAAATCGTCCTTTTTTTCATCCAGGGAAATCCTACAAGTTATTATTTTATTAAAATAAAACCTACACATTGTGCAGTTTTTAGTAAACAAGCTCAAGTCTCCGAGGCACTGTGCTTTTCCGACCATGCTGTTCAGCGTGTGAACCATTGACATCCCACGCTACACACAGCTTTACCAACGAGGACGTTGCTTAAAATCTTGGGGAAATTCTTTTCTGCTAAGTATATACAGATACGTAGCCTTAGTCAGCCGTTTAATAGCGTGTTCTTCTTCAGGTTTCACCATTCAATGGCTCTTGCCTGTATTGAAGCATGCAAAGTAACGACAGAATGAAGACTACCTTCCTACTTGTGGATTCGCTGTATGCGCTGCACAAAATAATAAACAGACACACATTTTGTGAGTCTTTTTAAAAGGTAGAAATACAAATTGGCCACATTCAATGAAAAAATGGACTTCCCCTTTAAATCGAAGATTTGAATGGCCTGAATAATGCCACAAGCATGCATACATGTAGATCAGATCTTCAACATTAGTTAGAAGATTATGAAGTTAATCAACTACTTTTCAAGCCCTTCATTGATATCAAGCTGGTAAATAAATGTGACTACGTATCAGCTGGTTTCTGTTTGCAGTGTTCTCATCTTGAAGGAAATAGGAAAACAAGATCAAATAATAAAACGTTACCATCTGGAAACTTTTTGCTGAACAGACACACTGGTCAACATAAAACAGCAGTGGATAGACGTACCAGTGACAGAAAATACCATGATCATTAACAAGTTTAATAATAGTGTGACCAACTCTTAAGATGATTACAGTCTGTAAGACGCAGAATGGAGATGTAAGATGTAAGATGTAAGACGGGATGAACTTACAGCAACAGCTTCATTTCGGTAATCTTCTGAACTTCCTTGTCCAGATAATTGAATGAGGATGGGGCAGACTTGTTCTTCAATATCTCTCTTATCTAGAAGATCTTGTTCTAAGAGAACCAATAAAGCTGCCTGGCTGGTCTTGCGCACCTAAATATTAAGAAAATACATTCCAAGATGTTGTTTAGTCTTGGTTAGTTCAAGTAATTGAATGGGTACTTCTTGTATAAGAAATACAGTTTTTAAATCCCAATACAATGTCATCGCATAATCCTAATGCAAAATCTAAGGAGTAAGAGTTGAATTAGACTTCACTTTCTTAGACAGAGTTTAATGCAAACAAACTCAAACTAGTCTGAATTCAAAAGGTTTTCTTCTTTTGACTTGGTCTCTACACTATCAATAGTTCCATACCCCTTTAATGTAGATGCATACAGAGATAGTTTAGCTATGTGTAGACTCAGTAGGAAACCAACAGACATTTGCATGAAATCAGCGGATATGAACAGGATATGAGAAACAGAATCTTAAAATGCACTTTAACTACACTGTTCCTGGATTACAGATTTAAAAAAACTGTTTGTGGACTATTTGGATGTAAAATGATTAAAATTCTGTCTAAACAATATGTTGATCTTCCTACTTTCAACTGAAATGGAGACATGTATCAAACTAGTATCCTGCGCTTTTTAGTTTTTCTTTCTACAAGGAACTTATCTTAATATCACAAGACAACAGAACTGATTATATCAACGGAAACAGTTCTGGACTCTGATAAGATTGGTTTCGTTTGACTTACTGTCTCAATGTGATAAATTCACTCAAATCAAACAAAACTGGAAGGTTTAGGTTAACACACACATTGCCTAATTCTCCACTTTTAAAAGTGTAAATTGAAAAGCGTTTTAGAAAGGCACCACAACGAGAGTCCTTGGAATGCCAGATCTCATCCATTTTTAGAGCAAGCTTTGAAGCAAATATGTTCTCAAATAAAGGAGATGACACTGAGTTGGAGAATATTTATTAAGGCCTTTAAGATGACATTTTCAATAGTCATTTTGGTGATGTCTCTTGATTGATGCGCCATCGCTTTAAGCTCCCCTCTAAGTTCTCCTCAAACACCTGAAGTTTGAAATGTGGCTCGATGGAGGTCTTGTACAACAACAAGTCACAGGTGCATCAAGCTACATTCCATCAGCCCAAGTTATCACCCTAGGGACTCTACTACCCAGCTGTGAGAACAAGCTGACTCATCAAAATACTCTACAATATCACAAGCTAAACCTCAGCAATCTACCGAGGAATTGTCTCCATTGAGAAAAAGATTATTCAATTATTTATACTCTACCAGTCTACTCTTGATGTTGTTTTAGGAAATATTTTAAGGCCCCAAAATAGGGTCACAGGAACAGCTGCCACTAAAACAATAGACATCCTGAACAATGACAGCTATTGTTTTAAAAGGGAAACAATATCATGCCACTCAACAGCTGATATCAAACAATGACTGAATGGTTGAAACAAAAATGAATGACACAGACTAACAAAGACATCATAAAGGAACAAAATTATGTTCCATCTTAACTTACTGAGAATTAAGTAAATCATCCTTTCTAAGTAACTTCATGATAAAGAACCCAAGTACATGAAGTAAGAGTTGCATGAATTCTTCAAGGATCATACAGTTATACATAAAGATTTGCTTGTTAGCAGTAACTGCTTAATAACCTGCATAGCATGGATTATTCGGCAACCAGTCACCATCAAAATACAGATCCGTTACTTCATTCTTATAAGGGCAGGGCAGTTTGTCCTAGAGGTGAAGAAAACCTCTATGAGGCAAATAAAAATATCATTGGAGCATTTCAAAGGGCACCAAGGCAATGACCAGGGCACTTGCCTTCATGAAATATCAGGCCTGAATTGACAATACTGGATTCAAAGTTGGTAAGCAGTTTCTACTGACCAGAACTGTTAGATTTGTGTGCAAAGCCAGGCAGTGGATCAAACAGTGATTATTTATTACCTGATTATTTGAGTCGGTGAGGTAGCGTACCACAGTAGGTAGGATATAATCCTGCACAGTGTTAGGAAAGAAGTTACGATTCTCTTGACATAACATGGCTATGTGTGGTATTTGTTCCATCAGCTCGGCTCGAACCATAGGCTCTGAAAAGAACAAGAAAATACAAATATCTTGAAAATGAAGGAAAGAGGAGGGGTTTGAAGACAAAAGAATTACAGATTCTTCAGATCAAGATGGAGTTCCGGTCCAATGCAGACTGCAAAAAATGTAAATAAAAACAAGACACAAATCTTATATTATACTTTAAAATAATCTTTTCATTCATCCAGGGGTATCCTAAGTGCTATCGTTTTAATAAAATAAAGCCTGTGTATTGTTCAATGTTTCTTGCCTTTAATTTTATACGCAAAGCAGCGAGACTATGAACACTACCAGCCTGTAAATTATTGGAAATGATGCGACTGCTTACAAGTGTATGGCTCGGATGAGTATTGCGCATTGTACACTGTGACTGCAATGCAGTCTGCGTTTCACTGCACTTTTGAGTGAAGTTTGATGGTTATCTGAACTGTAAATTGTAAACATGTACCTGCATGATCAGTCGCTTACCTGTGTAACCGTGTACCCACACAGGCTTACAATGAAGAAATTCTCAAAAATACTTTGGGGAGCGCAGGGCACTTACTGAATGCTACAAACATCTTAAAGTAGTCCATACTTAAAGGTCATGCCACATGCATTATGTATAAGCTTTGGACTTAAACTAATAAGGAAGTCAAAACACATTTGAGATTTTCAGACAATTTTAAAGGGCATTGAGATGCCGTGGGCAAGAAGGCTGATGCTTTTGGCTCTTTGTACTTGTACATGATTACTTGGGGGTTATAAGATATTAACTTTATATTTTAAAAACTAACCCCAAAATATTAGAAATTTGAAAGAACTTTTTTACCAAGATATGTAAGCGTTGAATCCATCTGGAGAAGAGCAGAAATCTTTGCACGTCTTAAACATTAATGGATGGATTTGAGAAACTAATAAAATGTCATCCAGACGTTCAATCATGATTCATCTACAGGAATTACTTTTATTACTCCCTCCCGACTTAACTGGTGACTACCCATTCTATCATTTGATCTATGTATGCGGAGTACCAAGGATGATCCAGCAGTGCAAACATGTATGTTGCCCTCAACAGGTCATATGGGGTAAGTTTTTGAGGACGTCTTTGAATACGGGTGTGACTCCAGTTTCTTAGGATACAAACATTTAACTTAGAATCCAATCCCATGAATGTTGACAACAACTCTGACTGAAATGTTAGGCCTCTGTCATACTGTACAAGGTGATGTTGACAGACAACTTGGAGGCAACAAACTGCACTGCATGCTAAAGAAACACTTCAGCAGCACAAGAGATTTCTTCCAACAGTGTCTTAATATCCCTCCGTAACAAATTAGTGAAAATTGAAATGTGAATGTTTCTTTTTCTAGAAACTGACTGGAACTGGTTGATGGTCCATACTTCTGATCAGAGTGTTGATGTGTCTTCAGTTTTGTGGTGTAGAGTGACTGCTATGAATCATGCATGTGAATTCAATCTTCCAGATGTGTACAAGTCTCTGATCTCCTCAACACAATGGGAATGTGGGCACATCATCAATACAAACATACACCACATACGTCAATTCAGTCAAACATTTGAGGCAATTTCAATAAATTGAAAGAGAAACAGCGTATCAAATATTGTTTGATTTGTATACACTGACTGTCCTGTGCTGTAATTTGTTGGAGTTGAAGTTTGAATGAAAGAAGAATTATTTCAAAACACGAGGAATAAAAGCAGTTTCAAAGGTGCAGAGACAAACATCTGGACAGCTTCCTTGAAAATTGCGTACAAGAACAGACAAGAAGAAAAGCACAGATATAGAATTAGCTGCTGCAAACTACTTACCAACCAAAAGGACTTATGGTACAAAAGCAAAAAATAGTTGACGGTTTCACATTTCAACCCTAGCAGAGTCTTTCTCAAAAACCAAATAACAAAACATTACACACAAACAAGTTACTTATTTGTGTGTGTTATGTTGAAACATCCAGCCATCAACTATTTCTTGCAAGAAAAAAAAACCCAGAAGAAAACATCTTAAGTATACTGTTCATTGTTACCGTTTTCATCCAGACAGCCACTTCATTTCATAACAATACAATACAGCGCAATCATGCAATACATATGTACAGGAACTGCTGACAGACATGTACATGTACTTACAAAGTTCCAAGTGTAACAAAAACACCCCCTTCTTGAAGATTCAAAGTTACAATAAGACAAAACAGACATATGCAGGCCTCCAGGACCACAGAAACCAGCATTTGTGAGTGGTTCAAATTGTAACCTAGAGTTGTATTTTTATTTAACAATTTTACCTCGTTAATGAATAGGTTCACCTCATTATTTAAAAAGAAAACTATAAAATGTCTAATTATTTTCCTGGCCTTGGGTTGTTGTTTTCACAGCTGGAATGAGAAGAGAGTGTACATGTACAATGTACCTTTTCAGTGATTGAATGGATTGCTATCAATGGAAGTATTCAAACTGGCTTGACTGGTTCCCTTCACTCATGTGTTAACAATAAGTGAAAACGTGAATAGGGAACCATACTTATCCAAAGTTTTTGATTGGATTACTGCAGTTCTGTTTACAACTTTGATTGCAGCCATTGCTATTTTTAATACTAGTATGGGCCTAAGGTCCCTTGGTTAAAATAGTATGTCCATTTCATCATTACTAGAATTTCAAAATTGCCTTCAAACTATTTTAATATTTCAATAAATTCTTTTTTGGCCTACCATTGTACAAAATCATATGTTAAGAAAAATACTTAATTTAGGATTGAGTTTTTATTAAATGAAGAAGAAAGGCATTTCATGAGTAGCATTGATGACAATACTTCTTTGTGAAAATAACAGATTGGGCAGAAAATATCCAAAGCTTTGTAAACAAAGAATTCCCAGAGATTGTAATTGATTGGACAAGTTTTGAGATCAGCGACAAAAAGCAGGCGTGCAGCGACGCACTCCATCGTTACCAGCGACTGAAAGTCACTAATTAAAGCCTGCAGCATAGTACAATAGGGCCGAGTACTCTCCAAGATAAAAGGACAGATAAGCTGCTGTTCCGTCTCATAAAATGCACACCTCGCCACGCCGACAGCAAACCTTTATTTAATTATGAGCAGTAAGGGACGCTCCATGTGCACGACACCCACAGGGCATTCTGTATAAGAGTCTGTCATTTACATAGCAACATAAAATAGACATTTCTTAGTCCAAAGAAAAGGCATATGTATACTTGAAACTTGAACTGAAGTTACTATTATTTGATTGAGACTATATGGGTTTCGTTCTTGGATATCGATAACTTCAAGTAGAAATTAAATACACTATGTTAAAACAAAAAAAGAGACAATTACTCCTCCTACTTGCCTGACCATTAAATATCATTCATTGTGGTTTTGAATGATAAATAAATTCAGCCAGCCTGCAATATGATATCATGTGGTAAATTCATCTACACAGTACAGTTGAATGGTTTTAAATGGTTGGTCAACTCAGGGGAAAATGATAGGAAGAATAAGAGGGTAACACCAAAATTAATTTGTTGTCAGATGTCTTTAAAATCTTACCCTGGTCCTCTGATAGCCGAAGCATGACCTCCAAGCCCATGTCACGTTCCTCCGGGTCACAGATTGTCCGCAATGAGTCCAGCAGACCCCTTGCTGCCATTTGCCTGGGTCAAACAAACAAACAAAATATTGTAAAATATGACAACTTGTAAGAAACAGAAAGCGAACATAGGGTCAGGAGCAGGAAATGACTTATTAATATGCACCTGGAAAGGTGCAATTACTATTGAGATGGAGGTGGATATTCAATCCCCAACTTATAGTCTAGAAAGTTGGTCAACGTAAACAAATCCCACCGCCATCACTGTGCAACAAAAATGAACAACAGCAAATTCCTATCAAACTTCATGACCATGATATACCATGGCAATTGTTCACTGGTCAATCTGTCCTGTTTGCTTGGCCAGTAGCATCTACTATTCACCACATACAAAAATGTCCATCTCTGCCTTCAAACTAAGAGAGCTGAATTTGTTAACTTTCATAAATACTCAACATTCCGATGCGAGTATCATTTTGACAGCACTATATCAAGAGCAACCTAATCCGAGTCCAACTTAATCTCTGCTACATCTCCAGCCTAATCCATACTGTATCCATATCTCTTTGGTGTAGTCAGAATGGTGTAGTCAGAATACTACAGTCAGCTCTACACACTTGGCCCAGTCTTCTATTAAATTACTCCATAATTCAATATAGTGGTTCACTCTGAAGGCATTTGTAGACTTAATATAGAGTATATTAGCTAGCCTGGTGTTGAAATCAACCATGGGCTATGGTGCAGAGTGTGGGTTAACCTTTGTACTCGGCTAGTCCCCCTTGTAAGAAGCCTCACACTATTGTACCGTCCACTAGGGTTGTGCACACACACACACACACAAAATTCTCACATCTTATTTACTTCAAAATAATACATATGTTCTAATCACATTGGAAAGACAATTAAAACCAATGTTTAGAACAGTTCTAAAATTTGTCTTTGTGGACTTTTACATGATAACATCCATCAGGCTCTCCATGCTAACTCTCCTCTGTAATCAAGGAACCCAACTATATTTCATTCCATGCAACTGTTTGGATACATTGCTCTGTATCAAAGTGCAGACCTGGAATTTCATCTTTGAGAGGGCAAGGCCATTTTCAATTTGCAAAGGGCACTTGCATGGGAAAATCTTAATGTCTATGGGAAACTTTTGAAGGGGCACCCAGGCCAAGACTAGAGCAACAGGGGCCATGGCCTCTGTGTAATTCCAGGCCTGAAAGTGAAGCAAGAGGACAGTAACAATGTAGACAAATGTTCTCAAAGCAGATTGCTGAGACGTTAGCACACAGAAATACAAGCAGAAATACAAACTAAAGAAGACAAGATGAAAGAAGACATGTAGTTTGTGTCAATCCTCCCACACTTACTCCACTTCCTCCTCACAGTCACTCCAAACCCTCCTCAACCCCAAAGGTATAATAATATCAGCAGCTCAAATGAAGGAACATTGTACAATGTATAACTCCCTGTATAAAAGTCAAGAAGCTTGCAGGGTAGCAAGAGAGGAAATTGAACTGCCCGACTGAACAGTGGTGTGTGTGCAAACATGTCACTTCCAATACATGCTACATTACTGATATTGTTAATAATGCACTGTGGAACAATTTTAATGCTTGTTTTTAAAATTTCCTCAATATCTTCAGAGTAAGACTGCCATCGCATAGTTCTAATTGATACAGATAACAACACTGCCTCATTTCCAGATTGTGAACAGGAAAAAAAGGCATCAAAGTATATTTCATGCCTTTTAATTCTGGTACATTTAATAGAAATCTAGAAAATTAAACTATAGTTATTAAGAACGACCAATCTCTGTCATAACCAATCTGTCTTAGATGGAAATGAAATGTTGTAATCCTAACATTGCACTGAGCAGATTCTCTTATTGATTGGACATTTAGCTGATGACTTTATGAAAGCTTAAATGATTTGCTAATAAAGGATGGAGAAGTAGCTGTTATTTCCCCCGCAGTCTTGCCTCCATACCCTCCTACTATCAACCTCCTTCTCAGACAGATCTATTCCTAAATCTACCCATAACAATCCTAATATTAATTGTCCATACTGTGTGTATGAAAGCAATACCGACTCGACACCGCTGGTGTAAAATGCAATAAAACCCAACAGATGCTTTGTTATTATGGCAATCGATATTACGATGATTCAGCCAAGCTTTCTCTTCAGCTTGAGGGAAAACACAATGCAAAGATATCCCCCTCCTTGATATTAAAAACTAAAAATGAGTCTTCTGGTTTTCTCTTGTGTGAGCTGGGGGTGAAACCACCGAGTCTGAAATGACTTTGCTGATGTGCTGTGGGCATGAAGTTGGTATTGGATCTTGGACTGTTTGTATTGGATTTGTTTGAGTCATGTAGCAAACCCTAGTCTTATTAATTAGACATCCCTTGCACGCACCATTGCTAAACGTGTACATATACAATAAAATCACGTCATTTCAAAATTTGGACGGAGAAACTCTTTGACATACAAATGCTTCCTTTCCTACATCAAAACAACCACTAAGGAAAGATTAATAATTAAAACTTCTTAAACAACTTGAGATGTGTGTACGATTCAGTTGAATATTCAGCTTTCTTGCTGTGATAAATTAACCAAACTGAATCATGCTAATAATGCATTTCATATACGCCCATGTAGGAAAGTACCTTCAACATTTGTTCTCACAATTTTGAAGACTAAGTTTAAAATATTGATTTCTTGAGCAGATGTACTTTACGTGGACGTGGGTCCATATTTCGTTAATTAATCCAGCCAACCTTTAGTCTACAGGCTCATAAAAATCTAATGAAAAATGACTCTGCAGAAGTCTCGGTTTAATATTCCTGAAGCCGCATAGATTTATGGAGTTGATCATCCTTACAATAAACAATTTCAAAATGCATTCTTTGGAGTGGTACTCTCACATACACTGCACTAGGCTAATTAATCCCAAGACCTGAGTCACCCTCTAATTGAGTTTACTGGTAGCAATTACTTCACTCACTCACTAACATTTTTTCTGCCATATTTCTTCAACAACTGAACGTTATACCGTGTGTACTGTAAACAGTGTTAGGTATCCCCCAAAATGGTTGAAACTGCTATTTTGTCTATAAATTCAGATGAATAGAATAAGTGTTTATAGCATCAAAAACTTGCACTTCGACATGCTCTATGAAATTCGATGAGCTCCACAAAGATACACGTAAAAGATTACTACATTTTATTTCATCTTTCTGTAAAGCAATTTCTGATTTTCTTTATACAATTTTGTGACTTGGTGCTTCTTCTCTTTTTTATTTAAGGTTTGGAAGATTGATGTACCACAATAAAAATGTTACCTTGTATTAACTCACTTTCTAGAGAAGTATGTGATAGAACCACACAAATATCTTCTTCTTCTTTTTTAAGAGTTGTGGCTTTGAAAAGAGTTGATAGAGTAAAATCTCAACAACAATGATCAGTACGTTTTCATCACTTTCAAAACTCTCAAAACTTTTAATTCCTATTAAGCAAAATAAGTGATGATTTCAGTTTGACTACATATTTAAGCAGACTGTTCAAATATCATCGCCCAGTCACTTGGTTGCCTGCACTTTTTCATAGTGGCTATTATAATCCAAGCCCATGGGGTACCAGGGAAACATGGACAAACATCCAACCAAGTCAGACACCCCCCTGTTTCAACAAGACCCACATCAAATTGGCTCAGTATGTCTTGGTATTTGGTTTAGCAGTTCAGAATACCATGGGAAAGTACTGGCCAGCCAGGCAGGGAGGGTAGGGATGGAGGGGTACTGGGCCATGTTTGTCAGGCCACCTGTCTAAGGTCATCAAGAATAATATCTAAGACCTTGTGTGAGGAGTGTCAACCCTCAGTGGGGGTAGCAGGTCCCCTTTGGATTCCTTCATGAAGAAACCATGCTGGGTACTCAATAAAATTGCCTTCATAGGAAAATAACAATTTTATAAAAAACCTCAATCAATAAATTCTTAACTCATTTGCAGAGCAAGACTCCACGCACTAAGTAGTAAAGCACACAAATGAACAGAGCAAATACAGATCCTGCTTCGTAGAATTAAAAGACCAAATAAACTGATACTAATCAAATTAAAAGCAATATTTTTGCCAGGCAGTTTGGATGTTCAAGGAGCTCTGACCTTAGAAAATACAATAACTTCACCAATTATTAGTTACACTTTTAGATAAAAGTTAGTGTCCACAAAGTGAGACTTCTCATAATTACAACTGATAGGTCAGCGTGAAGCTCTACTACAGACTCCCACAATGTTTGTCTGCTTTGCTTCCTTTGTGGACTTATTTGAACATTCAAAGTATTTTAGTTCATGGTGTGGTGAACACATCAGGTCCATCTGCAGTTAGAAGCAGGACACTCATAACAAATCCAATGTCCACACTCTACTTCCTTTCACTTCAATGAAGTATGGTACAGAACCCTGCAACTGACATCCATTGACAAACCAACGTAATGATTGATTAAGCATTACATTATACTCACCTTGTCACCATTCTAACTAACTTGAGTTTCTTACAAGAACCTCATTTATCAACTCACTTGTCTCAATAGAAATATTCATCCCAGGAAAGCGTCAAAAATTCATGGAATTATTTACTTACATACATGTCCCTCTCATTCAAACCCAATCATGATCTTAAAGCTTTGGGTGTAAATGTATGTACCTATACATTCCATGCTTGACTTATAATATCACACAAACGATATCTTGGGATCCAATTCTCAACATCTGGCACCTGCATGCCCGCCAGTCAATACCTCTGCTACTAATAATGTCTCCTACCACCCAAATCTGACCTTCTGAACTTTGACCTAGCCTAGCTTGACATAAGATAGTAACAAGGCTAGTGATGTGTATAGGTTGTTTTTATAGGGCTATTTGAGGGCAGTTTCCCAGTGGAGGGGAGTATGTGTACCAATATAAATGAGCCCAATGGCCATGACACCAGATTTATTCAGGTTGAATATCGTTTTGTTTCAATCAATTGCAGTCTGTTGGAAACCCAACCTGAAACCAATGTCTGAAACTGACTACACCCTCCTCAAAGACTAACGCTAGTTCACAACGCTAGTGATATAATTTCAATTTTGTTTCATGAAGCCACAACAAAATTTCAGCTAATTTTATGAAACACAAAACTGAATCCAACAGCCATTGGACAAACATGTACGGTTGTACATGTACTAATTTGTGTCTCAATGTGTGCAGCTTGCTTAATGAGATAGTAAAACAAAATAGTTATTTCATTCATGACAGTTATGTAGGCCTACAGGTTATCAAGGTGAGCAAATGCTTTTGCTGTCATCAGATTTTTGAGAAAGGATCAAATGTGGTCAGGATTCTCAATACTAAACTACATAATCATAACCCCAAAAGCCACCACAAATTTGACAAGATAAATGTATTGTATTCTGTAGGATTCTTGAAAAATGTGTGTCTTTTGTCTAATGTTAAGTTACTGATAACCGCCTGCAGGTGGTCTACAAATACATTATACTACAAAGTGTAATAGTCACAGTACCTAACTTGCCATTTTGTCTACATAATGAACTGCTCACAGTACACAGGTACATGTACATGTAGCCCGTTTGTCTACAACAGTGATCTGGGCTCAGTATGCAGGTTGTGTGTTTTCCTGATGTAATTATTTGGTCACAATACGCAGGTGGTGCTGTTTGTTTAAGCATCCCCTATATTATTGTTTGACAATGTAAATTAGCTATGACTGATGTTATTGTTGTGATATACCAACCTATTGAAGCCATTGTCATTTGAAGCGTATTTTTGCAGTCGTCCCAGCGAAGTCAATAGTTCATCTGCTATCTGACAGTCCAGGGCAGATGATAACATCTGAAAATCATCTGTGGCTTCATCTCCAACTGCATATTAAGAAAGAAATTAAACGAAAGAAAGAATTTAGTTTTAGATTTATACATCTAAATGTTTCTGATTTGCTTGAATAGGGGTTACGCTATCAAACAGATCAAAAACAAATCTTTATCTAGTCTCCTCAGTACACGAATGGGGCCAGAGTATTTCTATATCATATCAGTCTATTTTAAGTCACTGTGGATTTTGAACTGACTGAAACGACGGCTGATGTACAATGTATTCTAATTGTTACCATTCCAGGCTACAACCCCGAGTAGGATTGAGAACCAATGTGTCCTACAGACTCCAAAACCCATTAATCCAAGTTATCCCTCAGCTATCCCATGTACGTGTAGCTACGTACAACACTTCACATTTGATTAACAGATGGTATTAAATGAAAATGGTTGCAAGTTATTGCATCCATCCATGCAAATACATGCACACAGTACACAATGTGTAAACACAACATAGGTATTTACACAAATTTTATGAAATGGAAAAAATGTTAAACTCATTTGTTTCTCTCTTTAAAAAAGGCAGCTATTAATTTCTGTTCCGTGGGCGTGGACTACTACATTTCTGTACTATTTCAAGGCATTTCCCATAGCTTGAAAACACTAGCCAACCCAAACCTTTGTAACTTGGTTTTGTGAACCAATATTTGTGAAATGAGTTTTCTCTATCGCCTACTGCGGCGTGTACATCAGTACAAAGACAATGAGACAAGATAGAATGCCAAGCGCTTGAGATTGCCAGATGAAGGATTGACTTCATTATAAAACTCACAGGGGAGAAATACTATCAGTAGCTTCCTAAACTCAAGGGAGAAATAGCTTAGAATTGAACTCAATAATTGAATCCAGTCATATCGATTCAAGTTGTTGAACTGAAGTCAAGACTCAAGTGTGCTATTGCTGGACAGATAAGCTCAATAAGCACTTCTCTTCACTCATCTGTTAATTAATATTTATTAGCCACTCATTACAGTCCAACAAAATTCATTGCATAAAGATAAATTAGTCATCAGTTTCAGTCACAAGTTGTTAGTCTTGTTGGAGTACCAGGTCCAGAGATTGTACACCTTGGATAATTCACAAAACAAATGCATTGCTGTAAGTCTGTTTGCACTTGTTCAAATAAGTCAGCTCTAAGCTACAAACTCAGACCATATGCATCTCTATTAACAAGGAAATACAGTGTATATTACAATATTTGTATACATAAGGGTATGTGTCAACAGTACACATCTCTTCATGCTCAAAGTAATGTACAATTGTACTCCAATCCTTGATGTGTAGAACCAAGGATATTCGCAGTACAGTACAACACACATTGTACACATTACCAACTGTGCCACTCTGAATGAAATCTTAAATAACAGTTTATACAACATTTCAAGACATCAGCATCTCAACCATTTACAAGAAACAGACTTAGGCTCTGTAAAGACCTCCATGAGATGAGAGATCCCACACAGTGTAACAGCTGTCATTTCAATATTAATATCAAGAATGGTTGTACAAAAATAGCTTGCTCTTTTCAGATGGTACATGTACTACATTAATTAAGATGAATTTGTTTAGAGTACACACAGCATTGAATAATGGAATAACGTATTAATGATCAGTCCGACAAACATCTTAAATTTCTTGACTCTCCCATAAATCCAACATGTAACCATTTAGTAATTAGTCTCATCTTCAGTCATGGTCTGGTACAAATGATTACTTTAAGCTGCCACCCCCCTTGGTGAACTTGACGTTCCAACGTCTTAAAGGACTCAATGACGACACTCTTTGTAGGTGGGAGTAACAGACTGTACTTTTACATGTACCTAATTACTGAGCACCTACATGGGCCCGCCTTCAATGTTATCAAAAACGACAAACTAAATCTAAATTAGAAAGCATCAGTAACTCTAGGATATCTGCAAGACAGAAATCCACTGGAACTTCTTCTGATAACTACATGTTGGCAACTCTTGGCAACTTGTTTCTTCCCTTGCTCACAAGTAGTGCTTCGTAACAGCAGAAAATAAAGTATATTCAAATAATATACTTTAGATCCTTATGTCTTTATCCATGAACTTTGCTCCTCTTTTAATAAAAATGCCACATGGTGTAGATTTTCAGATTGTCTTCTTTAAATAGCAGTCAACCTTTAACAACAGGTAATAAAATAAATCTTTCTGACTCTAAGCAACCTTTCTCCTATGCACCTGTGTATTTCATTTCAATACCAGGTCAGAATCACACATCGTGCTCAGAAAAATTGGAATGAAAGCAGATAAATATACATGATTGGAATGTGGCAATGGCTGGAGGAAGTGGTGTGGTTTGGAATGTGATGTTGGCTAGCCAGAGATGATGGCTAACAACAGATGACTGAATGAAGGTAATACATCTATGATCCTGACAAGGAGTTTCTTCAGAGAAAGTCTTGAAAAAACATCCAGATTTTCTGTTAATGCAAATAAGGAATTTGATTACAACACACAGTGTTTATGAGAGAGATGGAATGATAGTTTGGACTAAAGTTTACAAAGATGAAAGCTCTGCAAAACATGGACACAGTTCAACACACAATGATCGCTTGCTTTAAATTAGTGTCATCAAATTTGCAAAGCTTCAACAGTTTTGTTCAGGTGAGATTAGCGGTAGCAACAATGTGTAAATCGCTTATGAGCAGAACTGGTGGTGAACAACTCAACATTTTGAGGAGGATGAAGATGATCAGAGCATACTGATCCAAACATTGAAATGGAAACCACCCATCATGCCCATTCTTCTCAGAACCACCGCTACTCAAAAGAGTGGTGCTACCGCAAACCTCACCTGATTGTACTCCCACCATGCAAAGTTTCAAATCCTACTTAACAGTTTTGTTGAAGTACAAATAGTAAAAGTCTTTAGAGGACCTTAAGATGTTCAATGTGATGTACATATACATTGCACTGCTCATGTTTTTCCAATAAAAATTAAACTACTAATGACAAATGTTGGGTACTACTTTGTGGATATAATGCGCTCAATCAAGACAGTCTCCTTGATTCCATCAAAAATACATACCATTATGAAATAAATGGCAGCGCTGGCAGTGGAAGTGGCCGCCTCAGCTGCAACACTACAATTTTTCATTTCCTCTTGAGCAACTCCCATACACGCAATATCCAACATCTCGAATATCTCCTTGGAAAAGATGTAGATGTACACACTCCCCCGTCAGACCATCAACACCTGTACCAATACACCTGTTAACAAGACCCTCTATCCTGTAACCACACACCCCTCGTGTTTTCCCGCTCAATCCAATCCGCATTGTGTCTAACAGACAGGATGAGATGCCTGTTTATAAGCCACGCCAGTACTTCGTTAGCATTCCATCCTGCGTTCTCTTCCCATCAGCCATTGCAAGAGTAGGTGGAGACAGGAGTATACGTGTAAGAACTGCGCCCAGTGGGTGGAACATGACCCTATTTTCTTACAATTAATTGAGGCAAAGAGTGAGCAAATGCTGTTGGATATCATATATGAAACCTACCATACCAGCCCCCAGGACAGCTTAGATGACTGAGGCTCACGGCATGGAGTCAAAAGCACACACCGATACCATCCAGCCAACTAAATACCAATGTAGTTATACCCTGTCGCCAGTAATAGAGTTTTGATCAGCACTAACAGCCGCTGGAATTCAGTAAAACACAGAGAAAGGCGATATATTTGACAACAAAATGCCATGGCCTGGGCAGCCAGGTATGTTCCTATTGTGAAGAATCCAACTTTTCAATAGAGAGAACACCAGGTGCCCGTGTTCCCATGAACTTTGATACCCGCCAAAATTGTGTTTTCTATCGTCTCTTAGTTGGGAGATAATTCCTGATAATGACCATTCATCAGTTGCAGTTAAGCCAGAACTATTCCACGCTGGATTTCACACACGATATGACCTTTACGCTTTAGAAATAACAATGTTTCAGTTAAGATTACATACTTAAAGGGCACTTCTAAACTTAATTGCATTCCTGATTTAAGCTGTCTGAAATTACTAACTGGGACTGCAAATCAAATAACTGCAGCTTCACTCAAAATACTGCCTTTTAGGTGTATACATTCTGTTCACTCAATTAAAAAAAAAAAAAAAAAAAAAACACACAGAAAAATGTTTGTATTATTGTTCACCTTTTAAAAATTATGAATACCCTATTAACTATGATACAGTCTTTTTAAATAGAAGTATGCAGACTTTGATCCACTTTCTAGTATCTTGCTATAAACGCAGTGGCCGAAATACATCATAAGTCTGACATTTGACACTATCCCAGACTGCTGCACTCACTCTCAAATTTGTGTAACAAATCAGACCACAAAACGACTTACACATTTTTCATTCCCATGCAATGAATGTTCTTGTCTAAGTTGATTAGAAATCCAACAGGACCCCAATTGAATATGACAAGAGCCCTTCCAATTGAGAATATTATATTTCATGTGGGTCAATTCAACCTAGACAGCTACGTGCACTTGTGATTCTTGAGGAGCTCCAGATTTGAGACGTTCAGTTCTTCAACTCTCTGCAAGCCACCATAATAATGAGTACTTTGGTATTTGGTACAAATGTCAAACTCGTTAAAAAAGGTGCAGTGAAATCCATGCTGTGGTTATCTTAACAATCAAGTTCAACATTTGAATATGTGAGGGTGATGGAGTGTGGTTTGTATAGTGGTTGGAAGGTACTCAACCGATGTATCCATAGCTATGACATCTCTTCATGACATCTCTTCATTAATTCATCCTTATTAAATCTCATATACAGTGCATCGCTTCACTTTATTCTCAAATCACTTGTACTGATATAAATGGCTTGTTTAAAAACTACTTAAACAAAAACAGTAACAAATAATTTGTGATTAATCCATGTGAGCAAAATCTTCAACTTGGTAATATTAAAACGGACGCAGTGTTTTTTCCTTTAGCAGATAACTGGAACAAAGGAATCAATGGACTCTCTCTTTCTTTCTTTCTCCAGTAGAGAATAAAAGCAAAGATATCAATCATTCGGTAACTCTCATGAGTACAGTGTAGTATTAATACTTACCAGTTAATTAGCGGTAAACAAGAGATGTCATGAGCGCCCAGTACTTCTGCCACAATGGATCATCTCTTGACCATATTGATGCAACTCAGACCAAGCACAGAGAGGCAACCCACCACCAAGTCACCTTAACACCCACTGTGCTTCTGATGAACAACACTACCTAATTAAAACCTGTCCTCATATCAGGACAAACTACTATGGACAACACCTGTTAGTCCAGCCCCTGATTCCTTCATGCA
The DNA here is from genome assembly GCA_023634235.1 of Pisaster brevispinus. Lineage (NCBI taxonomy): Eukaryota > Metazoa > Echinodermata > Asteroidea > Forcipulatida > Asteriidae > Pisaster > Pisaster brevispinus. The sequence continues at coordinate 556,883 of JAMKCF010000008.1, read as the reverse complement.
ATACTCTGCACTGGACCAAGGTTAAACCACTGAAAATTCAGTAAATTCCGCCTTTTTTTGTGGCCACCAATGTCAGTGGAAACCCTGTGTGAGGTTCTGCAGAACACCATGCAGTAGAGTGAAATAATGCCATGTGGTTTGCCACATCACAATTCACATGAGACCCTGCCCTCTGCAAGTGTGTGAACAGTCTATAGGAAAATAACTCTTTGACCCCAACCTGACCTAACTGACCCCTGAGTTGTGCTCTGTGTGCAATGCCGCATTACATACTGTCTTCCCTGGTACTCACTACTCATGCAGTGCACATGTACAGAATGTACACGTGGACTTTGATAATGTGGTTATCTCATAAAACAAACTCATTATTCCCTTCTCAATCCGGAAGCCATTCAATGGGGTTCAGCACATAAGTAATATGGCTGTTTTATCACACTGAAATAAGCCAGGGTGTAAAGTTTTTATTTTTAACTTCAACAGTGGAGTGGAATCTTGAATTTAAAAAAAATCAATAAATTATTGAAATCGTATGAACAGGTGTAGAAAACCATAACATATTCTGAAGGGACTAAATAATGGCACATACTGGCTCCATTCAGGAAAATCTTGATTATGAATGACGAATAATATTACAATAACATTACAAAGTTTGTAGTATCCCTAATCAATCAATCCCTCAATTCCTACACACAACAGATCTCTGAATAAACTACAGTTTGTATATAAAAACTAAAGCAATTGGTATGTATAATAAAGAATTGACTGTAGAGGTCTAAATGATGCATGGCATGATACTGGGTCAACCATCAAGCATATGACAGAGTTAATTCATCACCTACTTCAAATTATTCTCAGTTAAAGGTCACTCTATCACCTCTCCCTTTCACTACACATTTTAGCCTTGAATCAACTCAAACACCCAATCACCTTCAGCCTTTCATATCAATCACTACTCTTTAACCAATCACACACAGCCTTATTTATTTGGAAAGATCCCATTTCAAGTATATAGGCCAACTGTCAATCTCTTGGCTTCAGCACATGTATGAAACTGTGGTTAAGGAAGGTAGGGTGCCACACCATTGAGGAATTGATTTATTGGTCATTAGGGAAGATGGATGTTATATTCAATCGACAGCAGTTCATTATACATGTATACTCGCTTACTTACAGGATGACGAACATGAGATGAGATGACCAAAACATTATTTAGAGATATAGTAACTGACCGTGAAATCATTCATTGAGTATCACCATGTTATCATAATACTATATCATAACTGCCCATGGGGCATATTTGAAAAAGATATCTGATATGATCCTGTTGATGTTGTCAATTTATTTGAATAAACACATTGACAAAACAAAGCAAGTTAACATTTGTTTAATTTGTTCAAAATTGTTACCGCAAATTCACAATGAGCAATTGGTAAAATAGAACATTAAAATGGGGATTCAATCCAATGTCTAACTTTTGAAGGGAAAAAAGTACACTATTGGTACAATTTGTACCGCCTCAAACAAATTGATAATTTCCATTTATTTCAAGAAAGTGTTCCAGTCCACGTTTTAAACTTGTCTTTTCTCCACGAACAAACTAAATGTTTCTATTTATCAAGCAGGGTACATATTAATGGCACATATTGTGTTTATTTAGTTCATACCAACAACACATATTTCAGCATAATCCCTGATATAAAGGTCATGACCTCTGACATTTAGGCAAACAGTTTCAATTCTGTTCACACATGTCATTTCAATTTATCGCTACGCTGGTTTACATTTATAATATCCTTAATAAATCATTGGATGTGTGCATTGCTCACACAAATCAAAAACAGGTTTATTACCTCCTGCATGCAAAGAGGGATTCCTAACACAAACTATTCACAGGATAGGGCAGGGAAGAGTACAGTCAAATACAGGCTTCTTTCTCACTGTGGAAACAGATTTATTTTTTTAACTAGAGATTAATATTTACACCAGTGGCCATCAAGTAGAAGCCATGTTTGAAACAGAGAAAAGAATGTGTGACTTTACCAAGGACTATGGCCACGGGCTTGGGCGGCAGTTGAGGAGGAAACGGCGGTGGCTTTTTCCTTCGATTCTTGCCCGTGCTTCTCCAATCATCCACTGGTTTATACAGCATCTCTTTGTCCATATTTCCCATCAATTTCCTGTCAAATCATTTCCCCGCACTCTCAGACTTCAAAAGTCACAGAGCAAGAAAGAGAGAGGATAGAATATTCACAGAGCTGCGTTGATAGTCCCCACCACACACAACATTCCCACATTGCATTCTTATTGCCTCCATAAGCAATAAATCGTGCAGGAATTTTTTTCACGTGTCCCTGCAGCCACAGGGTAAAAAACAGGAAGAAAAGGGGCCTTGGGATGAAACGAACACCAACTGGGAAGTTGGTCCAGTCTTAATATACCATGGAGGCCATCTAGTAGTCAGACTGTAGGCTTTTAGTTCAGAAACTCAGCCCAGAAAAAAAATGATAAGTAGGAAAGGAGGTTACCACTACAAGGAGATATTATGAGCTTACCAACAGTGACGTGAGCCAATACCATCAATTTCTGATTGAAGGCCTCTATGTAATCCATCCTTCACTCAGTGAATGTCTCTCCACACCATACACTAGCCCAGTTGTAAAAGCAATTACTGTGTGTAGGTCGCTTTCTCTGGTAGTGATGTACCAATTTACATCCAATGTCACCAAAAAAATCTTACTCATAAAAAAATACTAACGTGAGAGGTGAGGGGTGGAAACACTAGTGAAAAATCATCTACACAATCAGCTGACAATGTTTCCATCCCACCATCCCAATTTTAACTTATAAATCAAACAATGAGGGAAAATAGACTCTTGCAACACACATAGACTGGTAGTTGACAATTGCCAGGTTTGTGTGCACGTAACCGAAGGAACACAAGCATCTTGTTAGTGTAATGTCAAGCCTGTCTCTTTGGTTAGTCTATACTACACCTCCAGTACCAAGCACAAGGCAGTTTACCTCATTGGAATGCTGGCTGACTGCGCACACAGCGCTCTTACTGTCTGGTCAGGGGGATGACACTAGGGAGATGAGAATCCTTATTTACGTCTCCAGGGGAATCAAGTCAGAGCTTTAAACTATCTTGTGCTCAGTGGAACGAAAAGCAAGCTGATAAGGCCACTCTGAGGAGAGACCTAATATGATAGGGTGGTCTCACTACATCGGATTTAATACACCAATAATTAAATCTTTGTCATTTAATTATGCATTCAAATTTCCGACGCCAGGTTTTTACCCCGAGTATATTTTCAGGAGTGGACTGATCAAATTGAATTCTGAGGGTGTTTTTACTTGTGATATTAACAGGCGCTACTCATTAACTTGAATTGAATCAGTAAATATGCTTGGTTTGTTACATGTTTACTTCAGGGAACTCTGGGATTTTTATTTTCACTTCCAAATTCTTAAGGAGAGGGGTAAGCGTGTGAGATTGAAGAAATGAATCATACATGTAGTACAGACTAAAATATCAGACATGATCTTGTTCTTGTGTACACAGTGTGCTTGGGCAAAGTACCGAGGTATTTATTACAACAGGAAATCCATTCATGTATGTTTAGTCTGCTCCAGCTCATCGGATTCGACAGGCACAAATTTTTAAAATCAAGATAAGATATTGATAAGATTCTATAAAAAACTAAACAGAACAACATGAATATTGTAGTCAATTTGAAGATCTTCCTCTGTGTTTCATAGAACTCTGCACTAATCCCTATGGTACATAGGCCAACATTACAATACTTCTAGAAATCTCTCCAATGGTCGGATGCAGTCAATGTAATTTCATAGCCAGCCAACTCTTCACCTGTCATGCAATTATTTGTAGAAGATATAAAATGATTGCTGAAATGATTCAGTGACATCAGACACCGAGTACATGTGGTTACTGCTGCAACCATTTATCTGGTTTGTACTCTCGCTTCTAAAACACTAGTTTGTTTTGAAAGTCTTCAATAAAAATAGTGTTCCCTATTCTCCACTGTAAAAGATTGTTGTTCTTTTGTTTGTTATTTTTATAATTACTGTTATCATTATTATTTTCATTTTTGGAAAGGGGTTTTCCATTTGATATCTTAAGGAGTGTAACTACTAGAGTTAAAAGCCGAGATGTTGTCATTTTTGTGAAAAGAGTCAAACTCAAGTTAAATCTTAAATGAAATGCTGACCAGTGATCTCTCAATCTTTAATTACAGTATCTTTATCTTGTTTTAGTTTCTCTATAATTCAAACAACTTTGACATAAAACTAAAGTTGACTATTGGCATTTTGTTTTGACTATTGTGGGGAATGGATGCATATGGGTATACTTCCTTTAAGATATAGTAATTTAGATGACAGTGTGACATTGACCATATGGCACTAATAACAGCATGGGATTCTCACGCATCATACACCGTGTCTACTTCTCCAATTGGTCAATCTTTAATCTAATCAACAGACTATCTCATCCTGACGCATGCGTACTTAACTACATGGGGTGTCAATTAGTGTAGTGGTGGTCATTTATACCAACATATAGTGATTCATCGGCGTTGTAGAGATAATGGCTAAATTGATAGATGTGAGTTTTACTAACTGCTAATTTGATTGTAAGAGAGGCAAAGACTTCTCAATGTTATCTACATCTATGTGTTTAAATTGATACCCAAGCATCTGTTGGTATAAGGTCAAAAACACTTAATGAAAGCACCTCCTGAAAACTTCAATTAACAATTGGTATAGTAACTTTTGAGGGAAACTTGAAGTGTACTTGAAACTGCAGTAAAGTTTTGCCCCACCCTTTTCCTAAGTTTTGACTTTGAGTCTAACATTTGCAGACTTCCAAGTATATCAATGTGCATGCACAGTGTCCAAGACAGTTGAAGTACATATTGAAGTGCCAATATTACATTACAAATGATGTTTTCTTAGCCAGCGCAGTGTATCTGGTAATTTCTCATTTGACAGAAGTAACTGCATAACAGGCATGCAGTTGTGACAGCTGAATAATTACACCATACAACCCGCCTCATCTTCTTCTTTAAGATGTTCTTAACCAAAGACCAGCTGCATTCTTCCTCTAGCATTCTTCTAGAGTCATGGACCTCTTACATTTGCCAATTATTCAACATTAATGAACTTATTAACTGGTCTACAGTGTGTGAAAGACAGGGTTAGATGAACTAGTCATTCTTGTTACTGCTGGAACCAGGTTTATCAAGGAGAACCATGCAGAATGAACCATGACTAAACAAAGACGAGTCTGTGACCAGACTCCTCTATGAAGGCTACAGATGTTCTTTATGAGAGGATGTTAAGGAGATGGAAGATGGAAGAGGGCAAGACTTTGGGGTCCTTAAGGTATGTAAGATGGTGTGTTTATGTTTCATTAGGATCAATTGTGTTAAATGTTGAAACAAAATTAAATGTTGAGAAGGGTTATTGAGTGATATGTTCATTAATTGCCCTAAACGCAGCTAAAGGCAACTGATTTAAAACATTTGACATACTTCTAAGACTGCTGCCGCAGTTTCAACAACTTTATTAGAATCAAGACAAGCATTTGTTAAAAACAGTGAGGGTTTGTAATATTTACTACAAAAAGAGTTTGAAAATGCAGTTGATAAGCCGAGGGAAGATTTAAAGATTCTAGGTTCGATTGTTGCTAATTTGATCCATAAACTTAGTTTTTAATTTTAAATTCATGTTACAAGTTTTCATTTAAGGTATTGCAAAGAAAAAATCTGCCAATGATTAGCAGTGGTTAATTAAAAACTAAAAATGAATTGTTGTCCAGATCCTGACATTATCTCACGTCCATCAGCCATGTACAGCTATTTTGTACATTGTCTGCGGCATTCAAATGTTTTTGTATGTTTCCTGTTTTGAAACGGCATCATCTGTCAAAATTCGTCCAGAGAAAAAATTCTTTAAAATAATTGCTTTTCTGCGGGAATCAGTCTATGCAACTAACTAACATTAAGAAACTTGGATAACTACATTCATGCCAATACATTTATATTTTAAAAAACCCACAACCGTACATGATTTTGAATTGTACAGTGAGTTTTGTAAAGCTACATGGGGCTTTATGAACTGACTCCCCAGTAGATAATCCAATTTAAGCCAAGACATACTGGGAAATGAATCTGATTTGGAAAAGTTTCATAAACATGATTTATAAATAGGTATTGTTTCCAAACAAGGTCTACATAGACTGAAAACAATTGCAGAGAATTCTACTCTTGAAGTATAAAATGCTGACTGGTGCACATTGAATGTTGACCCATGACCTCACTCCATCCTAAAGTATGCTACTTTAATATAAAAGTGCTCTATGGAATTACATGTAGGCTACATGTACAAGTGCTTCAAGAAGGTAAAAAGCATCAGACGCCATTATTTTGGTAACTTTACATACAAGTAGTTTGTATCACTTTTTTTCTTTTCATAACTTTAAGAAATTTTTTCAAAGTATGCCATGATTTAAATGAAAATATGCAAAGTTATTTCCGTTAAAAACAGTTATCAGGAATTTATTTCTGTTATAAAAACATGTTTGTGTTACAATACCTCCATTGAACAACATTATCATAAATATGTTATGTGCAAATTCACACTAAAATGAAGAAACATGTGATTTATTACAAGTCTGAATACTATAAATTGTTGTCTCTGCATGTCAAATTTCCAAGCAATTGACAGACAAACTTGGTCTGACTTTCCACCAAATCTTGCAGCTCTCGCTGTGTAACAAGAGTTCTCTCCTGAAAAATGTTAGTATTCATAGCATTCCACAAGAGGAGGCACGCAATGCGCTTGGAGCCAAGGCTTGGCCAATTTATAGTAATACGACACCTCAGGATACACAGTGCAAAACAACTGGCCCGCTTAAATTGAATTTGTCTGCTCAGGACCCGGCCAGTCCTCCTCCAGAGAACATGGGGAGCAGAGAGAATTATACTTGTTTGCAACTGAATGAAGGACTAAAATGGGAGGAAAATTCAATTTTCACCGCTAACATGTGTAACCCCATGTGGTTGGGCGTCTCAGTGAGGAGGGAGTGTGGGAAAGTGTTATGGAATCTATGACAAGGAGACCATGCTGGTTTCTAGTATAGGTCAGAACCCAAACCAAAGTGTAGTCCTGGATAACGTCATCCTGTAAATACACTGAGTACTACTCTACCAGTTTAACTCAGTCTCAAATCTAAGAGATGCTATTTTTATCCTTCGTGTTAAATTGGTCTAATAAAACTTGTCAATATTCTTTGAATTGTAATGTTAACTAAAGTTGTTTTATTCTGTTTAAATCAGTTATGCATTGGGCTCTAGTATGATCACTGGTATCCATGGATGAAAGATCCATTGTGCTTGTAATTAGTTGTAGAGAAATGTCATGGAGTACCAGTCATATGAGGAGAGATAAATTATTTCTTCATAAGGTTATTAATCCATAATAATTGCAGCAAAGAGAACAAATGGGAAAAATTGATCTACATCTACTAAATAGTTGCAGTACCTGCTGCTATGGATTTGAACTGCCTCTAGCCATCGGGATAGCTCGGTGGTCTACTGGTAAGACATCTGCTCTAGCAATGCAAAGGTCGTGGGTTCAAATCCCACCCGAACTCGGGAAAGTACCAAGTATACAGTGCTTTATACATATCAGTGTAAGGGTAAAAATCGAAATTATCTTCTTTATCCACAATGAAAAAATTAACATCTATTACATGTATCTTCTTGTATCAATACTTCAAGTGGCTTTTTGGTTATTTGTTGTAGACTTGAACCACCACAAGATCAAATTCATCACACGCACACAGAAACAGTTGAAAGAAAAAGTAGGTTTGTTGTTTAAAGAATTATAGTTGGGAGTCAGTTTACATGAATTTCTAGACCCTACGGGGCTGTGTACTCTTGTAGACAATAGAGGGCGCTAGTCACTTTTCACTTTCTAGCTCACTGTATAGTTATAACTGTATATTTTGTGTTATGTTCTCTAACAATTTGAACTGAAGTCAATTTATTATCCATAAAAAATGTTTTACTTGTTTTGGACCATTTTCAAACTCAACAATCACGGACAAATCTTGTTTTTCTCTCTTTAATTTCAATTAAACCTTGACCATTGATTCACTTCCACTATCCTTTGGCTTTGCCAATGCAAGCACAATTTGTAGTCGAATGAAGATGAGAATCATTTGGTTTGAGGGAAAACTGGCATCTACTAGAAAAATTACTTGCTAATTTAACTTCCTAAAATGCTATCCTGAATGACTTATCAGAATTATGCCAGATCAATGTTATGCATGATATAATTTCTTTTAAATACATGTTCAATCAAAACAAATTTGAGCCCCACCCCACCCCCATCGAAACAGAGAATAAGTTGAAACCTAATTTTTTTTTATTGAGTTTGACTTGGTAAGAAATGGATTGACATCAAATGGATCTTACCAACACTATTCATATGTACATACAGCCACCCTGGTGCCATCCTGTGTGTGTGCCTGAAACGTCAATTCAAACTTTGAACTACATTTGTACATGTACACATTAGAAACAAGCAATTTATCATCTGGTAATCATATCACGACTATCTCAAGAGAATTGACAAACTGTAAGGTTGGAGTTGAAGCTTGGACCTTGCCCTGTTATACTGATACTAGTTAGATACTCATATCAACCTTAAACACAATCCCTCATACATTCGTTTGTATACATAATGGATACAACTGGAGTAGTTTGTACAAAACAAACAAGGAATAAGTGGGAAAAGTTGGTTGAATATTCATTTGAATGATGTGAGCCTCCATCTGGTCATGAGTAAAGTACTGCTCAGTGCAGTAGCTGTGTACATTTGTTCATGTACACCTGTGTGCAGAGTACTTACAGGGGGGTGCCCAATAGGGTTAAGGTGTGACACTACCTTTGTGTATCTAGGTGTATACTCAGATGTACACCTCTGAGATTATTCTAAATGGAGCTCAAAGCCGCTGGAAACCACTGTTTTATGAAGTTGTATGTTCCGATGAATGTATATTGGTACCCGCAAATTATTAATATCATTACAAAATACAAATGTTAGTATAGTAGAACATACCATGTTGTACGGCATGGTCATGATTGAGTGAATACAAAAAAACAACATGTATATGAACTTTACATTTCACCCATCATTTGAGACTTTTTAATGAAAATCAATCTATAAAGAAGAAGGTAAAATTCCTTTGCTTGTTTTACAGAGTCAGTATTCCTTTTTTTAAATGGTACAGGTAAAATGCAGGATATCTACTGTGTTGTTCTCTCACTCACTGATAACAATGTGAAAACATTGAAAGACTGAATAAAAGCTAGTCATTTTGCTTGTTTATCTTTGACTTTTACACCTTGATATTTTATACAAAATATATACCTTGAACGAACCCCCAATGACCAAGCATCATCCTATGAGTTTGCTCAACCCTGCCCTTCACAGATCTCCAGTTCCCAAGTGTTTAAGTCTCAAGTCATGTTCAATCCAGGCTAAGTCTAGCTACACCACTCTATTGCTACACAGTAATTATCGGTTCACCTGCTTCAAGTATATAGGACTCTAAGTCTCTGATAAAGACAACTATACAGCCATACCAAGTACATCCATGAGTAATATCAAATCAATTTGTGTCTAGTCAAATGTCAGCCTAGATTACACTGAAAGCACCGACTACATCCAAAAATATGCCTTCATTTTAACCATGTGTAAACATCAGTTGGATCAATAACTGTGTTTGACTCAAGGGGAAATTAAATAAGAATAGACAAGTAATACTCTTTTCATCAACGGCTTTAAGGTGACTTTCCATCAAGCATTCAATTTAACCGCATAAACTAAAAAGAGGTTGCAAGAATAACGATTTAGGCCTAATTCTTGACATTTACATACATAATATGTACTTGAAACAAACAGTTCAAAAGGGGGACAGCATGGTTTTAAATAAATTATCAAATGTAAATGAATGCTTCATTTAGAGTACCTTCCTCCACCTTACATGTGCACTTGTATAATTCCCTACACAAAAATTGCCAAGGTGCATAAACGCTTTGCCCTAACCCTAGAAGCAGAGAACATGGCGCTTGTAAGCAAAGCAAGCAAAGTCACACGATAACAAGTGTGAGCTCGTGATATGTGCATTGGACATGTTGGATAAACCGTGTTACCCCGATGTAGTTAAGTCACAAATCATGCGCTCCGATTTGATTCAGATGACACATTTTTAAACAAACTGTTTTTTCAATGCATCCTCTGTAACACTTCAAATACAACATAAATCTAGATAATGTGGTGTGAACCAATCCGCACATTCATGTTCAAATAAATTACAATGAAAACCCTTTCTCACAAGTAACCTATATCGTGTCCTGGAATCCATGGTCCCAGTACTAAGAACAGGGTTTCGATTGCAGTCCTCCACACACTCCAGTATTCTACATGTATGGAAAATACCAAGCTTGTATTTTGCCCACAAGCAAGGTGTAATTGAGCTGGGCATTATCCAAGCTTCAAGACAAGGTTAATCCTAGTTTGAAGGTGGTTTTTTACAGCCTGATTCAAATGATTCAAAGTGCTAAGATATCGGATTGCAGCAACTACCCCCACTGGAGCAGACTCCAGCAGACTGGTGTGTAATTCAGCATTCACTCCAGTGCAGTATGACTTAGTCATCTACATATCCTAATAAATCTATGAGTCACATATGATCCTGTATTTACTATGACTTGAGGGCACACTACTGCAAAAGCTACATAGCACTCCATCTTTGAATTTACTAACCAGCATATAAAATATGACCTCCATGTGTTTCAAGAAAGACAATTGTTATTAGTTGTTAATTTGAACAGATGCTTAAGGAGAATTCCAATAGCTTTATTCCACATATACTACATCTCTTTTTAACTCCTTGCCTGGTGCATGTTTCTCTCCATCCTACAATCTACACTGTTTTAAGAGGAATGTCATTTCCTACCTTGAGTTCCCCGGAGCTATTTTGATCTTAAATGTTTTCTTTTCATAGCCCCTTACCAAGACAAGAGTGGCTTTTAGCATTGTTTGGGGGGGGGGGGGAACTTGCATTAACAATACACATACAAGTAGTAGAGTATTGTATTCAAAAATAACTAATGGCAATACAAAAAAATAGAGACATAAAATTTTATGTTTATCTGAACTGCTAACAGGATGCTTTTAGTCTTATTTCAAAATAAAAAAGGAATCCTCAAGTTGATAAAATGATAGCAGAAATAATTTAACGCAGTACTAAATAAAGGCTGTTTAAATTCAATTCTTGAAATCCTTCTGTATAATTAAAATGTCAAAGTGAACATTTCAAGATGCACAAGGATGAAAACCAAGGATGTTTCAGTGATTAACTCAATTGCTTACTATTCATGAAGTTCAAGGTGTGAGTATCGTGCTCTACAATCTGTCTTTACTTCAATAAGTGTTATGAAATAACTCACCAAGTTTAAGATTTCCGAGTAGACATTCTTCAGTAGGTGATTTCAAGACACGATCTCATTCACAACACACCTTATCCTCACAGACTCTAAGATGCATGCATCTTTGGAATAAGTGATATTTCCAACTCAACTAAATGTACATATTGCAGGTAAAAATTAAGAACGCACATATTTGCAATATTTATGTGCGATCGTAAACGTGTCATAACTATTTCTTACATGATTTTTGAGTGAGGATTTCCGACATTTGGGCAGCTTTACACTGCATACCAAGATGTGACATCAACTTTTTCTATTTACCAGACAAAATGGCCGTGAGCCTTGGGCAGTTTCTGATCGTGACGTTGACATGACAGCATTACTTCAAATGAGAGTCACCCACAGCAATCGCCCACTCGTTATAAAAGGTTACCGACAGGTATTAAATTGTCTGTAACTTGACATCACTCTAAAATTCCTTCACTGAATCATACCACAAGTCCTCCCTTATCGTTTACTCCTTGAAATATGTCACATCTTATTTTCTCTAACCCAATGAAGTTGAAATACTTGGGTAAGATCAAGGACAGAGGAAAATCTTCCCCATTTATGTTTCCTCTTTTTGACGTTGAATACATTCAACGAGATGGACGGAACACAGCCATTCATAAATGTATGCATGTAATCAGCTATGTACATGGGCATGTCTATGTGTGTATATTTCTCACAGTAAAACTGCACATCTGTCAGCCGTTGGGCTCCCCTCCGAGTTCAATTTGTTTTAAAGGTAAAGCCAAGAAAAATGTCACCGCTGTCTGAAGAATTAAAAAAGATATGATGTTTAACTGACATCTGAAATGTGTTGTGTTTGATAGAAATAAAGAATTAACTCACAGCCCTTGATCAATGTTTGATAAATCAGGTTTTCACAATGAAAACATGGCAGTCAGATAAAAAGTTGGTACTGAAAAATTACTTAACAGCATCAAAAAGACAAAAATTTTATTTTAAGGTGTAATAAACATTAAATATAAAAAATTAAATGAAATCTCATGAGCATTTATTGTCAACAGTAATCAATCTCATCGAAACACCTCAAACAAAATTTATTTCCACTAAAGACGTACACAGAGTGAGTCCAATATAACATACATGTTGCTGGACTCGCATGGTTGTTGGTTCCAAAAATACACCACTGATATTTAAGACTCTATCTACTGGTCCACAGGGAATATCAGGCAATTATCTTGGAACAAAATCAAGGGGAAAATAACACCGGCTGAAGAAAGCAAGAAGCCTACAGTACGTCATTTAAAGTCAAGATGATCTTCAAGTCTTGTGAAACGACGATTGCCAATGTCTCATTATTTGTTATCAGTGAAGCATAAGGCTAATCAGTGACAGTAATCTCAGTGAGAGTCATGAACCAAGCATGGATGAGACTAAGGGGTTATTAACGCTGCGCTGTGATGACTCCTCAAAGAGGTACAGGCAGGAAATAAAGCCATACTCATTAATGTAGGACTGTACTCAAGATGAGATACTTCTTTCAATAACTAATCATGACGTAGCTGTTTTACTGACGTACAACTGTGCACCAACCAATCATGGTGCTGTCAATGTCATCTTGCTGTTCCTCAATGATCACATCTAGACTAAATCTGAACACCTGACCAAGATTACCATAACATTTGTTGCTAACAAAACACACAAACAAAAAACCAGCCTACACATGTAATTCACCTTATTGACCCAAGTCACCTTACGTCATCGTCCACAATAAATATTGGTTGCCATTTTGAGAGTCAGATACTCCGTGTGTTACAGTGCAGTGCTTATTTTGGGCTATGTGTGGGCAGACCATGGGCAGACTGTAGGGGGTCCATGTTAATTGTCTGAGTACAAAAATTACTGGCCAGTAGCCACCCAATCTGAGTACCACACCTGACCATGACAGCATAATCTTGTGCAAGATTTTCCTGAGTAGCCTTTCTTGTTTTGCAATTTTTTATATTTATTGGTCCTCTATTTCTGAATCAGCTGCAGACATAAAAAAAAGTCATTTGATTATTTTATTTGCAGTTTCAGACAATAGTGTTTTACATGATACCACAAAAGCTCATTAACCCCTTGAAGTTGATCAAAAAGCACACAACAGCACTTAATAAACACACAGACTACCTTTCTCATTACACTTGAAGATATACTTAAGATTTAAATTTACACACTACGAAAGAACCTCCTAAAAAAATAGCTAATAATTTATTTGTAGTTATAATATTATAACTTGTAAATCAGTCCAAAAAGCACAAACAAATCCAGACCGCATTATTTTACAATTTATATTAATTTTCTAAAGTGTATTCTGAAACATAAAATGCTGAATGTGTCTGAGAGGGATTGTTCCCTTGTGTTTCTGGTTCAAGACGGTATCCTTGTTTGGTTTCCTCAGGCTTTCAGGCTATGGGGATTCAATTCACTTTTGAGGTACATGTACTTAAAGGTAGAGCCATAGATTTGTAAACACTCAAATAATTAATGACCATAAAAACTTACTTGGTGAGAAACACTGCAGCTGTTGATAGTTATTGAGAGTATAAACTATTTTGAGGAAGGATTCCCTTTGACGTAATATGGTTTGGATAATTTTTCACCCAAAAACATTTGAATCTGAGGAACGATTCATGCACGAATTGTTTCTCAGATTTCTGAGGGCTGGTGTCTGTCCGCAAATGCTGCGGCCTGGGATGCGGTTGGAACCTGCTGTCACTTCACTTAGTGTGGATGATTCAACGTAATTTTGAAAATGCAGTGACAGGTTTTTTTCAGTCATCTCGATAGACAGGTAGACACTGTATTCAGCTGAAACTTTCATTCTTTACAATATTGACTAGACAGCATTAAGTTGACAAAAACCAATCAATGACCCTAACTTAAATGATAATTATTTTTATTTACAAAGTTATGCTGGGCTGCAAGAATACAGTAAATCCAATAAGTTTTTGGCTCAATTACACATAGTTTTGAAATGGTAGGTTTGAAAACTGAAGTATGGTTTTGAAAACTACATTATGTAAAACAAATGTTTGCAGTACTCGTCATATTGTACTTTTGAAAACCAAAAATACTTATCATCTTATTCCAGGCCTCAAAATAACCCACAGCACCCACAGCAATTGCCGTGGTGCCCTTTGCTTTTGCTGTGGTGCCCTTGACAAAGTTCCAACACAAATTAACATTTTCCTCATAGAGTGCCCCTTACCAGAGGAAAAATGCTGTGCCCCTTCAAGAGCGAAGTTCAAGGCCTGCTATTCATCAAATAAATTTTCTGTACAACAAAAAGCAAAGATCAATTGCTACAGGATAACATTTTCACATGAAAGATGATCACATGCATCATAAATTGGGCTGGACACCTTTTTGAGCAGCTTTGTGAACCCATAGAGCAAGGAACGCTCTATGGTGAACCCAAGTGTACTTCTGTTCATAAAATCACTGTTTTGGGCTTTGTGTCAAAATAAGCAACTGTCATGAAATTAATGAACTAAAATTATTCGAACGATACATTTCCCAATTCAGTTCCAATGTACCATACATGTACATTATCTGAACTTGTGTTATATTTCAAAACTTCATTGGTCAGAACAAAACATGGCAGCTGCCAAGCCAAATTGTCATTATCACTGCATGAGTAATCACTTTTTAGGCTGTTCCAAAATGGATTGTAAACAGAAGTACGTACAGTCAGAGCTTTGTTACCTGGACTGTTGAACCTCATACTTCTACTTTGTTAATGGTAGTTCTACATGTAACATTAGGCCCTACATAGGAGTCTAGTAGAATCAGTTTGTTAAAATGTTAAGTGTCTGACATTGGGTCTGAAAAGTCAGAATTTTACCCACTTCTCATTGTTTCCAATAGAAATAAAAGAGTCCTGTCAAAGTGTCATGTATTTGTTTCATCTAGATTCATCTCTTAAACTCTTATTTTTCCTTTTAGCTTTGAGTTGACTTTGATCCACCAACCCAACGAAGATGGGACCATCTCACTGTCTCGTCCAAGTTACTGTACCCAACAACATTTTTGAACATTTAGACATTATCTGGTATATGTATGGAAAGAAGTGACAAAATCTATGAAAGACACTTTTAACTCACCTCAAGTTAGGAGATTTTGCCAGGAAATTTGGTGGTACAATTGTTTTTGTGTCAGATGCTTCTCAAAAAGAATTTCAGCTAAAAATCTGAACCGATGTCCGAAATACAATTAGCCCAATCTGAAGATTGAGCTACCCAATCTATAGAGTGCAATACGATCATTGTCACACAACAGAAGAGACACAAAATCGATTCAAACATTGGCTCAGATTTTTAGCTGAAAATTTCTCTTTCTTTGAGAAACATATCTGACAAAATCATACCACCACCAATCAGCAACATCTCCTTCCTACCTGAGGTGAGTTTTAAGTCTTTGGTGGCTTTAGGGGCAGTTTTTAGTCACTTCCTGTTTTATCAATTTTAATTTTGTGTAGCACTTAGCAGTGGTGGTACCAACAAACACACAAGTTTTCACTTGGAATGGACCCTACATCTGCTAGATGTTATGTCCAACAAACGTTTGGAAAAGTGATGCCGAGTCCGGTACAGTAACTCGCATAATCACACTCACATTCACAATGCCTAGTTTAAATTAGAATAAGGCAATCAAGTATTCTGTCGGATACGGAGCTTACAAATACAATGTTACATTTTTTACATAAACAATTGGGAATTACAAACTTAGGGAAGTTAGGCCTACCCTAAATCAATTTAGATCATACCATAGCGTAACGTTGTCGTTAGCCCTTGGGCTTGTAGAACCGATTGGCGTGTCGTTAGTATGATTAGTCTTAAAAAACGCCGTACGCAAACTTAACTAAATTTAATAACGCAACACTTCCCGCCCAGAGTCCTGACCAGCTTTCTCAAATATACAAATGTTTTCATCATTTTCGATTTGTCACCTACAAATGCTATTTATAAAAGTTGGCAACACCTGATGTATTTATACGAAAAATAAGCAGCTGACAGAAAAGATAATGAACTATTTGTATTTCAACAAGGTGGTTTTAGGTCGACTTGACTCGGTTACGAAAACATCGCCCTTCTGCACTGTGGCAGTGCGGTAGCCGCATCAGCAGCGCAGAACGGCGAAACATGACGTTCCAAAACTGGTTTATATCTTTAGTTTAAAACAACAACTAAACACAAATTGATACTCACAGTCTTGGGAATCATCATCAAAGTTCTGTGATAGATAGTTGAGGTCTGTAAAGTAAAAGAGAAAATGGTAAATAAGCGAAGAATATCCCCGTTTCAGCGGAAGGGATTTACACATTCATCTGTCACTCACCCGCCATGTTGAAATGATACCACGAGTCAATTTTAACGCCCTTTGATTGGTCAATAGCAAAAGGGTTGAAATACGAAGAATCATTTTCAAAAGGTAACCAGGAACCCTTTTAAGTGTTACACTTAGCTTATACCTTCATTTCAGTAAATCGCAAAGTTATAATAGTTGTATAATAATCATATCCGGGTTAATTTTATAGCCCATGAACACTTGTTTTCTTTTAAATTATTTAAGAGCAGTTTTACAATGTTTTTCCTCCACACCCCAAAGAAACAATGGAACATCCTAGTTTTACCGGAAGTAAGCTCCATGGGTGTTGACATTTTTTTATGCGAGATGAAGGCACGTGTGATCGCATTTGAACAACAGAACCTCAGCATTTTGATGGGATTGATCATGGTTGATTCGAGGAAGTCTGGTTGAACATGAAAGGAACAATTGAAGTTATGCTGCATGAACATTGGTCTGTAGAGTTTGATGCTGTTATCAGATTCCACAAACAAAATGTATTGTTTGAATTATATTAAATTATATTATTATTAATGCTTCCCATGGCCATGGACCCTTGACCCACACAAAACAAGGGAGACATGCCAAGTTTTAAGTAAGTCGAGGCTTGTTTCACTTGGCATTTTTCCCTTGTTCTGTGTGGGTCAGTTCCTTCCTTCATTGACCCATAATTGACCATGGATAGTCCAGTCATGTCATGTTTTTTTTGGTCTTGATGTTTGAGCCACTATATAATATTAATATGTTCATCATGAAAGTAAATAGCTCACTCTATATTTTCATTTAATCATGAGCAAATAAGATTATTGATAACAATGTGATTATGTATGTATCAACGTATTGTTCATGTGATCATATTGTCATTTGATCATAAAAGAAAACGTGTAAAAAGAGCCATTCCCAGTTTGTATGAAAATAATAATAATGTGAAGTACCGGTATTCAAAACCGTCCTCCCTGACAGGACCATCAGGGAAGGGTTATTTTGGGACATTGTACTTTCATCTACTTTTATTGTACATGAATATATACTTTGTCATTGAAAGTGTCATATAGCCCAGGGAGGGTTCAGGCAATCAGTTGGGAGTTGGTCACTGGACTGGAGACGAGATTTGGTTCAGGGAAGAGGACATTTTATTCTGGACAATGTTGGCATAATAACATTCTTTTGTCACTACACTTTGGTTTTGGAAGGTTCAAAATTAAGAATTTTATTATTATTTGTTTTTATTTTGTGTCAACAGAAGACTGTGAGACAGCCACAATGCCACCAGATGCTGGGTTTTATTGTTACACTGCACTCCTCATCAGGCTTGCTTTGATGGTGTATGGAGAATGGCAAGATAGAACAATGCTGGTAAAATACACTGATGTGGATTATAATGTCTTCACCGATGCAGCTAGATACATCACACAGGTTAGTGATACCCTGCTCTTCCTAATGACCTGTGCATCTTTTCTTAGTTTAAAATTTTTTTTTCCTCCAGATCTGTTAAATTCTAATAATGTGTTTTCCTTTGTTTTGACCAGGGTTTATCACCATATGAGAGAGCCACATATCGCTACACACCACTCCTTGCATGGTGTCTTACCCCAAACATCTTCCTCTCACCAATCTTTGGCAAACTTCTCTTCATCCTCTGTGATGTCTTCACAGGTATTCTCATCTTGTGGATGCTGAGAATATCACATTGTTCAGAGAATGTAGCATTGAAGTGCGCCCTCTTTTGGTTGCTGAATCCTCTGCCTATCACTGTTTCAAGTCGTGGTAATGCCGAGTCTGTAATGTCAGCTTTGGTTCTGTTGACTTTATATGCCCTGATGAAACGCTACACAAAAACAGCTGCTTTCCTGTATGCCGTATCAGTCCATGTTAAGATTTACCCAATCACATACTGCCTCCCCATCTACTTCCTTCTGGGCACTGACTTTATGGAGAGAACTCCTTCCAGAAAACCAGATGACCCCTCAAGGAGCAGATTGTTGAGAAGGGCAACGGAGCTGTTGTATCCTAATAGAGCCAGGTTGCAGTTTGTTTGTGTGTCGGTGATGGTCTTTACATTGCTTACAGCATCAATGTACTATTGGTTAGTATATCTACCTTCAGATCCATATGTTATAACTCTTTTGAGTCCTCTTTTGAGATGGAAATAAGCCACGCCCCTCTGAGAAGTTTAATGTTTAGTCGCTGCCCAACTGAGAAAGAAAGGGCAACACCTAAATTCATCAATTCCTACAAGTAAATAACTAGTCCTATAACTATTCAAAATGCAATTTTTAAAAGGGTTTTATGTAAGTTCAGGCTCTAATGCCAGATCAGAATTTCTTTTCCTGTGTGACCCTTTCCTCTTTTGCTCTGTACAGCTATGGCAATAAATTCCTGGATGAAACCTATCTGTACCATGTTACTCGTCGAGATGTCCGTCATAACTTTTCTCCATATTTTTACATGCTGTATCTGACGTCAGAGTCCCTGATGTCCTTCACCATTGGTCTTCTTGCGTTCATACCTCAAGCTGTATTATTACTAGCAGTGTCTGTCAGATACTACAGGGACTTGGCATTCTGCTGTTTCATCCATACATTTCTCTTTGTGACATTCAATAAAGTGTGCACGTCACAGGTTGGTAATTACATACTTTAAGGACCAATAGATTTACTTGTTTCTTCAACTTTCTTCAACTTGATAACTTTGATTTAAGACATGGCAACTTTTCACAATATAAACTTCATTTGGCCACTGATAATGGTGTACTGTAAAGATTGAAATTTAAATCAAACTGACAAAGATGCAAGTTCTTGGATCTTTACGGACTTTATAGAATTTACTTCTGTGGGTTTCTGATTTGAAGCAATTCAAGAAACTTTAATAAAGCCCTCAGAAAGTAATGGGAAACAATTCACATGGCTGGAAAACATTGAAAACATTGAGTAAAATACATAGAAAAAGATTCTTAAACCCAAATTATATAAAAAAATGTACCCAGTCAGTTTCCCTTGTGGTTTATTACTTGAGAAAAAGATTCAATCAACATTTTGATACAATCTTTTTATAAACAGATATATTTCTTCATGTTCTTATAAATATCATAACTACTAAGTACTATTCTCTATTGTTTGGAGTCCCCTTATTTCACTTTCTAACAATTGTCAACCCCGCTCTGAGTAGCGCCCTCTGTTAGCTCAAAGATAATTTGATTTATTTTCACCTGGCTCATCACCATTAAATTAAAATAGCGCCCTCTGCTGGTTCAGGGCACACCAGCATTTTGGAATAGCGCCCCCAAGGTTCTTTTTGTTGAGTTTTTTTTTAATAACAATTTTTTGTAAACCGTTTAACTTTCAATTCTGCTCTCTATTCAGCTACATAATCATGGAACATTAATTCTAATTTATTTTTCTGAGAATGGATATATGCATTTGAAAAAAGTGTGGCACTGATTAAGGCTTAAAATTAAATAAAAATCTCAAAGTTTTGGGTCTTTTAAAGTTTTTGGATGAAAACATGCATAAAAGCAATATCTCTACCTCAAAATCAATTGTGTATGAACTTTATTGTATTATTTTATTTTTAGTTAGTACCTTACTGATTACAGTATATAAACTGTCATTGTTCTTCTGACATCTGATTGGTTAGGAAAAGATGGTTTTTCCCCTAAAAGCTGATAATATCCTTCTTGGGGAAAATAAATTGGCAAAGGAAAAACAACATTTATTCCAGGAGTCCCAGATGCAAGAATCTATCATGAAATCTCCATAATGATTGTAATTTTTCTTGCTTGCAGTACTTCCTGTGGTATCTATGCCTCCTACCTCTTGTTGTTCCACTACTCAGGACAAGTGTTCAAGAAACCTTGTTTCTCTCAGCACTCTGGTTCTTTGGTCAGGTAGGTGTTGATTGCTTTGTTTATGCATTGTACATAAACGATTCACAGGTGAAACTGTATTGAATTTATAACGCATCTACACTCAGCAGACCACACAGCTGTTATTCAATAAAGTATTTATGTTATACATGTACATGTACAGTACCTGTACATGTATTATGCAAACGAATTCACATGACCAAAAATACTTTTTCTTTACTAGAAATCATTCCTTTGTTCTCTTTACAGATCTTCCTGATAAACAAATTCTTTAATATTTGTATTTACTTCATTCCTAACGTTTATGTCTTATTTCCTATACAGGCACTGTGGTTGTATTTTGCCTACTATCTTGAGTTCGAAGGACAGAACACATTCATCTCTCTCTGGATAGCTGGACTTGTCTTCTTTACAATCAATATTGCAATCTTAGTAAGGATTATGCTGAGTTATAAAGACCACCGAACGTTTAATAATGGCAAACTGACTTCAATTGACCAAAGATAACTGCAAGATACCAAATAAGTTCATGACAAAATTTCAGAAATGAGTGAAATCTGAACAGAGGTAATTTATGGAAATGAAATGAGCTAAAAGAAACCGTTTACAGACAGGAATCTGGAACACACTTTTCATTTCTAAACAATATAAATTAATATGAACATTGTGTATATTGTGTACATGTATTTGTTTACGGGGGTGTACTTGGTTATATTGCTTAGTAGTCCCCAAGAGTGTAATGTACATGTAAACTGCATACCATTACTGATGGTTGCTACTCTTTTTTCAATAAAGCAAGATGTCAGTTTTGGTCATCATGTTTGTTTAGTAGCTGAGTAAGACTTGCCCTCAATTTTATTATGATCAGATTTAATGGAAGGGAGAAATTGGGTCAGTAAAGGTCAATGCAAGGACAATCGCTCTTGTTGTTTTTCTGAATCTTACTGCATCTTCTCCTTTCACCAAGCCATGAATAGCAAAATAAGTACAATGAAATATTGGGATTGCATTTATGATGTGTTTAATAAAAGGATAGCTCAAATGATTTAACATCTGGATGCTTTGTGTATCACTACAACAAGTCCCAGAAATTGTGATTCACAAATTGACAAATTTCTACAACAAAAAGAGATTAAATTTCAGCCTGAGTTATATTATACAATATAAACACATGTTAATTACTAAAATACAAAGAAATCAATGTGAACAGAGATGAGTTTATGGTTTAACTTTAAAAAACAAAGAATACTGTAAACAAGGTGTCGTTAACGGATATGAAATAAAACTAACTTCTACATCGAAATAAATAATCAAAGTGTCTTATGTGAATGTCCTTGACAGAATGATTAGTAACGTAGGGTGTGTACATGTGACAAGCAGTCATCTGATTCAAACAGATCTCTGTGTGGTTTTTTTTTTCAATCTTTCGTCTTACAATGCTTTCCACACCCCATTGAGAGATTTCATTGAAAAAATCCCCCATACAGCTCCTTACATGCCACTGTTACCATGGAAACTATGGTTACTGATTATGTGATCTCAAGATACTGATTTAGTTTTAACCAAAAATAAACTCTGTCTTAGTGCGCCATCTCTGCAGTGGAAGAGAAATAATAGAAAATGTGATGAAGATAATACTTTGTGTACCTGAAACTAACCAAAGCAATGTATTGAAAATAAATACTATAACTGCACCATAATTGCAGCGTTACACTGTTGATAAAGAACACAAAGAATTATTTGTTGGAGTGACTCAACATAATACAAAACATTAAGTAATAATGTGTAAAATGAGAAGAAAAAATAGAGTTTACTTGAACCTGGACAGTGAAATGAAAAAAATATCCTTCCAAATACTGCACGGGTCGAAAAATACTTCATTAAAAAAACAAACATTGAATAACATTAGAATTTAGCAACCCATACAGTCATCACATGGTCACCCTGGTGTGCCAAATCTCAGGGTTAGTTGATAAATAAACAAATAAACAAAATGAAAACAAATACAAGTCTTCACAATCATAAATTTGCTATCAAAATATTGACTGGTTTTACTTTACGAATCCTGAAATGGATCCCAAACATGATTATTCTTATTATTCAATAAGCTTTCTGTTGTAGCATGGATAAGAAAAAATCTAGAAAGTCTTTTGGTACAAGGAAAACACTCCTTGTACAGTATTAAACTGTATCCCCATTTTCTAACTCAAGAAACAAGCACCCCCCCCCTAAAGGATAATAACTTCACAGTTTATTTTGCATATTTCCTCATCATATAATGAACATTAATTAAGAGAGCATTTAGAATGCCATTGGCCATGGCAGTCCATATTCTATATTATCCATTTCAGCAATTAGTTTCTAGTTTAACTTAGGAATATTTATATGCATTTAAAAAATTTAAAAAATCAAGAGTGATGTACATAATTACATATATTTTAATTCTTAAAAATATTGTTAATACGTGACTAGTAGTACATAATCACATGACCCTGGACAGGAAATGTTTTTTTCCATTAAAAAAATTAATAAGTGAAGTACAAAAATGTGTAATTTTAAGTCCAGATTCACAACACAGCTTTCTTGGATTGCAAACGTCATTCCAACTTCCAAAACATCCAAGCTGTCAAGGTTTGCCATGAAATAGTCTGTTATTTTAAGGAGGATCCAAACAGACATTAACTTTCAGAAAAGGTCATTAAATTATGTCCTTAAAGTTAAGTATAATACAAAGTGCTATAATTGGGACTAGGTATTGAAGTATTATTGAATGAATATATTAATTATATGAGCTTACTGTTTAATATTAATGCAAAAACAAAAAAGAAAAACATCTTTCTTTACACTGGACATTTGGGATACCTATTTACACAAATACATGAAACATTATTTAAGATACAGTTTATATACATGATAAAGATAATAAAAAATATCTAACCCTGCTTAGTAATGCTCAGAAAAGCACCTTGTTTTACCTCCTTGATTCCGTCTTACATATCTTCGTGATTATACAATGTCAATGTGAACACAGCTCAAATTGTTCTTGGTACCGTTGAGTTTATCCTACACAACCCCGGTCACACCATGTCCTCCAAAAACTACCCTATGTTTTATTTGAGTCTGTTGGGTTAAGTACTGCATAATGCCAGGCATTCCAATCTTGTATGATTCCATAGATTTGCGTAACCATTAACTGAAGTTGTTTGATGGATATCACTTATTCAGGTACAGAGGGAAATTCAGATTAACAAGCTATACAAATAGCAGAGCAAATGCTTCTTTTTGCCATTTTACAAGGTTTTTATTTTCATCAAATTTATCAACCTTCAGACTCTCCAAATGTTGATTTTAGTAACAGACTCTACATAGTTGACATGAACTTGGCACCAATGTCTTGCTGTAGTTACTACTAGTCATTTATGATAATGATGATAGTGATGATGATGATGATGTTCATGATGGTGGTGATGTTCATGTCTTTGGGATACCGGTACATAAACTATTCCCTCCATACCACTTGCCAACTCATGCTGCATATATGTAAAAGGTTGCAGTGTTGGTTTCCGTAGTTTCTTATGAGTACGTCTTCTAGAAGCCAGCTTAGGGCTTGCAGTAGAGTTTTCTGGAAAAGTGTTACTTGTGTGCATCTGAGTTGGGTAGAGGTTTGTCTGTGCTGAGGATGTAAATGTGGCCAGTTTTGTGGGTGATGAAGGCGCAGCGGTGAATGTTGGTAGTTTCATGGGTGCAGTATTGGAGTTGCTTGGATGAGGTGATGGTGGCTGATAACCTTCCAGTTTGGCACGAGATGCTTCCAAGAGAAGCATATGATAGTCTTTATGATAGCGTTGTCTCAATCCACATTTCAGTTTATGATCTTCATTACTCAACACTCCTTCCTGTTGGGGATAAGACTCCAGATCAAATGATCGTGACCGACGGTGGTTCTTCCCACCTTTAGAATGTCTATGTCCTCTACTTCGCAACCTCTCAGCAGATATATGTCTGGTTCTATGTGGGAGTTGTGTCTGTTTTTCCACCTCTCTCTCTTGGGCAAGTATGATATCATCGTCTTCTTGATGGTTGCAGTCGTTCTCAATACCTGCCAATTCTTCGTAGTAATTTCTCCTTTCTCTGTTTTCATGTTCTCTTACTGGAGAGGATGAGCTGCTAGCATGATGTGGACTTTGTCTTGTGTCTTCACCACCTCCATGGCAGGCACTCTGATGTCTCCTGTAATATTAATTAACACATAATCAATTGTAAACCAAATCCCAACATAATTCCCTACAACAACATCCATTCTTAAATTTGCATCCAAAAAATTAAAACCTTTCTATCAAACACAATCAAAAGCTTGACTGTAAACATATTCTTTTCAGTATTCTACTGTAACTAATCAGCACTATGCATGCAAATGGTCACTTTAGGAAAAAACAAACTTGGACCTTCTGTGTATTATATTACTTATATCTGAAACAGTCCAAGCTTCCAACTTTGCAAACCTCAATTTGCAGTAGCCTTTTACCCCCCAAAACAGTCATTTTGTACAAAAGACATTTATTTTTCAGCAACACATTTGAGGACTAAATGATGTCAACATTAAACTAAATTACACCTGTTATTTATTGAGGATTTGTCTGTATCTTCCTGTATTTAATTAAATCAAGATGATACAATTAAATTGCAGCTAACAGTGTAATATTTTCTCAACTTAAATTCCATCAACATTAATGTTTTAAAAAAGTACAATGACATGGAGACGACTTGTAATTTAAAAGTACAGCGCTACAAGAGAAAAAAAAATAACTAAATGAAATGTTGGTGAGGAAACATCTCAGAGTCACATCCTTAGAAAGTGTGAAGTTGCCGGTGGCTAGTAGGATCTATCTAGAGTCTTAGCCTCAGGGGAAGCTTAAGGGGTGATTAACTTCAGCACCTTAGTGTAACACGCTGGGATTAACGGTGAGAATATTGGCAGACTCTCAATCATTCAGAGTTATCCAATGTGTCAAAGGGAAGGAGGAGGTATGGAACGAGGTAGTAGATGCAGAGAGGTACGTGACCTCTACACCTGAGACTGCATCTATAGCAACACCTGCTCTACCATTCAGAACATTCCCTGACTCCTAAAGTGCATTCACCTGCTACAGGGTAAATAGGGGAAGGGGCCGAGATTTCTAGGGTGTTAAACTTGGTTTGAAGTGTCTAAAGGTTTGCCCTCACATTACGCTTCTTATAGAACCACTTATTTTGACCTTGATTCTATGATTGATTTTTGGTCATGTTTGCAATCTCAGTGAATTTGTGCTGTATCTTATATAATGCATTTCATTTTAGTTTTTCAAATGACTTTTATTGGAAACACGACCAACACATTTAAGTTTTCAATTATTTTGTGTCATGCCAGACTACTGATGGAGATGAATTACTTTTCAATTAAAGATATCAGTTAAATCTCCAAATAACTGATTCTAAATTATTATGGCTATAAACTAACATAACACTTTTGTTTTGATTGGGGTTTTTTTTTCACTTTAAAAACAACGAGAAGCCCTTTAGATTTTTCATTGGTTCCTGTTTTTCCCAAAAGCACAATTAAAAAGCATTGTAATTGGTACGGTATGACTGATGTACACAGGCACTTAATATCAAGTCTCAAGGGTAGATAGACTCATCTTCCTCAAGTCATCAGAGTGCTCTGACCTCCAGTCTGGACTACTAGTGTATTCCATGTGTCTGTCACGTATGCAATTGGGCAAACCGGGCATTTCTGCTTCATTACAGCTAGGGGAGGGAAAGAGATGAATCTATTCAGCTCATGACCACTCTAAGACACTGTCATGTACATGTATGCTGATCATTACCATGTTTTTATGACATGAAGACTGTCAGATGGAGTCGGCCTTTCGTCTGTTTTAGATATGTCACTAGATACGGTAGTCCTTGTAGCTTTACATGATCAAAGGTCATTGCGTACAGACTATATGAAGCTCAAGTGGATACAACTTCTTCATGTTTGAAAAATAAACGACCATGAAAAACCCTTCTTTGTAAAGTGACGATTATTGACCTCTTCTCTACCCCAATCTATAGAGAACTATAGGAATTCCAAACAAGGCTGCAATAGGGAGTTCTACAAATAAAGAAGATGAGATAGAGACACCAAGAGGATCACTCAATGAGTGTCTAATATGAACACTCATAGCTCAATCAACCTAGATATTACTCAAAATGGTTCATCAATACTGACTGGGAGTTTTACCTTATTCCGTGTCGTCTCTTGCCACTATTTCTCGCATCCACACCAGGACAATCTGCCTGACTAGCAGACATTGTCCTCCCTTGTCGCCTGTGGCTCCTCCCACCACTTTCTCTCCTTACTTGAGGATGTTGCTGGTACTCTGCAGGAGGTACTGGTACCCCTTCACTATCATCACACTTAGCAGCAGGATTAGGCATTGCCTCTTTAGCCAGGTTCTCTTTATTTTCTGCAGTATTGGAGTCACAGTTGAATGGTTTAGGATCACCAGAATCCTCCGACCCTACAGAAAGTCTTAGTCTGAGTTTCTTACTTCCGCTGGCTGGCAAGGTGATGGTAGAGGCAAGAGCTTCCGAGATGGTTTTGAGCAGACTTGATAGGTCCTATGTACATAGAAATGGACAAACAACTTTAAACACCTTTAACTACCATCTTTGTGGAGCGGTACAAGTATAAATGTAGTTATTGCAGCTGGGTTTTGGAATTTTAGTTGATGCGAGAGAAATAATTACCAAATAAAAATGTAGGCAATTAAATATTTTGATTTGAAAGAAACTCTCATTTATTTGCTGCTTAGGGATGGAAAAAGCTGTCTTATTTTACTTCAAATTTCATTGATATATTTAGCTTCTCGATGATTGAAACTGCTTACTGACCTCTCTAGTGACCTTTCTATGTCCATCAAAGTCATAGAGAGTGAAGGCCCATTCCTGTTGGTCTGATTCACCGTCCAATGAAACGTCACAATCAACAGCCTGAAATATCAATAATAAACAACATTAATATCAATGACGACAGTCTTGAAACTCATACAATTATTGGAAATAGGAATTTCTCGTGATCATTATCTTTGACAGCGAGGTTGTAGATGAGCACGGATTGAGTAAACTGAGTAAGCGAGACTCACCCCTACTGTTGCTTTGCCACTGTTTGACGACATCGTTGGTGACAAAGGTGGTTTAACATCAACGTTGCCCTTCTCCAAAGCTACTACCTTCACACTACAAGATGATCCTGCAACCTCTGGTGGCAATGCAACTAAATTAAAAAATAATACATGAATACAATTCATTTAATATAATGAATCTCAACTGTGATATTAATCCATTAGAATGTAAGTGCAGCATCGAGTAGCCTCAAACGATGTCTTTTTGCGCGGTTGTATGTAAACGCCTATTTATAAACTTTTCTGAATAGTTGGAAAGGAGCTCTATTACATTTATTCCCAAGATGCTTGAAAATAGATTTGTAGTATCACTTTTTACTCTACAAATCCAGATTCACAAAAACCATGGATAAATAAATGAAACCTTTTAGAAATAATCATTACCACCACCAGAAGTAGAGAAGGAAAACATTAAACTGTAATCATTGTATCCCCAATGTGGTTGTGGTTGAAATCTGTTAGCGCCTTGTGGTGGGTTTTCAGTTATAGAGTATAGTCAACCTCACAGAGACAAACAAGTAAAGCACTGTTACTTTTGATGTGATTTAAATGGTCAAGAAAAACCTCACCACCAGGTGAACTTTTCCCGACGACATAAAGCTTCTTTGAAGTCTACCTGGAGGTTGATGTATTGCTGTGTTTTATATAATCTAATCACATGATATGCCATAAGTCATTACCTCACAATGTCGTCAATAAAGCAGGGGCCTACAGGGAGTATAGACCAACTCATGCTTTCCAATAAATTGGAGTCGGGGAACATGTCCCACTGGAGTTTGCAAACACTTAACTAATTTGCACAGGGGTTTCTGAGATGGTTTTAGCAGGTACAAGGTATGTTTACTTGTAATTCCTCTATGACTTACCTTCAATGTGACAATTGTCCTGAGCAAAACCTACAGGGACGTGTGTTCCAACGCACTGGCACAGATGGGGTTCATCTGATGATGACTAATGGACAAAATAAAATAAGAGAGGAAAAAATCAGTCTTACAAAGTAGCACTTATGAAATATAAACACAGCTGTCTGTAGTTACTGTAGGAAAGGTTTGTAGTATTGAACATTGTACATGTAAGAATAAAACTGGTATAAATTTATTCTCCCCCAACCCTTCCCCACCCCCAACCCTAGTTGTGATATGTGAAACTATTACCTGACCATACTCCCTCCTTGATGTCTACTCTTGTTTACTCCCAGCCCACCAAGCCCCGGAGCCTCTGCCCCTCACTCAGCCCCCCGCCCTTGACCCCAATCCCAACACACAAACATTTCAACCCGATGAGTCGAGGACTTTTCCCTGTTCTCCTGTTATTTGGACTGAAGACATCCTCATTCTCTCACACCACCCATACCTATTTTGCCAAACACTATTTTGTCAATTGGGAGGACAGTGGACACAGTCAAGAAATACAGACATTATATGACCCTCTAACTCATTAAATGGAATGTCAAAATTGCGCTTCAGATTCACCCCAAACCTTTAAGATGTAGGAACCAACAGGCCATGTGATGACAATAAGAAAACACATGTACTGGTAATTGTCTAGAGGAACTGAGTCCATAAAGCAACCCATGCACTGACAAACCACAAAGTCTAACTGACATTTTCTCCTTCACTTCCAATAAATTACATTTCCCTGTCTTCAGGTAAAATGCACTGGTACATTAAGAAATGGCAGGTGAAGAACATGAAGAAAATACATTTGTGATGTTTTTATGGAGCATAAAACTAATATTTGTAGAAGTCTTTTTATGGCAACTGCTTGAGTTTATCCAGACCCCAGTAAAATAAACCAAGAAACAAGCCTGAATAAAGAAATGCTGTGAGTTAGAAATATATGTGTAGAGTTGTTGCTCACTCCTCATAAATTATTTTTAAAGAAACTTAAGTAAAACTTTATAAAATTCTTATTACAGATATTTCAAAATTACTTTTATCCTAAAACAAATCCACCACTGGAAGAAATTAGCCTTCAATGAACACAAATTCAGAGCAACCTCAAAGACAAATTCAGATGGCCTCCAGATGCACTCGTTGTCGGTCACTCTGGTTAAAAAAACTCCATACACACTTTTTACAACAATATTATTCTTGGAGTTTGGTTAATCAAACAATTTATACAAACAAACCACAACAACAAGGTGGTCTCCTTATTCTTGTCATTAGACCACAAGGATACCAGCCATACTTAGTATGTATACATGGAACATAATAAGATAGGAACCAGTGATCCCATTTTAATCCTGTCAAGTGATACTGATGAGGAAGTTGACACAGTTTCCATCATTCTTTGACAAGCTTGGTGGTGGTCTTTGAGTCTCTTAGCCTCATTTATTTTAACAAACTACTCATCAAGATGATGATGACCTCATATAATGACCAGGGGTTACTGACCTTCCCTTGAAATGGTTCCCTAAAACACCTACCAGACTCTATTCTAGGAATGTCCAAAACTAGAATGATTGGGTGCGGTTAGTTTATAAACCTGGGTTATTTTGGTCATTGAATCGATGAAGCAGCACTACAGGGGTTTCATGGGTTTTGTAGGCAGCATACAAAGATGTCGGATGATACAAGGTTTTAGCTCATCATCTCTATGATGACTGGACAGCTCATAGCGGCAGGCGGGCTCCTTGTTGTCTGTCGGATGTGTCCTTAGTCCACTCTGGAATCTTACTGATGTAATGAACCCCAAACTCTCTACCCTCATTGTGTCCTTACTAAACTAGCTGGCTGTACAGGGGTTCTTTCTAACCAGCAATAAACATGGCAGGCAGTGACACAAAGGCATCATTAGCAGATTATTGATCCAGTTTTGGGCAAGGAATTTTCGTCTTTTCTTCTGATCTGACCGAATAGAAGACAACTTCAATAACACATGACAAGCAAGGCCAGACGACCATATATGTGACAATGAGGTGTTTACGTATTAACTGAAAAAGACCGTTCAAATTTAAAATCTTATGGATGTTCTTTTTTTTTAAAGGAATCATTGCAAAGTTAAACGTTTAACAATGAAAGTTATTTTGTTGTGTCACATTAGTAGAAAACAAAACATAAACTTTAATTCAGAATGTCTTTTTCAGTATTCATTAATTTATTTAACATTACACTTCATTAAAAGAAGAACCGTTTTAATTGAAAACTGAGAGTAACACCCTCCCATCTTAAAGACATTGGATACAGCAACCCTTGTTGAATCCTAAATCCTTGTAGGTCATCAAACAGACATTGAAGCCTTTTTGCAACAAGTTCCTGAGCATCATCAACTCCATCTTGTAAGTGCATAATGATATGGCTCTATAACCATGTTGTACATGTACATGTACTTATATGGAACTAAAGTGGCAACTCCATTGGGTTACTCTGCACCCCATTAAGCTGATAGGTCAAAGGTCATCTAGTGAGGAGCAGGGCTGTAGTATATTGGGACTACAACCCCATACTGTGTAAGGTCAGACAGCATGTTGCTTCTCAACTCTAATATGAATAATCTCCACATGTGGCAACCCGCAAAATGAAATCTTACTCTTACAAAATGTACCTCATATGTAACATACATGTACAAAGGGAACTAACTCGCAGGTATTTGTATAAAAGATGAACATTTTCAGTTACAAACCAATTGAAAAAGAACTTAACATGACGGCGAAACTATAATGCTGAAGTTCAGTTTTACTCACTTGTAGAGATTTATGTAGAAATCGTACAAGGCTTTTTAAAAAATCAAACAAAAGAAATGAGATGTAGATTTGAAGACTCAATACTAATTTGCCTATTCATCTAATTCAAACTTCATACACATCTTTATTTGTGTATTTTGATGTTGTTTCTGAATCTTAAAATCTTCTCATGCAAATCCTCCCTCCTCCTGCCACACGTCATTGTCCTTTCTTCTCACTTCCCAACCTTCTACAATCACAACCTCCAAACCACCACTCATTGTTTCAATCCAAACAGGATGATAGTATTATCAACCCCTGACTATAGACCATCAAATGTATGCATTTATTGCGCTTCATTCAAAACACAAGCAGTATACCCAACAGATTAAGAGAATAAAAGGAAAGCTGGGTCAAAAAGAAACTCCCAAACCCTTTTGTTATACCAGCTTATTGTTTTCTTCAGACAATGTAAGGAGTTGTGCTGACTGCCAAAAGACTGTTCCTCCTTGGCAGTAATCTGGGCCATTCTGTGGGTTAATTGGCTTGAGGGTTCAAATCCAGTGATAAAAGACTCAGCCACTGTAAATCCACTCCGAGTGTGTGAGGTATCCCTTTGTACCTTTGGATCTAGTAAATTGGTTTTCATCAACGGGAGCTGGAATCGAGCCAGGTAGAAAATGTTGACAAGCGTGTAAAGGAGTCACAGAAACCTTTTCAACCCTGAACTCCCTCTCTAGTCCCATGGCCGATCACTCGCTAGAGCAAACATCACTTCTTTAAAACAACACTTAATTGGAATTGTTAAACAATTAATTTTTTCCCAGTGATAATGTAACACAATGGTATTACATTGAGGGTAAATGTGATCTTACCAATGTGAATGACGTCCTACCACTTATTGTCCTCAATCACCAAGGATTCTCTAACTCTACCACAGTTCCTCTACCCTCACAATGGATCCTCTCACTTTAATTTGGACCCTCAATATTCACCACAGTTTATCTTCCTTCTCCACATTTTCTCTACAGTCGTACACCTTCACCATAGATTCCCTAGATTCACAGATCCTCTAGAATTCAACTTGGAGCCTCTATATCCACCACGAACCATTTACCAGTCTTCAAGGATCCTCTACCTTCACTATGATCGATCTATAGCTTCAACTTGGACCCCCTATATTCACCACGGATCATTTACGATCACCACGGATTGTCTACCTTCACCATGTCTCCTTTACTATCACCACGCAACCTCTAACTTCATCACAAATCCTCTAACTTCACCACAGATCCTCTACCTAGACTACAGTTCCTCAACCTTCACTTTGGATCCTCTATCTTCACCAAAGATCCTCTACATTCACCACAGATCCTCTAGCTTCACCATGAATCATTTACGATCACCACAAAACCTCTACCTTCACCACATCCTCTAGCTTCAACTTGGACCCTCAACCTTACACAAAAGATCCTCCAGAATTCACACACAGGATAAGCATTCACAATGAACTGTGGTGCTAGCTGACAACCTAACAGATTCTACAAAAGTACATTGTATTTCTTGCCATGATTTCACACTGCAGCCATGCATCAATAAAACAAGTCCACCTCAACTGTTGTTAAGTCAACTTTTACTTCAATGACTCCACTTCTGAAAAAATTCAGCCAACCTTTTTTTGACCCCTGTGTTGTACTGCCCGCTACTTTTAACCCCCCCCCTTCTGAAAAAAAACCTAAAAACTTGTCCAATTCAATCTGATCCTCTTATCCTTTTGGTGTATTAAAGGGCATGCACACATAATGTGATTAAAACCTCACCTCAGCACTCTATACAGCCACCTATATAAGGATTAAGAGTGGCTCAGTACCCTCTGACAATACCCTCTCCCCCTGCAGCTCAAGTTGAAGAGTACAGGATCAGGTATACACCTGTGGAGCAGTGGAACAAACACGAGTTTCTCCAGGAAATAAAAAAAAGGCGGTGTAGAACCCAGCGAGGCACAAAGCGATTAAACATTGAAGAGTGGTGACTATTGACTGTGAAAACCCTTGTACATGAGTTAAGTACACACCATATAGCTAGCTAGGTACAGGTTGTATTACCTCTTGAGGTTAACTGCTTGATCTAAGTTGACTCATGGGGTACAACCTGTCCTTGTGTCTAGCTTTATAAAAAGCAGTTTCATGGCCAATCCTTAGAGTAGCTTTTAGACTTGATGATCAAGGAGACTCTCCACAAATAAAACTCCCATGGTCACTTATAGCTTTATTGAATCATAGACATGACCTGAAGTACTTGTCTGTCTCTATGGCATAAACATCAAGCATTCCCTTTACCTTTGACATTAAAACAACTGCGGAACAAATGTTTCCTATATAGCAAACTGTGATTTCCCAAAGAATATATCCCCTTCACTTTTGTCTCCATCTTGCCCAAAAGCTCCATTACTGTTCCCTCATATACAGTCAACCTGCTGTACAATTTGTGATCTACCCCTAGTGAGTAAGCTTATACAGTTCACTGTTTTTACTATCGCTCATGAATCTGTCGTTATGACAACCATTATCCACGATGTCCCAATACACTCTTCTCTTCCAATACCAAAGCAATAAATACAAGCTTCTGCATGACTTGCACACTACTGGGTTCTTTCTACCACTCAAATCAAATCACTCAGCCGAAGCTCCGTGGTACGCTGATTCTTTCAAACATGGACCACCAGTGTTTATCCAGTCTCTATTCTTGTAACAGCTAAAGGTTTCTCGTAACGATCATTAGTCTTTGTACCATTTACTACCGCCAGGATATAATTTCAATGGATGTGGGGTGTAATACTGTGGGGCTTGAACTTGAAACAGAAAGGGGCAGATGGGTGTATACAGCCAGCTTGTCTATGGGCTGTCTGTATTTAACTGAAGTTAAGAATGCTGGAAAATCTGTTAAACAAATTGTCCTGATATATAAAAGCATTTATCAAGAAGAAAACTTTTTTTAGTATGTTGCATTTAACCAAACGGAATAATTTCTGATAATTTGTTTTAGAGTGCATAAGATAAAAGGGTCTACAATCTGTTGGATCCCTAGTTCGTTGTTGAGTAGAAAGACAGTGATAAACCTAAGTCTGAATACTGAACAGTCAAGGCAAGCAAGATTCCTCTTCACAATTTCCATCTATCAGGTCAAGGTAATGTTCATGTCGGGGTAATTTATCCCAACCTATTCTCAGTTCACCTTCAGCGATCTCATCTAGACCATCTTCATTCAGCCAACCAAACAATAGAGAACAAAACAATCACTTGACACAAAAGCTTGCTTCTCCTTGACATTGGAGCGATACAAAAGATATGGCTTGGTCAAGATTGCTTGTGAGTAATATCCAACTCATGGCCAATCTAATACACAGGCAAGCTTGAAGCTCAATAAGGAAACAAACAAAAACCTTGGTCGCTCCATGTACACATTGTACACTGAATGTGCCTATGATTTTATACTTTCATATTTTTCACAATTATAAAAAGCTATTGTACAAGCCGATAGTACTGTACTATGCCAGAAGGTCAACACATAGTAAAAGGTTTTACCAATTTGCAGTGCACGCTTAAAAATAACTGACTGACCGTTCGGTTATATGTTGAGATTTGAACAGTTTGGATAACTGTATGGCGATTATCAAAACTCACAAAATACATCCATGTGAAACAAGGTAGTCACATCATTTCCAAATAATAACGGGCCTGTAGTGTTCATTATCTCGCTATGGAAAGCAAGAAACATTGAGCGCTAGAGGGCGCTCTCAGAACAATGCAATACAATGAGAACAAGTGCCCTCTGTTGACGAAATATACCAGCAATTATGTGATAGTGCCTTCACCTTACACTACACTCGACCGCGCATGCTTGGCAAATCATTGCTGGTACACCCGCTAAAGCTGTACACAGAATTTTTACAGCTTGTACACACGCAAAAGCTGACGGCAGCACCGTCCAGAGCACATCCTTGGAATGTTGGGTTTTTTGGTTGTTTTTTTTACCCCCGGCGATTGCTCAAAGTCAAAATGATGTGATGAAGATGCAATGTTTTGATCACAGGATCGGTCAAAAAACTATTTTAACTCTAAACTTTGTTTGAGAAATGGACCATTACAAATGTAGTTTACCGTTTCAGAAATAGTTACACGATTACAAAAATGACCGCAAACATACAGGCTTACAAAGAGCAATTTAATTGTCATCCCCCACCCCCCCCCCCCCTCCTCCAAAAGAAAAAACTTTACCATCAAATTGTGCTTTCTCAACCATCTCATGCTGACACATTTTAAATTTTATAATTCCCATTTGCTTTGTTCTTCTATCAAATTCTTTCTTTCTAATAAATATATTGGTTTTTGTTGGGGTTTTTTGTGGGGGGAAAGGGAAACTTCACTTTTGTCTTCAATTTCCAGCAGGCGTCAACCACTTTCAAACAAGATCTAAAATGAAGTGTTTTAGCAAAGCTCAGTTGCCTTCTGCAATGAATTTGTCCATTTATAAATGATGTTACATCATCATGTGTAGATGCACTTTTATTTGCATCTATAGAGTATAATGAAGTACAGGCATAATGCAAGATCCCATGTAGAAAGAGCATCCGCACTACGGGAATCTATACACATGGGGAATAAAGTGCAGCCTCTCAGCCTGATTCTTCTAAACCTTTTAGAAAACTTCCAAATGATACATTGCTTGTTAGCAAAGTAATTTTTAGTGGCTCATTCATCTTCACACCATGATTGGAGGAAGTGTTTGCTTACACATGGTGCACCCATCCAACAAGACATTCTATTAAATAACTTTATATTGAGGTTTAATTGAGGATGTTCGTTATCTAAGAATGTGGTTAACTCAGCTGGATGTTCCTGAAAATCCCTAAGAGCATGCTGAGCATCCTGTCTCGTCCTTTCTATGATAGCATCTGTTATGCTTAGGCATCTAGTCAAGATTTCTCTGTGTAAACTGCACAGGTCATTGGCTCTGTTGGTTTGCAGATTTAATCAAGTTTCAATTGAAATTCAACGTTGCTTCTTATCAAACTTCAGATCCATATCTGTATACAGTCCCAACCTTTCACTTTGCTCTTTTCACAAAATAATGTCTGGATCAGCTCGTTTGAAATAATAATCATTGAAAATTGCAGTGAGAATCAAAGTCTATACATTGTTCTGGTGTAGTCAATTTCAATAACTGCATTTAGAATAGATATATTGCTCATCACAATCACTGATCCAGCCTTTCGGCACTAGATTTGTTGGAACTAAATCTTTACGTGATAAAAAATACATCACATAGTAAGGAGTTTTCATTTATGTTGGGTTCCATTTCAAGTTATGATGATGTACAACATATTTAAGCAATTTACAATTTGATTGAAACTTCACACCACTTAAGAAACAATTCTCAATCAGAAGATTTTGATAAAACAAGGTTCTCTTGAGGAACATAACGGACAGTGGCTAAATTCTACCCCCCCCCCCCCCAAATACCACAATATCACCATAGAGTGGGGCAGAGTTCAATGTGAGTTCAATTTAATGGTAGCGTCACTGTGTAAAGCATTAGTGGGCCGTGGACGATTGCATTCACGATTTCACAAACAGGGTAGAGCCAAAAGGCCAGTCCTTGGTTTGGGTCTCACTGCCACCGCTGTGTCATGCCGTTGCTGACAGATGAACAAGGCAAATAATAATCAGAAGGCATATTGGGTTTCTAGAAAACTCTCATGGGATAGTTTCTGCTCACATCTGGGGAATAAATGTCCTGGTGCAATACCTCTGTGTTTGATAGCTTGTATAATGACAACCTTCTTCAAATGTTAACCAATTGTAGGTTCTGCTCACCACTGTGTAATGCAGTATTTAGGTTTATGCAAGTTTACGATAATCAATATCTAGACATCTGAAAACCATCTGTCTTACAGATACATTACAAGATAGAGTTAAAAATATGGATGCAATTAATCCTGTAGATTGTAACTTACTCCTATTAACAAGAATCTTCCTTTATAAGGGGAATCATCAATGGATGCATCAGTCATTTTTTTCTACTAACATCCAGCG
Organism: Pisaster brevispinus; assembly: GCA_023634235.1. Taxonomy (NCBI): domain Eukaryota; kingdom Metazoa; phylum Echinodermata; class Asteroidea; order Forcipulatida; family Asteriidae; genus Pisaster; species Pisaster brevispinus. The sequence goes on along the minus strand of JAMKCF010000008.1, from coordinate 519,132 downwards.
ATTATTACCCTCTATAAATTAACTTCCAAGAAACATCTCCAAAGTTAAAGTCAATGGTACTGAATCACCCCCAACCCTCTTAAGTTTATTTCAACAAGACTAAGTTAACCTTTTGGTCCTGAATCAATCACTAGATGGTACATGTTTGTTTGGATATGCCACGCTGGGAATGTTAAACACCACCATTTTCATCATTGACTCACACCGCCACCAATTTAACGAACCATCAAAGGAAATATCACCACTACAGTTTGGACAGGAGCAACTAAATATTTCCCCTGAGCCAAGAATGCCCCTCGACCTAAGGTGACCTCTTGACCTTTAAGAAGGAAATAGCAATGCTGAGATCAGTCAAGACAGTTTTGTTAGTAATGCAATCCTATATTGAACCACGATAGGGACCAATGAAAACTGTTGACATACTTATGCAAGCTTACAAACATTTCAACTAAACTCTTGTTCAAATGTTTAAGTACATTTTGATAACAATTGGGTTATTTTATGGACAGTCATATCCTTGGACATTTTCGGGCAGGCTCGTTTTATTGCAACCAAAAAAGGAACAATATCTGTTCACGCATGAAGTAAATGCAGCAAAACCAATAGGTCTGTAAAAGTTTCAACTTATCATTGTAAAATGGCAAAAACACATTCAATTTAGTAATGACTATGAAGCCAATTGCATAGCCTGAGTTAGTACCCTGCATGCCGCGTTGACAGGTACAGCTAGCTTACACTACATATGTTGTGCACAGTTGGTGCCCACACACACATTCTTACATGATCCCTCACTTCTTCCCAACGAATTTCCTGACCCAACTCTCAAGAACCTTCCAAGAAAACGATCATACAGTAAGTGAGAAATCATTACTTCAAGCTGATTATACTCATAATGAAGCTCATTATATCATTCTCTTCTTAACTACACTTCAAGGACATTTCTTCCTGCTCAAAAGGAAAGCAGTAAGACTTCAAGAATCAAATGACCACAAGAAATGAAAACCAAAACATTCCAAGAAAAACTACTAGCCTAACAGCAGGGGGACATGTAACTCTACAGGATTGAGGATCTATACATTACTCTAGGTGTTATACACATTTCTTGGTCACAACACTGTCTTTAGATTGTGACCTTTCAGGTCATAGAACAAAGGTCAAGGATCAGAATAACAGAAGAAGACCCATGCAGTGATCTTTTATTGTTCAGTTGGTTGAGTGTGTTGGACATCTACCATCGCCTTTACAGAGCCAAGTAGAATCACCATTGAGAAACCCTTAAGCTTTACTCATCTGAAAAGCTCCACAAGAACTCCTTCCTTCCAGGAAAACCAGTTCATTGTGTGTGTACTGCATGACAACACGAAGGAAGTAATTCATTTGCTTTATCTAATCTGACCACTTCACCCCTTCTCTTATCCCCCTACAAGCTAAACAAATTGCTACCTTGTGTCATGGACTGACCCAAACATTTTCAAATTTCTACCAATTCATTAGATTTGTTCACATTCTTTAACAGATACTTTATGTTGGAAGCAGAGTCAAGGTTTATCAATGACTTGCCATTGCAATTTTAATGGAACAAAATTGCTTAGTGTTTATGAGTCAACTTACTATCCAGTATTGAACCAATTTTAGTGAAGTTGATCAAGTCATGGAGGAAACAAGAGTCCTTAAAATAACACAATCCTAAAAAAGGAAACCATTTTGACATTTGTTTCATCCATAGGTGAACAAAGGTCATAAAAATGAAGCTCTTATCTGTTGAACAATCATCTGGCTGTAAAAACTGCTGGTAGTGGATTCACACTCAATCCCAACAGCAAACAATGTCAACACATGTGTACACAAAGTCTTCCTTCATAAGCTACAAATTATTGTTGTGCCATGTCGATCCAAACATCACCAATATACTGAAATATTTCTCATGAAAATTGCATTAAGGATGTTTTCGGACGTAAACATCTAAAGTTGTTAAAATCATTTACTGACTTTCTCACGTGTCTCCCTTTATGGGCATGGATAAATTTAACATCTGTGAGTGATTGTATGTATGTATTTACCATTTCCAGTGCAAATTCTCAGCTTGAATCAACGTCAAGAAATTATTCTGTCACGCAGTAGATGAAGCTGCAAAATTCTTCAAATCTACAATAAAATATTTACAACCCTGTTCCCTACATAAACACTCCGATTATTTACATGCTTGAAACAAAATGTCACAAGACTCAACTTTGAAGAAATTTGTACGGCATTTATTCTTGAATTGAACCTCCTTTTTCAGACACTTTTTGTCAAAACTGAACTCTGTTGTAGTAAAAATACATTCATTGGCATTAGTTGGTGTCTCCATTGCAGTTTATACACCCATCTGTAGTAGATTCACTCCCATGTCCCACAAAGACATAACTATCTTGTTCATTTTTAGTTTTCTCACGGCAACTGCTGCGGCCAGTCGGCCACTTCACACATGAGCAAATAATGGCCGGCCAGAACAAACAATAATTGGTGTCATTTGCTAACAACAAAAACTGTAGTTTTTGCTAGCACTGGATCTTTTCCAGTGTGGTTGGTAGTCTTCAATTATTGGTGCCAGTATGCTACAGGGTTGACCTTGTTTGCACTAGTAACATCTTCAATCTTTTGTCATGAAATTCCACAGGGGAGCAGAGTAAATAACTTGAGAGTCAACGACCTATAGCTGGATGTTCACTTCTGGGCACTCTGTGACGTTTTGTACCTTGTATTCTAACAGATTGCTTGAAGCGCAGGTTCAGTAGTGAACCAGCAAATTTTATTTATAGACTTAATCAAACTTACAAAATACATGGAGCAATACATAAAAAATATTCCTCAATTAAAGTACTTTAGATTAAGTAAACATGAAGGAGATGGCATGTATGTTCTAACTTGTGTGAGCAACACAAGAGCTGCAAGTGCAATGCACTCGATTTTGCTTTTTAAAATTTTACATTTGTCTGAAAATGTTTTAACAACCATCATTTTAATAACAAGTAATAACAAAAAAGGACTTGTCAGACCACTGAACCATGCTATCAATAAACAGATGCAAAGAAATCTCTGAAATATCAAAATATTGCCTGACATTTCCATTTTGACCCAATCAAGAACATAGCCTTTAAATACTAAAATTGATCAAGTGCCTGCTGCCATTTATACATGAACGCTAAATAAGTCCTACAAACTACCCCCTAATAACAAGGTCAATTCAGTCAGATGGTCTTTTATGACCAGGAGCCCAGCTCGCAGCAGCACAGCAGCCATGGCTAAACCAGGTCATCATGCTTAGTCAACTTAGTTTATAATGCATCGTATCAATCATGTATCCTTACATGTACCAATGGTGCTTGTTAAAGCATCAGGCTGTGGTACAATCAATTCATCAATGGGAGTCCAAGTGTATTGGCCTAGTTTAGTTTTAAAGGCCAATCATAAAACCTGGTTAGAAATGCTGGCACTGCACTAAAAACTGAGTCCCAAGAGGGTTCCCGATGCTTTTGTGTTGTGCATCAAGACAAAAGACAAAGCTTGGATACATTATTTGCCATTTGGGAACCAGCACATCAGCTTTAGCTATTTCAATCTATAATTTGACCAGACTTGTCAAACTCAAGTTTCAATATTTATAAGCAATAACAGAGTGACTAGTCCTCTACACCATGCTGTTGTCCGAGTACAAAAATGACTTGTCAGCAAATGGAGCTTTCTTTCCATTTTTACTGGAACTCCACAGGAGTCTTTTTTTTTAAACTGCAAGAAAAACAAATTCTCTTCTTCTTTGAAATTTGTAGTGATGACATTTCATGATCTGGTATAATCAGAGCAATTTTATAGACACGTTATTTTGCTGTTGCTGTTCTTGTTTGTTTATTAGAACCCTCTTTTGTTGGTATGTTTACTGGATGGCCACATAAGACAAACACTTTCCTTCAGAATAAACCTAGATACGTAAATGCATACATGTACTACTAATTTAACAAACATTAAACTCTGTGAAATGCACACCATAAAATGAAAAAAACAAATCAAAATGGTATCGAATTGCAATTTCAATTAGGTTGCTACACATACACTCCAGTGCAAAGATAAGACGACTTTCTCCTGGATCTCTACATCCCCTCATCAGTAACAACAAGTTCCATTTGCAGTCTAGTTGATTACTACTCTGATCAATTGTATCTTAATACGCCAACCATCCTGGATCAAGAGTTCACCTGCTGTTGCTTACATCGATATCATCAGCTCAACATTCAATACAAGCCTTGAATCATCATAAATTATAGCTCTGTATCCTGCAAGTGGATATCTGCTTCAAGAATAACTGGCACCAACCAAAAACTCATCGTCCTATTTTCCCCTTACATTGGCAGTTTATCTAACTGTAACTCAAAGCAAATGAATCCCATCAAAGTGAAATAACTTTGTAGATACCATGAATAAAAGATCTCAACCTCCAATCTTACTCATTACATGTCCTCTCTTGACCACCATACTAGAGGGAATAAACAGAGAGACTAAAAGCACACACACTCACACTCACAGCAAATTTAACCTAGATCTGAGGTTATTCACAAGAGAATGACACAAATAAAGACCAACTTACATCCCGTAATCCATGGTAACAAATCATTTAAAAGTGCTACAGGTCATTAAGGCAGTGCCTGATTCTCTGTGATGTTGCCGACATGTCAACGATGAATGCATTACAAGCCCACTCTCCTTATACAAGAAGCGCTCTGCTTTTCCATTATCTCAATAAATACAGGGACCGCAGTATTAAAAAAAAACTGCATATTGCTTTTTGTGTCATCTCCTTGGAAAATGAAAATCCATTAGAAATAATAACTGTTGAGAGGTGTTTCCCTGAAGGCAACGATGAGGGAAGGAGATTGTAGCAGTGGGTCGTAAGGTTGCACTCTGATACATTTCAAAGATGCCGACAAAATCAGAATGCATCTGCCTTTCTTAACAAATCACAAATCTCTATGGTCTAGCAGGATGTAGGATTTACCTGGATGATTTACTTACAACGAACAGGTAATTTCATTGAACTTTGGGAGAAGTTGCTCTACATGTTTCAGCCCAGGTTAATTTCCATTATGGTTTTTAAGGCATGCTTGCAATATTATAACCTTATTTCCATAGTGAGGATTCGTCATGTTTTTAGCTCGTTTCAAAATCTGTCCCTAGTTCACTAAAAAGACGGTGTCAGCGCCACTAATTGACCATTCGTCACCCTAGAGGTAGTGTCACAGAATTAATTTGGACAAAAATTGCCCAATGCGCATTTCCCAAGACTTCAGAATGAAGCTGTGATGCGTAGCAGCACGGCCCATCATTAACTGTCGGAGATACTCTTTTACGAGCGTCAGCTAACGTGTCCCTACTGGCAATACTCCCTCACTTTGACATTAAATATTAACAGGCAAAGGAACTGCCATTTCAATTGGGAATAAAGAACATTTCATCCTCAGGTGGACGATCAATACAAACTTGTTAAAACGAGTTGGATGCAGCATATTGCCAACAATAGCCTGGCGGCCATTATTCAGTCAGAGATTTAGGAGGGTGGGTACTTGTAACAAAGGCCAAAGGAGTCCGATGCCTAGATTGTCAGAAACATTGTCATCTCTCACAAAATAAAAAAAAAGTAAGACTAATTGAAAATAGAAATGTGGGCACTGTCTGGACTTGTTAAGGATTCACAAATCCATAATTGTGTTTGATGGCATGAAAAAAAAAAGATTCTTGGAGAAATTATGAGGGAGGTAGGGGCAAATTGAGTGATTAATGAGTGGAAGGAACGCTAATGGGGGACGGGATTTTATTTAAGTTTAATGAAAGGCGAATGACCTGCCTTGCCTTACTAGGGGTGGAAAAAATGCAAGATCTCGACTTATGATATGATCAGACAACGTGAGAAGAATGCTGAATTTGTGCAGTCTCAGCAATTATACTGATAAGTCATCTTTGTTGAATAAACAATTGTTTTGCAAAATTGAAGCACTACATAGGTTCAAGTAAAGTAGGTCAAGTCTAAACAAACCGATGTGAACATATTATCGATTTTCAAGTATCAATGCAGACTACAAAGTAAAGATCAAGTCATATTAAACTAACAAACACTATTTTATCAATAAATAATGAGCATATGGTTCAGGGCCAGATCAAAGTTAAGAATTCTTTGTAATCCTCATACTCAGTACTCATACTGAAGTACGACTTGAGCACCATTTTGATGGTACTCGTACTTGGCTAGCAAAGCATTCATACTCAAAGTCCATACTCAATACTTGACTGACAAAGTAATCACCTGTACTCTAAGTCATGTACTCAATACTCGACTGAAAAATGTACTTGGAATTGATGTTCAGTAATCGAGGCAAAAAAAAAGGTTGCTTAAGAATAAGATTATGTTGCGTCGATATAAATTTGTGCCATTGTCTTTGATAGCCAAGGAATAGAGAAATTAAACACTGGAAAAGGGAAAATTGAAGTGTTTAAAAGATAGTCATCTAGAAATTAGTCATAAAGAAATCCAAAATGTGTTTTTTATACATGTACTTCATTAAGCAGGTTTTTTTTATTTGAATAATTTTTTTTATATGCAACTGCAACTTTAAAGCTTCTGGAGTACTTAGGTTGGAGGGGAAAACAAACCGAAAAGCTCCCTTTTATTGCTCGATTTGTTTATCTTCATTTCGTCTTATACAATAAACCTTCTAATTGTAATTGATGCAACAAGGGACAACTTGTACTAGACCCAAGGTAACATTTAACCCCAAAGCAAATTGTTAAACTTTGCACTGATTTTGAAATTCTGTTTTCTAGAGACAGCAATTTGCAGTGCTCAGGAAGATAACGCTATTTTTACATGAAAGTCAGAGTGCATCCTTCATCTCTTTTCAGTTTGCATGCAAGTCTAAACACATTCTCTTCACATCACTCTGAACGTCTTGAGGCGGAACTCTCTTGAGACAACTCTTACCTGGACTGGGTTGAGATGAAATGTCCGTTTCTCAGAGGAATCAGTAGAGCCTAAGAGAGCAACCTTGGAATGCCACAAAGATTCCTCTGACTGCTGGAATTGATCATTCACACAACCGCTCAAGACGTAGGTTCCTCCTAAATGAAGATACAATAAGGGAAAGATAAACAGAGATATCAAACAAAGTAGGAAGAGTCACTGAGTCTCTGAATAAACGTAAGCAGTTCAATCAAAGACTACAATAAACTCATTTGTTTTACATCAGTTTATTGAAAATAAATAAACAACCACAACACTGCAAAATGTAAGCCAAAAGGTTGGGTAGCATAAATTTAGCAACCCAACTATAATATCCTTTGATAGTCAATTAACTCATTGATATACAGTTTGAAATTACAGCAATAAATTTTTGCCTAAAGATCGAACATGCATCAGATTCCCATAAATAGTTTAATATATTTATAGGACTGACTATTGATGAATTTTAAATAAGATTAGCAACTCAATAAGGATATGATTACAATATATACTGAGTGAGAGTGAGAGGAGTAAAGAAAGTGGGAAAGGGTTACTATCATACCTTCTGGGTTTTCTCGTCGTTTTGTGCTTGCACCTGTAAAACCCAAAGTAGACAAACCTGCAGAGAAAAGCAAAGATTTGACACATTTTATTTTTCAAAAACATGAATGACAAATACACCGAAATATGGTAATCTATAGAGCATACTTCGCTTGATTAATTTAGCAAAATACAAACAAATGTGCGTGCAAGTGAAAGAAAGTTGGATCTGTTTTTCCTACATTTCAACAAATTTTCCAAATTGAAGTTGAAGTTTTCCACCCCTGTTGATGGTCTACTTTTACAATGTCATGGAATAACCTAGGTGCAATAAGATTTAATGGCATACAAGTCAGTTCATACAGATGCCAGATACATCAAAAATAATGAGCGTCGTTGATCAGAGCTGACTCAGCGAGTTACAAAGCAAATGGATTCTACATTCCCCAAATTCACTTCAACTCATTTCTTGATTCACGCTTCCTCCTCACAATCATAGATTTTACCCTTGAAAATCTGTGTAAAAATTTTTATAAATTCTAAGCTGAATTTGAGTAGATTTTTATTTTACTGTGAATTTGTTTATTTATTTTTGTGTCAAAATCAGAGGTTTATACAAGAATGGCTAGTGTTCAATGATCATCATTTCTATGACAATAACTTTCAATTTTGTTTGATTATTTCCATGGTTATAATTCCTCCAGGTAACCAGAGTAACAGCAGCCACCCCCTTGGGAAAAGTGTTTCAAGACAGAAGAAGTAAATTTATGCAAGTTTTAAGTAGATTTGCTCAGTCAGTCACAGATGATAAACTAACCTCTTTATCTACACATTCCAAGTCACACTCACAAAATGATTATTGGACACGAAACCATAAATCCCAGACTAATTATTATCTTTGTTTTCCTTCTCACATAGCTTTGCCATGTGATTAATGTTTTACCGGTGAGTTATGGTTATTGCACTACTTTACTTTTTTCTCATATTGACAATCATTTCAAGCATTCCTTTTTATTAACCTACCACATTTAGTTAATTACCTTCCAGTTCCAATAAAACAACTTATACTTTTGTAATAGTAATATAATAAAAGTTGACAAAAACCACATTTAATCTGGAAAAAAAAGTACCATGGTTTATAAGTGTCGCTTCCTTCAAAAGACAAAAATATTATTAAAACACCGCACACAAGATACCACAGATCATGTTGGTCAATGTCACAGCGTAGATATGGTCAAAAGCTAAACCACAAAATGGCCATTCAATGCCAGGCCAAGCTATTCCGCTATTATTAGTTGGTGGACATTTACAAAACTACTCCGATTGAAAACCATATGAGATGAAATAGGACACAACATCCAAGAAAGAAGGGTCAACTCCAATACAGATTCCCCACACGACACCAGAGGTATATAAATCCAAAGACGTTCTAAGCATTGGCTACAAACTCCAACAACACGACTGACCGTCATCTAAAACCCAGAGTGTGAATGGATCGTTCATTACCAATGTGTTTGCTCGGTGTCTTTCCCATGGTAGGTTGTCTGATGGCAGTACTTGTTTCGGGACAAACTTCATGAATTCAGGCGATCAAAATGTCACTATCGAGATCATGTTGCGATTAGAGTTATCCTTGCTAGCACAGTAAATTCCAAGTGTCCATTCTACATTAAACGTCGATGTAAACGTAGTTTTTGAAGTACATTTATCTGCAGGAATACATTCGATTTCCAATACACGTTAATGCTTGTGTATGTTGTGTATAATACTTCGTGTGTGTACTGTGTACAAATCAGCCAGCTAGCTCTCACCGCCGTGGTATAAGCTGGTAACCAAACAAAGCTTTTATCATATTGCACTCATCGCTGGGCACCAGTGAAGTTCCCCGGACTAAACCACAAATAGGCGGGACCATTTTGCTGTCAATCATTCAGACAAAGGCGGTACTACTACAAGGAACTACTTTTGATTGGAACAAAAGCTACTGTATATGTTTTAGGTGACCAGCAGTTAGCCAATTAATTAAGACGACACCTGTTTCCGTGTATTTGCTCAAACTGTGTGTATTTGGATATTATGTGGCTAATTTTTGGGTAGACTGCTCGGTTGACTAGCATTTCGGCACACTTTTTACCCCAAATTAATCAAATATTTTTGGTGGTTCCACCATCGTGGTCCAACCATCCATAAATTCTCAAATGGATAAAAGTACTACGTCAATGATCCATAGAAATGTACAGGTCCCCAGTTAGCGAAGCGTAACGTAATGCTCTTGAACTCGTAGAGATTGTTAAGCTTTGATCAGACCGCCATGCTAGTATGCCGCTTATAATCAAGTGTAAAATTTCCCCAACGTTAATTTCAAATCTCCTTTTCGCCAACAATAAATCAGAAACTGGGATGCCGGTTGGCAAAGGCCTATTGCGTATTCATATTGACAGTTTATATTGGATGTACCCTCTCTATTGCACACTGATCATATAGGCTCTGTGAAATACTTGTGTCATCAGCTGAAAAACAACTAACAACAAATGTTTTAGTTGCGCAACAGCACATAGGAGCATAATAGCACTTTGGACTCATTCCAACCATTTTGACGTATTTGTCCAAACACGTTATCATAAGGTTTCTTAAAATTTTCAATTTTCATAAACATTTATTAAGTCTACATCACAAGTATCGAATGTTTATCAATAATAAGTTTTCAACGGAAGTTCTAGCTCCTGGAAATAATCTGGACACACGTGTAGAATAAATAGAATGCATAATCTGTGTGCTTTCTCGTTGAATGCTCGTGTTCAAATATACTCATTTTGTTTCGGGCGGCCTGACACTCAAATGCATTATTTTATAAAACGCCGACGCAGTGATTAAAGTTTGGAGAGTTTCTACTAAGCGTGACTGGGACAAGTACTCATGGGTAATGTGGATCGGAAATGGGGTCCATCACCTTCTGTGGTAAAGGCTTGAGCTCGTTTCCTGGCGTGCCGTCGGGGAGGTCTTGCGCAGGAACCGGGCTGTACAGCCCAGAACTTTCTTTGGTCTCACCATCGCAGCATGGTGTCATCATCGCTGGTTTCACTAATTATACACAAATAATGGTTGATGTGGTTTCACTAAAGTGACGTCAATATTTTCAATATGAATCATCAAAGCGACTACGATGCGATTGCAGATTGGTATCATACTTTTTGAAATATAGCGATGTCTCTGTAAAATAAACTCCTTCAAGATGTGTTCATTCTAAACCACTTTTGTATAGCTTTGTGGTTTTTAAGTGCAGCTCCGAGGAAGTTTCCTTCAGTTTTGCTTTCCACAGCAAGATGATTGTGCCTGCGCGAAGTAATTGGACTTTGACTTTATACACGGAGTGCAATGAAAATATTGGTATCTGGTACTGATAAGAGAATGTAGTTGATTAAAAACGTAATATATCTGACGACACGTTTGTATTAACTTAATATTTCTTAGCAGTGACATTGTTGCCCTTATTGTTCACCACCTGACAGATGTCCACTGTAGGTGTTCCGTATACTTCAGGTCAACTACACCCAAGACGTTCCCTGGTTATCTAAAGCGGTGTCTTTTGATCTTCATTCACACTTTGTTGTTTGTTAAAATGCCTCTATGGACAATTGGTGAGCCGGACACACACCTCTGGCAAGGTGACCACATCATTCAAGAGTTAGTCTATCTAACCGACGATGACCAGGAACAGTCCGATAAAAGGTGAACTTCCTCTGGGGATATTTCGCTACACACTTTGCCACTTTGATTTTAATTGGTTGTTTGTAGTGTTGAAGGTCTTTTTTAATCTAGCGCTTTTTCAATTTTTTATGTAGGCTTCGTAAAGCCTAACGAGTGCAACAAAGTACACTGTTTGACAATTAGCCGTGTCCTAAGTAGGGGAGCTACACATAAACAAAAATCATGAAATTGTTCAATGACGTCAATAATGTATTAATACAAATGTAAAAATTTATTTTATTAATTTTTTTGGGGGGGGGGGGGCTGGGGTGGGCGGGCAATTAGTACATGTTTGCCACTTGTCATTTCTACTCATCCCTAACCCCCTAAAATGTTCCTTGTCTAGTAATTGATGTACATATCACATAATGAAAATACAATTACACATGAATGTGAGAACAACAAGCGAGTTGGTGTGTCAAACTCGCGCAGCTAGACTTGTTCCTTTTTGTCCCGCGGCCGGTTACTAGGCTCTGCGGGTAACAACGAAGCACATGCTTTATGACAAGAGTCGATAGTTAACACATCGCCTCAAATGCACAAACTAATCATTCCCGCGAGCGCAAGATAAGCGGGAAGCTTGTAAGAACACGGCCGTCAGGAGACCAAACCTCCTCCACAACCGACCTGACCATGCACGCATCTCAGGCAAAATGTCCGCGCAGATCATTGTGTTATTATTTATACTCGCCAGCTCATCAAGACAATATTGGCGGCACAGTTCAAAGAAAGCCGCTGTGGAGAGCTACCGAATTGAGCTAGTAATCACTATGTTCCGTGCATGACGAAACAATCCCAGCCCGCCGCGCGATAATGACCCGGCGAGCGGCTGAGGATCAAATCATTTCGGATGGATTCCACGGAATAATTTGCCACTTCTGCAGCCTTTGATATCCGCCGACGGAGAGGCGCATCACGCCGCGCAGCCCCGGGATCGAAGGCGGAGACATGGTGCATGAGCGAACTGAAATTAGAAAGAACGGTAACACAGGCTTATATCAAACTAAAACATACACACACAAAAAAACCAGCAAAAATACTCTAATATGAAAGGCGCAAATGTATGTATGTGATTAAACCAAGCCGCCAATATTATACTCTAAGATGTTCTTAGCCCAAAGAATAATGATGTAAACTAAAAACCCATTACAGCGAAGCGACCAATATGAAGATCGATTTTATAAACACAGCTCCTATGTATAATACGATGTGCACGGCTAAAGAAAGCCGGCGGTTTTTCCCTTTCATTTACTCGAGATAATAAAATCCCTCTTTCTCTACAATTACGCGCTTGATAATTCCATCAAGTTCCAGTCTCACGATGAGGACTTATTAGTTTTTCTTCCTTCCGCTCAATCCCTTCGGAAAAAACAACATCACGCGGTATACTTGGATGGCATGTAAGAAATTGCTAATATGAGTTTATCACTATACCAGTTGAAGTAGAAGATAATGGGTATTGATGATGGACGGAGGAGCTCTGCGATTGGAAGAAAGCGGCGCCATTTGTTGGTTTCTTTATAGTCTGCTTAATTAAGGAGACACTTTTCAGTGTAATTGAGCGTGCCAAGAAGGTCTTTGGTATTATTATTTGGGACTTAGAGTTAATCAGTTTGAAATTATCTTAAACATGGATGACTTGGTAAGAAGCTTTCACAAAAATTGTGATATGTTAACTCAAGATATAATTACTTTGAGGTTTTAATCATTTAGAAATATCAGTCAACGATAAAGACGTGTCCAAAATGGAAAACAATAAATAAGTTAGAAATCAGACTCTGTTATTTAGAAATACCTTGTTTAACGAGGTAATGCGCAACATAATGAACACTGGGCCACTGTGTTGGACGCAACCTTTCCAGCCAATCTGTTGTAACAAAAATAATGAGCTTTGGAAAGTAAAGTTTAGTACAATATACCGAAATATACCGAAATCGACGGTACGTGAGGGATGGGTAACCAACCCACCCATCCAAAACTCCTACACAGAAAGGAATAAAGGAAATACAGTAAAAATTCATCCTTTCAAGTATTGTGTATAGCAATGTAACATTAGTACCGGTAAACTAATCATTGCTGCACAACCTATATACTTGTATACAATTTACGATGTAGTTGTCTTATTTGAAGACAAAGATGGTCGCCTTTGTTCCCAAAATGGGTGGACCCCCCCCCCCCCGGTCATAAATTTAGATACGTAGTAAATTATTGTTATTTATCACGCCATCACAGTGTCCAACCATGGTCCCACTGAGACAGAAAGTGATTACCATAGATGAAGTTTATAGTCTAGCACATCATTACCAATACATCATTACCTTAGAGAGAAGAACTACTGATCCTAAACGCCATATAGCAACCCCCCCTTTCACTCCCTCCTTCGTTCAAGATGCTACGCTCGGCTCACGACTGATATACTTAAAGATGAGACAATAAATATTTAAGAAGGCGGCAAGATCAGAGACGCCGCGTAAGACAATTTGGCAAGGATGAGTTTCAAAGAGACCGCCAAGGCAAGAGCGTTAGCTTACTGCATCTGCTTCGACCTTTCAAGAAGCGGCTATAGCAGACGGGTGCATTTCGCTTCTATACGTACAGTGCCATCCATCACCGCTGATGTCGGGTCTCTTTCACTGTTGTCACTTGACTTTTTTGTGCGGTATAAACCATGGTTGTTTTACCTTCTATCGACTTGAAGGAAAGGGAAAACCTTTTATTCGGCTTTTGTAGATTCAGTTAAGGGATTTGTGATGGTTTTCTTAATACTTTGTTCTATGAAACTCTTCTTCGGAAGTTTTGCCGGTCTTTTATAGGATTTGTCCAGGCTGTGATACGGCGAGGAGCACCGGTTGAGGGGAATATCGACAGGGTGTGAATAGCAATCATCATTGGGAGAAAAGCCAACACAAATATAATTGAACACATGCAAGGTTTTACTTATTTCCTTGTTGATATAACCATTCCAAAATGTACTTCGAAACCAGTCAATAAAAATGATATGCATTGTAATCTAACCCAAATTTGAGCCCCCTTTCCCTTTCCTGGACACACAGCAGCCGTTATCCCCCCCCCTCTCTACGCCTCAAGGTCCGCAGACTCTCACCAGAATCTAATTTCATAACACTGCTTACCACATAATTATGTGCTTACAGTACCCTATAAGACACACAAATCTATGTGCCATCAGGGTTAAATTCTGCGCTAAGCAAAATTTGGCCCAAAGCAGGTGTTAGCCATCATGTTTGGTGTCCATTTGAAACTATCGTGAAAGTGATTCAATTCATAAAGAAAGTGACCCGGCAATATTTGACCTCCCTGTCTGATTAGAGTCTTTGATTGAAAGAAACTCAAACTGTAATGTGCCGTGATGTCTATATTCATAAACATGAACACTCTACTATTAAAGAAAACGGTTGGCATTTAAATGAGGTATATAGCGGTCATACTTGGCTCAAAATTGTTTTTGTTGAGATGAAGCTTGCAAAGTGAAATTTTATTTTGTCTGTCTCTTATCATAGTCATCACATTGTTCGATGTTCCAATAGACAACACGATACACCTCAACTCAGAAATGACCCAAACAAACATGCTCATTGAGCAGTGCATCATGTATATTTAGGTGACTGATGGAGAAACGAATATAAATGGTTTATTGGGAATTCTCGAGGTCCCCCATCTTATGGACTGGCGGTTTTCTTTGAAGGCTCCGACTGGAGAAATGAAAGTACAGGCGTATGTGGTTATAAATATTTACAGTGTATTATGAAGTGTACAACCCATGATCTTGCAATTTATCTTAAATGCCTTATGATAAATGTTGTTCGTGGGAGCAGATTTCAAAGGGACCGCCAGGGATGATCTAGGGGGGTTGAGGATGGCGGGACAGCCGACCGACAAACAACCGTGGCAGGATTAGTTGATGTTTATCAGCAGCATTACATATTTAGACTTTTATTAAAGATATGGGTTAATAATGCAATGTTTCTGGGATCACTGAATATGCACTTAAACCCTTAGATGTCTATCGTAACCGGGTTAATACTTTGAAATCAGTTGAATTAAGTCTGGCAGTATGTGAGACGGGGAGTGTGTTTGACGGGCTACCGATGGTATACACGCAATATTTTAGTCTTTTTAATGATTCTACATTTATGTCTGAATCCAAATCTGTTTGTGTAGTAATTCCACAATTGATAACATATTTAATTGACGGATTGAGCTTTTTGTCAGAAACTATTACCGCCTGGAAAGGTAAATGATTCAAAGATTTGAGTATTTACGATACATACATGGACAGTGAGTTTCTATAGATTTGTTCAATTTATTGAGATGTTAAGCGAAAATTAAACAAAATACCACAAATTAATAAATCATTTCAATATTTTCAATATTGATTGTGTATACTTTTCCAGCAGAATACACTATTGTTGTGTAGTTAACTAGAGGCTGCCTGAATATAAACTGTTCAAAAATGAACAGGCAATTACCATGTAACATATACATTTTGTAATGTGTACATCCTCTATCAGAACCAGAAGATCTGGCACTATGGTAAAGTGGTTGAATGCACGGCCTGCAATTGCAAAGTTGCGTGTTACAGTTCCATCTTGCTTGTTTCTGCAATGTCTAGATCATAACTGAACTACAGTTCAATCAAAACCTTAGACACATTATTCTTACATTTCTATGATGCAGATTGACGCCAAGTTGTTTTATACGTTTGTGTTTAGTTCTACTGTGTGCATATGCAATCATTCCCAAGTCATCAAAGCAAAGAATTAGTCATCCGACTAGAAATCTCTAGAGACCTTTACCCATTATGAAGGATTGAGCCAAAGACTAAATCATACACATATTAATATTGATAATAATATGAGAATAGATCCAACAAAGAGAAAAACAACAATAATACTGAGGCATACAGAGCACACAATCCATCACTGAAGGATTATTTTCTAACAATAATCCCAATGTTATTACACTACATGACCAATATTATATATTGAATCATCCAGTGAGATGCGGTCTGGTCCTTGCTCTATGGTATGTGATGTAAACCAAGTCGGTAATGACAGCCTGTTAGTTCCATACGCTTGGCAGTGTATTCAGAATCAATGTAGGATTTCTTCCATGTTATAAAACTGGAAGCCCGTCAGATACAGAAATAAATATTTAATAAGGATGTCAATATGACAAGTCTTTATTGGGGAGTAAAGAGGAAAGCCCTTAGACCAAAATGAGTTAAATTTCAGGGTACACAGAAGGAGGTAGGGCTGCCTCTCTGTTTGAATATTACCCAATAGTTTTTCAATCAAAACAGTTCACACTTGTTTCCTATAGTCACATTATTAATAAGAAAACATCTCTCCACTCTCAGTGAGTAGGACAAGGGGGTTCAAATGTGAACCCCCCCCCAAATGTGCATGAGTGAGTAGGATGCGGGTTTAAATGCCCCCCCCCCCCCCCCCAGTACTACTGGGATGAGTACTTTCCAGAGTTGAACTTGGATAAACATCCTCCCACCAAACCAATCCCATCTAATCAAACTCCTCCATTTCCTGTATATTCTCATCTTCTTGTTGGCCCTCTGGTGGTCTGAGACTGTGTAGTAGGTCTCTCATAGCATCCATCAATGTTCCAAGACTCTGACGTAGATCTGTATTAGGAGCCAAGTAACCCCCAGCCGCACCCTGAGGATCGTCTCCATCAGCCACAGCAGCAAGGTCTGGTATTGCTGAGCCTGGTGGCTGTAAAACAAACACATGAAAAATACAATACATTATGACGACTGGAGACAAAACGGGTGTAGTTGGTAGCAGTCTCATCCAATGTCTTAAAGAGTTGCTACAAGGTCAAATTCAGTTTAGTGATTCACTCATTTTCCAATAGATTGAGTCCTTATGATAATGAAAACAAACTTATAAGTCTCTTACCTAATATTAACAGGGCTTAACATGCCTCTGTGTTTGATACCCTTCAAGTGCAATTTTTGTCAAAATCCCAAACGTTCAATGACATCATATTTCAAATATATAGTCTTTACATTTATGTAAAGAATTTTGATGATATTCAATCAAAAAGGGTTATAATTTTACCTTTTGACTGGCAGAAAAAAAAATCACCTTTAGGATGATGTTGATGAAAAAATAATATATAAAACATAAAAATGAAAAACACAAGAGGAGACATAAAAATCTTAAATTTGTTTTGATTTGCTGAACAAGAAGGTCACCTTGGGTGATATTGGACCGGACTAAAATGAAAGTCACTTACTGGTGGTAAATATGAAGGCATCATGGAACGGAAGAATTCTGAGAAGAAACCTCGATCAGTAGGGGTGCCTGAGCCCTGCTGTCTGTATGAAATTAATCATAGTAAGAATGAAATCAATTATTAGAAACTTACGTCCATTCATGAGAATGAATCATGTCTATCTAGACTTGCAACTTGTGATTCTTTACTCATGGCATCTGACTGGCACCCCTGAACAAAGATATTGACAAAGAAGGTAGACCTCCAACATAGGACAAGGTAGCTCAGTTTGGAGAGTGCCAGCATGTTAATCCAGAGGTCACAGGTTCAAGCCCTGCTCTAGTCAACTTTCTTTGTTCAACCAAAAGTTCTTTATGAAAACCAATGAAATGTTACATAACATAAACAAAGAACATGTAACCATTCCAGACAGTTTACACAAAAATGTAAGACTTCTATTTCTCATTACAAAGTTCTTTTAAAAATACATATAGCAATCAGAGCGAAGTATAAGTTTTGAATCAAGTACCTCTTTATACACCATAGCGCTAACATACAATTCCATACCTTGGTGGTCTATGATAGGAGACTATAGAGTCCCTTGGAGGAAGGGGATCATAAGATAAGACAGGTGTATTCGCCAGCTCTGGGGGTAAGGATAGAGTAGCATCTTTGATATCACACAGAAGAATATGACGATAAACATTCCTTGGTGTCCCTTGATATCTCATCTGTCTCCTGAAATTGACAAAATGTCAACACTTTCTTCATAATCACACAACAAAATGAAGTCAAACACTTGAAATATTTAAATGTTTAAGAAACAAGGACCGAAACAAGTCTAAGTGCACATGGGTGAAAGGTTTACCCCACTGTCTGTGATAGTTAACCTGTGCCTTTTTGAAACCGTTTGAAAGTAAATTTAACATTTCTTAATATAAAGATTGAGATATTTTGTTTTCCCTTTTCTGTAATTGGCGATTCGTCTGCAGTTTTTTCCTACAATTAATAAACAAAAAACTCACTTTGCCTGGTATTCTTTAATCAGTGGTTCCTGGTTGTCTACACGTTGTAGTACAGCGCTAACGTTAGTCTCTAGCCACTTCATAACCTCAGGTACCTTCCACATGGCATTGTTCCGTGCAACATATAGAGATATCAGCTGGGTTAAGGCTTTCGGCTGACTGTAAAACAAATACATCCAAGACACAAAATGGTCAACATCGGATGTTAGTATTAAAGTATTACTTACTTTGTGTATTACTTACCTTTTTTTGCATCAGTCCTTCACATCAGGAAAAGATCAAGTAGGAATAACTAGGAAGGTAAACAAATATGCAGACAATTGAAAACTTGTGACAAGAAAGGCAAAGAGATTCAAGAATGTTGCGGACAACCATTCATCTTGATTGAGTATGCTCCCAAACCCTGAACCTGACATCTTTCTCCAATCAATCGTCAAGTATCCCGTAGCGGGGCCCTTACATTCCTTGTATATCTACTGTATGAAGCTACCACATGACCATGATCAATGGTATGGCTGTGGCTGTATCTAACCATGACCATTGATATGACATGATCAATGGTATGGCTGTGGCTGTATCTAACCATGACCATTGATATGACATGACCATTGATATGGCTGTGGCTGTATCTAACCATGACCATTGATATGACATGATCAATGGTATGGCTGTGGCTGTATCTAACCATGACCATTGGTGATTAAAAGCAATTGGTTTGGATACTGTGATTTTCTTACTTGCAGTGACTTGATGCTGAGAAGAATGGATGTTTCTTGACTGAAGTGTCTGGCTGGATGCCACATTTTTCAAGGAGTAACATCAAGGTCTAGTAGGAATCAAAATCATAGACAGTATAAAGAAATATTGTGCTAAAAATGAGAAAAAAGAGACAAATTTCCAAGATATGAAAGCTATAGAAATACGCGTTGTGATTTCATACTGCCGCCAACACTCCAATTACTTCAAACTGGTTTTTAATCGATATGTTATGATTTTCAACATTGTAGCATCAGGCAGCTTGATGGCTTGTTAATTCAACTGAAGATGCAGCATCACAAGACTAAATTCTTAACATCTTGATGAATATGGATTCTTACCGTAGGATACATGAGTAGAGCTGTTTGTATTGTAGCATCAGCTTTGGTTGTATTATCATCTTGTCTTGAATGATAATGAGCCAGAGCGACACTGAAGGCAAAGTTGGGAAGCTGAGAGAGATTCTTGTGGGCCTGTCAGACAAAACAATCAAGATAGAAAACAAAGATGAGCTTTCTGTTTGACAGGTGTTGTTTGCACTAATTTAACATTGTGACAAGACTTTGTAAATGTGTGGAATATCTAAGGAAACACAAGACAATAATCTACTGCTATGGTTACTTACCTCCCATTCACTAAACATTCTAATAAGGAACTCATGCTGATCAGAACGCAATGCATAATGGTCTATCATCAATAACACACCCAGTGGATCAGAGTCCGGATCCAGACTGAAATTAAACAACATACAAACTGACATTACGCCAAAGGTCAAATTGATGGTTAGAATCTGCAACAGTCGAAACATCAGGGCTTAACTATTTTAGGAATTTATTCAAAACATTTAAAGTTTATATGCTCATGAATTATTCACAGGTTTACATTTAAATAAAAATTGTATGCCTTTTTACAAAGCACAAACAAATGTCAAACCTTACCTTAAGAGTAATTTGCATAACTCTAAAGCAGTGCGATTTGCTCCCCTTTGTCCGACAAACTCCAGATGTCTGAAAAGTGCCAGAAAGAAAGCGCGATTCTCAGCCCTCCTGTAGTCAAGACGACAGTTTCCTTGCGTTAAACTGAACAGTGTATGGAAACTACACTCCATGTTATACAATGCCCTCTCTGGGGAAATGAAGAAGATGTTGAAATGGCAAACATTAAAGATTTGTTTAAAAAAAAACTAAGTTTAGTTATCATTCTCTTTAACTTTCATCAGGAAAACATACTGACTGATGATTTACTGTAACCAAGAATCACTCTGAGCTGTGTGGATCCAGGGTTATTGGAGCTAGCCATTGATATCATTATTAGTTTTCTTTTTCTATCTCCTTACCAACAAGCTCTGCAGCCATCTGTCTGTCTTCACTCATCTTACACACTTCACTCAGTTGAAGAAGAGTATCAATGTGATATGGGTGCATCTGCAGCAAAGCCTTTATAAAACAACATCAAATCCACATTCATATTTATCATTTTTCTCCAAATTTATATTTTTAATATGACAGGATCAATTATATACTTCTGTTAGACGAAGGTATTAAGTTATGATGTTAGGGTTTCTTTTCTACTGAGACATTTCAAGTATTTGAAGCATCTGTGAGTCCCAGTGAGTAAGATCTGTTACTCATCCTCAGTGATGTGTTGACTGAATATCAATTTCACACTCATTTCTGGTATTAAGCATCTAAGACTTTTACGAAATTAATTTCAAATGCCTGAGTTTCATTTAACACAGCAGGTATGAGCAATCCAATATGTGATAATCAGCAACTAAGGATGGAGCTACAAAGGAGACTTCAAAGGCATCTACCCCCACACACATTGTGACCCCCATCCCAATGGAAACAAAGACAGAGGTGAGTTAGGATCGAAGGTAACAGGGAGAAGCAGACAGCATGGTAGGGTGGTATTACCGTTAGATTTTGTGGATTCAAAGATTCAACTGCATCTAGAAATTGAAACTGTACTTGTTGATAATCCTTTGAGTGTTCCAGAGTGAAGAAATGATGCCTGTTCAAATGATAGAATGAAATAAACTGTTATGTTTCAATCTGGTCTGAATAACAAAACACTATCCATGTATAACCAGGGTCCAATCTCATGGCGTTGTTACCATTGAATGTAGCACTTTATGGTGTCCCACACACAAGTACACATTTCCATGGGTCATAGATGCAGAACTATGTGGTTAGCAGCACTGTGGAATTGAGCCAGGAGCTTATATGAAGGCTATGCTCACAAAGTTTCGCTTCTTAAGAAAAAGTTACACGCTTGAATGCCGTATAATGTAAATAAAAATTAAGAGTGAGGATATATTGGTTTTGCTTTGTGTCCACCCCCAAAAAACAAATTTTGTACAAGCCAGGCCTGGCAAGGATTTTTTTCATTTTGCGAAGGGCACTTCCATTGGAAAATCTGAATATCTATAGGAAACTTTAGAGGAGGTAATAAGGTGGAGAACAGGGCAACAGAGTCCTCTGTGTAACTCGAGGCCTGACAAGCCATTGATTTCATTCTTAGATGGGTGAGTTTGTGGTTTAGTTAAAGGATGCTATGTCAGGGTCTTGGAAATTAAGATTTCTATAGGATATTTTGGCAGCATTTGTTTCTATTGTGAAGAATAAGACTTGTCTAAGGGCACTTTTTAAAATTTGAATACAAATAAACATCTTACCCGCCTTTAGTTTCAAGTTGTGTCATGGACAAACCAGTTTTTCCTATGTGTGGCCATTCTGCTTTGGGATTGACTAACCAGGTTGATCGCTGATAAGTTTTACGCCTTCCTCTTCTCCTGTAAAGAATTATAAACAAAAACAGATGTTAGTACATACATGACTACAATATATTGGCTGATGAACCTACGAGGTGAATTTTCTGATCACTCAAATTTCTATCCTAATCAAACCTTGACAAAAAGCAAATTTTAACTCACTTGAATACCTATTAAGCTATTGTATTAAGTGGAAATCTTTTCCCTGGAAATCTACACACTCAATATCCAAATGTAAAGACCCCAAAACTAATGTTACACACGGCTACTGTGAGCCCATGGTGTGCTATTTTTAGAGTCAAACACATGTGGTGCCCATCTAACTACACACATCTCGCCTAAAATCTCTGCACTAAACAGAAACACACATGAAATCTGACTCACAAAATGGAACAGGCAAGATTTACTGTGTAATGACCTCAGGTGAATTGGGTCAATATGCATCAACTAAACATATGTGGCAGGATTGGAACCCCAGACATCCAGATCAATACCTCTGCTCATTCTGCCTGACTACATTCGATCCAAAGATTCGTCTCATCTCATTCTCTGCATTCAAACTCTTGTGTTCAATGGCTAACACTGCCTTGGTATCTATGGTAACAGATGAGGATGTAGTACATGTGATAGGCTCTGATGGTCCATTAGGCAATGTTCCAAGCATTGCATTTACTTGTCGTATACTTGCATCAATTTCATCTTCCTGTAGTTAATTGAAATTTTCATTAGTAAAGTCAGTTACAGATACAATCACAAAATCGTACAGAATGTAAAAGAGGAGATGATAAATTTGAGATGTCAGGACTTTTTGTGCTGCTTTTTAAACTTCCATAAAACCATACCAAGTTTTTCATAACAGCCAAATAAACATTGCCATAAACTGCAACAAAAACATAAATATAACTGAATGTTAGGCTTTATTTTGTTGAATTTAGCACTGGACATGAAAACTAATTTTGCTTAGCATATGTAAGAAGCCAGGGATTCTTTTTTAACAGCTTGAAAGTCCAGGCGTCAATGCTGTTGTGTTCTAGACATTTCAGATCTTGAAAGAAGATGGAGAGTTGAGGTCTATGAAAATCATTTTCAGTGGATAAGGAAACATTCTAGCAACAATACAAACATCTTCTGGAGCATCTTGGAGTTTCGTCTCTGCATCACTCTGTATCTTCTTCTTCTTTTTCTTCCTCTTCTTCTTTGCCCCCGTGGTGGTTTCACTCTGCTTTGAAGTTGCCTGGTTTCCTTGTGTTGAAGTTTCTGGATCCCCTCCATCACTTTCCACTCCATTTTCTTCTTCTTGTAACTATTTGAAAGATAAGATATTATTACTGGAAACATACTTAGTCTTAAGTTCAAATAGCAAAGCAGAGTAAGATTCCATTATCTTAAGTGCTTTGCTGGTTTGACAAAGTCAAGAAAAAGATGATTTTGTCAATCATGTCTTCAAAGTATTAAATAATGATTAGGATTTATCTTTAAGTAAACTTGAATCCCTGATTCTCAATGGTTGATCCATAACAACAAAAATTTGATATTTCTAGACTACATTGCACAGCCCACATCCAAATCCTCTTGTAACGCGCTGTTCTTAACACTACATAATTATTTTGTGCCATTTTAAGCTCAAATAAAAAATTTGCTTGAAGATCAATTCCTTATCAAACACGCACTCGTTGAATGTGGAAAAATATAGTGCGTCTGCGTCCTATATCCATGGGCAGCAGAATTCTAAAGCACCATATTTTTCCCACATTCCACTCTAAGTTAGATAACCCAATTATCATTATCATACCGTCCATGGAGGTGATCATACCAATGAATGATGTTCATTTTACCTTATGAATCAGGAGATTGTGGAGAAAACAACAAAGGCACAAAACAATGAAAAATTGAACAATCGTGAATCGGACATATGTCGGAAATGTACAAAACTTGTATTTAACATTTTGATTTGCTGGACAATATTAAGTAGAAATAAGTGAAGACACTCACCAAATCAAAAGGGTTGATTGGTACAGCTGATCCACCATGATTGTTATCACTGACGTCATCATTATCATCTCCTGATGATAAGTAAGGAACTTGCAGTTGATCCAAGCTGTCTCCATGAAGTTTTCTCATTGCTCGTGATGACATCCTGACAAAGTTTATGGCAATTTAACTCAAATTTTGAGGCGCAGTGTCGTGTGATATTCGGTAGTTTGAAACCTAAATTCTTTTTCCAACTTATCTGGGAACTATGTTTTATTTCAATGTTTTGGTTGCTTCTTGTGTCCGCGTTTTGGTTTGATCATGCTTTCTTCCTCTTTCACGGTTTGATTGACTATTGATCCATACAGAGAGGAGAGGAACTAGGTCACTGTATTCACTGAACTCTATCAAATATGCCACACATTTCTTAGCTTGGTTTTCTCATCGTACGGACATTAGGAGTTTAAAGCTGGCTGCAAGTGGTAAGCACCAAGCTAGTGTCAATGAATCAGATACTACCTTGACGTCTGCAACGGTCACTTAGTGTTTTAGAGGGAAGGTTACCATGTTTAATGAGATAATCAAAACATGAGCACCGGACAATGTTTGGGTTTTGCATGTTAAATTCCACCACGTCCATGATTCCAGTTTGAGGCAAATAACCCGAAAATGCACATTTCAGTTTTGCATATTTTAAGTAGAAGAGGCTAATCGTTTTGAGTAAGTATACTTTCATGTCGTTTTGAACTGAAAATAGAATTAAATTTTATCGGCGGCGGCACCTAAATTAAATGGCCCCCAAAAAATGAAAAAGCGACAGCGATTGAAATGTAAAAAACTATTAGACTATTGAAATGTAATACTACATTCTTACAAATAACTATATTTAAGCTGGTATTTTTAACATTACATGTTTGCATTCGAGTCAACCATGGAGGAAAGTGTCTCTGTAGGGAGGTTTCTTGTATAATATTAATATTAATAATAACTTCCATTAAATTAAACAAATTTATATAAACTTATCTTATCGTTTTTCTTGCAGAGTTGATGAAGAAGTTGTCAATGTCTACAGATGCAGTGATAACCAAAAGAGGTCTAAGGAGTAAACATCAGTCTATAAAAACAAAGAGGCAAAAATGCAATCTTATAAAAACACGTAGTATGAAAGAAACCTGCTTCTTATTTCAAAAACTTCCAAACGAGTGCAAAGTTCATATCTTATCCTATCTGACAGATGAAGAGAAATGTAGAGCCTCTCTGGTGTGTTCATCATTTGCCCAGTTAATGCGTACACCATGTTTGTGGACAAAGGCTGATTTTGTTGAGTTGATGTTCTTTAGCAGAAGGAAACCCCTGCCAATCCCATCGCCATCATTGGAATGCCAAGTCTTAAAGGAACGTGTCAAGAACTTTGTATTTCATCTTGTGTCTCGGCAAGCTTTGATTCGAGAACTTCACTTTGAGTTTGATATCCATGACGGTGATGAGATATGGCTCAAACTGCTTGTTTACTCATTACAAATGGCACATGCTCAAGATCTTCAAATAGTCAAGTGTAATTGGACATTTACACCTCATATACCATGGTTCTTAAATGGTGCGGCACTGGGAGCCAAAGAATCCAGAGTTAACTCATTCCACAAGTTCCTAACTATCCTTCAAGAAACAAGTCCTGGAATCAACACCGTCTCCATGCCATTTGACTGGTCACCATACTCAATCACTCTTCTATGTAACTTCAAGGAAATTACATCACTCGAGCTGTCCAAATACTGGGTCTTTCAAGCTTTACCTCAAAGGCTGTTGAACAGTCTTCTGCAAAAGCTTCCTAAGCTAAAACGGTTGAAGCTTGAGGTAGCTGTACCCTTTAGGGACTGGGATATATACCCTCAGTATACCTTGATATCAGAGACACTTGAAGATCTTGACATCTCAACTTGCTCTGGTTTCTTTCTCTGGAGTGTCACTCTACCAAACTTAAAGAACTTCTCTGACTCTAGAACTGCTTGGGGTGGACCAGTCTTACCACGGAAAGCTCTGAAAATTAATTGTTTATACCAGGTACTTAGGAATGGTGCTCCTCAACTCGAGATGTTCAATGCTTATCAACTGAGTGCTGGATGGCGAGAGGTCTGCCCTAGTGATCTTGAAGAGGTTCTAAGAGGAACGTGTTATTGTGAGCTTCATAAAAGAGGGCCTCTCATTTTCTAGTAATGGAATCGTATCTTAAGATTGTATGCTCAAACCAATCATTGCCTTTTTTTTCATGTACAGAATGTAGCAATTTGATGTGTTGGTGCAACAATGTTGTACCTTCTTAAGTAGCATTTATGCGACATGTGGGTTTGCCAGTGTCTATATCTAGATACATACGCACAAAACTGAGTTAAGGCATTTTTGCACAGAGCGTTTGCGTGCGAAATAAGACACTGAATTGACACATCAAAATGTTGCTTGTCTTGTAGGGCTTACACTCTTCCACCGCGTTTACACTAGATCCAGAAAGGTGGATTGAGATCCGGCAATTTTTTAACGACCGCAGATCAAGATCCTGTGTCGCGTTTACACCAGCGCTTGATCCGGCTCCGATCCCACTTTTGAACCGGATGTATATCGGTCATGACGTCACCGCTCCTCGCAAAGAGCTCAAAGGTCACGATTACAGCGCGCCACTTCTAGAAATAATCATTATCAAGGCGAAGGTAGAATGCAGAAAATACAGTACAGCAAATGATACGGATAACAACGACCATGCAGGTAGAAATATTTGGTAGATGGGAATTTAACAAATACAGCAACAAGGCAAGCTCCGAACGTAACGATGTATGTATAAGGACGCTGAAAACAACAAAACGTTTCACACACGCACAGTCCATGTGCACACAGCACACACACAAAATAAACAGCGACGGATGTCCCACCAAAGCACAAGCAAAAAGCGCGCCATTCGTAGCGAAACCGGAAATGACCACATCAAATTGCGGTGTCTGATCCACCTTTGCGTTTACACTTGTATTTGGAATCCACTTTGCCGGATCTGATCCACCAATTGCCGGATTCAACCCTCCTCGAAAGGTGGATTAAAATTGCCGGATCTTGAACCGGGTCTGATCCGGCTTTTTTGCGTTTACACTAGCCGTTAATCCACATTGCCGGATCAGACCCGGGTCTGATCCACCTTTCTGGATCTAGTGTAAACGGGGTCTTCATGTCCATTGTTATTTTCTCAGTGGTGTATTATCTGAATAAACTGATTATTGTTAGTTGAGCTATTAACTGTAGCTTGCATCTTATAAATACTTGTCTATTAAATGGCATGTTGATTGTCATTTAGAATTCAGCATTCTCACTACTAAGGCAGCCAAAATTAGCTTATCGTTTATATTATTAAATTTCTTTCTCAGGGCATCTTCTGGCCTATGGGTTACAGTGCAAGGCACTTTTGATGATTCCTTGGTTTCATTACCAGAAACGTAATAATTAGCATCCCTATGGAGAAATATCCTAAATTTTTAAAATAAATTTTACATTTTGTTGAGGTAAAAGTTAAGTGAGAGTAGTATTTCAGAAACATTGACTACTTTTACTACTTCTTCCAACAGAACAGTTGAACTTTCAAACAATTATTTGATTTTTAGGTTGGTCTCTCTTAGTTTTTTTTTAATACATATTATATTTTTGTTCATAGTTGAACTGTATTACAAAAGTATATTAAAGAAGAAGCATATCATACATAAATACCTTTGGTGCAGAGATGAGCATACGTTCAGATTGTCAAAATAATTGAGTAAGGCAATATTAAAAACTGTTTGTGTATTTAAAACAATTATTGAACACAGTATAACACTATTTTTATCAAAATCTCCATTGTATGGTGTTTACATAATAATGTTTTGAATGTTTTATTTTATTTTATTATTTTTTAAAATTTTATTTATTGCGGTTTCAAAATACATTATTGAAAAATTTGTTTTTAAGGGTTTCAACATTTTTTATCAAGTTTGTATTAACCTGAAGTTGAGAGATGTATTTATGAGCAGAATAATATTATGTAGTCAGTTAAGTTAAAATTGCTCATAGGTCATTATCTTAAAAGTTATCATTGAGAGCTTTCCAGATTGTTTTCATGCAACCCTTAATTTAAAAACTTCTTCTTTAGAATTTTGAAACAGTTACTTGCTGTGAATGTGACTGACCAACTAAACAATGTAACAATTAATGACAGTAGTCACAATTTTAATTAAGCTGTTTGCCTTTGGTTAAAGCTAGACCACCATTGTATCAGCTCTGCATACATTAAAATAACAATTTATAAGCTGTGAAATGAATAAATAATGTTATTGTTGTGTTGCTTTTATCAAAGCTTTGTAAAAATTTAAAAAATGATAAACATTTGTTCATTTTAATTAATAAATGGGGGAAGGTCACTTGTTTAGCGATTAGAGCATGGTCGCATAAATTGGGTCCCATGCTTTAAGTTTTGAAGTAAATAGCACACAAATTGCTTCTGTAAGCACAAATAAATGTCATTGTCAAGCAGAACTAGCTTATACGAATTACTTATGAGATCACAGGGAATTTCCCCATTCTGAAAGTACTGGCCGTTAAATTTCTTCTCTCAAAACTCTAACGATGATGGCGCCCTTCGAAGGTGAAAATGTATAACTGGTGTCCGGCGCTGACCTATGTGCTCAAATGCGTACAAAATGATCAAGCGAAGAACGCCAGCTATGTAATAATTCAAAATGGCGTCTTAAATCTTGTTTTGGTGGCTTGAAAATCGTCCAACTAATTTCATTAACTGACGGAATTTGAACCGGCAAACCTTTACCTTGAGGTAAGAAATGAATTTTTAGATCACTGTAGATCATTATTTGGTTGCTTTACATTACCACGTACAGCATCATTGACGGCAAATTAATGAGTTTTATTTTTGCCCATTTATATTTGGGTTATTTCATACCGTAACTGGTCAATATATTTTAACGCCGTGGAGGAATTATAGTATCCCGTTATGTGTGTCTGGTTTCAGAATGATTTAATTCAAATGAAATATTTTGAAGACAGTCTTGGTTGGTAATCATCGGGAAAGGAGGAGAGTTTCAAATGGATTGTTGTCTGATTTTAGTTGTGATAATCCTACTAACCCTCCATCCTTCGCTGCCTCGTGACGGTCCAGAAGCAAAAATTCTCTGGGCTGCTAACCTGTGAAGTACTCTTGACGTAAGCAAATAATTCCCTGCTTCCGTAAGCGCTGATTCTTTGCTTACGGTAAGCAAAGCCATGAAATTGGGCCCTGACTGGAGGGTTACAAGACACAGCCCCAGTCATGCCAGTAACAAACCACAATGTGTGCAATTTCAAAAAGATGTTGTCAATGTCAGACTTGTGACCAGATTTGCCAAATTGTTACCACTTTCAAAATTCATGACACACATTCAAGAGCAGGGATTATCAAGAAAATATTTTGAAGACAAAAACTATAAAACTACAAATAGTTGGTTATCCTTGTGAAGTTGTGGTTGCCTGCCCAATTCTCTTGCCTTTGTCGTTCCATACTTTTCTGGGGGTAAAATTTCATAGGCTCTTACTCTTAGTCTTAAACCCATAACTTTACAGACTTACAGTTAGTTGTGCATAAGAACCATTTTTAATGATCAATCATGAACAATCCTTACTTTGAAAATGAGTTACAAAATTGTAA
This sequence comes from Pisaster brevispinus, assembly GCA_023634235.1. Taxonomy (NCBI): domain Eukaryota; kingdom Metazoa; phylum Echinodermata; class Asteroidea; order Forcipulatida; family Asteriidae; genus Pisaster; species Pisaster brevispinus. The sequence continues at coordinate 489,340 of JAMKCF010000008.1, read as the reverse complement.
ATGTTTGTATACATAAATATCTCTTTTTTCCAGAGGTTTGCAGCATGTTTTCTCTTCATTGGTGTATGATTTCTCCATTGTGCAACTAACAATATTTTGTGTGTATCCTACTTGAAGAAGTCAATCTTGTGGAAACCATGTCGACCCAACATCAAACACCTGATAGTAAAAGAACCTTTGCCTCTCTCAACACCTCCACCTCCCCACAAGTTGGCCATTCAATGCCAAACACCATGATGCAGCAGCCCAAGACACCCATCCCTCAGAGCCCTGCTCCTGCCAATAACTCATTCCGCCAAGGTTCCATGTCAACACCATCTCCCCAGATGCCACAGAGCCCAGATCCTGTACATGACCTCCCTCAAGAGCTACTTGAAGCAGGTTGGAGACAGTTCTGGAGCAAGAGGGAGGGGCGGAACTACTACTTTAATAAGTTCACTAAGCAATCACTGTGGGAGATGCCATCTCTGGGTGGAGAGAGGGGTGCATCACGGGTAAGAAAGAAAATACATTTCAAGCTTTTAAACTTGTTGATTTCATTTTCAAAATAGCACAATTGATCTTTTATTTTCTACTGGAATAACCGGGCTAAATAATCACTGTTGGAGGTACCTGGTCTGTGTGGAGAGAGGGATGCAGATACTTTGGCAATAACTACAAGATTGTAGCACAAGTCAATCATCAACAACAAAAATGTGGCACTTGATCATAAAATATGAGTAAATGAGGTTGAAGTTGCATTTGAAGTTTTATTTTGATCTTGATTGTCTTTTCAACTTACAGCATGACCCTCTTGGAATCCAGATTGACCCAAGGCCTGGTCATGGACATCCAAATATAACCTCTCCACCTGGTGGTCTTGTACCCAGAAGACAGTCGATTGAAGAGTCTCCACTCAGCCCAACTTTCAAGCAGGCTGATCTGAAAGGGTGGGTCCAACCTCTTTGTGGGTCTAACCCTACCTTTGCTAAAACTCTTGGGTCGCACACAAACAAACCAGGAACAACATTTGAAAGGACAGAAAACTCATCACTGACTCCTTTTGCCAATTTCACACGCTGCTACTATTTACACATTTACGAGTCAACTTGTAAATGTGTAATAGGCACCTACAATGCATACAACATTGTATAATACACAAGGACTTTGACTCCCAAAATGGCGTGAGCAAGATTAATGTGATGATGACATCAGGTGAATTGGGTCAATAGGAATATTTTGAAACTTGTAAGTGAGGTGAAAGAACTAAAGCTGAAATAACAAGCTAACTGGTAGCTTTACTAAGATAAAAGGGTGACAAAAATTGAAACTGAATTAAATGAGTTTAGAAATCAAGTTGGTTTTGTACCCTAAAACTGAAGTAGAATGAAAATCCTACAATGTTATTCCTTCCTAAGATAGTCAAAGATAATCATCATAATTGATTTGTCATGGTCATTTTTTAATTTTTATTTTTAGCCCTTTCTGGGACTTCTCTATCACCACTAACGTCATGATGTTTGAGAGGTATCCTAGTGTTTTGCCGCCACCACATAATGACATTGAGTTGATGAGGGGAAATCTGGTACAGAAACTACGCTTCCAGTACAATGAATTATGTCAGCAACGTGAAGGTAATTCCAATTTTCAAGGCTGTTTTGTAATTGTAGATTTAAAAAGAAGATACCTGGTAATAAACTTCTGACAAAACTGTCTCAAGAGACCTGTATGGATACTTTCTTTAATTGGAGGATATTTTGGTTGTATAGTAAACTTGGGTGTGGACTCTGGCTATATGGCAGTTACAGATTGAATTGCTTCTGACTGGTAACCCCAACAAAGATTCTGACAACATAGGGAGACTGCCAACATAGGGCTAGATAGCTCAGTTGGTAGAAGTATTAGTTCATTACAAATCAAACTTGTGTAATTAAACACACTTACATAGCAGAGTTTGTGTTATAGCTGTTATTGCACATTCTAGGGTATCCAACTTAGATTCTAAGTATTTTTACATTTAGTTTTTTTGAATAATTAGCAATATGTATGGCATAACACTATGGTTTAATGAATCAATGATGCCTGGACACCTTTGATCTGTCTCTGTTGTGAACCATGTCCATGTTGATGATAGCTTGTTGTAAAAGAGAAAATGATTTGCCTGAATGATGTTCAGAACTACACCGAACCTCTTTATAATTTTAATACTTAACCAGTAAATAGCAACACTTGAGCATTTTCTAATGTACTGTTTGTCTGTACCAGGGATCCAAGCACCCAGAGAATCATTTAATCGTTGGCTGCTAGAGAGGAAGGTTATTGATAAAGGTCAAGATCCAATGCTACCCAGTGATTGTAAGCCAGAAGTATCACCTTCTATGAAGAGAGAAATTATGAGCGATATACCCATCAGGTACCCTAGAATAATTATTTATCAATCAGGTACTCTAAAATAATTATTCATAAATACCTGGGACAGTTTATCCATTCTGATTGTTCGGGTAGAGATCACATGGCCATGTTTAAACGTGCGATATAAATACAGTACTAAGTGTTTGAACATGGCCTGAGGAAATTGAGTCAAAGAAGGGTGCTATCAAATGATTGCGTGAAGCGCACACTTTTCAGGGCCCAAGATAAGTTTGTAGATCACATATTTGGCTGGGAAAGAGCTTCTTAGCGCTCTACATGGATAGAAATTCAAAGCAGAATCGAGGTCTTCTGAGACTGTTAGATTTGTTCTCAACTTTTAAAGGTATTTTGATGTTTCAAGTGCAAGAGTTAAATTTGTTTAAAAGTTGATTATTTTTCACTTAAAAGAAGATTACTAATGTATTGACTTTCAATTTGGTCTGATTGAGCATCTAATTGTGATTTCTTGAACAGACTGTATAGGCCTAAGTTGTATGGAGAAGCCCGTAAGTTGTTGTATAGATACGCTGAAGCTGCAAAGAAACTGATCGAGTCAAGGTAAGCAAAGCTTGTTTTTCTTTTACACAATGTCTGGGTGTATGGTGTAAGAAGAGTTATACCAATCAGGTGTCTAATCATTAGGGGATAAAATCAGGAATGTTATGGTATCGATATCAACTAAGCCACCTGTTATATTTGTTCACAATCCTAGTAACGAGAAAATAATGCTTGCAAACTACATCATGGAGGACACGCCAAAGGTAAAGATTGAGACTGTTTTGGGTTTTTTTTTTTCGTTTCAGGAAAGCATCCTCTGAGAGTCGTAAGATCATCAAGTGGAATGTTGATGAGATGTTTCGATGGCTGAGAACTCAGCCCTGCTGTAGTATAGATGAGTACATGGTAAGACCAAAAAACAGATTTCTGTTTCCAATTACATGCCAGTTCAAAATAGGGTAGGTTGGGAATTGTTATTATTTTTTAATCCAGTTTTTTATTTATTTTGATGTGGGTTGTATTTATGATTAATTTAGGAAATGATGCTGTGAATTGTTCAAATCGTAGTATTTTTTTACCACTTCAGGGCATGTGTAGACCAAATTTATGTGATTTTTTTCATAATTGTTATTATAATTATTCATTTAGCCATTGATACAAGAAAAGAACAAACAAGCATTCAAAATATGATGAAACGGTAATTAAAAGGAAATTAGCCGTTAAAAGCACCCTCATGGTAAAATAATGACATGTGACGTATGGTCCACCAATCAGTGACAAGGAAGTAATAATAGTAATGAAAGGGATTCTACACAAAGCATGATGACTAGTGCTTGTGCACACAACAGCATGTAACATTTAATCAAGTCGCACCACATCCATCGGGTAAAGTGACCGACGCAATCTGTCGTTCTGCACATTATCCAGATCATAAAGCTTACGTGCATGAGTACGGCACTTGCAATAATGGGATACAATTCGTTTTTTGTTTTTTTATAAAGCAAGGGATGTTGCTTCACCAGCTGTGGCTCCGACGCACAAACTACAACCACTTCATACGCACCTCATGACAACAAAGTTTGTGTGCTTGTGTATAAATAATAAATAAGGATGATGCAAAACAAGACAGACGAGTTGTCTACCACTTGTAGGTTTGCATTGAACTCCCCCACAAAGAACATTGAGATAACCCTGACAGCATTGAATGACACTTGATTATAAAACACATCCTATTTTCAAGTGAGCTCATTAAAGCATTTGATGAAGAGGACCATTTGAAGCGAGAGAATATTTTGATTTGTTATTGAAATCCATTTTTTAAACTTCTAGAAAAAAGTGGTTTTGAGAAGAACCATGGACGGGTTTAAATCTGTGCATTTCAAACCCTTATCCTAAGGAGAAATGTGTAATTTAGTGATTTTCCTGATATTTTAGAAACGTTTAGCTCATCTGAAGGAGCAGTGTGGACCTCATCTCAACTCAGCTGTCCAATCATCTGTTGAGGGAATCTGTTCTAAGATGTGTAGCATGTCAAGTGAGATTGTTAAGAAACTGAAAACTAAACACTGGGAGCTCCTTAAGGAACATCAGATTGAAGGTAAAGTCAACTCTCTCAAACATTTAGTGCAAACAATTGATATGGAGGACAGCTAGACGTTTGAAATTGTTGCTTTCCAATTTCCAATTGCAGATTGGCACTTTGTGATTATCCTTAAAGATCAACTATAATGATCAGTCATTTGGAAGAATTAAAGGAAGAAATGACACTATTAAAAGAAGTATCGTGTTTTTGGACGATTGGAAAAGCTTATTGCTTGTCTCAATTTGTTGTGGATCTGCACCATTTGAAACTTTTCTTTTTCTCTCTCGATTCAGAGCCGGCACCATTTCCCAGGGCACCAGCTGACAGGAAGATGCCTTGTTATCCAGTTTATGACTATGTACCCAGCCCAAGGTTACCTACAGTGGATATCCATGAAGAGGGAAGCACAACGTGCCTTCGTTATAAAGGAGAGATGATGAAACTCAATACAGCTCACCTCAAGAAACTGGTAAGAGAAGTTGTGCGGATGGACTTGCAGTTTTGAAGTAACGGGAACCATTTAAAGTGCAATTTTGAATTCACATGACTTGATACTGACTCAGTGAGCCATTTGATATAAAACATCCAGTTTAGTCCAATCATTCTAATGGAGAAGGACCACTGCTTTCATCTTGAAGAGCTCTATTTAGGCTGTGTTTAAATAGACATCTTAAGTAGTGGCTTCATCTACATCTCTGGTTTCTCCTATCAGGGTGCTTGAGCGTGAAATTAGGTTTTCTGCTTCTTCTCACACATACACTCTTGCTTTGCTGAGATGTAGAACAAAGAGCCATTCCAACAGCTTTATTCCACGTACTGGGTTTCTTTGGAACTCCTTGCCTGGTGCATGTTTCCCTCCATCCTACAATCTAGTCTAGTTTTTAAGAGGAATGTCAATTCCTACCTCCAGCTCCCCTGAGTTATGTTACCGTAATAATTTTTTCTTGTAGCCCCTTATTAAGAGTGGCTGCTTGCCTTGTTCGTGGCAAACTTGCATAAAATAGTCTCACAAGAATCATGCAAAGCCTGTTGTACTCGGCAGAATTTGCATTGAGCTTTCATTGTAGTTGTTTAATGTAGGATAAAACCCTGACTCAAAGCTGTCTCTCTTTATTTCACCTCAGGAGATGCTTTACAGGTTGCACTGTAGAGATGATGCAGTCAGACAGAATTTCTTGCCAAGAGTTTGGTGTCTGCTTCGGAGATACCAGGTTAGAGATCCAGACATGGTGATGTCTTGGAGAAAAATGTAGACAGAAAGCCTTAATAAAACTCAGTGTTTTGTTTTGTTTGTTTTTAACTTTGGTGCATGAATGAGGAACGTCTCAAAAGCAAAATTTGATTCGGAATAATGAAGAATTTAAGTGATGAAACTACAAGAAAGTGGTGTGTTAATGGGAGACGCCAGGGGGTGATCCCTGGGTGAAGGGGGGCTACTCTTTCTTCGGGGTGAGGGTGTGTGTCCTCTTGTGTCAGGGAGATGTTGATTTACACAATGTGGAGAAACTGAAAAAGTGAAGTGATGAAACTGCAAGAAAATGGTGTGTTAATGTTATAAAAGTAAATCTTTTCTGGGTGCTGGTTCTCTATTGATATGAATTCATCCTAATTAACGAGGGAATCAAGTTTTTTGGGTATTGTCAAAATCTTTCTGCTAGATAAACTCTGTCTTTTTTCCTCTGAATCAGACATTATTTGGTGTTGGTCAATACGAGGGTCATGGCCTCCAGGGAGCTCTACCCGTTGCAGTCTTCAAGTCTCTTCATGATAACTTTGGAGTAACCTTTGAGTGTTTTGCATCTCCTCTCAATTGTTATTTCAAGCAGTATTGTTCTGCATTTGCTGACACAGACTGCTATTTTGGATCAAGAGGGTAAGTGGATAAGAAGACTGAACTGGTGCGTGGTTTGTTCTGGTTACTCATGCGGATCTGTTTGTAACTCGCTTCTATTAGTTTTTATTACATGTCAGAAAGCTAACCTACTATAGCTGATTTTGTAATAGAATGTGACCATAAGGTTAATGTTAGCAGTTCCTTACATAGAACAACAAGGAAATTCTGGGAATTTTGTAGATTTGTTTCAAAACTTGTCTTTCCTTTAAACCACAAGTAGCTGCTTTTTTATTTTTATAATCTTTCCTTCCAAGTCTTTTCCTGAAGAGTTTCAGAGCAGACTGATTGAATTGTAAATGACCATAACTAATAAAGAGATCTTATATGGTGTTGCCACAGACATTAGTTTCATTATATCAATAATAAAATCCCTTTTTTTGGTTGATTCTTTTTTTGTGGATGAGAGTAGGGGAGTTTAAATTGTTCTTTTATTTGTGTAAATCTTGATTCCACAGTCCAATTCTTGATTTCAACCCAGTAAGTGGATCTTTTGAAGCTAACCCTCCCTTTGGTGAGGAGCTTATGGAATCAATGGTGGCACATTTTGAGGTAAGTTGTTTCATGAATTAAAGTGATCCAAATGCACATTATTGTAAATATCATTTGATAAAGACAAGATTAAACTTTGAATGTAACACAACCAAAATCTTGGGGTGTTTATTTTATAAGTAATGGTGTTAGTATGGGGCTCTACAGCTATAGCAGACACTGTTCCAAGACAACCAAGGGCGCAGATCCATATTCCCCCTTAGACTGAAGGATGCATACTATAATGGTGTTTAATTTGTTAAAAGTATTCAATCGCATTTCTAGTATTGACTGTATTTGTAAGGAGAATTTGCCATTACACAATTTGGCACAAAACTTGCCATTTTTTTCTCTTCTAGCGTCTCTTGGCTGGCACATGTGATCCATTGTCTTTCATTGTCTTTATTCCTGAATGGAGAAACCCACCAACAGCTGCTCTTGTGAACATGGAGAAAAGCAGGTCAGTGGTTCAGGGTACAGACTAGACTGCTTTCCTAAAGAGATTTCTTTCACTATTATGGATTTATAAACCAAAAACTCATTGTTTCAAAATTGGTGATGAGCCTAAAGACAGATTCCTCTCTAATGTGGGAAATAGATCCTATTATTCAATGGCCTTCATTCTCCGATGGGCTGTGTAAATCAACACAAAGGTAAAGACCAAACGCTTTGAGGCTGTTGCCTTCATTGACTCTGTAAGTGATCAGTCCGTCACTTTGCCACTTAACCTGTGAGAGACCATTTGTTTCTGTATAACGATTATCATGTGCCCAGACATGGCTAACATTGTTGAGTTTTGGACACAATTTTTCCTTGTAAAAGTGTCTGAAAAAAAAGAATATGAAACAGAAATCCGGAGGTCGCAGGTATGAATTCTGTTCCAGTTAATTTTGTGTTATTCTCCCCCAAATTGCTGAAAGTTATGTAAAAATGAAAAATGACCTGGTATGTCTGCTGCCACCTAGTGCTTCAAAAGCTCAGCTAAATAATTACTAAATAATCCTCATTGATTGGTTTCAGGTTCAAGAGGAAACAGACGACTGTGACAGCTTATGAACATGAGTACCGCAGTGGTGCACAACATGCCTGTGCAGAGTAAGTATACATTGTCGTTATATTGTATGAAGTAAGGCTGTGTCCGAATTTACATCTATGGCTACCACTGGATTGCTGCAATGTCATAATAGTTGAAGTATATGATGTCCTTACCAACACCCTTAGCAACAGTCATAGCCATAGCTGTAGCCACCAATTTGGAAAGGGCTTAACTTACATTGGAACTATGGTCAGTGATTTCAGGTGTTGAATGGTAGACAAAATAGATATATGGTCAACCGTCATCATTATAAAGAGGTTCTGCTTATAAAGAGTACATTCTCAAGTCCTGAATCTCTTTTAGACTTTGTGTTTCTTTTAATTTGGCCAGTCCCAGCGACCTTTTTGTAACGAGAGTGGACTGTAGGTATTTATTATAAAACCATGAGAATGTATCATGCAATGTATCACGTTTCTTCAATGATTGTAATAAGTAGTTCAGGTAGATGTGACTTCATCTGAAACCTACACCTCAACTGTTGAACTATTGGATTCTTTACACAGTAACGAGGTGTACTACCGTGCCGTACATGGGACTGCCATCTTCTTTCTACAGAATGATGCTGGATTTAAGCTGTGGCCTCCAACTGATGAAAAGATCAAAGCATTAATGGAAGCTTACCAACCACAACAGACTACACCACCTACCGCAGCAGCTTCTAAATTGTCAAATCATAAGGAGGTAGATACAGAAGGTGAAACTCCAAAGAAACGGGCTAAATTGGATGCATCTTTAAGTTCTTCATCCAGTTCCTTTAAGAGGACTCATTCAGAATCTGAAAGTGAAGCTCAACCTCCTTTGAAGCGTCGTGCAGAAGAGCATCATCCAAACAGACAAAGTGCATCCTTAGCTTCACCTACAGCTACAGGAAAGAAAAGAAATCATGATGAAGATAACAACGGTGGCGCTCAACTGAAGAGATCTAAATTAACTGAAGATTCATACATAAACATCTCCCCAGCTCTAAGGAATACACATGATATGACAGAACTAGACATTGATAGATCAAGGAGTGAACAAAGACATGGGATTGATGGTGACAGAAAGAAAGAACATGCAACAAGTTCTGTGTTAGATACACCAAGAATAATTAAATAAACATGTCATATTGTGTACATAGCTAATCAATGCCAATAGCTGCCCTGGTTGTGCTGGGGTTGACTCTAACCTAAAAGGCCCAAACAAAAGCCCCAACCAAGGCCCAATGTGAAAAATCAATTGAATTGAGGTAGTTTGGGCTTTTAATTTTTATCTGAGTTGTTTTAAATCAATGTTTTTTTTTAAACAAAAATGTTATGATTTTGTTCATGACCAATGTTGCAAAGAACTAAAATCTCAAAAGTCCAGTATCCTTATGTTCGCTTGTTTTCAACAATTATGCAACATTGTTATATCAGTGCAACAAGTTGATAGGTCAATAATAAGTAAACAAGGTCAAACCTTGCACACCTGGTGCTTTGCAGTAAGGTTGTTTCTCACAGTTAAGTAATATCTGTACATCTGTAAGTGTTTTCGAAAGACATCACCTTGTTTCAGTTACAATGCATAATTCAGGGTTGAGAAATGTCAGGCTTTTTTCTGAATTCAGAATCTTTAAAGTTCGCCTGGTAAACCAAAACATTTAGTACTTTTTCCCAAATAAAATAAGTCATACTCTTTGATCTACTTCCCTAGTGCTGAGGATACTGTTCCCAAAAGGTTGGAATCTATAATTCTAGGGGTTACCAAAAGGTGGACATGCCATCAAATCTGGATCCCAGTTTCAGCCTTTTTTGTCATCAATGACACTCGCCCCTGATAATGAATGCATAATTACAACATAAAGTGTGTGTTTATACAACCCTTTTCTTCCGACATAATGCTGATGATAAATTGTCTGTATTTGTTCTTATATGAGGATTACAGTCAGACAATGATAATATGAACCTTTTTAATCAGATTGATTATTATCATTTCTGCAGGGTAGTATCTTGCCTTTCGATCTAAAGCACTGAATTTCTTGCAACGATGTCCAAGGGGAATTTATATCTAGTCAACAGTTTTGTATTTGTTATTATCTTTGCTGACTTGTACAGTATGAAGTCTTCAATCCTATCATCTTGCATTTTCTGCCACAGATTCTCATGATGGATCATGGACGACCTTTCCAAAAAGGTTGTTTTAAAGTTGTTGTTTTTTCTGGAGTTGTACGATTAACTCTGTTAATGTCAGAGAGGGGAAATGTAATGAAATACAATTTGTTTTAATTTGGTATTATTTGATATGTATTTTTAAGTTTTGACTCCACAGTTTTTAGGCATCAAAGTGTATATATTGTGTACAAAAAAATCTTATGTATTTAAAGTTGTTTTCATCCCCAAAACAGATCACTGTGAGAGAGAAAAACATGTACCTAAGCTATTTTTTATTCCATGCATTTGGAAAGAATCTTAAGTCATGCATCTAAAATGACTTTGTTCTTTTTAAACTGAGATTTTATCTTTTGAGACTTTGTGCCCTTTTGGTAACCTCAAATGAACTAATTATATTGTCTATTCGTACTGAATAAAATGTTCTTGTTCCATAGTAACTTCAAACAAAGGTAATACTGCTTGGGCTGTTCTTAGCAAGATGGTTCTAGGACCGAAAACAAGTACTTTAAGTTCTTGCAGTCGAGCAAAAGCTTGTGGGTTTTTTTGGTATCAGTATTTGATTGTAAATCACTTCATAATTAATGATGGGTAAAATTAATCTGTGATGCATCTTTTGTACAAGAAAATTTGCAACAAACGTGTAAAATATTTTCCTTATACGGGGAAGTATGTTATTAGTTGTGTTTGCTCTGAAGAGTGTCCACGTACTTACTTCATTTCAATGTTTCTTGTTTTTGAAAAAACCTAAGTGTTAATTTATTGTGATATCCCAACTCTTGTGCATTTTGCTCCATAAATTTTCAAATAAAATCATTTCATATCAACTTGAAATCATGTGACAGTTTTGAAGTCAAATCAACTGGAAAATCATACCCTGAAATGTTCAATTCGGTTATAATATTGGTTCCAGAAACTAGGTCAATATTTAATAAAGAATTTACTTTCCTATTTGATTCGAAACTGTTTAAATGATATATGTTTTACATTTGCAAATTGTTTTCTTTTCTGTTGATATGTACCAATCATTGTTCCTTTTACAGAGGTTAATAACAAGCTTTAAACTTGGTACTTTCTCAGTTTCGCTGGAAAGTGTTATTTTGATGAACTTGGGAAGCAAAAGTTAAACAATGTTTAAATTGTTGGTCAAGTGAAGATTGTTATTTTATTTGGTATAAATGATTTCCATTCGGACGAACGAAACATATCCAACACAAATGAATCAGATCTAGGTCTGAACACTTGAAATATACATTTTAGTTAGGCATACATCTTGATTGTTCTTTTGTTTCTCTGTCTTTTGGTTAAAAATAACGGTTGTTTTCAAAGCAATACCAAGTCTATTCTATGATAATTAAACTTGATACAGAATTCCGTAATCTAATTTCTTGTGCATTGGAAATGTATTAAAGTTGTAGACGTATGTTCGTTGTGGAAATTATGTCTTAGTTACAATCCAAACAAATGTGGCCCACGGGGGGTCCCAGTGAAAGCTTATTTTTATTTGGAAAGGGTGATCATTTTTATTATTTTTTTTCTGACTAAGCGTCCTCGCAAAATAATGGGTGATTGACATTTTGTCTCATCACATTCTTTGCAACTTTATTTGACTTCAAGCGTATGTTGGTTGTTTTGTTAATTTTAAAAATTTAAATGTGAAATAGTTCAAACTTTCTCCAGGGATACACAGTGACATTTCCAATTTAGTGATTTCTTTAGTGGCGTAGCTTTATAATTATAACTGATTCCAAAGAGAGTCATTTGCAAATCCGATCAACTTGAGATCAATTCACATTTGGGATGTTGCCAATCTTTTTTCTCAATTTACTTCGAGTTTTTTTTTTTTTTTTTTAACTTACCCCATAGTGTTGCTGTTGTTGTTTTATTTATATTTTTTTTACTTGCATTCTACCCAAAGTGAACGACTTTGTTTAAAACAGTAAAGGATTAGCCAGCAAAATATCGTCATATCATACAGATCATGTATCTACTTTCATGGTTGCCAAATTAAATTAACAAAAAGTCGTCACAAGTTGGAAAGTTGCAGGCTGCATCTTGACACTGTTCACTTTTTATGAGGGACAATTTAAAATACCACTAAACTATATTTTCAATGGGAGTATATCACACATTGCACATCTGTATATTATCTGTATTATAGAATTATTAAAGCAATTTTTATGCCTGTGATGAAAGAATATTATATTAAATACATTATTTCTTATCAATATTCCAGTCAGAATGTCATATGCAAGTATCTTTGATATCATTTATCCAAACATGTATAAAGTTTGTGCGAAAGGTTTTTTAAATGACCTTTTCCCAAGATGTGTATTTTAATGGGGCTGTAAGGCTAGGTTCCGTTTTCTGTCACAAAGCAGCCACTTTGAATTTCCTGTGAACGTCAGTTAGATCATCGAGTAAGGACAGAGATTGCGCTGTGGTTAGAGTCACGAGGCAGGAACGAGTTTGCAAACTTTGATGATGAGACGTGAATTTGAAAAAGACAAAGGTGTTGAATTGACTGTCTTTGTTTTTCTGACATGGAAATGGCAAATCTAGCGTAAGGGGAAATCAACTACTAATTGCTTTTTGTTTGAAAGTTGAGTGCTCCTAGAAATCGATAACATCACTGATGTGGCGTTATTTTGTTTTGATTAATTCCTCTATCGCGCTAATAAAAAGACCCTCAAATAGCTTACAAACACGAATTTAATCTATGTGAAGAATTTGTTGCAGTAGGTAGAAATCGTTTCTGAACCGTTACAGGAACTGAAGAACAAAAAAAGCAAAATTCAAATGACATTCCAACAAACAAGTATGCTGGGATATATGAGGCCAATTTTGATTTTGATTCGTGGTTATTTTCGATAACCAAGTAGTAAACATAGGTCATAGGGGTGTGTTATAATTGGTTTCTTTGTGGCCTTGCAAGTACGTCCCACGCAAGCAAACATGTTTTGTGCTAGATTATTTATAGATAATGCTTTGTGCTGTTATCATTTGGATATGTTTTTAATAATGCACAATAAATTCATCTCTTATCGACTGTTCTAATTCATACAACGGTATTGTTGGATTTTTGTGAGGATTTTCTGGTTTTCTTGGACTCGTATTGGAAGGAACTTAGATATCTATTATGAAAGGTATTTCATAAACATAAAATAAATAAAAATAAAATAGTATCCTGAAGAATTCATTTTGTTTTAGTTTATCCTTGAAGTGAATCGCCCACAGCCAAACACTGGCAGTCTTATCCCATGCGATAATCATGTTGTGACCTCTAGGTTACCTTTACGGTCATACGTAGTGAGCAGACGACCTTCTACCAGTCAAGTCTATTGTATTTCAAACAATGTGTGATCGATTTATTGAGGCATTGTGATCAAAAAGGTAGATAAACGAGTAACGAAGTACATGCAGTCAGGCTCCCACTCCCCTTGAGATAATACGTAGAAAGACGGCTAAGACGTCTAGGTTATACACTGTTTACTTCTATGTCCCCAACACGTAAGCAAACGGAGAAAGTGTGGTCGACCTTTCTCTGTGGGATAATGTATCACCCTGTCACTCAGGCAAGATTATTTATTACTTTTTTTAGTGATATTTATTGCATTTGTATTCATTGATTATCTATTATTTCCTTGACTGTCAAAGCAGAGGTCTTACCATCTATTCGGTCCATAACAAACCAAACTACATTGTAGAGAAGAAATAGTTGAGTTCCACTTCCAGTTTTGATAACATAACGTCAGACTTAGTTATCATTATGCATCGAGCTTAGAACTTGGAGGTACACACAGAGCACAGGTGAGGTAGGTACTTAAAAAGCAATGTGTGCAGAGGGATCAAACATAGCCTTAATAATCAAGGGAGATGTATCTAGTTTATAGAGGGGAGGGTGAAGTCAAGAATCATACCGTCAATTGACCAGTTTGGGATCATTGACCAGTTCCGGTGTCATGCCAAAAAGTGTCCGCTGCCAAATACTGTCCGCTGAGCATGCGCAGTGGACGCCGGACGCTATTTGGCACGTATTACGTGCCAAATACTGTCTACTGTCTGCTGCTAAATAATGTCCGGGTGCATGTGTGCTGCAATTCACGTATTGCTGCACATCACGGACAGGTGAGTATTTGGCAGATTACGGACAGTATTTGGCAGAGATTACGGTCAGTATTTGGGGAGTTAAGTCGACATTTTTGGGCTGGAACGGACAGTAGCTGGCGGGAGTTAGCGGACACTGGTATTTCTAATAAAAAAATATATCAAACACTAACACAGACCATGGAGGAAGGAAATAAAACTTCCTCCATGCACAGACGAACACTCAATCTCAAAAGTAGGTAAAGATTAGTATTTTACTTGAGTAAAAAGTGCTAAATGTTAATTGTTACGAATATTTATAATCAAATACATTAAAGAAAGCGTTCAAACAAAATTGTTAACGTCCTGTCAGCTGAGAAGCAAGGCACGCAATGTTGACACGCTAACCACGGACACTATTTAGCAAGCTTCCGTAAACAATGTGACGTCATAGACGCATGACCAATCAGATCGCAATATGCTAATGAGCGGACAGTATTTGGCAGCGGACACTTTTTGGCATGACACCGGATCACATCAACTTTGCATTAACCAAATAATTACATTACTTCTCACATTACCAATTTCTGTTGATAGTGATACATCCGTGTGAAGAATAACATCCAATAAACCAACAAACCCCAAATAAGGTGCCAAACATCATCGACAAATGTATTATGGCAATTTTTCTGGATTTTGTTTGCGATATTGATTGTTATTATTTTTAAAAAATTAATTGAAAAACGCTGTTAAAGCTTCTCACCTTTTTTAAAATTTGAACGCCAGGGCGAACAATATTTATTTAAAATGCTAAGAAAGTGTAAACAATATTTCACGTAAATACTAAGCAGTCGTTTTTTGAGGAGATGAAATTACCAAAATCTACTTTTTTTGGGGGGGGGGGGGGTGGGGGGCATCGTTACCTTGACCAGTTCGGGATCATTCGATATCTCATTCATTGCGCCAAATGGTGGCACTCAGTGAGTTAAAATCGTACGGCTGTTTGTATAAAGTTAACTTATTGCTTTTAAGATACATTACTTCAACAAATTCTTGTAGTAATATTTGGTTTTTTTGAGAGAAAATAAAACTTGGAGGAGGGAGTTGAGGCTAAGATAAGAATAGATATTCGGATCAATGATTGCATGTAGGCATGCTTTACTTTTTCATGTGCCTTTGCTGTTGTTTTGTGTTTTTGTTGCCCGGTTTTTGTGCTGCTGTTGAACTTGAAGACATTTACGTGACATTCACTGGAGAAAGGTAGTTCACGTCCATGCCAAGACCCTCGTCTGAAGTTTGTGTCCTTGAGAGACAGTGGGTACGTTCAGACGAGGAGTTAAACTAGCCCTTAATCCCAAAGTGCTAAAATAACCCTCCGTTGGAACGCAAAAATCCGGTCCGCGAGGGTCAATTTGACCCAGAGAACTGGGCTAAACTAAACCTCAAAAAATGTTGGATTAGCCTAACTTAGCCCAGGTTTTACGACCAACCCCCCGCTGCGAGGCCCAATAAACCATCGTTGGAACGCAACTGACCTGCTACATCCGGTCTATTTTATTCCATGTGACCTCTCCACAGAAGGTTACGTCATCATAACGACAACGCGCGTAGACGACCACAGTAATGCCCGGCTGATACATGTACATGTACATGTATACACACGCACGCTACTCTCGTTGACATTTTTTTCAATGAACGTTTGTCTCATCGTCGCTTAAGTTCCCCTACTCACTCGTGGTTTTATACCGTAGTTCATTCGATATTGTTATAGTTCATATTAATCTTTCTGAGATGGCCACTCAGCAAGAAAAGAAAATCAGCGAGGGAACAACTGGCAGGGACGAGAGATCTCGGCACTCATTAACATTTGGGGCGATGAGGAATACCGCCACGCCAACGACGACCCATTTACAAAGAAGAAAAAAATAATGGAGAGAATTTCTTCAAGACTGGCTGAACTGGGTTACAAGCGATCGGTAACCCAAATCACCAACAAACTGAAGCTGCTCAAAACTAAGTATAAGCAGGTCCTAGACAATAGCCACGCACACGCAATGCAATGGACCGGAAGAGTGTTCGGTTGGGGTCAGCTATGCATGACCTGATAATCAACGTGTGGGTCAGTTTAACCCGTGCGGACAGGACTAACTTACTCGTGTGAACGCAAGCCCAATTTGGAATAAGTCATTTTTATCTTTTGGACACCCGTGGTGCTCGGAATAAGGGTTAGTTTAACTCCTCATCTGAACGTACCCAGTGTTATGGGTGGTAGTGTGGGTTTGCAATAGAGGGCCACTACTGATTCAGAAAAGAATCAACCCATCCTGAACTGGTCAAACAGGTGACGATACTTTTCTCGAAGCCTCTTCAAAAGTATTAATCTTTTTTTTTGTCAGTTGATACTTGGTGAGTTTTATGACATATTTAGGTGAACTGATCAACTTAAAACAAAAAAGATGTCAAAGAGATTGTAACAAAAAATAACGTGAATTCAAAAAGTGATCCAGAACTGGTCAAACGACTGTACTACGTACAAGTACTACCATACCAAGTGATCATCATTCATTAATCATAGCATAGCATAGCATAGCATAGCAAAGCGTAAGATGACCATGAAAAACAGTTTGATGGTATATATTTAGTAATGGCTATCTATCTATAAAGTAAAGAGCGGAGTGAAATCATGCATGCAGCAGGAAAGACTAATGACAATACAGGAGACAACAGTATGACCACGAAAAAAACACTCTGACAGATGGTGTTCATAATTAGTATTCAAATAGTAAATTATACATTGTGTAATGTCAGAGGAAAGCAATACACTGTGCAAGTCTGGTGCGTATCGGAACAAGAAAACACGTCAAACCAAGAACATATCTTTTTCTGAAATCAAGTCTTTGTTTTAAATTGTATCTGTGAAGAAATCTGAACAATAAAAAATTTTCATTTAACAATTTTTATAAAATGAGTTTTAGCTTTTATATTAAAAACACAAATAATTTGTTAATTAATATTGAAACAGAGTTAAGACTCTGGGACAAGGTGTTTTGATCTTAACTTTTTAGAAACCCCTTTTGTAAATTTATAAAGATAAACCAAGGGAGATATATAGTATGTAAATGCTAAGTAACCATGGTAACCAGTATTCAATAGTTTCTCTGCTTGCTGAACCCATTAAAAACTAATAATCAATTCTCCTTTTATCTTCTCAATGTTTACAAACCAAGAAGAACCAAGTTTGTGAGAAGTATTGACAGTTGATTAACAACCTCCTTGCCTACCAATACCATGGATGAGAGGTGTACATGGCATTGTGATGGATGTCACCAGAGTACTGTGTTAGAAATGTTAGAACGATTTCGCACTGATGGTCATCTGTGTGATGTGACATTGAAGATAGGTGACCACTGTATTAAGGCGCATAGGTGAGACAATTTTAAAAGATTGATAATTAATATTTTGAGACGTTGTATGGTGTAGATAGTAGGCTATCTGTCTTATACAGGGATTACAAAACTGTTACAAATTAGCACACTTTGTATTTTTAGTACCAATTTTATAATTAAATTTAATTTAATTTTGGGTGAACAAAGAGCACTGGCACGTTAATTTGGAGGTCACAGGTTCAAGTCCTGCTCTAGTCAATTTTGCTTTGTTCAACCCAAATTATTCAAAATTTACCCAGTCAGTTTCCTTGTTGTTTATTACTTGATAAGTTCAATTTATTTTAAACTATTGGTCAGCAACCAAGATAAAAACCAGATCTCTCATTCTGCAAAACCTATAAGCTGATAAATAAAATGTACCTGGAAAAGTGCAGTTAGTAAAGTCTCCTTATTAGATGTCAGGATACAAAGCAAGATCAGCAGCATCAAGATTCACTGGAATTAAGATTTAATTGAAAAAGCAATGCTCATTAATTCTTGATAATAAAGTTGTGTTTGTATTAATCAATATTATTTTGATTGGTTTCTTGCAGGGTTGTCCTTGCTGCCAGTAGTCCATACTTCCAAGCAATGTTTATGGGTAACATGCTAGAAAGCCAACAAAGTACAGTTGTATTAAAGGATGTTGATCCTAATGCCTTGGATGCCATAGTAATCTATGCCTACACAGCTAAAATCAAGGTTTGTTTTTATGATATTCAAAAGTTCTCATATCTGTTGAATAATAAAAATAGGGTTACATAACCAACAAACATTGGCACTGTCACAAGTGCTTTATTCCCATCTAGAAAACAAGCTAAAGACTTCTCTCTCCCCAGTTTGATCAAAACAACGCTGAGAGCATTATTAGCCTGTGCTTATCTTCTACAAGTCACCAGTGTTTACAATGCTTGCTGCAGCTTCCTGTTTAGGTATCTGGCATTTTGCATCTCTACCCATGTCATAAGTATAGCATAATGCCCGAGGTGCGCATCATTTGTGGGTCTGAATAGCCTGAGGGCCATTTGTACACCACGATTGATGCGTACACCGAGGGCATTATGCAACTTAACCTCCACCTGTTACATCATGCTATATTGATCCAGCGTTCCTTTATTTCGCACGAATGGCGTGATATTGTTTAAATGTATCCATCGTGCCATTCGTGCAAAATAATGGAGGTTAATAACCAGGTTATGACTTCTTTTCTCCTCAGCTTGATCAAAACAACGCTGAGAGCATCTTAGCACATGCTAATCTTCTACAAGTCACCAGTGTTTACAATGCTTGCTGCGGCTTCCTGTTTAGGTATCTGGCATTTTGCATCTCTACCCATATCATAATAACCAGACTATGACTTCTCTCTCCCCAGCTTGATCAAAACAACGCTGAGAGCATCTTAGCCTGTGCTAATCTTCTACAAGTCACCAGTGTTTACAATGCTTGCTGTCTCTACTTAGCATCCCATCTCAACGCTGCCAACTGCTTAGGTATCTGGCGTTTAGCATCTTTCTATGCAAGTCATGATTTGGAGCAACAGTCTTTCAGGTTTGCTAGAGATCATTTTCAGGAGGTGACTGGAGAGGCAGAGTTTCAGCTACTGACATGGAGGGATCTAGAGAAGCTAGTAGCCAGTGAGGATCTAGCTGTTTCTTGTGAAGAGCAAGTATGTCCCTTACTGTCCTAATCTTACATTGATCTTTATTATTTGTGTTTTATCCATACACTGATGTGTGTTGCACTCTGTATCAGGCGCAGATTGGGGGGGTAGCCCAGGGTGCATGTGGTAAAAAAAAACAGGATCCGCACCTGTGTATACTCGGAAAAAAAATCCTGACTCTCGTGAAAAAAATCCACAGGCATATTACTCTGCTCTAGAATGGCAAAGGTCATTGGTTTAAATCCCATCTGAGTAATAACTGTTTTCCAAGAACTCAGGAAAATGCTGAGTATACAGTTCTGTTCGGTCAAAGCACAAATAATATTCTTTATCCCTGATGCCAATTCAACATCTATTAAATACAGTGATCCTTGTTGAGTACCCTGTGTAATCACTAATCAGAGCATTGTAATGTGAGAATATAAAAGGGGCCAGTCTTTGAATCTTAGTCGCCTTTACTTGTTTTGGATAAAAGTTTTGTGAATTGTGGTAATTTTTGGTTGTGCCAGTTGGATTTCCTGTGTGCTACTCTGCAGTGTGCATTTCAGGCGGCACATGTGTGGTTGGAGTGCAACATATTTTTACATGCATCTTGACTCCAAATATAGTAAACTATGAGCAGACATAAGTTGCATGGGACGCCAGAGCAAGGGGTCAGTGGTGATAGTCCAAAAGTTTGTAATTCCAAGTTTCCAACATTGGCCATTAATTAGCCACATTGTATTTATACCTCGTGCAATCTGCACCCGACAGGTAATGAACAAATTTAATCAAATTTTATCATTTGAGTTTTGCCTTCCCGGGCAACCATTTAAAAATCTCTGCATGTAGAGTGCTTTCCAGATCCGAAGTCAAATCTTGATATTGAATCTAGATGTGAAAGGGTTTTCTTTAGTAGAGAAAAGCTTTACATTGTAGGACATTGAGCTCCTGTGTCTGTTTCTTTAAAAAGGTCTTCAAAGCTATTGTAGAGTGGGCCAAAATGAAACCATCCAAGCGCTCATCTAAAGTCTGGAACTTACTGAAGTATGTCGCCATCCCATTACTGTCTTCAGAATTCTTGCTGGATCAAGTAGAGAGTGAACCAATTCTGTCACAAGAGGAGGATGTTGCAACACAGCTACGGAAACTTCAGACTGTCAGTGAAGGGGATAGTCTTGTAAGGACAAGAGGACACAGAAAAAAGATTCAAGTGAGAACAAGGATTTTTTTTTTATCTCTTAAAATTAATTTGATGCAAAATTTATCATGATAAATATAGATTAATAAACCACAAGGAAAATTGACTTGCTGAACTTTAAATAATTTGGGGTTGAACAAATACAAATTGAGTAGAGCGGGATTTGAACCTGTGACCTCCAGATTAACGTGCCAGCACTCTACCAACTGGGCTGTCTAGCCCCAATGTTGGTGGTCTCCCTATTTGGGTATATCTTCTTCTTCTTTTTTGGGGGGCGGGGGTTGTCAGTAAGATCAGATTAAGTTTTAAGCAAAATGTTCAAATTCTATGAATCACAACAAACCACCATGTTGAAACACAAGGGACAAATCAAATAGTTGTCAAACAAAAAAGGTTTTTATCTGATAGATAAATGAACGCAAAAATTCTTCAAAGCTAAAAGAACTTATAAGAGGTACGTTGTGTTGGTGTTTCTGAAAAAGAAAAAAATGTATACCTTCTGTTTGTTTGAGATCTTGGATACTGAGTTGATGATTTATTGCTAATGTGGTGCTCTTGGGTCAACCATGTCTTACTAGATACTTGTTGCTGTAGGAGGAGAATGTGAAGGCTGTTCTCTTAACTCTTGCTACGTCTTTTGTGAGGGAAGTGACAAATGGTCCAGGACTCTTCCGATAGTCACGATACAAAGCCCTGGAGTCAAGACACCAGACCATGGGAGTCTACCTGTTGTTTCTATGAACACCGAGCGTTCTGCTTTTGGAATGGCGTGTGATGGAAGGACCATTTATGTTGCAGGTATCCATGACATGTGTACTATAGCTATCAGAATAGAGATGAAGTGAAGTAAAACAACACAATTAAAAAGCCATTGAGACCTTCAAGATGCTACAATCATTGCCTTGTTCCCTGTTTGCATAAGCAGGAATTAATGACCTATTATAAAGATGCTAAGCGTGGATGGATTCAACGTTCTTGTGAAAATACTGGACAGTTTTTAGCCGTTTCTCAGCAAGTAGACACTGTATTCAGCTGAAACTTTCAGACGTGACTTTAATTGTATCTTTCTGTATAATTTTGCCTATAAATGAGCATGACAATTACAAGAACTAATCCATTACCCTACCTTTAAGTCACAAGTTCTTATGGATACTGTGCATTCACTTGAATTAAAATCAGTAGCTGGTGACATTTTCTGACCTTCCGTTGTAAATTAATTGCAGTGAAAACCACTAGTACGTTTTAAAGATTTGTATCTTAGTCGTTCTGGCTCTAACCATCCCAATCACTTTATTTCATCCAAGTTTGCTTAAAAGGAAATATTTACAAAATTTTACTCAGTTTAATTCAGAGGTTTTTTCCACTCTGTTTATTTAGTCCTAAATCTTGTCTTTTTTTGTGCATTTGTGATTCTGTCCAAGCATAGTTCCTTCAACTTATCAGCATCTCCAATCTTCACTTTGTTTCATACTACAGGGGGTTTGTCAACGTCATCTGATTGCATCGATACCCTAGAGAGTTACAATGTAGACAATAACACCTGGGGCCCACTCACTACTATGAGAGAAAATCGTCATGGCTGCCAGGCCTGTCTGCTAAACAACAAGCTGTACATTATTGGTGGACATAATGGCAGGACTTATTCAGCCACCGTGGAAAGATTTACCCCTGAGACTACATCCTGTGATTACATATCTTCTCTTCCACAGCCTAAGGCATTTGCAGGCTCCACTGTCATGGCAGGTCGCATGTATATTATTGGTGGGACAGGTAAGGAAATCCTGTATAGTGTTTAAAGCCTCACACTTTAAAAAAGATAAGGTATTGCCATACGGTCTTGATGTATTCTTGGTGGTTTGTCAAACGGCTTGTGAGTTATTCTTGAATGAATGTTGTAGAAATCATCAAAGTTTCAATGAATTATTCTCCGCAAGGGTTCAGTTTGAGGGAATGCTTTGTTTGGAAGGCAAGAGTATAAAATCCACATATTGCATTGAAAAATCTTGTTGACACATATTATTATTATTCATGGTTTATTAACATTTAAACTTGTAACAAGGCCCGAAATTGTGTAGACTGAAATAGTAAGTTTTAAAAGTTACAAATAAATTAGCATGCAAAGCAGGAGATAAATATTTACATGTATAATGATAAAGACTTGTATATAAAACATAATAAAGATTAATGCTGTGAAAATTAAGGAACGCAAACTACATTCAAATTCAAATCAATTAAGTAACAAACCAAAGTCACACAAAGAAATTACACAAGAAAAACACTTAAGTGTAAGTTAAACTGCCACCATAATTTCTCATGCAACACTTCACTAATTTACACTGAAAACAGCTCAAATATGAAAAAATAAACTTGTGATTTAATAATCCAACAAACTATTTTATCATGTGTTCTTCAGTCGTAATTACTATAAATTTTCAATAAAAAACATTAAAAAAACCAAAAAAGTATTTTCTTATTTGTCTTGGAGCTGAGAATGAAGAAGACTGTCATCAGATTAAGGTCTTAAACATCAAAGGTGTTCAAGGTTTTTTTTAATCTTTACTTGTTCATGATACATCATTGGTTTTTGAAGTGTAAATTAATTCCCATCCTGTAGTTTTTAAAGAGGGGCTTCGAGGTCAAATTGCACTCATTTTTCAATAGGTAGTGTCTTCTTGAAAGTCTGGAATAAATTACAAGTCTCTAACCTCGCAATACAATGGTGTACATGTAATTTTATCTGACTCTTTTTCAAGTGAAATTTGAAATGTGACGTTATTGAAAACAAAGAGGAAATACAAAGAGGAATTTTTGTGCAGTCAAAAGGACAAATCCAATGCTGTTTTGATTAATTGTCATCAATGTTCAGGAATGAGTTCTCTGTACAAAAAAGGACAGACCATTGTATTTGAAATTTGACGCCATCAAACGCTTTTGGATTTTTACGAAAACTTCACTTGTTTTAATGTGAGTTTAGAGACTTTTAATTATTTTTCCCCCAGTTTCATAAAGATTCTATCTACTGGAAAATGAGAGGATCACAAAACTGAATTCGACCTCGGAGCCCCTCTTTAATAACTCATTCCCATCCTCTAGGGTTTAATTGACACATCAATTAGGACGTCATGTTTCCGTTGTGTCATGGATTGACGCACCTTGGTCTTCCTCCTTATTTGCAAATTCAAATAATTTTAGATTCAAAGTCACCAATTCATGCTCCATCACGACCAAAATTGTATTCCTTTAAGATAAACATTATTCTAAATAAATTTAAAAACCTTATTAGTCCAGCAAACTATTTTATGATGTGGTTTTCAGTCGTAATTATTAATACTCAATATAACAAAAACTAATAGATAACTTGATATTTGTTTGCTTTTCATCAGGTTGTAATGGAACTAATATATACCACACCAGCGTTCATTATTATGAGCCTGTGAGTGATTGTTGGAACACCGTAGCACCTTTACAAGAGCGTCGTGCTTATGTGGGAGCAACAGTCCTCAATGGTTGTATTTATGTTATAGGTGGATTCAATGGTAAATGGCTGAAGACTGTGGAGAAGTATGACCCCCAGGTCAATCAATGGATTTATGTTGCATCTATGAAACATGAACGCAGCAGTTTTGGGATCAGTGTATCGGACGGTTGTATTTATGTTGCTGGTGGGTTTGATGGTAAACGTTGCTTGAGTACTGTCATTAAGTATAACCCATTGACTGATAGCTGGAGTAATGCTGTTAGTATGCCCTCAAGTCGTTATGGTGTGGCACTTGCATCCATTGAGCTTTGAATACCATTAGTTTGAATCTTTCTATCATGCAAATATTTTGATAATGGAGAGAGAGAGTGGTGCCTTAATAGGGTCGATTATATCAAGGCCAAATTCAGTAATATTTGTACGTATTTCATAAGGTGGTATGTTTTTAAAAACAATTTATAACGTAGCGGTTCAGGTTGGTTTATTTTTAATACAAGCAAAGTCAATGCAAGCTATGTAAATATTTTGGTTTATAGTGTTTTTTATTACTTCAAGTTTCCTTAATAATCAGCTGTGGTGGTAATCCTTCAATTTCTGTTGACATTAATTTGGAAATTTAAAAGAAACAAATTGTATGTTTAATTGATGTATTTTTTTGCATCAGGGATAAAGAATATAATTTGGTTTTTACCTTTACACCCATGTATATTAAGCACTGTATACTCAGTACTTTCCCAAGTTCTGTGAACACACTATATTTAATAATCAGACATCACTAACAGTCTAATTAATGAAGTTCACCTCAAACACTGGATGATTGCAAAACAAAACCTATTTGAATAGTGTTTGGCTGATGATCTATTTCTGCTAAAATTGTTAATGTATTTAACATCAATGAGAGGACTGGAATTATAGTATGACAACATAGTTGTTAGATTTGTCTGGAAAAAATATAATTTAGTTTGTACTTTACATAAACGTTCATCCACCCTTCTAGAAGGAATGATTTATAAAAAAATAAAAAAAATAAAACCATTAGACAAACTTATGCAAGTTTTGTTTTTTATATTTATGAAAAATGCATTGATTTCTTTGCTAAAAGCATTACCTTGTCGGTTATGACTGAGAGGGCAAAAATGCTCTTTGCACTAAAAAATCAAATGACATTTCCCTGCAGAGATGGATGAAATACTATTCATTATTCAGCACTTAACATAAATTACAACTGACTGCAGTACTCATTGTTAATGGTAGTTTCTTGTAAGTAGACTATTGAAGCCATAACTGGTTTCATTACACTACTTTTAAGAATGCATAATTCATCTATCAAGTTTTTGTGGCTTTTAAGAAAAATATCCCAATAATCTCATGAAATATATTTATTTTGTTATCTTAGCTAGTTGCTTTTAAAAGTGTGATTTTATTATTTATTACTTTTTATTATTATTTTGTTTGCGTGTAAAGACTACACAATCTTTGAGGCTGATTAGTCGTTTAGATGAGAAACTCTGAATGTTTATTTCTTTCACTCCGTATTTATGTTAAGGTGAGGTTCAATGTGGGTTATTCAGAAAACACGAAAATTAATTAGTCATGTTTAGAGTGTAACTCAGGTTTGTTCTTCTTTTATTCTGTTCCATGATGTTTCTGTTGATTCATTCGCTGTTTGAAATGGCAAATTATCCTAACATGACTTTGTCATGGTATTATGTTTTAAATATCAAGTAATAAAACACAAGATGGAAACTGACTGGGTAAATTATAAATAATTAGGGGTTGAACAAAGACAAATTAAGGTCGTTGGATCAAATCCCACTCTAGTCAATTTTACTTTCTTTAACCCCTAGGTATTCTGTTTTCTAATTGAACAGGACAATTGGAAAGCCACCACAATGACCGTTGGAAGCCGTTGCAATGAATGAATACATTTCCCAATGGGATAATGATTATAAACCCTCAAGATCTTCCTGATTGTATGGACTACAATCTCATATCAACTCTAATCCCACACACTGCCTCAAAACACCAGGTTTCATTCTGTGGCTTTTTATGGAAACCTATGAGTATGATTCCTATAAGTGAACTTTTTAAAAGATGATTCGTGTCGGTGTTGTTTTGTAATATACTGGAAAGCCTCAATTATGACGGCGATGATTATGTTGCTCTAATGGACAATTGCTGTATTCGTCGTGTGATGCTTTTTGTCGGGGTCAAATAAGATATATCCATGAAGGTGACTTACGAAAACGGTTGCAAGTATATTGCGAAACGCCAAAACTGCTCTAAAATTACCATGATGCACATTGATTGCAAGGTTGATGAAAAGTTTGTGTAATTAGCTATTTCACCCTGGAAAATGTTTATGTGTAAACGAAATTCGAGGGCCAGTTGCTTGAACAAAATACATGTACAGTATATTGAAAATTACTGATTACAAAGCTGTGCTTTGATATGTTGTTTGTATAATAATGTTGACACGTATGATTGTGTTGCATCTTGCTTCTTCAATGTACTATGCCTGATAAAGGGAAGGGGGGGGGGCAAAAGCAAAAAAACCTCTAAAAAACCTCAAGAATTTCTGAGATCCCAAGCAAACCTGAAGACACAAGGGGCGATATGCCACCGTGTCTGCCCCAAAAGGCATGTTCTTCGATTGAATTTATATTAACGTTTATAACTATGTTTTTTGTTTTTTTACGTGCATGCGTGATAAGTTCAATCCTCAAATAGTCACTACAAAACATTAAGATATGTAAATACGGGACGGTGATTAAATATTTCTGTTCTTACACTTTGCAGTATGCTTTGGTAAGTTATCATTAACAGGATTAGGATTTGTCAAATAGACATACTATCTATAAACTTAATAACCAGGAATACTATTAGTTTGCAGGTTACTGAAAAGGCACTGCCGGGTGAATAACATATTATTGTTATCAGGAATAAACACAAGTACGGAGAGTCTCTGAATCTTCGAAGTTTCTAAACTATTTTCCCAAGATATGAGAACTTACAATTAATTACAATACACACGTTCGTTGCTATAGAAACCAGTGTGATAATGCTGGCATTAAATGTACCATTAGCTACTGCCAGCTGTGGGTTCTTAGAGATACTTCTGCGCAAGTCTGTGACGACATCCAAACACGTGGTTGCTAGTGACGTCAGGAATTCTTAAAATAAATGCTTGAATGAAAAGTTTCCCCCAAAACCGCGTTGACGAGGCACTCATTTGCTGCATTTCAACTTTATAATATACTCTTCAAGGCGACTGGCAGCTGTGGCTTCTGTTATATTTGTGCGCAAGTCTGTGACATCAACTACTTCAATTATCCACCCCATGAGCAGAGGAAAGAAGTTGACGCTGCTATAACAGGTAATGCAAGACGTAGACGATGCAGACTGGGCGAATTGTGTAACTGGATGAACACAGTCTGCAACAAGACGCCGATGCGCAAAGGTAAGTGGTTTTCGGTTATTTCGTGGGTCTGCCTTTTGGACAACCATTGCCAGTATAAAACGAAGTAAAGTCGCTTTGATTCAGTAATTCCAACAAAGTAATCAATCAATCCATTTTAAGCAAGAGCCAAGTAATGTTTTCTTTAATAAACAACACGATAAAAAAAATCAATATTTTATGACAAAAATGGTTTAATTGATCGTAAAACGATCTTCAAACAGAATTTCTGCCCATCTTTAAACCTTATCCTCTTATTTTAAATCACAGTTCTAAAGGTTTTCCGACATGATCTTCTGTTGGTCATTGGATCTGTGTATACAAACTTACTTTTGAAAATTCAAGAGGGGCCGGCTCATGTATAGTTGTTTGCAATCTTCTTAAATGAGCCAAATCTGGATCCTAAAAACCCATTATTTAAACAAAATCCTGAAAATATCTCAACCACCAAACCATCCCCTTTGCATGGGGAAATTTTCGTTTTGACCCAGGATTAAGGCCCATAAACGAGGTCCACCGTAGCTTGCTGCGGGACCGCATCCTATGCTGTGAGTACAGGAATATGGCCATATCGGGTCCACAGCACCGCGAATGTAGCGGTCTGCATCCCCATACACTGTGCAAAAAGCAATGGGTGCAGTAATATCGCTATATCCCAGGTCCACAGCACCGCAATGTAGCGGCTGCATCCCCATACACTGTGCACAAAGCAACGGGTACAGGAATATCGCCATATCCCGGATCCACAGCACCGCAAATGTTGCGGCTGCACCCCGTACACTGTGCAAAAAGCAATGGGTGCAGTAATATCGCTATATCCCAGGTCCACAGCACCGCAATGTAGCGGCTGCATCCCCATACACTGTGCACAAAGCAATGGGTGCAGGTATATTGTTATATCCCGGATCCACCACGGCCCGTACACTGTGCACAAAGCAATGGGTGCAGGAATATTGTTATATCCCGGATCCACCACGGCCCGTACACTGTGCACAAAGCAATGGGTGCAGGTATATTGTTATATCCCGGATCCACCACGGCCCGTACACTGTGCACAAAGCAATGGGTGCAGGAATATTGTTATATCCCGGATCCACCACGGCCCGTACACTGTGCACAAAGCAATGGGTGCAGGAATATTGTTATATCCCGGATCCACCACGGCCCGTACACTGTGCACAAAGCAATGGGTGCAGGTATATTGTTATATCCCGGATCCACCACGGCCCATACACTGTGCACAAATTTCCCCCTTTACAGTTAGTTGGCTGGTAAAATGTTAATAACGGTGAAATTATTCAGCTTGAGTATAAACTTCTTTAATCATCATGACAATGTCAAAAACTATTGTGTTATTGGTTGCTTTAAATCCGAGGTTGGTTTATTTCTGAAATATTCGTTTATTTCTGAGTTGTTCGATTATTTCAGAGTTGTTCGGTTAATTCTGAGTTCTTTGTTTATTTCGAAACTGTGTTGTATGGCGCGTGCAGTGTGTTCCTCGCCACTCAGGGTGTTTCCCATTTTAAAAATCTGTGTTGAACTTCCGTTGAATCGAGGCCGGGCAAAGGGGGATCAATGCGCGATCAGACTCGAGTGTGATCCTCCTTTGATCGCCCTTGCCGGATCCAGTGTAAGTCACCGGTTCTTTTCAGAACCAACACTAGGGCCTACTCAAACGAGATTTTCACATGGTGTTACCACAAACCTCTCTATACTTCCACCATGCAAAGTTTTAAATCCTACTTACTGTCTTCTTCTTCTTTTTTCCCCTTTTTTGCTTGCATATCACTTTTGTTTTGTGATTTAAATTGTTGTTTTTTGTGTAAGTTCCTTAAATATTTGCTTGCCTGTTTGTTTGCTTTTGTTTTTGTGATTACTGTTTTGTATTTATTTATTTATTTATTTTTTAAACAAAGGCATTAAAAAACCGCCTCTGGCAGTGTTGAACTTCCGTTGAATCGAGGCCGGGCAAAGGGGGATCAATGCGCGATCAGACTCGAGTGTGATCCTCCTTTGATCGCCCTTGCCGGATCCAGTGTAAGTCACCGGTTCTTTTCAGAACCAACACTAGGGCCTACTCAAACGAGATTTTCACATGGTGTTACCACAAACCTCTCTATACTTCCACCATGCAAAGTTTTAAATCCTACTTACTGTCTTCTTCTTCTTTTTTCCCCTTTTTTGCTTGCATATCACTTTTGTTTTGTGATTTAAATTGTTGTTTTTGTGTAAGTTCCTTAAATATTTGCTTGCCTGTTTGTTTGCTTTTGTTTTTGTGATTACTGTTTTGTATTTATTTATTTATTTATTTTTTAAACAAAGGCATTAAAAAACCGCCTCTGGCAGTGTTGAACTTCCGTTGAATCGAGGCCGGGCAAAGGGGGATCAATGCGCGATCAGACTCGAGTGTGATCCTCCTTTGATCGCCCTTGCCGGATCCAGTGTAAGTCACCGGTTCTTTTCAGAACCAACACTAGGGCCTACTCAAACGAGATTTTCACATGGTGTTACCACAAACCTCTCTATACTTCCACCATGCAAAGTTTTAAATCCTACTTACTGTCTTCTTCTTCTTTTTTCCCCTTTTTTGCTTGCATATCACTTTTGTTTTGTGATTTAAATTGTTGTTTTTTGTGTAAGTTCCTTAAATATTTGCTTGCCTGTTTGTTTGCTTTTGTTTTTGTGATTACTGTTTTGTATTTATTTATTTATTTATTTTTTAAACAAAGGCATTAAAAAACCGCCTCTGTTGAAAAATAGGGCTATACACCGATCGAAAATCCCTGCCACCCCGTACAAGCCTGCATCGCATGTCTTTTACGGAGAATATGTCAGGGCCGGCCAGCCGGCCGACCAGGGACACACACACACACAGGGCTTATCACAGTATGATAATGCTGGCCGTCCGAGCACACTATAGTGCCGAATATGATTTTTTGTAATAAACCCCCCCCCAAAAAAAAAAGTTACACGTTTACTATAATATTTTTTAATTTCCCAAGATTTCCGTTCATGAAATATAATATTTACTAAAAGTAGGTAGTGATTTCAGTGCTGTAGTCGAGTCCTGTTGTCCGAGTCCGAGTCCTCTCAACCGAGTCCGAGTCCTCTTCGGTCCGAGTCCTCTTCGGTCCGAGTCCTCTTCGGTCCGAGTCCTCTTCTGTCCGAGTCCGAGTCCACAAAAATAAATGGACTCGAGATCGGGCTTGAGTCCCTCTGGGTGCTTTATTTTATTCCAGCTCCGGGTGCTTTAGTATATTCCATCGACCCCATCCAAAAAGTTGGGGTGCTGCAGCACCCACAGCACCCCCGCTCTCACTGGCCTAGTAACCGTCCCTCTTCGGTACCGTAGATTAATTATGACTGTCAATATTTACAAGTTCATTTTATTTATCAAGTCGGTTTTTAAAGATATTTGTTTTTCATTTATTTTTTCATTAAAGATTTACTTGACCTGATTGAGTTCTGGTGCTGCCTTTGGATAGTGAAACCATGGATTGAAACTATCCTGAGATCATTTCCAATTCGCTTCTGACAAATCTGATCTGTGTCCCAGTTATTATTTGTTATAATATTAATGACAACAACTCTGAAGAAACACTTTAAACGGTCTAAACATTCTTAAGTATGGCTATCAATGCAGTTTTCTTGACTTTGCAATTCATTGCATTGAAACAGCGACGTTCAAAAATCAGGACATTGTTTGAATTGGCATGAAACATGTTATAACATGTGACGGACCAGTCAAAAACCTGGCGGACCAGTTAAAAATCAAGCCAACTGGTCCTGCTGGCTAGTTTAAACAAAAAGTAAAGGGCAAATCCTGCAGAGGGAAAAGGAAAATATGCTTTTCTGGTAGCAGAATAGCAGAAAAAGGGGGGAAAATGCATGTTCACAAAAGTTCAATCTGTTTTTCAGTTAGCAAAAAAATTGAAAGGTAAAACAGTTCATGTAAAACAATGTTAAATGTGATTATTCTGGTAGCAGAGAGGCAGATGGCTAATTTTCGTCATCACACGTGCCGTTAAGTTTGACACTCTTAGATGATTTCATTGCCATCATACGTCAATCTCCCGGTAGAGAAAACTACAGCCTCCCTGCCCGCAGCAATAAGTCTGCTATAAACGAACATGATTGATGACAAGACTTTCACTTTGTAGAAGCGAGCCCAAATAAAAAGATTACTTCGATTTCAGCCATAAGGTGAATATGCAAAATATTCAAGCTCAGTCTGTTGTTTTTATCAGCACTTACGCAATTCTGTAGACTGAGCTTGTCAACAGACCTCATTTCCGTCAGCCCCACATAATAATATTCAGTAAGTTATTTTCTCTGTTAACATTATTTATGTGTTCGCTGGTTTAACCTTCGTGTCATCATGACGTATTCAAGAGACCCATATTAGTATCTTATTCAGTTACTTTTACGTAATGTAGATTTAAATTAAAAGTTTATTTTTTTGTTTTTCTTCAGAAGTTGTCTTTAATTGATAAGAATCAATGAGAGAGTATGGATCATCAGCCACTAGTGGGAGATTTCTATGTCAACATGACCCGTACTGCAGAACTTTTTGTTGCCGTTTATGTTTCAACAGTTGGTAAGATGTTTCAGTTGATAGTATACTATTTCCTTTCTCAACCGTATCCTTCATTTTGTCTGATCTGACATAAATAATGATATATTCATTTATATTTATTTGTTTATTCATTCGATTATGTGGTATCTTTTGTCCTAAAGAATAAAAATTGATTATTGTTTAGTTGATAATTCCACACTGTTGTTTGGAAAATTTTTGAAAAAATCATTGTTTGTCCAGATATTTAGATGAAAATCTGTGTTTATGAAGACATATTAATTTGAGATCTTAAACTGTAAGGCTGTGTAAGACCGTAAAAAGCTAGCTTCTAGCTTGTTGTTACAATGAGCTAGGTTTAAAGAAACCTTTTACCTTCATAAAGATCATCTTTGCAAGCTCTCTGCAGGAATTAAAACAATTCTACAACCAAGGATTATTGGGGTAAATTTTGACACTGCACTTTTTAAAGCATATTATGCGATCAAAGCATAATGTTTGACACATTTCCAAACAGATTCTGCCGCACCGGGTCAGATTTGACCCGGATTCCGGGTGCCAGGGGAGTCTGACCCTTTACATGTCAGGCTGACCGGAGAGAAACAGATTCCAGGTTGTACTGACCCTTATGAGGGTCAGCCCCACGGGACTCGGAGGTTTTTAGAGTGTCTAGCTCGTATTTCTAGCATGCGGAGTTTCAAAATTGAATAAAGTTTTTGTTGTTGTGTGTGTATAAAGGTTTCACTGCAACTCTAGGAAACATCAGCGTATTGATCATTTTACTTCGGTTCAATACCTTCCGCAAAAAATCCATCAACTTCCTTCTGGTCAACATGGCCGCCAGTGATCTCGGCGTATCCTTCTCAGGTTACCCTATGACGTCATCATCAGCCTACGCTGGTTATTGGTTGTTTGGCGATAGTGGTTGTCGGTATTTAGCATTCTGCGTGTATACTTGCTCGTGTTCAGCCATTGGATCTCATGTAGCGGTTGCCACATATCGGTACATCTATGTTTGCAAGCCGTCTCAAAGTGAGTGGACATACAGTAAATAAAACATTCACAAATGAGCAAATATTCAGTTCAAATTTAAGTTCATGATTTCAGAAAAAAAAATTGAATTTCAAACATATTTTTCATTAAGCGACATGACTCTTTTGTGAATGTAAAAACCAACAACCCAAAACCCAAGACTTGTAAACAGCACTTGGAATGGGGGCATTACAATCCATGCAGATGTGTTTTCATCCTCACATAGTGACCTCAGCTTTGGGAGATTGGTTTATTCTTAGAGCAAGGAGTTTATCCGAACATCCAATTACTTCCAATAAACCCAGCCAAGAAAATAAAGTTATCATTCCTCCACCTTTGCATTTTTAAAAAATGAATAAAATAACAGTTCATATTCGCAATTTTCTGTAATTGTTTTTTTCTTCTTCTGATATTAGAACACAAACTGACTAGGAGATTGACCTTAACAGTGATCGCAACCATATGGGCGTTTGCGCTCTTCTGGACGGTATCCCCTTTGCTTGGTTGGAGTCGCTACACCTACGAGCCCTTCAAACTCTCATGCTCTCTAGATTGGACTGGACGTACTCTTGCTCATACTACCTATAACTGGGCTTGCGTCTTCGGGGTGTTCTTGGTGCCTCTTGTAATAATTATCTACTGTTACTATGAGGTAGCTAAGCGTAGTAATCAGATAAATCCAGAAAGGATAGATGAGAGAGATAAGGGTATGGCAGTGTTTCTACAGATACAGAAGAAAGAAAAGAAGATAGATACTCATGTGACAAAGGTCAGATATTCAACAACTATTGTCTTTCATAATTTTGATATGACTGGTAATATCCAGAGAATATCAAGTAGTTTTGATTCAATATTAGAATTTGATATTAACATGCTGACCACAGACAAGGTTCAAATGGACAAAACGGGATTCAGTAAGAAATACCTTTACATGTGTAATACCGTTTTTTTTTTTTTGTTTTTTTTTTTTTTTGGGGGGGGTGATTCTTTACTTAATTTTGCTTAGCAGTTTTCTGAAAAAGTATTTTTAGCTTGGCAGCTCTTTGAAATAGGGTCCTGGCTATTTTGCAATACTACAATGAATATTTTTTAGGCCTACTTTTCAAATTTTGTTGCAAAATCAATTTTCTGTGATTTTTAAAATAATTTTTAACAATTCATTTGTGTGTCTGTCGCTGCAGATGTGTTTTTTGTCGACAATGAGCTTTATGATAGCCTGGACTCCATACACAATACTATGTCTCTGGGTGGTCTCTATCAACAGTGAAGTACAACTCAGTTTGGAGGCATCTCTACTTCCAACACTTTTCGCTAAATCATCCTGCGTGATGAATCCTCTTGTATATTTTCTCTCCAGTTCTCGTTACAGACGAGATTTCTTCAAAATATTCAGAAGACCTCGTCGTGCACGAGAAATAGAAGGAACTGCTCCGTATCTCCGAGACCAGAACCAGACTCAACAAGACACCGATGCGAGACAATCCAGAGCGGGTGATAACCCGTTATATCTCAGGCGGACTATGTCTCCTTCTGGCGACATTTCAGCCTCTGTGTACTTCAATAAAGAGAGGATTTATATTGGAGATATTAAGCCTGCTGGTATCAGTCAAGAAGCTACTCTGATGCAGAAAGATGCTGATGTACTTTCACTTTCTTCATCTAACAGTTCGGTGTTCCAAGTTGTTGTCAAGGAGTCGAAGAAAAAAGTTGAGACAACAACCATGCAGATTGAGATATAAGAAGTAACCACTTTCAGATAATATTCTTACAGTTCCCACACATTCTGGCACATCACAACGTACTACACAATAGTTATACAAAATAAAACCACCAGAATTCTTAAATTATACATTCAACACTTAATTCAAGGAGATGTCTTCAATTATACATTCAACGTCTCAAAAGTCAAGATTTACAATCTCTACAATGACAATCATTTTCCTTGATAACGTTAACATTGGCCCCCAATAGGAAGCGGAAATTAATTTAAGGGGGCTCGATACACAAAGCTTAACGAGTCATCTTTTAAACGAGTTATCACCAACTTCAATAGTGATTTGTATTGTGACAGCACACTTTGCTTAGCACTTCAGTTTGATACGCATTTAGGATCAATCTTAGCTTTGTGAAATCGAGCCCACACTGATGATACAGTGATTATTGCAAAGAACAGGAAACAGTTGAGAAAAGCAGTATTGGCTTCCATAAACTATATCGGAACAAAATGTTTTCAGCGTATTATTTTACTAAAGTGAAGGAAACATTGTAAATACAGTATTTTGGCAAACAGCTTGTGAGTATAATTAAGTCCATATTTAAAGGTTATGTGACGAATATGTGTGACGCCAGCTCAAATAATTATATCTGAGTAGAAATTCCATCAACAATTTGATGCATATTAATTAACACTAAGTTTTTTTTTTAAATTGAGCATACGATGTAAATTCGGTAAGAAATAATGGTTTGCCCGATTTTATGTTAACAGTCACACTGAACAACTTAAAAAGTTCAGATTGTTTAATGCATTTTTGTCACTTTTGGGTTTGTGTAGTACTTTTAAAGCACGGTATATTGTTGTTAACTGTGACATAAATGTAATTTTGTCGATTAGTTATAGCATGTTTTGTTTTCAATAAAAATACGGAAGAAATATGAATAATGATTATCTTGACTTTTAACTTAAAAGAATTGAAATAAAACAATATAGGCCTACAGGCACTAAACTATGGGACACATTTTCGTAGAATTTAGATTTTTTTTCTTTAAAACCAGCAGAATTGTTGGCAAAACTATTTTTAGTTGAATTTGAAACGAAGTAGGCCCAAGCATTAACAATACAAAAAGAAACAAACTACTATGGTGTATTATACCTTCATATTCAGGAATTCAAAAATATATAATCTTTTAACTGAACAGTGACAGTTGGTTAAGAACAACCCGAATACATGCGGAAATGTATCACGAACTCCGCTCCATTATAGGCGTCTTATGTCTACTGATATATTGGTGTACAAAGCATGTAGCTCAATGTGTGGTGTGATGTACCGGATGCTGTTCAACCCGTCAGTTTTGAAGCGACTTCGGCCATTTTTAAGATTTACTCGACTGAAACCAAAAAGCAAAGAAAGGGAACGAATTGAGAAAAAATCGTCAATATGTTACTGATTTGAATTAATTTCTGTTGGGAAGAAGCATACGAATCACTGTCACTGTAAAAATGGCGAGTAACGACGTAGAAACGGCAATATTTGACGAACTTTCATCGAAGAAAAAAATACCAAAACGTAGCACATGGACGTATGATGAAACTGTCCATTTTATTACGATAGTAGGCCTAGGTTCTACAGACGTTCAACAAAAGTTGGATGGTCTAGTTCATAACCACAAAGCAAGGGCGTCGATCGCTACTGAAAAGTAGGGGGGACGGGCGAGCAAGTCTTGAAAAAATATTACCATAATAGGCCCAAAATACCATTCTGCGCGTGGTCCATCAGAAAAAAGATAAAAATTTAAAAAACATTTCACCATTTGTTCGCTATTATTTTATTTGAACAAAAATTGTAATGAAATATTAAATCAAGAAAATGGTGTATATTTTCATATTTTGTTGCACATTTCTAATGAACAGTCAATCAAAAAGTGGGGGGGGGGGACATCTGATATGCTGTCCCCTCCAGTCTAAAAAGTGAGGGGGCATGTCCCCTCCGTCCCCCACCCATCGACGCCCTTGCCACAAAGTGTGGAAAGACGTGGCCATTTACCGTTTTTTTTCCTTCTTGCGCACATGCGTGTATCTTCAAGCTAAACCATGCTTCTGTGGGTGTGGCTGTGTCCATTCACACAGCATGCACAGACGATTGTGTTGTTTTGTTGCGTTGCTGGTTTCGATACTGACCCGAGATGATCTGAACTTGACAACGTTGCGTTCTTAGGACCATGGACCCCCTGCTTATTTCCCACCCAACATTATAACAAACCTGTTTGTGTAAGTTTCAGCTCAATGGGCGTCGTGAGTCACGAATGAAAAAGTGAAAAACATCATCACTGTTTTCAAACATTGGATTTCGGATTCGTGAAATAAAAACTAATTGTTTAAACTTATTTTTCATAAACGTCGCATTTCAGGCAAATATATTTCTTTTATATTAGTAGTTAGTAAATCTGTGATCATTTATATTTTTAATCTGACCAATGCTGTGGGTACGCTTTAAGTTAAGTAGGATTAAGTTGAAACTTGTTATGGTGGGGGTACAATCAGGAGAGGTTTGGGTGGCACCAGATGTAAAATCTCTTTCGAGTAATGGCAGTTCTGAGACGAACCGGTGGATGGACAACTCATGCTCTACGGTTACTCCCACATGGTCTTTATACGACAACACTGTAATAAAATTAATCAAGTAATTGCCTTACTTTTCCCTCTGTCCTGCTGAGTTGTTGGCTGACCTGATATGATTCCTTGTAATAGCTTTGTAGTAACCAGTGTGACCATTGTATCGGTTCGTTCTGAGCCCAGCTGTATTTACCCTTTGACCTAAGTCATCATCTTCACAACACCACCCCCAGTATACGTTACTAAATCCATTTATATGTCGGAATTGATCTGCTTTGAAACCAACCACCCCGCCAAAATACGACGAGTATGGTAGCCTGCAAAATACATAAAAAGAATACTTTATTTCAAAAATTCCATTCGACGCTATTAGTTCTATACTTTCATCCATTTGTGTCTGTTTTTGTAAGAAAAACTCCCAGGTGCCTGTATAGATCGGGAAGCAAATTTTCGTACGACCTTTTTTCGGTCCGGTGATCATACTAAGGGGGTACGATTTTTTTATTTTCTTCGTATTTCAAAATTTGATTCATTTCACATATTTCTTTTGAAAGAGGATGAACGAACGCAAGGTATGAAAGCGCGGCTGATGATTTACGAAAACATGCGCAACGAAAACAACGTGACGTGCGGCACAAATCACGTGCGGCACCAAAACCTGACCCGCAACCCACCCGCAAACCTGGCCGCTCTCCCATTTGGGTCAAGCTCGCACACGGACCATTCATTATGCATAAATTATTACGCCGATATTAAATGGTACAACAACTGGGCCCAATTTAATTATTTCCAGCCAACACGTCTGTGTGTGTATCTCTCTGTGTACTATAGAAAATACAACATTTCCATTATCATTTTAATTTTCTGAATCGATCAAACAATCAATCACCTCAGGAAACTTACAGCCTCGCGAAAGGCCGCCAAAGGCCGCCAAAGGCGGTCTTTACACGAGTCCTTATACAATACAAAACTCAGTCAATAATTAAGTGGATTTACTGTTTTGTGTAAAAAGGTGGCAAAGCCCTCACCTGGGTTTGTAATAACTCGCAACACCTATACTTGTTCACCAT
Source organism: Pisaster brevispinus (assembly GCA_023634235.1). Classification (NCBI taxonomy): domain Eukaryota; kingdom Metazoa; phylum Echinodermata; class Asteroidea; order Forcipulatida; family Asteriidae; genus Pisaster; species Pisaster brevispinus. The sequence goes on along the minus strand of JAMKCF010000008.1, from coordinate 450,931 downwards.
TCTTCCAGACGAAGCAATAACCAGAACCCATTAGAGAAATATATTTCATTAACTCTAACCTGTAATTTCGATTATCGGCACCAGAGACAAAATGTCGAGGCATGTGGATGCATCCGTATGAATTGAGTTCGCTTTGAGGTATTAGATCGACATCGTGGACAATGTAGCAGTCCCAACTAGAGAAATGTTGGGACTCTAGAAATCCAGTGTTCATCAGCATTCCACGATTGAACAGTAGAACATTTTCCTTAAAAACAACAACAACATGCTATGTAGTCAACATCTTGGTATTATACCTGCATGAAAAGATATACATTTTCAATCATCCGAAGAGAAAAAAAAGTGTAGGCCTATTATTCGCACAAGCCTCAGTATGGCTGATATTCAATTCTAAACGAAGATGTCTAAAAGATGGTTAGTCAAGATTAGACCATGTAAAGTATACTTTGTGAAGCATCCAGCTGATTTGCGAGGCGGTGGGAATACCTTTTCATCCCGTTATCCAATAAAGTTATAATAAATATAAGTTTACGACAACATTATTTTTGCTGATAGCCAGAGTTTCAAAAGATTCCTAGGAAAAACCGTCGGTCAAAAGCTCAAAAAATCTTCAGGTTCATTGATGAATGTAAGGGGTCAATTTCTATTCGGATTCAGGCTTAACAATACTTACAATACTTCAAGACATTGTTTACCTGGTTAACGATAAATATGCCAAACTCAAGAAGCTGCTTTTGAAGAAATGGTACCATGTAACGGAGAAATGTCGCCAACTGGGCAGTGCGATTCCGAAATGGGACTATAATAGCTACCTGTTAATGCCAAAGAAGAATTAAGTTTAACTCCGAGCAAGACTATACATACATTCCTATCAAAGCTTTTTATTGGTAAACTAAGAAAGTTTTTACTGAGAAAAACGAATCCACAGTTTATCTGATTTACGAAACCAGTTCTGTTTTATGAACAAAAAATCTCAAAATTTGCTAACGTCTCTCAGAAAGACTGCAGTCACGTCTGAATCATGCGATTTCAGCTACGTCTATGGCCGGTGATGTATCAAACTGTGGCCGGAGCAGGCCGGCCACAGTCACTAAACCGGCAATGTGAACACCTTTAGATTCTCATTTCATGTTTGTTGCATCAGATCAATGTCTTAAAATATGTAATCTGAAGAGAAAAGCTCTTAGTCTTACCTTCCACCTTGATCGGCATTTCGCAGGTCGATAAAGCCCTCCTGGAAGGTAATTATAATCACCGTGTTGAACCCCAAGAGCAGATAACCTCTCTAGTGTCTGGTTGCTTGAAACATTAGCACTTACTTTTCTTTCTATTATTAGTTTATTTCCCATCAATACCGAGTCCCGAATCTGCTGCAGGCGATTGTCATACACAAACTGTTCCACCTCAATCATGTCAATTGTCTTTGACAGGTCCATTTCCCTGTCGCTCACTGGGAATTAATTAGACACAATATACATTTTTGTATTTTATTTTTGGGGTGACTGCACTGAACTGAGAGAGAACGTCTTCTACTTCAGAAACCTCCTCAACAGGTATTATCATAAGTTTTGGAAAAAAAAGACAAACTTTCTTGAAAACAACCTTGAAGGGATTTAACCGTGTTGGGATTCCCTTAATCCGTGATACATTTTGGCATGAAATTTTGCTATGATGGTTTGTACTGGGATAATTATCAATTTTACACGTGGACCCACCTTGGGTCTTTCCTGTTTGGGGGCGGAGCTATATTTGCATAAAAAGGGGTTTAGGATATAAATATAGGGCAAAATAAAGCTCAGAAAAAAGAAAAAAAAATTTGGACCAGAAATATTAATTTAAAAATCATCATTATAGGTAAGGACACAAATGAATGTAAACAAATTGCCCTTTTGTGGGCGGAGTTTCAATATTTCTAACAGTGGGCGTTTTTAAAACAAAGTTTTATCTCAGTAAAGTATCATCGTTTTTTGTTGTTGTTTTAAACTGATTAATGTTTTTTTAAATGGAAATACTATTTATAAAAGAAAATATATTTCATATGAACTAAATTAGTTTCTTAATTTACCCCCTCTTTTGTGGGTGGGGCGAGATTACTAAATGGAGGTGTGTCTGCGTTAAACATACATGTAGGTGTGTATGTAACAATACAGCCAAGCATACACAATCAGCCAACAATCTCATCAACGACATAGGAATGATATGTCCTGTGTCAGCAAAGTCTGGTATACGTGTCATAGTCTGGATGGGTCCACGTCAGTTTTTTCTAAAAAAAACTATTAGTGTATACAATCCATGTATAGGCCTATGTCTTGTCCAGATGTGAACATTATTTGCAAGAATCGTTAAAGGGCTACCATCATGCAAACCAACCAATAAAATCAATATCACGTACTCATTTCCAATGATTGTATAATTGCACTAAACTGTAGGTCTAAAAACCTTTTCGAAATTTTTTTGAAAGCCCCCTCCCCCACACACCAACCTGGTCCGAGTCTAGTCCCTCTGATAGTCCCTCTGAACCTTCATACTAAACAAATACACTTACCGAGATTTGGAATGTTTTCTAACTCCGGGCAAACATTTTCCGGCTTTTGGGGAGAATTTTGAACCATGCGAGCGAATCCTGATACTTGGTGATATAATATTATGAAAAGAAAGAAAATGGTAAATTTTAAATTGCATTCGAGTGCTTTCGTATCTGTATACTGGAACACTGAACGCGAAGTCTGTTTTATAAAAAGTGAATTTTATAGGCTACACGCAGTTTGGGCGTCCGTAGACCTGTAAAGTGAAATCGTGAAGGGGTTCGATTTGATAGAAACTCCATGATAAGGTTGTGTAGTATGATTCGCTCAATTTCGTCAAATATGAAACTGATGACGTTGTATCTCTATGGGTTCCAGTGCAATGGGCCACAAAACTGATTGACCACGGAAATACTTGCTTCCTTCATGGTTTGACAGTAGGCCTATACCTCAATTTAATCAACTTTATGGCAACAAGTTACGCACCTGTCAACGCTCCCTTGGGCAGGACTGAAGAGAACGTCACAATCCTTTCCAATACCACGGCTCTACGTGAATGCAGAATTTTCATATAAATCAACGTAGAAACAGTCCCAATGAGAAAGCAACCGAACGCGAATTCTCGGACAAGCATGCTTGCTGGTGCTGATATACCTGAGTGGAAACGATTTGATGCGTGAGTATAGGCCTACAATAAAGTATAGAGTTGTTGTGGGATGTGGTGGCGCCTACTGTATTATTTACTTTCTCTCCATATGGAACTTGGAAGACATTATTCATACTGTTAAATAACCACAACTCACATGGCACTGAAGTACAATCGTACTGAGGCAGTCTCACCTCGGGTCATGGTCGTGGTGTTGCGCACTTCCCGATGACCTTGTTTCCTGCAAGTGCACGTATATTTCTTATAATATTATACTGCAGCCGTTTTATTCCCAGTCCCGCCTCAAAGCTACACTGGGAGGTGATAAAGAGACCTTGGTGATTAACAGGCCAGCTGGTCAATATGGTGATTTTTAGGGTAAATTTGAATTATCTTTGCATCGATGGTTGGACAGCTGACTGGCTAATTAGATGGTCATAGTTCAGCTATGATATGTGACTGATGATGATTCAATTGAAGGCATTTAATATCAAAATATTGCCTATCCTGTTGTTTCTTCTTCTTTCTCCCAGTTAAGAGGGCCATTAGTTTCTTCTTTACAAATGAAGTTGTGTAACGATATCAACAAACGGTGGAGCTTATTATGAAGAGTGTGATATAAAGAGCACAAGCGGAGCAAAAGTGTGCTAAGGGGAGAATAAGAATGGTGCGCAGTAACGGAAGAGTACTTAGTATGCTAAAATGATACGAGGTCTCTAGAAAATTATTAAGTAGACCCCCACCACACGCCCCCTCCTGTTATCATTTCTCACACCTAAGTGACTTCTTTACATGCCCAGCTTATATGTCTAAAATTATTTGAGCCTTAATTTAGTTTTGGTAATAAAGCATTTTTTGATTAATTTGTGTTAATTAGTGAAAATCAAAAAACAAAGAGTTTCCATTTTCCTGTTGTCAACATTATCATAGTATGATCAAAGTAAAGGATAAAAATATATCGCCCAAACATATTTCAACAGCCCTGTTGACCCATGGTTTGACCACACAACAGCCGTAAGTTTTCCTTCTCCAGTAATTAGCTCTGAAGCAACCCTGCAGTTTATCAGTTAAGGATTGAAATCATGGCTGCATGGTGTAAACATGACGACTCTTTCAATGGCAAGCTAAATATTTCATTGGCGTTAGAAAAAACCTTCCACTTTTAAAAGCAACGAAGGAGGGCGCTATATCAAAATAGACTGCACGTGCGCAAACGGTAAAGAATGATTTCTGAATGTTCTCCACTACTTGTTGTAGTACCGGTACTATTACCGATTATTTCTTAACTCATTGTTCACGAGCTTGTTTCATCTCATCGACATACATGTACATTGGTCTCTAAACAGGTGCCAGATTGAGACTGGCTCCGCTCATATTGTCCAACTGAAGTCGAACTTTGAAGCACAGCAAATGATGACGTAGATTTGACGGCACTTGTTCTGTTGACTAACTAAGATAAGAAGAGCGAAATGGACGTTGTCCCCATCACAATGTGTGACTACCGTCAGTGGCCATGGCATGGTGGTCAGTGTGGGTGTACACAACAGTGTTTCAACTCGAGGTGTAGTTTCATTGAATGCAGGAGATGGGTAAGTCAACAAAATAAGATACTGATTGTAAAAGGTAAATACATCATGCACAAATGATAAAGGTTACGTTGATGGGTGGAGGTGGGGTGGGGCAGGGTAGACTGGAAAGAGGGGGGGGGTTTCTAGAACTCCCAGCATGTGCAGGATGAAGTAGGTAACCCTCTCTCTGAGATCATGCTGACCCTTGATCTTCCCAGTCCCAGAAATATGACTAGGCATTGGGGAATGGAGGAAGGAAAGTTATGCTATCAATTATCTCGACTGGCATTTTAGGAGAAGACTAGGAGTAGTAATAGTATAAATCCGTATAGGAGGAGTCTATGACTGTCCAAAATGACAGGTCTGGAATTTTATCTTTGTTGAGAGGGCAAAGCTTTTTGTATTTTGGGCAAAACATTTTTCTATCACCTTATCTCCCTTAATTTAGGTCAAATCATGCCCTTACCTGTCCAGAACGGTTTACAGAATGTATACAGAGAGACAGAGGTACTTTGAAATATTTCAAAGTGTCAAAATTAGGAAAAATAAGCCATTTTTCGATTTTGGTCTATGATGGTCTTGACAACGCTGCTTGTGAGTTCCGTGAGAGTACGCAAGAGTTCCGTTTTGGCAATTAAATGTGCACTTGAATTGACCTTTTTAAAGGTCAAAATTTAGTGTTTTAGCTACCAATTCCTCAAGAGGAAAATTGAAAAAAGGGAAATAAAGTCCAACATCCATTAAAAATCAAATCCCTTAGAAAGTGGTGGCCGGATACAGAAGTTTTAGGGCCTTGTCACACGAGGCAACTTTTCCAGGCAACTTGGAGGCAACCAATCGCAGTGCATGATACAGGACCTCTTTGGTAGCACAGGAGTAATTTTTCAGACAATGTATTACGATCCCTAAGAAAAATATGTGAACATTCAAATGTGAATGTCTTTTCTTCCTGGAACTGGTTGCCTGTAAATTGCCTCATGTGACATGGGCCTTAAAGTCTATAGGAAAATTTTGAAGGGGCACCAAGGCCAAGACTAGGGGCAACAGAGGCCAGCCATAGCCTCCAGTCCTGGTCTTTGTGTAATAATATAAAGCCTGAGATGAGTGTGTACAATGTATGCACATCATGTATTTTATACACCACTTGGTTGTGTTTGTGTTTGTGGGTTCCTTGTACATAACTTGTTCAGCGATACAATGACGCGTACAGTACATGGCAAGCAGTAACCATTGGTGCAATTGTCATTGAAGAGATTTTCTTGGGTTGTTGCCAATTCCATCTGCCATGGGTCACTGTTAAGTTTATTCTCTAGTTTGGGTCCCAGTGATGTCCCTGTTGGTTTTGTTTATGAAAGCACACCGAGGATTGTCCCCGAAATGTCTTTTTCCCATAACCCTTTTGTTAAAGTCCTCGGTTTGAATACGTAGACATGTTCACATACACACGTACACACATGTTTGTAAATGGTGTAAACCGAGGATATCCCATTGTTTGGACCTGTTTGCATTGGTTTTGTACATGAAACAAACGGAGGACTGTCACTGATTTGTCATTTTCCCGGATCCCTATTGTTAAAGTCCTCGGTTTGAATGCGTAGACATGTTCACACTCGCACACACACGCACACCCATTCTCAAAAATGCATCCTTGTGGAGCATTCTTTTGTTCTTTCCTTTGTCCCTGCACTTAGCAGTTTCCCATAAACTTTGTACACAAAGTTCCTTGTGGAGCACCCCAGTCTTTAGAATTTCCATGTGGAGACCTTTTGTTTTCCTTTTTTGTTTTGTCCTTGGTCTCCATAATTTATCGAAGATGAGCTTACCTGCAATCGGGGACCTCCTATTGTCCCTCTTTTGTTTGGACCCTGACTTTTTGGCAACAGCTCCCTTGGTTTCGTACACAATTTCCAGCAGGGGACCTTTACCCAACCGGGATCCCGGGACTCTTTTGTTATAGGTCCCCGGTTTGAATGTTTATACAAACCCACATGCACCCACACCTCGACCCGCAACCAAGGACCCTTCAATTTAATTCAATTCAAAACTCACATTTATTTCCATACTTCATGAAAATTTCCAATCAGTGCATAGCCAAAACATTAATTTAAAGAATTAACCATAAATGCATTTTTTACAAGGCAGACAATTAAATCATTCACAAAAATCAATAAAGATAAAACCACTTAGAATGGACAGTAGGGCTTAGAAAACCAAAGACAAGTGACAAAGAAAAAACATTTCAAGGACCTTCTTTCAATTCAGCTTGCTTAAGCCAAACTTCCAAAAATTGGGTCAAAAATTCCCCCCAGTTTTGAAAAATCCTTGGAAAAACGCTTGACATATAATACATTTTTCATTTATTTACAAACAAGGATTCTTTCATTTGCGCTGTCTCCTGTGGCTAGTTGCTCATGAACAGCCATAGTGTACTTTGGACCAAACATAACACACACCAGATTACATCAGTGCTTCAAAATCCAATGAAACAATTGCCTTTCTTTATTTGATGGATACAGGCAGGGGACTATTTCAACCTCATACTAGTTCTTGCCCCCTCAGTCAGTACCAAGAATCTGGGAAAGCAGTTCCTGCAGCAGTTCCACACATTAGGATCCAATCCTAATCTACTAAATTGTTTCCATGACTGTGTGATATCACCCCATAGGGCCCTACTCCTACCCTCAATGTCCCATTAAGGTATTGTATTTAAGAATCCAAAGGTCATTTTCACGTAGGTCCATAAAGTGAAGTTAAACTAAAGGCCAAGGTCTCACAGGACCATACATTGAATAGAGGCCAATATTGCCTGGTATTCAACACATTTTTTTGAATATGTGAGTTAATATAAACTGCTAGTCGACAAAAGGTCCACATGCAAACTTGGTCTATACACAAACAGAGCAATCTACAATGGGCATCAGGTAGGATATGTACATGTACATGTACATGTATGTGATGAAGCCAGCTATGGTTTTATAGACATGTAGATCGTAATGAAGTTAGCTTTAAAGGAAGATTTGAGAAAGTTCAGCAGATATTTTTGCTGAAGATTGTGAAGTTAATCAAGTGTTTACTGATGGTATAACTGAAGGTAATAATAGACACATCTGTATACTTTTGTAATAATGTGTATGTCTCATATCGAACTACAATTAAAAAATACAATTGGTGTGAATTAGCCATTGTGTGGCAGATTGTTTAGCTCCTTTAGGGAACTGCTCACCAGGGCAACTGGGAAAAATGCAGTCACTGGTGATGTGGGCAGCTGTTTGGAGGGCAGCTCCACACTCACGCACAGGATGGACTAGCATTCAAGCTCATCCAGAACATGTTTGCCCAGAACCGACCAAGACCAGTAGGCCTAGGGCATCTGTCGGCACCAAACTGCAATAATCATAAATTTAAACCAACTAAAATGTATACTGTTCTGAATGTCTACTTGGATAGGGAGTAAATTATGTTTCTGGTGAATCAATTGAGCTTTAATTTTTTCAGTTTTGTGTCTTCCGAAATATCTGACAAGTTACACAGGGAAAAATTCCAAACATCAAACTTTATGCTGAAAATGTTTTCAAAGAGGGCCTCCAAGGTCATATTCAGTTTTGTGATGCACTCATTTTTCAATCAATAGAGACCTCATAAAAGTGCAAGTATCTAAATTACGTCAAAATGGTGTAAAATGTCATTTTATTTTATACTCTTTCAGAGCGAAATTTCAAACATGAAGTCATCAGACATCAATAAAATTGGGTCTGTACATTCCAAAGGGGAATTTTGCACCAGTCAAATGGTCAACTTTGGTGTCATTTTGACTGAATAATTTAGGAATCTACTCAAAATTCTCTGTACAAAAATTTACAGACATTTTAAATGTTATGTCATCGAATGTTTCAGATTTTTGACAAAAATTGCACTTCAAGGGAATTAACCCCAGTGGCATTTTACACCATTTTAACACGAGGTTAGAGACTCGCAATATTTCCCCAATTTTCATAAGGATTCTTATCTATTGGGTTTTGGATCACAAAACTGAATTTGACCTTGGAGTCCCTTGTTAATGTCAATGAGTAAAGAGTTCTACCATTTTGTTTCTCTTTTGTGATTGTATTCTCATTTTTGTATTGCTTCTCAGTATGACCTGTTACTGATGTCAAAGTATCAACCATGCTACGCACATACTCAACTCGCATTTCTTCCTACTTTCAACTTGCCTACACATACCCAACCACTGTGCCATCAGTGCTACACCGTCACCATAGCTCTGAGTACACCTTAGATGCTCAACAAGGCCATCTGCCACAAGAGGCTGAGGTAGTAATATGTGGTGGAGGTATAGCTGGGTTGTCAGCAGCTTACAATCTTGCTAAACAAGGAATGACTGATGTGTTGCTCCTTGAGCAAGGAAGGTTGGTTCACTTAAATACTTACAAATTACAGACACATGTTGAGAAAGTCAATATGAAATGCTTCTAATAATCTGTTTTATATACAACACACACAGTTCCTTGTCATGTGTTTGGTGGAACACTAGTCATGTGTTATCCATTATTTTGCCATATATTTACTCCAAAATGTAATATTGGACAGGTGCACGTCCGATATGGATAAATTTTGGATGCTTCTCAGCGTCATCCCCTAAATAATAATTCTTCACCCATTTGTCCAAATGAGGCAAGGTCATATCACAGCAGACAAGGTTGTTGCCTTCATGGAGTCTTCCACGTTGTTGAGAAGGGTTTTCAAATTTTCAGAGTGTGGGGTTGACGAGTTTCCTTGTCTATGTTGTGTTTATTATGATCAATTTTAAAATGACATGGATCTATGTGTAAGTTATATAAAACAAATATTGAATGTATTTCGATTGTGCATTGTCACAGAATTTAACCACGCAGTGAATAGTCCAGATTTAACCTTGTGGTTAAATATTCTGTGACAGTGCACTCATATGCATCTAATATTTGTTTTAAATAACTCTAACAGTAGAAAAGGAATCAAAGAATCTTTTGATCTTTGGTTTAAAATAATTCTTTTTAATTGTTTGCTTTCATCATCCTTATAGTATACATTAACAGTAACACTAACCCAGTACTCACCTGGAAATATTTGGTGAAATATTATGATGAAAAAGGTTCCTTAGTGATGTTAAGAATCATTGATTTGTTTTGTATTCAGCCTGACCTGTGGTACAACATGGCATTCAGCAGGGCTTATTGGCCTGTTCAGAAAAGATTCATTAAGGGCTTCACTAGCTAAAAGGACTGCAAAGCTCTATGACACACTAGAGGAAGAAACTGGGCTTAGTACTGGTAAGTCAGTCATGGGTGAGATAGAGGAAGAAACTGGGCTTAGTACTAGTAAGTCAGTCATGGATGAGGTAGAGGAAGAAACTGGGCTTAGTACTGGTAAGTCAGTCATGGATGAGATAGAGGAAGAAACTGGGCTCAGTACTGGTAAGTCAGTCATGCATGAGATAGAGGAAGAAACTGGGCTTAGTACTGGTAAGTCAGTCATGGATGAGATAGAGGAAGAAACTGGGCTCAGTACTGGTAAGTCAGTCATGGATGAGGTAGAGGAAGAAACTGGGCTCAGTACTGGTAAGTCAGTCATGGATGAGATAGAGGAAGAAACTGGGCTTAGTACTGGTAAGTCAGTCATGGATGAGATAGAGGAAGAAACTGGGCTTAGTACTAGTAAGTCAGTCATGGATGAGATAGAGGAAGAAACTGGGCTCAGTACTGGTAAGTCAGTCATGGATGAGGTAGAGGAAGAAACTGGGCTCAGTACTGGTAAGTCAGACATGGATGAGGTAGAGGAAGAAACTGGGCTTAGTACTGGTAAGTCAGTCATGGATGAGGTAGAGGAAGAAACTGGGCTCAGTACTGGTAAGTCAGTCATGGATGAGATAGAGGAAGAAACTGGGCTCAGTACTGGTAAGTCAGTCATGGCTGAGATAGAGGAAGAAACTGGGCTTAGTACTAGTAAGTCAGTCATGGATGAGATAGAGGAAGAAACTGGGCTTAGTACTAGTAAGTCAGTCATGGGTGAGATAGAGGAAGAAACTGGGCTTAGTACTGGTAAGTCAGTCATGGGTGAGATAGAAGAAGAAACTGGGCTTAGTACTAGTAAGTCAGTCATGGGTGAGATAGAGGAAGAAACTGGGCTCAGTACTGGTAAGTCAGTCATGGATGAGGTAGAGGAAGAAACTGGGCTTAGTACTGGTAAGTCAGTCATGGATGAGATAGAGGAAGAAACTGGGCTCAGTACTGGTAAGTCAGTCATGGATGAGGTAGAGGAAGAAACTGGGCTCAGTACTGGTAAGTCAGTCATGGATGAGATAGAGGAAGAAACTGGGCTCAGTACTGGTAAGTCAGTCATGGATGAGATAGAGGAAGAAACTGGGCTCAGTACTGGTAAGTCAGTCATGGGTGAGATAGAGAAAGAAACTGGGCTTAGTACTAGTAAGTCAGTCATGGGTGAGATAGAAGAAGAAACTGGGCTCAGTACTGGTAAGTCAGTCATGGCTGAGATAGAGGAAGAAACTGGGCTTAGTACTAGTAAGTCAGTCATGGGTGAGATAGAAGAAGAAACTGGGCTCAGTACTGGTAAGTCAGTCATGTTGAGATAGAGAAAGAAACTGGGCTCAGTACTGGTAAGTCAGTCATGGGTGAGATAGAGGAAGAAACTGGGCTTAGTACTGGTAAGTCAGTCATGGATGAGATAGAGAAAGAAACTGGGCTTAGTACTAGTAATTCAGTCATGGGTGAGATAGAGGAAGAAACTGGGCTCAGTACTGGTAAGTCAGTCATGGATGAGGTAGAGGAAGAAACTGGGCTCAGTACTGGTAAGTCAGTCATGGGTGAGATAGAGGAAGAAACTGGGCTCAGTACTGGTAAGTCAGTCATGGGTGAGATAGAAGAAGAAACTGGGCTCAGTACTGGTAAGTCAGTCATGGCTGAGATAGAGGAAGAAACTGGGCTTAGTACTAGTAAGTCAGTCATGGATGAGATAGAGGAAGAAACTGGGCTCAGTACTGGTAAGTCAGTCATGGGTGAGATAGAGGAAGAAACTGGGCTTAGTACTGGAATGTCAGTCATAACAGACAGAGTAAGGGTTTAACCCAGTGTTTCTAGCTAGTTACTCTGCTTTTGGGCTTATCCCAGAGTAAGGGTTTAACCCAGTGTTTCTAGCTAGTTACTCTGCTTTGGGGCTTATCCCAGAGTAAGGGTTTAACCCAGTGTTTCTAGCTAGTTACTCTGCTTTTGGGCTTATCCCAGAGTAAGGGTTTAACCCAGTGTTTCTAGCTAGTTACTCTGCTTTGGGGCTTATCCCAGAGTAAGGGTTTAACCCAGTGTTTCTAGCTAGTTACTCTGCTTTGGGGCTTATCCCAGAGTAAGGGTTTAACCCAGTGTTTCTAGCTAGTACTCTGCTTTTGGGCTTCCCCAGAGTAAGGGTTTAACCCAGTGTTTCTAGCTAGTTACTTTGCTTTGGGGCTTATCCCAGAGTAAGGGTTTAACCCAGTGTTTCTAGCTAGTACTCTGCGTTGGGGCTTATCCCAGAGTAAGGGTTTAACCCAGTGTTTCTAGCTAGTACTCTGCTTGTGGGCTTATCCCAATGGATAGGAGTCTATGGAATCAAGAAATCATTTGTTATCATTATTCATTTTTTGTTTCAGGATATACAAAAACTGGGTCTGTCATCTTTGCACAAACCAAGGATCGCATGATAGAAATAAAAAGAAATGCAGCATTGGCAAAGTAAGAAACAAGTAATAATGTTGATGATTTCATGATGATTTTGTTATGATTTGATGATGATTTCATGATGATTTCATGATAATTTTCTGATAATTTTCTGAAATTAATGCCTTTGACCAGGATTCTTCTATTTATCTTTGGCTAGAGCAAGAAACTTAGAGTACACTCTGCTAGCTCCATCTGAGATTAATTCCTTGGTACCATGGGTAAAAACAGATGATCTTGAAGGAGGTATTTATTTGCCACAGGATGGAGTGACTGATCCAACAAATACAGCTATGTCTCTTGCCAGGGGTGCTAAGAATAGAGGTATAGTACAGCTACCTGTAGGTATATCAACAGGTGTTAATCAATTCAAATTACTTCTTTTATTTACAATGAATCACTTTTATTTTGTCAAAATTATGAAATTTTAAGGGGGCAGTTTCGTGAAAACTAGGAGATTGCAACAAACATTTTCTTCTTGAATTCAATGGTTTACTGTTTCTTTTTTCAAGGAATTTTTCCCAGACAGAAATTTCTGGCTGTGCCAGTTGTGGCGGCTTGTCATGGCCTAGTGTTTAAGTGCATCAGCTCAAACCCGAAAAGTGTTTCTGATCAGCCGAGTGTGGGTTCGAGTCCCGGTCTCGAACACTTGTGTCCATAAGCAAGATACTTAACCATTATTGCTTTATCCTTCGGATGGGATGTAAAGCTGTAAGTCCTATGTGTTGTGTAATACACAGAAAAGAACCCAGTACACTTATCATTTAAAGAATTGGTGTGCCCCGGTATCTGGCACTATTGGATGCACTGTGGCATGTTGTATGTAGCCGAGACCAGGGATGGGACATTAGACCGTAGGTCCCATGTACTAGGATTTGTAGTGCATGTAAAAGAACCGAGGACATTTATTGTGGAAGAGTAGGGGTTAACCCCGGTGTTTCTGGTTCACATAGCAAGCACCCTTATTAACAGGTTTCCTCAGGCTTGTGAGCTACAGTGATAAAGTTCACTTATGAGGCATTCTTGGTTTCATTACCAGAAATGTATAATAATAATAATGAAGTTCATTTGCTCTTCAGCCAATGTGTGAGCATATTCCAGAGGATGTCGATCATGTCAAATTATTCTTGTTTAGGTGTGAAACTGATTGAAGGAGTGAAAGTCAAGAAAATAGTATCAGAGAAGGGGAAAGTGTCTCTGGTTCAGACATCTCTTGGGGACATCAAGTGCCAATACTTTGTCAATGCAGCTGGACAGGTTTGAAAAACTTCTTTTTCTTCAAATTTATTCAACTATAAGTATTTTCTTGTGGTCTTTTGCTATGTTAGTTTGACACTGGGAGGTTTGTTTGTTCATATTATCACTGGTTCCCTTTGTTTACTTCTTACAGTGGGGTAGAGATGTTGGTTTGATAAGTTCACCGGTAGTCAACGTTCCCATGCACACCACGGCACACATGTACCTGATAATGAAACCTGTAGATGGAGTTAACTTCAAGACGCCATGTATGTTTATCTAATGTCAATCTATTTTTTACCCTTTCAAAATTCCTCAAATCGTTCGCCACAACAATTAATTGTTGGTGTTTAATTTTTCCAGATGTTCGGGATTATGACAGCTTAAATTACATGCGAGAGTGGAGTGGCGGTTTGATGTGTGGTTGCTTTACCAGTAAGGCTAAACCAATATTTTATGAAGGTATTCCAGAGAAGTCGGAGTTTCTAACTCTTCCTGAAGATTGGGATCATTTCCGTAAGTCATCCTCATTGTCTGCCAATTTATTTTGTGTTAGTGACACCACAATTACCTGAACTTCCAATTGTTGAAAGTGTACCCAATGGGCCTGAAGAGAATGGGCCTAGAAGGAGTACACAATGAATAAGTATTAGCTAGTGGAAGATTTTGTTGATGAAAGCATCTGGAAAGTTATCAGAAATATTCTCGATCGAGACATCTTTTGAAATATCTATGTAACATCATGTATCTCACTTGTCCCCTACAACATATTTACTAAGTACTATTTATACCCATTCATCAATGCAGAAATATTTCAGACATAAGCATCTTGATTGTAATATGTTTTTTTAAATTTCCATGTATTTGACTTCAGAGCCCCATCTTGAAGCACTGCTTCATCGAGTCCCTGCTGCTGGGAAGATGGAGGTTAGACAGTTATTTACAGGCCCAGAATCGTTCACTCCTGATCACTTTTGTCTCTTTGGTGAAGCACCTGAGGTATGAATGATGTAAGAGATAGAGAGAGGAGATGAGGGAAGGAGGATGACATTGTTTGTTCACAAGCTAATGCTCAGTTTAGGAATCCTCAAACTAAATAAAGTGTTGCTATAGTATGGTGCAAGCTTTGGAAAAGTAACCTCCATATTGGCAAAGCTTGATACACAATAACTGGAAAGTGTGAAGGGGGGGGTCCTTTGCTTGTTTGTTTATTTGTCTGTTTTGAGCATTTTTTATTTGTAATGCTTGTTGAGACATTACAAAACAGTTACACAAAATGTATGTTGCTACTGCAAAAAAGCTTGCCTTAAAGTATGTGTAGCAACAATTAGAAAGACTGGCTTTAATTGAGTGTTTAGTTGTGACCAAGCAAGTCATTTGACAGACATTGCTTAATATGATGTGCAAAATAATCCTTTATTGTTTTGTCATTACTCTAGATATTTGATATGTAACTGATATGTAACTGGTTTATGTCTGATATATATCTGATATATTAAACTAGTAGGGGAGATGGCTTTAGCTTTCGATCCAAACTAGATCTTTGTCAGAGGCATGATATGTATTAGATATATATTTGATATATCTGATCTATAACTCATTGATTGTTATTTCTCTCTCTCTAGATAAAGAACTATTACTTGATGACTGGTTTCAACTCTCTTGGTATGACAATGTCTGGTGGACTTGGAGAGCTCTTAGCTGAGATCATCATTGAAGGCAAATCGTCGTTAGGATACTGGTCTATGAATCCTCAGCGTTTCTTACCACAGCAGAATAACAAAGAATATTTACGAGATAGAGTCACTGAGATAGAAGGTTAGAAGCTTCTTTATCACTTACATCCTAAGCTTGTAGTAGCAGAATTGTAGCAAACTTGTGAAGGTATGCTAACTGTATGTGGGCCGTATTTGGTGCATGTGGATATGGAAAGGTTTCGAGACATTTTGTCTTGATGTTCAGGTGCCAGTTTCTGATTTGTCTTATCCATGTTTTAATGATATTATTGTGAATCAGGAAGACACAGCAAGATCAACTATCCAGAGAGTCAATACAAAACGGGTAGAAAGTTACGATGTGGACCTCTCTATGCCAGGCTAGCCCAAGCGGGGGCGGTATTTGGGCAGACCATGGGGCTGGAAAGACCTCTGTGGTATATGGAGGAAGGGGATACAGGTAAGGTTATCATTTCTAAGTATTTATTTTGAGTTTGTTCTGCAACTATTCCAAGTAAATTGAGATGTCATCATGAATTTATTCACCCTCAATCATTTGGTTGAAGTTGATAGTTTTAGGCTCAATGAGTCCCTTGTGGCAATAACTGATACAGTGTAAATAATCAATTGTTGTTATTACATTGTCTGATCATAACACACATTCACTGTGAGACAATAGGATGCAGTGTAAGATTCATGAATATTCATAATCGACCAGCTTTCAAGATGATTTATATGCTAAGAAAATCCAAGTACCATTTACGTTTGGTAGTAAAATGATTTGAAAGGAAGAACTAGAGATCCAGATCTGAACATTGTAGACTTTGTAAATCATCCAAGGCTAGTGCTACACTTTTAGGATCTATCAGATCAAGCCATCAATGTCCACTGATCAATCCTGTAGACTTTCCTGAAGCTTGTGGTGTGTATTTGAGGATTTACATGTATATCTATCAAATGTAACGCTCACTTATCAAAGCGTGTAGACTTAGTCATAAAGGCCAAGGTTATTTGGGTTTAAAAAACACAGCCAGGATTTGAACCTGCATGTAGATGGAACACTTGTCGATGCTTCTCAAATGTATTGAGATATGTTGGCAATGGCACCATAGTCTGAACAAATGCGCAGTGTTAGATATATTTAGGCGGCACAGAACCAGAACCAGAACCAGAACACAGAACAATCTGCAGTGGTGTTTTTTTTTCAGATGAATTCATTGAGAATATACAACAAGGAACATTCAGTAAGCCTGGCTGGTTTGATATCGTTAAAGCAGAGTACTGGGCATGTAGGGAGTCCGTCTGTCTCATGGATATGACGCCTTTTACAAAGTTGGAGTTAAAGGTAAATTTCATATCCTGGCTTCAAAATTGCAAGACTGACTTGTTTTTAAAAACTTACAATTAAGTTTTTCAATTTTAAGGTATTTATTGGTGATTAAAAGAAAAACCTGTAGTCAAAGTTTATCATAAAATGTACTTAAATTATAATTACTTATGAAAGTTAATGATTTTGTAAAAATAATGTATTTCAATTATTTTTTTTTATTTTAAGTATTTGGGTATTTTATTAGTGGGATAATGGAGTAACACTTTTCCTCCTCAGAGAACTGTTGTCTAAAAAAGTAACATTGAGAGTTAAGGTTGTATGTTTTTAACGATGATTTTGTGTTTGATTTGATTTGATTTGTTTTGATTATAGTTTATTACCCCTCTATTGGGAAAATGATTTACAACTTTTTTTTATGACAAGTTGTGCAAGTGGTAAGGAGCTAATTTTCTAATGTTTTGATTGATAGGGCAGTGGGACAACGTCTCTACTACAGCGACTATGTCCTAATAACATGGACATTCCAATAGGAAGTGTGGTTCACTCTGGAATGCTGAATGAGTTTGGTGGATATGAGAATGACTGTAGTGTTGCACGCTGTGATGATGACAGGTTGGTGCATCACTATAACATTCATCTTACATCATTGCTCAATGTATCCCATATGATCATTGCTGGAGCTTTTATCACATTCAAAAAATACTTTTGCGTTAAAACATCCGAAAATCTTTTAAAGTTGAGAACAAATTTTACAGTTAAACCTCGGCTTGCCTCCACTCTGTGTTGAACTAATTCTGTCCATGTTGAGTGCTAAGAAGCTCCTCACGCCAGTTTAGAACATGCGCTTAAGTTTCAAAGTATCGCATGCAAGTTTGTACGAGTCAAACATGCCACCTTCCAACTAAAATTGGGGCGTGAATTTTGTGCAGTCCGCAATCATCTGGTAGTGCCCTCGTTTGCCTCAGGCCATGTTTAAACACTCCTCACCAGGTTTGTATCGCACGTTTATGGCTACATAATTTCCTCTCGACCATTCAGAATTGATGAACTGTTCTGTTATGCCTGTTATTTTCTTATTTATTGCTTGCAGGTATTTTCTGATTTGTCCAACGATCCAACGGGTCAAAAGTAACAACTGGATTGCAAGTCATCTACCTGCAGATGGCTCAGTGACTATGCATGACATCAGTGATCAATATGTTGGTCTGAACGTCCTGGGCCCTAAAGCCAGGGATGTCTTGCAGAAAGTGACCAGTACACCAATCAGTACGGCTAATTTCAGACCCTTCTCATACAAGGTGAGTGACCAATGAACTAAAGGACTGGCTGACCAGAACTAGCATGTTAAATGTAAAGAACTGGCTTGTTTGATCAGTACCGTCTGGTTTCTGAAAATATCCAGAGTAATGAAATGATTGGTATTAAATTGAGATATTTTTGAAGTCTGCATTTTTCATGACAGTTATTTTCTTGCACTATCATAAAATTGTTCCAAATTGTGGATATTATTTTTTATTCAGGAGATGGACATAGGTTTTGCTACTAATGTTCGGGCCACGACCATCACCCATGCAGGAGAAGACGGTATGGTACTGTACATACCAAATGAGGTAATGCTGTGGCTTACTACTCAAGTGACGTTAAGGTTTTGAACTTATACAACACTCTCAATCATTTTCTTATTACACTTCAAGTCAGTGACTTTTCCTACTTTGTCTTTTTCCAATCAAGTTTGCCGTTCATTTATATGATCTGTTAATGAAGACTGGTCATAACTATGGCATACGTCCAGCTGGCTTTAATGCATTACGTTGGCTACGAACTGAGAAGTGCTATGCTTACTGGGGAGTGAATTTCAACAATGAAAACACACCGTTTGAAATCGGACGAGAGATGAGGGTTAACTTTGATAAGGTCAGTCTTGTTTTTTTCTATTATGTCATAGAAACATTTAGAAAGTTACCTCAACTGGAGCAATTACTAAATGCTTTGAATTTGACATTTGACAGGGGATTGAGTTCATAGGTCAGGCAGCTCTAATCAAGCAGCAACGAGAAGGTCTTCATCAGCGTATGGCTGCCTTTATACTAGAGGATCATAAAGTAGACAAGGACCTATGGTGTTGGGGTGGAGAACCTATTTATCGTAATGGTCAGTTGGCTGGAATAACTACATCCAGTGGCTTCAGTGCTTCCTTAGGCTCAATGTTGTGTCTAGGTTGGCTTCACAACACTGACCCTCAGACTGGTCAGTCTACAGTAGTCACTAATGACTTTGTAACCAGAGCAAAGTACGAGATTGATATCGCTGGTCAGATGTTTTCAGCCAAAGCAAATTTGTACCCACCAAAGTTAGTTACTAAACAACCACTACATGGATAAATTACAGTGACCCTATTGCTTTCCTAAGTAGTGTTCATTCTCTTTGAATTAGCCAACTACTGGAACCATCAAGGTAGTATACAGTTAACCCTTAGGATGAGGGTTGTCACTGGACTGACAAAATTGCAAACATATTGGTAATTTTGAAAGCAGGGTAATGGCGATCTCAAAATTATCAGTATTGTTTAACCTGTTTTTCATATAAATTTAGACTTTGACATAACTTTTGTTTCAGCCCTACCTAATTTTTTATTTCAACTATTTCAATTACTAAAACGAATAAAATCTTAAGATGAGATATCTGTCATCCAAACAGCATTTACTAGTCATCCACCGCATAAAAAAAAATCATTTTTTTATCTCAAATTCTGGCATCAAAACTAGTGCAAATCTCAAAGTTACATCTGAGGTAACACAAGAAGTAAATGAGTGTTTTGGACTGTAATTTGTTAGTTTTAGTTGAGAAGAAGCTGTCTCACCAGAGGGATTGATGACTCATCATTAAGCATAGTGATCTGTGATGTATACACACCCCAAATCTCTACATATCAGCAAGTGCCTATCTTCATAAACAGCTGTTTAACAGAAAATTGTGCTTCAGCTTAGCAAAGTTTTCTGCTAAGCAAAATTAGCAGGGAAACAGTCATAAACAATATACATTGTACATTACATTGTATTTTGGCTGGTATTCTGTTTCTACTAATCACATTTTTTTTGTGCTAAGCATTTTTGTTGGGCTTAACTGCTTTATAAAGTTGGTTATTGATTGCAGATATGCTAGTTTGTAGAAAATTTTCTCTATGGAACTGGGATGTATTCTTTGTCATGTAAGTTCTCGGGTACTTTGGTTGATTTCTTTCATATTCATTTTAAGTTTAGTATTATTTTATTGACTGATGATGAATCTATAAACCTAGATTACATTCCATCTTTAAGGTAATAATTGATTGTGGTTTTCAAAACAACTCTACTTGGTGCTTTCCTTCATTGATAAGAAAATGTGAAATGTATAGGGCCTTACTATCTGTATCACCCATAACTGAAAATTGTACAAATGAAAGTCTGTATTTGTGAAAATTTTTACTTTTTTTTTATTGAATACCAAATTATCTATCTGACAAGGAAATAAAATATGTGGTGGATTAAACTAACTTTAAAATATCTGCCTTAAACTTGTGGAGCCCATCGGAATTAGGCCCCCTTTTTAATTTTTGATAACCCCTTTTCTTTGTTTTGGTATCAACCTTTAACCCTTATATTGTATTTACCTGTAAGAAGGAATGGAATAACTCAAATGCCACATCATCAAGTGCATCTTAGAATTACAGGAAGTAGCCTTGGCTCATTGTTATACCAGCAATGACCCTGTCTACATGCTTTATAATAAAGTTCTCCTGTATTCTTACATCTTTGACTGATGACAACTTATTGTTTCTTTTAACAGAGTCATTGACTACATATTAATGGGCCTCGTATAGGTTATCATTTTGATAGCCGTACGGGCGCAACAACTGTTTCAAGACATCAAAGCCAAACTTTAAAGTTTAATTAAGATAACTATTTTTTTAAATATATTTTTAAATCAAGCGATGACGAAATCTAACTCACCTTGTCAAGGCAGAATGAATACAGCCATAGTTACTTGATTAAATCTCCAGTGAGTTTTAGTCAACATCTGCTAAAGATTTTCACTTAGTAATTTTATGATACATAATATGTTCACTTATATATTTTCCCTTATGTAATATTATTATTGTCATCGGTGATAACAATAGACTATTGGAATATTCCTAGAAATGTTTTCCTCAGTACTGGTTAATTAAGATATTATACAATTTAAAAATTTGAAGCTATGCAATATTTGAGTTGTGACTTCTGTTATTGTTTGTAACAAACAAAGTCATGAGAATAAATCACCACCGTTATACCAACAACACAAACCAAAAGTTTATAAGTCATTTGGATCTAATAGTTCTCGTTCGAGTCCGTCTTGGAACACGCTTAATTGTTCTGATTGCTTGTCTTGAATTGTTGAATCTCAAGGTGCCAGCACAGTCATCAATAACGTGAAATGTTTACGAATGGAACTTAAAATGATTTCAAAAATACTTATCAGTCACTCAACATTGTTGATGAAATTTGGACCCACCCAATACCGTAACTTCAGAGTGATTAACAGGCAGATTTTACCAATGTCAATGTCAATGTTTGTGTATTTCAACTCTCGGGGTTCTTATTATCATCTGTCTTAATGTTAGCGACGTCAAGTTAGAAGGAGCTCATGATGTTGATAAAGAGGTGATGGAACACAGACGAGATGAGATCACCGTAAGATCCTTCCAATCTTCCCGGGTTAGCCAGGCGTGATTGTACGCTCTCCTTCAAGCACTTGATCGCAGCTAATGCTTGACTGTTTACACTTGAGACTTGACCAAGGATGAAGGAGTATTTCATGGTATCAGCTACTGTCATGAGTAAAGGGTCTGCTGAAGAATTCGTGTGACTGGAGGTACTTGAGTTAACTTGATGTTGTTTGCTTGAAATCTGGATTCAAATGAAAGACACAGAGATTTACAGATTACTCTTAAAATGTGGAGAAAATTGATAACCGGAGGACATTGCACTCGCAGGCCCTTGACCCGACTGGGACAATGTGTAAGGAAGGAAATGGGGGTGGCGTGGGGGGGGGGGGGGCTGGGGAGGACTCAAGGATGCTCCTGGAATAGGTCTTCCAGTTTTTTTTTAATCAGCTTTGTTTTAATTTGAACATGATTTGAACAACTCAAAACATTAATCATTCCTAGGAAATCCATTGCTATTGGCCAATACAAGCATTCTTCGCATTCATAATTGGAATGGGTATGAAGTCTGTGTTTAAGTAATGTTTAGAGATAGCCGTGTTAGTCTGATAGAAGGAAGGTAATGGTAGCACTTGAATTCTAACTAATTACATACATTTTATGTAATTAGTCAGTCTTTAAGTGCTACCACTACCCTTTGTTTTCTCTTGTACTGCTAGTGTTAGTCTCTCACTCTATGCACACGTGATCCCAAACAATCTCCAACTCGTCATATAACAAGCTTTTGTCTGATCCCACTACGATACGATCCAATCCTAATGCTGTTTATTGAGTGTACTTTTGGCTCATTTCATGTTGGAAGGTTGCAGCCAGTGAACCCAACTATTGTTTACAATACCGTGAAGAGCGTGCATTTCATAGCGATAATATCTTAAGACAACTGACGCCGGGTAGATTTCCAATGTCTTCAGTTTGGTTAGAGTGATACTAACCAGGCTGGTGGTATGCTCCATGCTTTATGTAGCTTGAACTTGTGTTAAGTGTTTCTGAAATTAAAAGGAACACCCGAAAGCCGTTCGTATTATGTTAAAAGTACTGTAAATGTATGTCATTTTGGTATGAAATGTTGTCAGAGATTGCAATGCCCGAATGGATTGGGCATTTAGTAAAGGCGTTGTTTAATTGTAGGCCTATGTTACGAATGATGAGAACCTTGTGGATGTACAAAGGAATTTTGTGCAAAGGTTTTCCTCTCATGTTATGCTTTCTGTATTTTGATGGGGAAGGGGTCGCCATCGTCTGTTCTAAAGACTAAACACAACTTTGTTTCTTCTGAATTTAAGTTACAATAATTTTATCATAGTCATGGCAATGTAACACTGGAACTAATTGTTGGACGAATTGACTATTCGTAAATGTGGTCAACGGGTCGAGATGGTTAAAACTGACCACCATAGGAGTCACTAGAAAACACTAAATCACAAATAACGAGCAAGCTACAAATCGGTTTGTCGGTGTTAATGCGTGTAAAATAGATCTGGCCAATCTATCAACCGGTCACCAAAACAGCGTCAGCTGCTGCACTTGAATCTAAATCTCCACTCTAGGAACAGTAACAATCTTTCACACCCTCTAGCCACCGAGTTGACGAAAGAGACCCTCCCGTTGATAAGCGCTTTACGACGGGCGAGCCGGGCGTCATCCCATTGCTCGGGGTTAGGACCCTTTAGGAAGTGTCAGGGAAATAATCGTTACTGTTATATTCTCCTTTAGCCAAAACTGTGAAATTAGGGGTGATGTTAACTTGACACGCTCAATTGTTCCAGTCCACTGGCGGGAAAGTTGTAGAGTTTTTTTTTTTGTTTTTTTTTGGTGTGGTTAGTCGGTAGACCCTCTCTAAGCTTTATACAGATCCAAGTGTATTCGGTATCGTTTATAAAACACTCGCGCATTTGTCTTTTCCAGGGAAGACCCTCAAGCGAGTGATGAACTTGAACGGGGTCGCCCCGCTGTTCAGCTCGCAGACACCCAATGGCACGGTGGCCCAACTACCCTGACGCGTCGTTGCACTTTCAGGCGCGGTCCCGGGGAGCTCTCAGCCTAAATCCGAACTCGAAATTCGATTAATCGGTCATATTTACTTAATTTTATCGTCATGTAAGGAAGACTATTTTTATAGTACAGTTTTGTTTTTCGGTTTCTTTGAAGAACCGACACAGTTGGCGGATAGTGTGATTGGGTTGGGAGGGTGGAAGACCGTAAGCTGAGTGCAAAGGCGTAACATTTTGTTTGGTATCACGAGTGTAGTCTCAACAAATGTCATTGGTCAGTCACAAGTAAGCCTCAATATTATGAAAAACTAAAATAAAAATCAGCGTATATTTTGGGAGGATTGCATCATTGGAGGGGTAGGCCTGCTCGAGACTGAGTAGATGTACCGCCCCTTTAAAACTCAAAGTTATAGCTGATTAAAACTAAAGTCAATAATAATTTAACGAGGAAGTGACAGACATCTTGTCAGTAATTGGCTATTTGTAATATATTTGTATTTTTCTTTTCAACTCAGAATTATGAAATATCTCTGTAGGATCTTGTCCTTTGAGTCAAGCATTTTAAATGTTATAATCAACTTAATGATTATTTCAGTCTTTAATTTGACTATTTTTCTTCCAGCTCCCAACTGTCTCCCCTTGAAAAAAAACCCCCAATCCTCCAACATAATGTTTCTCATGTTCACCCTCACTCATAGCTGCCCGCATAAATAATAATTTTGTGTTAGGATTGGAATGTATTCAAGTCAGTCAATCTAGCTTCATAGTATATACAGAGTTAAATTATTCTTTCGAACAATGATCTCCTTACTAACTCTAATAACAACCAGTATCATTCGTCTTGAGTAATTTTTACAAAATCCACATACCAAAATACTGTTGTGTTTATATTGTGGAGCGTGTCTGCTGAATGTCTACGGGGCGTCATGAGGCGAACCACCCGCGCTTGATTACTCTGCTGTCACGGTCTTTCCTCAGCCGATTACCGTTGATTCGTTGAAATTTCCTGATAACTAAGTCATTCAGCGTTTATCTTTGGAACGCGTACCTTCCATTTCAGAGTGAGACAAATGGTGTTTAGGTCATGAATGTATGGACATGTTATTCACTCAAAGTGATTTTGCATAATTTTCAAGAATTTTTAGGCAATACATTTCGCGAGTAAATCAAAACACAGGCCTAGGCCTACATTGTTGCGATAGATCGTTATTCAGTGTTTAATTACACATGAGGTCAATATGGTTATTCCATTATTTTTTTAAAATTGTTATTATTATTGTTATTGTTTTTAAGTCAAATGCTCCTCTTAATCCTTGATGGGTGGAGAGGTAAAATTAGGTCTACTGATTATGTCAGCAAATGTGACTAGATTGTGTCCAATGGGAGTACAGAAGCTGCTTTACGTTGTACTGTACTTGGTTTTGATTTAAAACTGAGTATTAACAAAGTTAGTTCCTCTCTTAGTCTCCAGGGACATCAGCTTCTAAACCCTAATTCATACGATTGCCCATTAGGTTCATATTGTTACAATAGCCCACACACATCGTTGACGTCTGGGATGGAGTCTAACCACTGAGGCCATTCGAGGTCACGGGTTTTATTTATTTCTTCAGACTGACTCGTCATCGCCTCGGTCAACATTATGTTGCCTCGTGGATAGTACAATGCTGCCCAATAGAAGTTAAGAATGAGAATTTGTGGTCATCAATTTAAACAAAACCCACCAATTACACAAACCAAGAAACACCCTCTATAGGACAGTAAATGCCAACTGATTATTAATGAGTACGTAGTCTTAAAAAAGTAAAACATTTATGTATATTTGTTTTTATTCGGTGAACCGGTGTATCATAATTGAATAGGCAATTGTTAATAATGATGACTGTTATTTTGTTTTGCCGTAGTATACTAATAGTGAATAAAGCGCCGCTGTGGTAGGTTGAATTAAACTTTGACTTAAGATTTTAAAACTCGAGTAAACTGTTTACTTTCTAGGGTGTTGTTTCAGCATGACCAGTGTATTTCAATTAAACCACCAGTGTGGATTGGTTTCAATGTAGTTTTCTTAGTAATTGAAACGCTTGTTGTTGACGCGTTGCGAAGTGGAGGAAACTTCCTTTAGGCTGTTGTAGATTCTCACAATACAGAAACAGTAACAACTGCATCTCTGAAACATAAAAAATTAATTCTGGCTTCTCTTTTCTTTCTTTATGAAGTTAGATGTTGTTGGTTTCTATACTTGAATCGTTGTCATCGAAGGGAATGGCTGTTCTTCCTTTATTCCGACAATTCTTCAATGATGCTCGTACTCTTAAAGTGGCGGATTTTCCCCCTGCACCTAAACTTGTTGTATGAGTTGTAGATGGAGAAGAAATCTAGCCTAATCCCCTGGCCCCAGTTGGTCCAGCCGGTTGTGACGGGGCCCGTGCGTGTGTATACAGTTGGGTGGCGATAGGAGAGTGTGTTAAAAGCAACTTATCTGGCTGAAGTATGCAGACTGCAGATTTTATAACAACGTGATGATAGGGATTGCTGGTTAGTGTTAAATTGAAGCCCAACTCCGGTGACTGGTGCATTTAGCGAGCCGCCCTCCCTGCCGCCGCCCTGATAGTCGACTCGGAACACGGCCGTGTGGCAAGACAAGTTGTAGATGAGGCACACCAGGCTCTTAGGACTCTATTTACACTCCTCAGTTTTTATGTCGTAAATCCGTTATTGCAACCAGTGGAGATTTCACCACGTGAGGTCTGCTCTAAACATTTACCTTCATGGAGCTGATTTAAAAGACGAAATCGTAGCCATACATTAAGCCATTTACATAACTGTGATATTTTAACAAACTGTCAAAGTTTTACATGTTTTTCTTCCTGCATGCCTGCTATATCAGCAGAGACTCGCATCTTCGATTGGATGCTACAGTTCTCTTGTGCACAGACAGGCGTTAGTTCTCAATCTTCCCAGCTGTCATCAAGCTTGTCCGGAAATGTTCACGCTGCCATTTGACGCCAACATCATTTCGATTCGACTTCCTTTTGGAGTAAGCTCAGTTTCTACGTGCCGTATACACATAAGCAGATGATAGCTGGATGAAGTCAACTGACTGAATTATTTTAAGAAGTTTCTTTTATTGTTAAAGAATGTGTGCTTTACCAGCAGGAGTTGCGTATCGTTAACTTGGCTCTAGCTGAGCTAAACTTCTTTGCGTCAACTTTGGAAAAACTTCATCTCACTAGATTTTTGTCAAGCACAAATCTTCTCGTCAACTGCTGCAGTTTTTCTTTAACTTTCCATTTCAGAGATTGTTCTTTTTGGAATCTTGTCATGATTGCATTTGTGTAATCGGATATTAATGAGGTATAAACACAGTGTTAGTGGTCAGACGAAGGTTGTGTTGTATATTCGTCCACCAATTTAGATGAACAATTTCTGAAATTGTTTAATTACGAGCTGCAACACTTGGTTTACTTATCAGAAACTTGATTCCGAACAGTAAGTTTGTTGATCTCTGAAGCGACAACAATTTGTTTGGAAATGGAATGAGAAGTTTCTTGAGTTAGGACTCGGTCCAGGTGGTTCGATTAGTTCGTCATTGTGTCCTTCGCTTATATACGGGCCGTCTCGGATCATGGAGCGGGAACAACCCAGCAAGCCACCTAAGTCCGCACTATCTAGCCGGGCTAATGCTTTCTCTATCGATTCGCTCATGTCTAGATGTAACACCATAAGATCAAGCACAACTGAAGGCGAGCATCACGCAATACTCAACAACACAGGTAACTTCATTTTTTGTTTCTTAGAAACTCTTTCTATTGTTTCAGAGTAAAACTTTTTCTGTGTCCAAATACCGCGCTATTGAGGCCTACAAGAGTAAAACTTGCCATTTTTTGTTGTATATCTAGCAACCTTACAAAAATGTTAACTGTGCTTTCATTTTAAACACAGATAATTACTTTTGGCTTTCCATTTTGGAAAGTATTGTTAATGTCATGTATACATATTGTCATGAATCTCGGTATTGTTGAGAGAAACCTGGTTTCTTAAACATTATTAATGCAAAACAGTCAAGTTAATGGCCTGACGTTTCGACCCAGGCACTAGCAGTCTTTCTCGAAGGCTGAATGACAACACAACACATTATTATTATAACAAATGACTTTGTGAAATTGTTGAGTCTTATGGGGTATTTGCAAGAACAAAAGCTTAATTTCGATTTTGCTCATTCAGGTTTTTTTCCAGACAACATGACAGCATGCTGGTACCGAAGCATTTTCACAAGCATTACCAGAGTTGGATCTGGCAATTATCTAGTCTAACCTGTATTTGGTTACTGAACGCAGTTTATTTGTGCCACTAAACTGTATCCAGTGTATATTCTGTTTATTGGTTAAATGTCTCATAAATGATGTTAACTTTCAGAAAGATTTTTAATAAAAAGCTCGAAACCATTGTTATTGTGTAAAGAAGACCGAAGAAAGCCATGGTGTGCGAAATTTGTGATCTTACACTTTTCATTTAATCTTGTTTTTATCAAGTAAGGTTGAATAATGAAGCATTTCGCGATCTCTTTTAGTATTGTTTGAGGCAAAAGTTTCAAGTTGTACATTTCCAAAACGCGAAAGAGAGTTTGTAAGAGAGAAATCTCTCTGTTAATTGGACATCAATCATGATATGGCTATCCGATCCAATGAGAGTGCAATTATGGTCACATCGATGCGTATAATGACTTATATTGTTAGTCCTCGATTCGTCCAATTTGCCTTCTTTCGCTCAGGGCATCACATCATCAAAGTCTGTCCCCTTAGTGACATGAAGTACCCTTTGTTGGGCTTTGGTGAACCGCTAAGGGGCAGTGTAACCTTTTTGACCGTTCTTTAGGTACTAGAAACCCACTTGGTTACCCTGACTGTACTGGGTGGGTGCTGACATCCGTAAGTAACCAATTTCATCGGCTGGGTTGTCTTGCGGTTGGTGTGCTTTGCTGTTTATGGGCATTGGTTTAAACCAAAACACAACCATTGATACCAGTCCCCCCCCCCTTCAAAAAATATAAAGTTAAGTGTTTGTTGGTTTTATAAAAAAACATTTGCTCCTTCGTTTATTTACACGAGACGGTTGGATTAGTTATTGCCAAGTTCAACTGATTGCCAATGAACTATCAAGTAATGTATATATGAGCGTACACTCAATGATCTCCCAAATAAGATATTCTATGGAGCTATGATGACCGTCCTTTAATTTGTTGGTTACAGTACTTCAACTTGAGGACAAAACACAATAACTTGTATTAAAATAATACAGTTGAACACAATTATATTTGTCAACAAAGTATGAGATTTTGAAGCGACAACTGACATTATTTATTTACACTATATTCAATACATAGATTTCCAGCCAGCGGCATCTTTCAACTGTTGTCAACACAAAACTAGTCTGCCGAGTCGACAACATTCGGCCAGCAACACCAGTACAACGGCCCAATCACACCGTCCCTCGCTCTCCCTTGCCCCACTACCTCCTCGCCCCTCAGACACTGACTGCACGGGTCAATTGACTATCTCACCTAGTTTAGATGTCACTAGTAACCATTGTTGTGAGGGAGAGAGTGGGGTGGATGGGTATGAGATGGCGGCCGTGCGGTGCCGGCTAGAAACCAAAGAGCTTTGGGAAAAATTCCACGATCTTGGCACTGAGATGATCATAACGAAAACCGGCAGGTACGCTTTGTTCCAGATGAAAAATATTCGTTTTATCACACTTCCAGCTGTACACCCTAACACTTATGTTTTATCCCAGTTGCAGATAATTAACATCACCTAATTTATCTCTGATAAGATTGATCTAAATTATTGCTTTTCAGGCGAATGTTTCCCACCGTTCGTGTTTCCTTCAGTGGTTTAAGTCTGGACGCTCGCTATATTGTCATGCTGGACATTGTACCTCTAGACAATAAAAGATACAGGTAAAATATATGAAGTCCTATCACTTTTTAGCCAGGGATGCAGGGTGACTGATGACACTTACTAGACGAGTATAGTGTCTTGCTGGATCAGATTCTTGGGATGGGGAGGGGAGTTCTTCTTATCGACATATTAAAGTGACGGCGCCGTTTGACCAGTGACATGGGCAGGCTTTATCCAATTGCATAAAAACCATGTTGCTGAAAATTGGCAAATGCAATCCTCGTGCAATCCACGCCCCTTTACATAAGAATAATGGCAAGAGGGCTATTTCGTGACCCCATGCTTTAGAGGGTAAAAAGCTGAATAGTGACAAATGTTTTTTTTTTTTACTCCTTTTATAAGAAGGTATAAGCCGAATATTGGTAAATGGGGGTATTTGTTACACTTGTAGAAGGTAAAGCCGAATAGTGACAAATGTGCTATATAAGAAGATCTAAAGCCAACCAATTGCTAGAATGTTATTTCTTGACCATTGCCTTCACCTTAACTCTGTATATAGAGCCCAATATTGGCAAGTGTTCATCAACGACTTTGTTTAAAGTTTGTATCGTACTTCGATGCCACTTTTCTACGGAGCCCGGGACGTGACATGCCGGAAAAGTATCGTTTAATTGCGGAAATAATTTCCCAAACTTTTGTTTCCTCGTCAATTCCTAAATTTGTTTTCTCGCCGAAATATTTTCCCAAATTTGTTTTCTCGTGGAAATAATGTTTTTCCGAGCACGGAGAAGAAACTCTACATTTTGTTACGCAACAAATGACGTCAGATGCTTGGGCTTCCCTACGATGTGTTGTCTTGTGGCAACAAGAAAGTTATCTCGTGTGAACGAAATATTAAAATTATCTTCTCGGGAAAACAAATTTAGGAACATTGTTTCCGCGAGAAAACGCCCCCCCGGTAATCACCTCTCGGGCTTCTTACATACTTTTCACATTACTCTTTAGATATGCTTATCATCGATCTTCCTGGTTGGTAGCCGGCAAAGCAGATCCTCTTTTGCCTGCGAGGCTGTACGTTCATCCTGATTCACCATTTAGTGGAGACCAGCTGCAACGGCAAATGGTGTCATTTGAGAAAGTGAAACTAACCAATAATGAGTTGGATCAACACGGCCATGTAAGTTACCCATAATACAAAGTGTCCTTCTAAAGCAAATTACAATTTAAATTGAAGCTATTAAAGGATAGTCTTGACTTATTTTGATCAATAAAACAACACATCGGACGTGGTGTTTTTGGCTTTCAAGCATAATGAAGGGGGGGGATGTAAAACAACAATATGGGTCGATCATTCATTTCTATAAAATAAATGGTAGCAAAGTGGTTGGAAAAGGAAAATTGTCTTCACAAACTCCTTCATCCCAAGATATGTTGACAGCTTGTCAGTGTTTAACATGTAGAGTAATTACTTATACAGTGATAAATTCCAGTGCCGTCTTAAGCAGTTCATAGATCACATAGAGAAGCGGTTGGTCTAGCTTCCCGTCCGGTGTTACATTCAATATTGCACACCCACTCTTCAATCAAGACGGTGATGACAGCTCTTGCGAATGTCTCAATGTTCTCCACTCTCCTAGATATTGGCGTGGTTAAGGATTATACATTAACAAGACATTTCTCAGTGACAACCTAGGCGCCTTAGGTCCTTGAGACTCCCTATTTGAAGCAGACGAGAATGTCATTCCTCATTCAAGATACGCGCCATCCTAACGACATCTCACACTATCATTCCTGCCTTTGCTTGTTTTAACTTTCGCGTTGATGTCAAAGGTCATGCGCAATTGAGAGACGGCCGTAAATATCAGAGTGATGAGTGATTGCGCCCTCAACGTACATCCGACCCACAGTTCTAGGCATTCAGTTACTTGGAGTCATCCCTGTGAATCAGGAAATTTATAAAGTCATAAATTGTTCTCTGAGAAAGTCGTCTTCCCATTTATTATCCCAGAAATTTGATAATTGTAAACAGATTTCTGTTGACACTTCGGTCGCCATTTCCGGATATCCTTCAAGCCTCAGAATATGCATTTTTTTTCTTTTTGACCTGATCATTTCCACTCAACACATTAAGAAGTAGAAACTAAAATAAAAAACCACAGACTCTCTATTTGTTTAATTGGTGGTTGGAATGGCTGTTAAGTTAACTTACTAACCATTTATTACGTTGCTATTGGTCAGTTGACGGGCACTATTGTCATCTTTCAATAGGTTGTCATGCAATTATTGTATATGTACATGTGACATGTTTTATTCTCTAGGCAGTGAAAACGCCCATTGCTATTGATTGACTTTAATGAGGTCGTCCCCTGATCGACCTACACCATAGACTGGTCCCCTGTCTTTATCCGCAAGGATAAAGATAGATACTGGTCTTAAAGCCCAGTGATTTCATTGGATACATCACGTAGCGTTGTTTTGTTCTGCGAGTGTCCGTGTGAAATGAATGCTAGGTCAAAGGTACGTTTGCCAACATCCGGTCTGGCTGGTATATGGCGTTATTCACGCGCCTCGAAGTGTGACGTCAGATGTTCGGGCTACCTACACCACTGATTCGTGTTTTCTAATTTGTATTCCTTTTAGATCATACTGAACTCAATGCATCGATATCAACCTCGCGTCCACATCACCAAGAGATCAGAGCCATGTTGCACGCCTACAACGCCCTCTTTGGCAACATTCAGTAGCAGTGAATTGCGAAGTTTCGAATTTCCAGAGACTGTATTTACTGCTGTTACTGCGTATCAGAACCAGTTGGTGAGAAGTAGTGAAAGGATAGACATTCAAAATATCTTTCGATTGCAAAGCTCACATTTATATCTCAAATAAAATCAAGCTTAAAGATATCCATTAAAACAAGGTAATTTGAAAGCAATATTTCAGAAGTCGCTTCTAGAAATAAAGATATTTCTAGTAGTCCTTATGTATGAAAAAAAGCATCATTTTAAAAACAAAGATGATGAAGCAATATGAAGAACCCCGAGGTTCTCATCAGTGGTGTAACTAAGGGGGTGGGGTGGGGGGGGACACGTCCCCCAATTGATATCCGTGCCCCTTCCGTTTGAAATCTGGACTTTTGAGATTAAAAAATTACCCTAATAGAAATAAAAGTGTTATGCGCTTTTATGCAGTATTTTCATTGCTTTTAAAATTATTTTCTTATTACACTTTGACAATGTCTTTGTTTTTACCTCCATAGCAGATTAACCAAAATATTAAATAACATAGTTTCGGCGTTGGTTCTCATTATTTGACTGTGATTTTGTTTATTTCCACAGATCACAAGGCTAAAGATTGACAGTAATCCATTTGCCAAGGGCTTTCGAGATTCTTCAAGACTATCTGATTTCGAAAGGTATTCCAAAATGCATTTCGTTTGCGATTTTGTTGACTCTAAGCTGCCACTTTATTTACAATGATCAAATTTAAATTCGTCATAAGCAATCTTTAATGAATATTTTGTAAATCAGAACTGTCACATTAGCTTGGTTTATCTCTTAAAGACCAAGAATGTCACTTTAATAGAGGCAAACATCTTTGTTATCATGTACTCCATTACACTTCACCATGACGTTGTAGCTGTCAGATAGTCTTGTCGGGACTGGTGAAGATACGAGCATCTTAAAACTTCACTTATGGAGAAAGGGTTGACTAATATAAAGTGTCAAACTCCAAGTAATGGAGATGTACGAATTTCAATCTATTTGGAACGAATAAACAACACATTAAAGGGAGTTTATACCTTTGGTAATTACTCAAAAAATTAATGACCATAGCAACTAACTTGGTAAAGAGCACCGGAGAGCTGTGGTGTATAGTTTTAGAGAAAGGGGCAATAATCTCAAAGCACACAATTCTATGCAACTAGGGTATTTTTTCTTTCCTTAATGTTTTGGAAACTTCGATGACCCATTGAGCCCACATTTTCACAGGCTTGTTATTTTATGCATATGTTAGGATGATAATAATATCAAGTTAGGATACTGGTCTTTGACGATTACCAAAGGTATACCCTGCCTTTTGTTGTTTACTTGGCAGCTAAATTTCATTTCTTGTTTTGTTTTTAACATAAAGCAGGGAAAGGCTGGAGACGCTCATTCAGGAGCACACCTACGCACGGTCGCCTATTCGGCAACAAGAAGGTGGCATAATAAAAGGACTTGATGACAGATTTGGGTCACCGTTTGGGGGCGCTGTTATGGCACAACATTCCGTTGAACCCCGCGAAGTTCCCTTCGCCTCATTTACAAACCAGTTCCCAACAGCTATGGGCGAATTTTCAAGAAGTGAGTAAAAGTTAAATTAGTGACAGCTCGTAGTTGTTCCAAATAATGAGTATTTTTTGCCTGGTCCGCTTTCACTGTACATGTGTAGTACGTTTTTCGACACGAAGTCCATCCAATTTTAAGATAGCGGTGACACTACATGTCTTTTGCACTTACAGATTGTTAAATCATGATGATCTACGTTTGAATGTGTGGTTTTTGTTTTTTGTTTTTTTCACAGCAATCGGCGCCTGGAGTGGAATCCCTCTACCTCCCCTCACACCGGCAAATCTTTCATTGTACCCTGTGTACCCAATGTTACAGTCTGCCCTACACACTGATACAAGCATGAGCTCTTCGTCTGTGGGACGTTCCATCCACACAGACGGGTGGTTTCCAGTGTCTCATACCTTGGCATTTCGAGACTCTCATCGATACCATAAGCATCTTGCCATAGGACCATATCCGTCTGCAAAAACGACTCGAAATACGACTAACAAGCTAATACCAGCGCCCTCCCTCGTCCGATGAGTCAAATAAATTCAACCCTGTCAGTGTTTGGTAAACAAAACAAACAGCTATTGATCTTTTGATCAATCTTATTGGTTCTTTCTTCTTTATCGAATGACAAAAAAGCTTCTTTTGGCTGCATTTCTGTGAACGAAGTATTATACATTTTCTCAACTCGTAGATATATTTGTTTTAAATTGTGTAAGTTTGTTTTGGTTTTCAAAAACAAGCCTGGACTGACGTCACCTGATTGGGATAACTAACTTTTACAGAATTATACTGTGGATTCGATTCCCACCTGAGCCACTGAATGTGTTTTCATTGTCTGAGGAAAACAATGTCTTTCTATGTATGATAAAGTCATTTCTTATGATATGATGTTTCACTTGGAACTTAATGTTTCTGACGTTCTGATATTTCTCGATACATGCATGGAGCTATTGTGTATGGCTGGAGTTCCATTATGTCCAAATCTAATTTACATTTTACTGGAGATCGGGAAGTGGGATGCTTGAAGGAGACGCAATACTCTACATTTAATCAGTATTTCTGAAAGCCTCTGTAGGAGATTGCAATACTAATCAGATGAAGACAATAACATAAACGTTAACTATTGTGCGAACAACACTGCTTTCTTGAATGGCAGAATGGTGCCGATCGGTACGGATAGGGTCATGAGGGTTTTAACGAGTCACCATTAGTCGTTGAATTACTTTGAACTAAAACCAGTATAGAGTTCTACATACCACTCAGTACTCCATTGTGATTGGATTCTCGACGGACATTCCAGCCTTCGGCTGAGTATTCGCTGCAATATTCAACTGTCACACAACAAGTTGTTTCAAAAACACGTTGAAAAATCTATCATGTCAATTTGTTGGGTGTATTGATAGGTAATTGCCATGGCTACGGCAGGTTCAATCAGCAAGATAACGATAGTTTTTATTTCTTAAAAGGTATTTTTTAAAATTTGATGTTGAGAATGACGGGATTGTAAACAGAGTACCCTAGGCCCACACTAGATATTATATATACCGTTTTGCAAAAATGCTTAGGATTATATTGTAATATTGGAGTCTTTTAGCATAACAATAGATCAAGATGGACGATGTTCTGAGCATTATGTAATCGTTTCTTATAAGGAGTTTACCGTTCTGCTTCCGATGAGAGCATATGCCAACTATGCGTCCTGCATCGGCTTCATATCGATTAAAGTCGGTTTGTATGATGAAAGACGGTTGACTCAAGACAAACACAACCTTACACGGGACAGCACCATGTACATAACTTCTCATGCATAAGGTGTTAGAACTAGAATAAAAATTCAAGATGGCGACGTAGATGGTCTTGACTCCTTTTAGTGAGAACAACCGTGTTTTAGGATCAAATGCGGGTGATTCACCTGTGAGCGGATGACTGAACATGGGGTAAGCTTAATCTTAAAATTGTGGGCTGAATTTTGTATAATGAGCAATAGTATACTACGTGTTAAAGTTTTAAGGTATAATAGCTGACATTGAAAATTAACAAGAACTAATAAACCATTTCTGGTATTGCTGGATGTACTCCAAGCATTATTCTACGATGCTGTATATTTAATTTGCGGTAGCACCACGTATAGATTCTACTTTGATGAGTGTGTAGATTTCTACGATGTTGTTATTACCAAACCGATTTGCCAAACTCTTAATAGTTTTTAGTTCTTAGTTCCCTTTTGCAACTTGTCGCTGCCGTTACCCACTAAGAATACATTTTGAGGAGCGTTTTAATTTTGGGTGTGTTTTCGGGGGGGGGGACCCTATTAGTTTTCATCTGAAAGGTCACTTTTTACGAAGTTCGTAATCCAGCAGAGAAGTGCCATTCGCTTGAAATAATGTCATAATAGAGGAATAGCATTTCAAGTCCCCTTTACTTCCCCAGGGAAAAGTTCAAATCAATTAATAACACAAGTATGTGTTTGCCTGTTTGTTTGTTAATTCGTTTTTCTTTTTTCCTAATGCGCCGCGAGCGTCGAAAGACGGAACGTGCGCTATATAAGTATCCACTATTATTGTTATTACAAGGCAAATTGATTCGCTTGGCTTATACCCTAAGCAGTTAAAGAGCACAAGATATTCACATTAGAAAATGTATATAATAAGCTGTTTAGGAACAGTTCTTATAATAGCAACATGGTCGATTAGGATTAGGGTTAGGATTAGGATTAGTGAACTCTTGGAAGGGACTAATAAGGGTCAAATGGTTTGGTTTAGCCCTATAGCTAGTCCGTATAGGCTTCTAGGAGAAGTTCGTTGTAAGATTGATTGATATTAGAATGGTGGGGTTGATTCACTTCTGAATCCAATAATAACGGACTTGAGAGCTGATGTTATTCTTGCGTTTTCTAGCGCCCTCTTTTGAGTGTCCAATAATGTTTGTGCACTACGATTTTACAATATCAAATCGGTTAGCATGAAATCACTCATTAATTCTCATGCCAAATGAATTATACATGACCGTG
The DNA here is from genome assembly GCA_023634235.1 of Pisaster brevispinus. Lineage (NCBI taxonomy): Eukaryota > Metazoa > Echinodermata > Asteroidea > Forcipulatida > Asteriidae > Pisaster > Pisaster brevispinus. Next base: position 414,208 of record JAMKCF010000008.1, on the reverse strand, counting down.
GGCTAATTTGGATGCTGACTTGTGTAATGTTTCCATGCGCTGTGTATACCAAATGCCGTTATAGTTTAATAATAGTAAAACCATGGTGGAGATCACTCTGATGGCATTGTTATTTAGACTCTGCAATGAATCTAACTGTCGTTATATCATTACTGAAATTGAGATGTGAAACAGTAAAAATTAGCCACAAATATCAGATTCCCGCATAATGATTTCTTTCAACTATGAATCTATTGTTATCCCCCGTATGCAGAGTTCAGGGCTGTGTTTTGGTGACTCTTGTCAGAAATAAGTTCCTGACGTAAAATCCACTGACCAGAAACGATTTGCTATAGCTACACGAAAGCTAGTCGGTAACCAGAAACAGTTCAAAACTAAAAGATGAAAACTTACATGTTCTCAAAATTTTCACACAATGGAACTTACGCTACATATTTGTATTACCATTATTAGGTTCAAAAAGGGAATTTTAAAAATAAATTCAGACTTTTTTTCCAGTTTGTAAACTCTGCAATTTTGAAACCAAGCCTCACTGATCATGAGCCAACAACTCAATTTGGTTTTGTTAGAGCAGCTGGCCTCTGCAGCTAACTTCTGAAAAACAAAAAAGACCAGAAACATCCCTGCACACACTCAATCGCGCAAAGAAACAACAATACCTGTACAGTTTCACACGTATGATTATTTTAATTGCAATATACCGAGTATTTTAACGACAATTTCCCCAGCAAAAATTACAAATTTACCCACCGTCTCATTACGCAGATCCCCTAAGCCCTTTGCCCATAGGACGATCAGAGGAAACGGACAGACTTCACCGCAGACTCCCTCCACGCTTGGTGTCTGTGTCAACTGGTACATCAAAATACTACGTCGGAACGCTGTCATTGGACTCGTGTACATTTTAGTTGGATTCTCGTTGATTTCTACCATCACATTCTGGTCTTTTATAAGCCATGTCGTCGCTTTAGAATCAAGAAGTGGTAAGTTTAGATTCTTCTTTTTTGGTCATTGTTACATAAAGAATATATACTTCAAACTGTTTGGATTATTAACACTTCAAGTAATAAACAACAAAGGAAACTGGCTGTGTAAATTCTAAACAATTTGGGTTTGTTCAAACCCAAACTATTTAAAATTGTCTGAGATTATCAAATTGGCTACACAAAGTGCTCCAGCAGGCAAACTATTAGCTATCTTGGAATTTAATTTCTGATATTCGTTTTAAAATCCAATCTACAAACACTATAAAAAATTGCTCGATATCCCTGTTGAAAGTAAGAGTAAGTTTTATGTAGGCCTAACTGATTTACCTTTCTTGATAAACAGTAGATACTCGAGCAGCTGAGGTACAAAGCAAGAATTTCTCTAACTTGACACCCTCCACTGCTGAGCAGCATTCTCTACACTGGCATGATGTCGTAGGGCATCTGAATGTGGAAGAGTTGTTTGCAATAAAACCAGCCAATCAGAAAGAGACTGCCGACAAAAGCTCTGCACGTAAGTTGGAATCTGCTCCGAAGGCATCGGAAGTAGCCAGCACTAATACAGGTGATCTCACTTTTACAAAGGTCGTTTAAGCGATGGTTCACGTGCTACCTCGATCGAAAATATATCATGACCAAAAGCAACACTTTCAAAAATGATCTCTTATTTGATCCATTTTGAGGATCTCATTAATAGGAGATGAATGTTTCTTAACATCGACTGTAGTCCAAAGTCGTAATGTAAATTGAGTTTGTAAACTTCGTTTATTTTTCAGAAAATGACAGACCATTTTTCATAACTAAGAATAATCCGCCTCAAGTCGTGTGTCCTGAGTTGGTCATCCCTGGCTTAAGTAAGTTGTCTACAACCTTGTTTTAATATTCTGTGTCACCTTTTATAAACGTGTATTTCCTGATTATTGCAACCAAACAGCGTTCCCATCCTCAGATTTTTTCTTGGGGGATCTTTTGTTGAACGCTATAATCGTCTTCATGTCGGTATCTTAGGACCTGTAGATAACGCGTTAGACACTGACGAAAATTCCTGGTTTGATTTTAAATAACGGCTAAAAAGGACTTTTTCCATTGACATAAATAGTTGTAAATTTTGTTTTAGGTTTTAAAAAAGAGTTTCTTTTTTCCCCAACAGTTGAGGTGAAAGCACTCGATCTCAAAGACCTGAGCATGGATCAGTCTGAACTATTTGTTTTAGGTGATCAAATAAAACAGACGAAGAACTCCACCGAAGAGGGAAATCGTCGATTAGAAAAATACAACTTGACCAACGTCAGGAAACCTATCATGGACAGCATGTCTCAACTAGCAGTGAAGATTGGGAACTATTCCTGGTTTCCAGGAGGCCATTGGAAGCCGACCAATTGCCTACCGAGATGGAAGGTATGGCGGTATTGTACTTACAAAGGTGGTTGTCTTGAGAGAGGGTTATGTAGTTGAGACACATTCTCTGTCATCTTGGCAATTATTGTTTACTTCAAAAGGGAAAAAAGAAGAGAAAACAACAACCAAAAAGGCAACCAATGTTTCTTTGAAATTCATGCTTTTTCAGGTTGCAATCGTAATTCCCTACAGGAATCGTTCCTACCACCTTCCTATTGTCCTCAAGTATCTAACACCGATGCTACGTCGACAACTTCTGGAATTTGCTTTCTACGTTGTTGAACAGGTACAAATTAAAATATTACAGGCGAACATGTTTGTCATTTGTTTTATATTTGATTAAATTCTGGAAACAAAAGTAATTGAATATAGTCAACCACTTTTGAAAATGGCCAACATACTTTTGAAGCAATCCGAAATCGTTGTTGGATAATAGTGAGTATACGTAATCAGTTTTCAATTGGTGTCAAGTTGTTTAATGCTGTTGGTGATGATTGTTGTTTGTTTGTACGGTACACCTCGTTTTCATTTCGAATGATGCAATTTCACAACTCCTAACTGATCCGTTACCTTCCTGTTGTTGTTTATCAGAATAATTCCTTGGCGTTCAACCGTGCTTTGTTGATGAATGTTGGCTTTCTGGAATCTTTGAATTTCTCCAAATGGGATTGTTTTATATTTCACGATGTTGATCATGTACCTCTGAGTGATTTCAACTACTATGGATGTAGTGGGATGCCTAGGCATTTCCTCAGCGGTGCAGATCGATGGAATTATAAGTAAGTTATTGCAGCAAAGAAGTTGTCTCAAGAAGTTGTTTTAACAAGTGTTATTTGGTTTGTTAAAATGGATCTGTAGATTGTATAGCGTACTCCTTTATTGTAAAGCGCTTAGAGAATTAAGTGTTAATTATTATGCGCTCTATAAATCGAAAGTTATTATTATTATTATCTTGCCTTGACAGCTAAATTGACTTTCATTAATTAGTACAAATTACCAATTTAGTCAAGTATGAGGAAAAATAAAAAGAAATTTAGAGTGATAGTAATCGTTGTTCTTTGAAGATGTCATTGTCAAGTATAGATACTTAAAGTAAATAAAATATTCAACAACGTAAACAAGACAGCTAAATCAAAACAATAACGTACATTTGAACAATCTCCAAGCTGGACTCTTTTCAGCTATATTAAAGTTCATTTCGTAACATTTAAACATAGAATAAACAGGCAGGAATAACAACTTTGACATTCTCAACCTTACAGGTTACCGTATACAACTTTCTTTGGCGCAGTTACCGGTTTCACAACGGGGAATATTCGTAAAATTAACGGTTTCCCTAATGTGTACTGGGGCTGGGGAGGTGAAGATGATGAAATCATGGCACGAGTCAAAGAGGCAAATCTTCCTTTTTCCCGTCCCCAGGGGCCGACTGGTTTTTACAACGTCATTAAACATCATCATAAGAGCGCGCCAAAGATGAAAGAGAGGTTTGTGTTTATATCTGTCTGTTTAACTTTACTTTTCATCCAAATTGACCTTTTTCACTTTCGAAATACTCGTATGTATTCCAAATGATCTGCTGTGTTATGGAACATTTGTTGACATTTTTTCCGCCAAATTGTTTCCACACAGATTGAAACTCTTAAGTAGCTTCAAACAGCGCCACAAAACGGATGGTTTGAGCAATATTAGATATCAGAAACCACATGCTGAGTTCCATCTACTCTACACGAACATCTTAGTAGACATTCAGAAGTTGCCTTACGGTAACCAACAACGACCAGCACCCCCTGCAAAGCAGCAATTGAAAGATGACAAAGTACAACCTGGTGACAAGCTGAAAGAAGCTAAGAAAGCTGTTGAACATGGTTATGTGAATGAAAAGGTTCAACCTCAGAAAAGAAACATTATAGCTAAACCTGCAACAGAACAAAAACCTAGAAGAAGACAATGAGAAACAGACGCAGTCTTCGAGACATTAAAAAATAGTTTGATTTGAACGGACCGTCGCACAGTGGACCAGCCTATTTCCAAGGTCAAACTGCGTTAAAGTTGCAAAATAGGCAAATATTCGTTGTTTCAAAAATCAATCTCCTATTTAGTTCATGCTTCCAATGGTCCAGAGGTGTACATAAAAAGATTCAATGACAAAAGATCTTTAAGATCGTATTGTCACAAAAATGGTACGCGACGGAAATCGTTACACTTAACAAGTAATTTAACTTGCTGCTCTGAGCAGTACCCTCAAAAGCTGTTTACAGTGTATATTTTATAAAAATTAAATTAATAACAGTTTGATTTATATTTACTATTTGAGAAATCACATAAAACGCCTTAAATTGTCATTGTTTTATCAGGTGCATAAAAATATGTATCCCCGCCGATTTCCGCTTTAGTTCTCTTTGCACTTTTTCTAGAAGCCTGAACCTTCAGAAACAGTCTAAAACCAAATTTAACTTATTGCGACTTTGGAAGTTATTTACTTTTGAAGTGTGTGTGTGTGTGGGGGGGGGGGGGTGTATGCGAAACACCTGTTTTGACTCATCCGCCCATACTAACTTGTGCGTGTGTAAGGTTGTGTTTCTGTGAGGTTTCTACTTCAGCATCAAATAATAATATCAGTCCCTGTGTAAAGGCTTGACCATCCTGTACTCAGAGTTGTTTTAAGATGGAAAATCTGTTCTAAATCAAACTTTTAAAACTGCCAGTGATTGTTAACTGTGATCCAGTGATGAGATAAACACGCTAATCCGAACAGCGTAAACGCATTTACCGTTCTCAGTCGTCTTCAGTTAAGTATATATTAACGTAGTATCGAGACCGATAGTTTCATGATTATTTAGTGCAGTATGGCAGAATGGTATTATTTGGGCGCAGTTTGACCTTGATCTGGCCCACTGTGCAATGTACGAGATTCAAAATTCACCATTTGACTGAAGAGTGTTTCAATCATGGCATATTCTAAGTGTTTGATTGTGTTTGAGTTAACCATTCCGACAGGAGGTCAAAGTTTGTATTTGGTGTTGTCATAATGGATCTAATTGTATTGCTTTCACTAACAGTTGTAATTGCGTTGTTTTCTTGACAACGAAATTCCCTTCGTTTTAGTGAGAAACAACGAATACGGCATTCCATAATGTCGAGGTGAAGTAAACTTTGTGCATGTGACTGAAGTGTGTAAGAGAATTATAACAAAATGTACATCTTTTGGGGATCAAATTAGGCCTATATTGTATAATTGACAACATATTGTAGTAATCTGATACAAATAAAACTTGTTGAGTAAAGATTTTCAAAACTAAATGAAGTAAAATCGTCGAAATTTATTTCTGGAAACGTATAGTCGAGGCATAAGTTAGCAACGCGTGACCTATAGGAGACCACACACCGGACCAGTCCACCAGTCCATCCATAATACCTGCTGAAATAATAAATGGTGTTATACATCCAAAAGATCTTCAAACTGGGTGTCATTTAAACATGGCCCAACATGCAACATGCTTGCTTTGCTGAACCCAAACCCTTCTCAAATGTTAAACAGATGTACATGTATTGAGGCCCTCTACACCCTTCGACACCTCCTTAGCATGGCCAAGAGTCCCCCATATCCTAATCCCATATAATACCAAATCCCAATATTTGGCACTGATGAGAGCCCTTGAACAGTCTGCGGAGAAGCAAACACATCCAATGGCCCAATGGAAACCCCCCATGTATGGGAAATTAAAATGAGGGTGAAGGAGGTTGATTCAAAAGAGGGGGCTATCAGAAAAAGTTTGTACACAGTTCGCCGTGGAGGTGGGAGGGACAGAATCTCAGGGAGTCAGAATCTCCCTGCCAAACCGGCGTGTAGCCTTAATACGCTGGACAATCTGAAAAGTCGGTGCTTCGGGTGCTTGGACTGGACTATTCTCAAAGAAGTACAACAGACAGTCTTTTCGAGGCTTCTAAGAATGACTGTCGAGCAGTTGTGTTGCATTGTAGAGATGCTTAACGGGATTGCTTCAGGAAAATTCATCTGCATATACGACAAGGGAAGGGCTTTTTCTTAGCCTTACGAACGCCGTTGGGTTGTTGGGCAGCTCCTGTTCTAGCCTTTAGTCAAGGTGCACACGGCGCGCGGCGACACCCCCAGATGTCACGCACGAAAAAAGACTAGCACGAGCAGCAAAGCCGCGAATTGCCTTTACCAACTCGTTTAGCTAATCAATTATTCATGATCATGATTTTGTTTAAACCAATCACTGTCAGCTAGATATTTGACTCTTTTATATTTAGATGGGTAATACCGTCTGCTTGCAAATGTTTGTTTTAATTTTAATAATAGGACGATTTGAAAATATTGAGCCAGTATTAGGCGAACATAGGCCTGGCTATGCAAGATCATGCATTTGGTGAGGTAGGTATCGTCGTGTCCGTGTGATTGAAAACCACCTGTGGGGAGATTAACAAATAAATATCTACGTTCCAATACATTTCTAACATCATGACACTGCTGTGGCTCAAATTCACCGAAATTTTTTATTTTGAGCAGCAAAAGCGTATGCTTTGCTGAAACAATTTGTCGTCGATACTGGTGTGGTAGTGGGCACGGGTGGTCGTCATCTTGCTAATAATTTGCATCAAATGTTCATGTGACGTCATGCAAGTAATTGTGTCTTTTTATTGGCCAACAACATAGCGAGCTAAGGCATTATGCATTACATTTCTCCTACCAAAAATTGGTAGCAAAATATAAAGAAAAACATAAAGCCCTAACGGGTTAGTAAAGGCGCTTCGCAGCTTAGCCGCTCGCGCTGGTCTTTTTTCGTGCGTGATATCGGGGGGGGGGGGGGGTTGCCACGTGCGCCTTGACTAAAGGGTCCTGGAGACGTAGCCAGAAACGTCCCTTTAGACCGACTCCACTTGGAGACAGACGCACCCTATCACCCCCCCCCCCCCCCCCGCCAGCACACGTCGGTTCGGCAACCCTACAAGCTTGTCGCACATGATGTGGCCGCCATCCGAGGGAACACCGAGGCAAAAATTCGTCACAAGCCACGACATAACCCCGAGAGGCTGTACGGGTTGAAGTTCCCATCAGCTGGATTTCATAATCATCACAAGTCCCCGCTGCTCGTCAACATCGTCTTTTCCAAAACCTAGACTTTGAAAACAATTTGAAAAGTACTCACAAAAGTTTATTCCATCTCGATTATTTAAATGAGCCATTGTTTCAGTCAATGAGCAGGTCAGCGGGCCATCTCTAAACATACTTTGACCAATGGCAGTTAAGCAAATTTTCTGTCTACTGAATGTAGACCGTAATTTAGACCAAATTTTCAAATAGATTCTCAAAATGTGCACTTTTATGCCATTTTCTTGTAACATTGTATTAAATAAGTAAATACAAGCAAATTCTTTTCGTGAATCGTCCATTTAGTGTTCTAAAATCGAACAATTCTGACATGCGGATGAATAAGTTATTTTTGGATTTACATTTGATTGTGTACAAAAAACCGCATCACCGTGTGATTTGCCTCGCAATGCCATGCCGCTGTTTTCTCCCGTTCGCGGGCTGTCTTCACTCTGCATCCAGAATTCAACGGAAGAGGTCCATGTTGCTACATGCGGTGTTTTTCACAAGATTTATTGTCCAAAATGTGAAATTTCTCAGTTCACATTTCTTTTTTTCAATTTCTCAGTTCACCATTTGTCTTTTCTGAAACCGCAAAAATAGTTTGTTGTTCATACTTTTGTGAAACGTTTGCCTGTTTAGTTTTATCTTTGGAAATTGAAAACAAAAATGGTACCAACAAACTATCTTGATTGATGAATTTTAAATATTACACCCCTCCACCCTCTACCCCCAGAGCCCTGTTTTGTTCATTTTATGATCAGTTTGACGAAAATAGAAGAGGGTCGTCGCTCTCCTCATGCGTGCGTGTAAAGTCACAAAGATTACCCAGTAAAGTTAAACATTAAACGTTTAACGGAGCAAAAACCAAGTTGGCTTTTCCAGAAAGAAATATTAATCTAACTTCATCAATTTGTACTTTCCCCATTTTAGCTGTGCACTATACCCTTCTTTCATTTCACCACCCCCCCCCGGCCGGTTTATATTGTTTACATTTTTGTACAATGTTGTCAATATAAACAGTCTTATGATTGCTACAGCTACGTCCCAAGAGATACCTTCTACATTATTGCATGTTTGTCATACACAAGGGCGTCGATGGGTGGGGGACGGGGGGGGGGGGGACATGTCCCCCTCACTTTTTAGACTGGAGGGGACAGCATATCAGATGTCCCCCCCCCACTTTTTGATTGACTGTTCATTAGAAATATGCAACAAAATATACAATTTTACACCATTTTCTTGATTTAATATTTCATTACAATTTTTGTTCAAATAAAATAATAGCAAACAAATGGTGATTTTTTTTTTTTTTTTTATCTGATGGACCACGCGCAGAATGGTATTTTGGGCCTATTATGTTAGATGTATTTTTTTCAAGACTTGCTCGCCCGTCCCCCCTACTTTTTAGTAGCGATCGACGCCCTTGGTCATACAGCGCCAAGTAAAACCAAGTCATGTCAGTCTTGTATGACGTCTTTCAGTTAGTTATAAATATTCAAAAGTCCAAGGGACTATCTTTTGTAAAACAGGTGGTGTGGGCGGGGTTTGAGCGCAGAAGGTGAACGTGCACACATGCCAGAGACCGGCATTGTCTACGGACAGAGTTCTGGCTTCTTTACAGTCAATGTAACATTACTTCTTGAGCCAATAATTATCAATCAGCGGTAACTTGTTAAATTCAATAGAATTCTAATGCTCCGTTACATTTGAGGTTTCAATTAAAGAGTCACGTATTCAAAAGATGGCAGTTGAAAAGATTAGACGCCTCTGTTGAAAGCTTTATTCGTGATTTTTGTTTTCTTTTCTTTCTTTTTTTGTTTGGGGGGGGGGGGGGAGGAGGATGGTTGGCTTTTGGTGTAAGTGACTATTCATTTGCACTTCATTTTTGATCTCACAGGAGGGGAGGGGGTGCTGCAGGTTACACAAATTTGCCTTTATTTTTGCATTAATAGACCTGTATTGGCCCACCCAACTATTTGGTGTGGCTAATGGGAGACTTTGGAACGCTAGGTAGATGCAGACTTACAAGGTAATTTTTAAATTGTATTTCGCCAATTCCGGAGAGACCCACCCTGCAGATTGTCCCTTGCGTTGCAATCTGATAGACCCTTTGAAGCTAATGGAATTTACCTCATTAGCATATCAAAGGTTTCTTTCAAAATGGGTGCAGCGAAGGGCGTTCTCCCAAGAATTCTGCGTCTTTTGGATTTTTTATTCTTTTACCAGCATGGCGCAATGATGGCACTGGAGTATGTCTGTACAAGGAGTGAGGTCTGAGCATCACCACTGACAGATGTGTTTGAGCTGCCAATGTGGCTAAGTATATTTTGTGTATTCGTGTTGGTCTTTATGTTGGCAAAGGCCAAGTGTGAAACTAGGTTGCTCAAGTCTATTTTTCTAAATTACATCCCTAATACTTTGTAGGTAATAACCATTTGTTTTTATTGTGTGGACGTTTTACCTTTAGCCTTCGAGAAAGACTCTGCTAGGGTCGAAACGTCAGGCCACTAACTACTTTTTTGACGTTTTATATCATATGCCTACTAATCCATACAATCTGAATTGCTGTCTTCTTAGAGCCTACCCGGGGGAAAGGTAGTCCCCTATCCACTTCATTGTAACTTGCTATATTTATTCATGGTAATTGTTTACCTACTGTATTCATATTTCCAATTGTAGGTGATAATAATGGATTAGAGACCATACTATTTGTAATTTGTCTACGTGCAACGATCAGTAATGCTCATTGCAAATAAACCAGCAGGTTTTTGTGTTTTGGGGGGTACTCATTATTGATGCCAATCTATAATCTTTTAAAATGGTCTCTGATTATTTAATCCCTTTGTTTGGGTTCTGTTATTACATACAGTGCCTTGAGATCCATACATGGATGTAAGGAGATTTCTAAGCATAATTTTGTATTATTATTGTTTATATTATTAATCAATACAATCTGTAAATTTTCATTTCTGCTTTTGTATGGTTTACCCATAAGGGAATCTTTTTTTTACAGGTAGCAAAATAAATGTGACCCAAATAGTCCCTTGTAAAAGTCTGCTTTCAGTGTGTGCATTATTTGTAAATAAATGCAGTCACCTGTTTCGCTATGTCCCTCTTTTATGTACCAACCAATTGAATTTTATGTATAAATTTCGATTCAAATTCAATGTTTATGATCACAGGTTCAATGTGACACATGTCTTATTTTATTGACTAATCTGTATTAGGGCTTAAACTAGAGAAAGCAGTATTTTCTCTGGCATAAGAAATGTTTACAACCTGCTTTGTTACAATAATTTTTGTGTACAATTTTATTGTATATGTTTCAACTACAAATTTAAATGAATGCAACCTGTAATTTTTTGCTTCCTGCAAGGTACATGTATAGTGACTGAAAACAAATTTAATCTGACACTATATTAGTTTGTCTGTGTTGGGGCTTTACAAAGAGAAAGCAGTATTTTCTCTGGGATGGAAATTAATTTTACGTTATATTTTGTGTTTTAACCATATAGGTTTTAGGTAACAGCTACAAGTTAAAATTCATATAAAACAGTCTGTACTTTTATTACAGTATTTGTTTGTATACTAACCATTTAGGTTTTAGAAGACAAATATAAATTAAAATCCACCGAGCCTGTAATATTGTGTTCCCTTCAAGGTACATGTATAGTGATTGAAATAAATGATTCATGCCATGCCGCTTTTTTTTCTGTATTAGGGCTTAACTAAGGGAAAGCATTCATTTCTCTGGCAATATGGACAATGTTTAATTATTGCTCCTTTACCAATGCAGTTGTTATGAAATAACTCCTAGGTTTGTTGGGGTAACTTGTATGGATTTGCTGATTGTCCATACAATCTGTTTGTTTTTCTTCAAGGTGAATCGACAAGAATTTGTAATGGAATTTTTTCATTTGTGTTTTTTTTTGGTATGAATTACAGTCAGTGGTTGCTGGTTTAGTTCTCCCTTACAAACATGTTAATATCATTTTTCCATTGATAGAGCCAGAAGAATCGTGATGTAAATCTTTAAACCTGTATTTTTATTCCCTTTTAGGAAGAGAACTAAGTGTTATTTGTAAGTAAATACAGGCACTTCTCTTTTGTGTGCTAACCTTTTAGGTTTTAGGTGTATTTATTAATTGAAACCATAACACTTGTATTTTTCACTTCAACGTATACATGAAAAGTGATCTAGAGAAATCTCAAAGTTTCTGTATTATGGATTAACTTGGGGAAAACAGTATTTTGTCCCGCATTTTGTCCCAGCAATTTGTACTTTATATCATTAAAATATTGTTTATGTATTAATAATTTAGTTTAAAATTCATACAGCTTGTGTTTATTTCATTGAGGTGTAGTGATCAGTGTGTTGAAGGAAGGTCAATGTGACGCTAGTTTATAATTTTGTCTGAAATGGGGCTTAATTAGAGAAAACATTGTTTTCTCTGTGGCATTGCCAATTTTTACTTATTGTCAAACTTCAATAACTGTGTGTGCACTAACCATTTAGGTTTAAGGTGACAACTATCTTTTTATGCCCATGCAACCTGTAAATTTCTTCTCCCCTCAAGGTACACATAATTATAGTGATTAAAAGAAATTGTGTTTTTTCTGTTTTAGGGCATTAATTTATCTGGCATTATCAGCAATGTTACTTTTACCTACCAGAACTTTGTAAACAAACTCTTAGTTTTGTGTTATAGGGTGACTTTTAAAGACTTATTAAAAGTCCATAAAATTCCGACTGATTTTTTTCTTCAACCTTGATTAACCAGAATTTCCAATGAAACGGTTAATTTGATGTCACTTTATTCGACAGTTGCTTGTTTGGGTTTGGTTTTGCAGTGCATGTAAAATCATTTTATTATGGAAAAGTAAATATCAAATTGGCAGCATTTATGACACTGTGTGTAAATATCCAACTGTTGTTGGTAAATAAGATTGAGTAATTTATTCATCTCATAAATGTTTCAATTTTCTATTGAAGGGGCCAGAAAGATTTGCGATGTAAATCCATAAACCTGTATTTGTATTTCCTTTAGGAAAGTACTGAGTTTGGTTGTAAATCCATCGGTGTAAAAGACGATGGGAAAACTTAAGTGTACCGTACTTAAATTGTGTGTTTAAGGATAGTGTGTGGATGGCCATCCATACAACCTGTACTTTCGTTGGTTTACAATATAACATTGCGGGAAAGTATTTTTTCAATGTGTGAACACATTACAAAACAGAATCCATTCAATGGAGGAAACATTGTTTTCTCTGTGGCGTTGTCAATTTTTACTTGTTTTCAATAATGTGTGTGTACTAGCCATTTTGGTTTAAGGCGAAAACTATCAATTAAATTCTATACAGCCTGTAATATTTTGTGTTGGCCTTGAGTTGTAGTAGTCAGATTGGTGACGGAATTTCAACATGATTCCATCTTTTTTCTGGATAAGGAAATGGGGAAAGCAGTATTTTTTACTGACATTGGCAAGTTTTACTGATTGTCATATCACGACATTTTTGTGAGTACTTATTATTAGCCTTTATGTGACGACTATAAATCAATATCCATGCAACTTGTAACTTTCTTCTCCCCTAAAAGTACATGTCAACGATCAAAAGAAAGGTTCAATGTAGTACTATTTTTTTTGGGTATTGGTGCCTCAGACTTTGTATGTTGTGTGCACTAACTGCTTAGGTTCAGGTAGCAACTATGCATTAACTCCATGCAACCCGTAACTTTCTTCTCCCTCAAGGTACACGTATAGTGAATGAAAGAAAAGATTATTGCGGTTTTATCCCTGCTTTTTTCTGTTGTGGGGCTTTACTTAGGGAAAGCATTAATTTATTTGGCAATATCAGCAACGTTTAGTTACTGTTACCTGCCATAACAGTTTTTGTAAACAAACTCTTAGGTTTGTGTTATAGGGTGACTTTTATAGACTTCTTAAAGGTTCATAAAAACCTGACTGATTTTTTTCTTCATGGTTGATTAACCAGAATTTCCAATGAAATGGTTTATTTGTTGTCATTTTAATCAACAGTTGTTTTGGGTGTGATTTTGCAGTGCATGTAAAATAATTTTATTGTAAAAAAGTAATTTAAAAGTTTGCAGCATTTATGACACTGTGTGTAAAAATCCAACTGTTGTTGGCAAATGTGATTGAGTAATTTGTTCATCTCATAAATGTTTCAGTATATATTTTCTCCTTCAATAAGACAAAAAAGATGTGTGACGTAAATATAAAAACCTTTATTCGTATTCCCTTCAGGAAAAGAAATGATGGATGTAAATCCATCAGTGTAAATAACTATGGGAAGACTAATTGTACCGTACTTAAATTGTGTGTTTAGGGAAGTGTATGGATATCCACACTACCTGTACTTTTGTTGGTTTACATTGTAACATTGGAGGAAAGTAGTGTTCATTGTGTGAACACATTACAGAACAGAATCCATTCAATGTGTATTTGTTTCCTCGAGGGGTAATGATTAAAATTATTGAATGAATACTTAAGTCTGTTCTTCTTAGATAACAGTCTGTAGATTATTAATTCTTTTTCAGTTTTGATGTTTAATGTTGTGTTATTGGTTTCTTGTTGAGGGCCTTACAGTGCTATGCCATCAGTGGCTGGTGTAGAAAATTATAAATAAACAAACTCTGTAAAAAGTAAAGTTTTTATGGACTTTTAAAATAAAATAAACTGCATTTACAAAGAGCCATTTTGATAAGTTTTTTCCCAAACACTGTGTTTTTAATTGTCATGTTTTGTTATATGGTGAAACCTATAATCTGCAACCTGACACTTTGATGATAAATGTAATAGGGCCATTTTGCTTTTGGACACACTACTCTTACAATAGATCCTTTGAGTTTTCTTTTTTTCAGATTGAGACTACCCTTTCACCCTTGAGCATACTGTCTACACATGGAGCGAGGCTCATGGACTCTGAATAAGTGAGAAGCTGGTGCTGCTGATGTTGCTGAGAATCGTCTCTTGATGGACACCACTTATTCAGATCTCACCACTGAAAATGGTAATTGAAACAAACTTGGGTTATCTATTTTCATTGAATGTCGAATAGCTGCTCGATTCGATTTCATTTTCAATACTTATGAAAATAGATTTTTGAGGTATTTTTGTCAATTTCAGGCTACCCCCTTCATCTCTGAGTGTGTCTGAACAAGACGTGAGGTAAATGGAGCTAGACTGACCTTGGAGCTGATACTGTTGATCTTGGTGGGAATCTTCTACTGTTGGACACCAACTTCAGATGACCGGCAAGCTTTAAAAGGTAGACCTATTCTTTTAAAATGCATTGACTGTATTTTTGCTTTTGGACACACTACTCTTACAATAGATCCTTTGAGTTTTCTTTTTTTCAGATTGAGACTACCCTTTCACTCTTGAGCATACTGTCTACACATGGAACGAGGCTCATGGACTCTGAATGAGTGAGAAGCTGGTGCTGCTGATGCTGCTGAGAATCGTCTCTTGATGGACACCGCTTCTTCAGACCTCACACCGAAAATGGTAATTGAAACAAAATTGGGTGATCTTTTCATCGAATGTCAAGTAGCTGCTCGATTCGATTTCATTTTCAATACTTATAAAAAATAGATTTTTGAGGTATTTTTGTCAATTTCAGGCTACCCCCTTCATCTCTGAGTGTGTCTGAACAAGGAGTGAGGTAAATGGAGCTAGACTGATCTTGGAGCTGGTACTGTTGATCTTTGTGGGAATCTTCTACTGTTGGACACCAACTTCAGATGACCGGCAAGCTTTAAAAGGTAGACCTATTCTTTTAAAATGCATTGACTGTATTTTTGCTTTTGGACACACTACTCTTACAATAGATACTTTGAGTTTTCTTTTTTTCAGATTGAGACTACCCTTTCACCCTTGAGCATACTGTTGACACATGGAGCGAGGCTCATAGACTCTGAATGAGTGAGAAGCTGGTGCTGCTGATGCTGCTGAGAATCGTCTCTTGATGGACACCACTTCTTCAGACCTCACACCGAAAATGGTAATTGATTTTAATTTAACAAAACAAACTTGGGTTATCTATTTTCATTGAATGTCGAGTAGCTGCTCAAATCGATTTCATTTTCAATACTTATAAAAAATAGATTTTTGAGGTATTTTTGTCAATTTCAGGCTACCCCCTTCATCTCTGAGTGTGTCTGAACAAGGAGTGAGGTAAATGGAGCTAGACTGACCTTGGAGCTGGTACTGTTGATCTTGGTGGGAATCTTCTACTGTTGGACACCAACTTCAGATGACCGGCAAGCTTTAAAAGGTAGACCTATTCTTTTAAAAAAGCATTGACTGTTTTTTTGCTTTTGGACACACTACTCTTACAATAGATCCTTTGAGTTTTCTTTTTTTCAGATTGAGACTACCCTTTCACTCTTGAGCATACTGTCTACACATGGAGCGAGGCTCATGGACTCTGAATAAGTGAGAAGCTGGTGCTGCTGATGTTGCTGAGAATCGTCTCTTGATGGACACCACTTATTCAGACCTCACCACTGAAAATGGTAATTGAAACAAAATTGGGTTATCTATTTTCATTGAATGTCTAGTAGCTGCTCAAATCGATTTCATTTTCAATACTTATAAAAATAGATTTTTGAGGTATTTTTTATCAATTTCAGGCTGCCCCCTTCATCTCTGAGTGTGTCTGAACAAGAAGTGAGGCTCATGGAGCATGACTGACCTAGGAGCTGGTACTGTTGATCTTGGTGGGAATCTTCTACTGTTGGACACCAACTTCAGATGACCTGCAAGCTTTAAAAGGTAGACCTATTCTTTTAAAATGCATTGACTGTATTTTTGCTTTTGGACACACTACTTTTACAATAGATACTTTGAGTTGTTTTTTTTCAGATTGAGACTACCCTTTCACCCTTGAGCATGCTGCCTACACATGGAGCGAGGCTCATGGACTCTGAATGAGTGAGAAGCTGGTGCTGCCGATGCTGCTGGGAATAGTCTCTTGATGGACACCACTTCTTCAGACCTCACACCGAAAATGGTAATTGATTTCAATTTAACAAAACAAACTTGGGTTATCTATTTTCATTGAATGTCGAATAGCTGCTCGATTCGATTTCATTTTCAGTACTTATGAAAATAGATTTTTGAGGTATTTTTGTCAATTTCAGGCTACCCCCTTCATCTCTGAGTGTGTCTGAACAAGGAGTGAGGTAAATGGAGCTAGACTGACCTTGGAGCTGGTACTGTTGATCTTGGTGGGAATCTTCTACTGTTGGACACCAACTTCAGATGACCGGCAAGCTTTAAAAGGTAGACCTATTCTTTTAAAATGCATTGACTGTATTTTTGCTTTTGGACACACTACTCTTACAATAGATCCTTTGAGTTTTCTTTTTTTCAGATTGAGACTACCCTTTCACTCTTGACGGACTGTCTACACATGGAGCGAGGCTCATGGACTCTGAATGAGTGAGAAGCTGGTGCTGCTGATGCTGCTGAGAATCGTCTCTTGATGGACACCACTTCTTCAGACCTCACACCGAAAATGGTAATTGAAACAAAATTGGGTTATCTATTTTCATTGAATGTCGAGTAGCTGCTCAAATCGATTTCATTTTCAATACTTATAAAAATAGATTTTTGAGGTATTTTTGTCAATTTCAGGCTGCCCCCTTCATCTCTGAGTGTGTCTGAACAAGAAGTGAGGCTCGTGGAGCATGACTGACCTAGGAGCTGGTACTGTTGAGCTTGGTGGGAATCTTCTACTGTTGGACACCAACTTCAGATGACCGGCAAGCTTTAAAAGGTAGACCTATTCTTTTAAAATGCATTGACTGTATTTTTGCTTTTGGACACACTACTCTTACAATAGATCCTTTGAGTTTTCTTTTTTTCAGATTGTGACTACCCTTTCACCCTTGAGCATGCTGCCTACACATGGAGCGAGGCTCATGGACTCTGAATGAGTGAGAAGCTGGTGCTGCTGATGCTGCTGAGAATAGTCTCTTGATGGACACCACTTCTTCAGACCTCATCACTGAAAATGGTAATTGAAACAAAATTGGGTTATCTATTTTCATTGAATGTCGAGTAGCTGCTCAAATCGATTTCATTTTCAATACTTATAAAAAATAGATTTTTGAGGTATTTTTGTCAACTTCAGGCTACCCCCTTCATCTCTGAGTGTGTCTAAACAAAGAGTGAGGCTCATGGAGCATGACTGACCTAGGAGCTGGTACTGTTGAGCTTGGTGGGAATCTTCTACTGTTGGACACCAACTTCAGATGACCGGCAAGCTTTAAAAGGTAGACCTATTCTTTTAAAATGCATTGACTGTATTTTTGTTTTTGGACACACTACTCTTACAATAGATCCTTTGAGTTTTCTTTTTTTCAGATTGTGACTACCCTTTCACCCTTGAGCATGCTGCCTGCACATGGAGCGAGGCTCATGGACTCTGAATGAGTGAGAAGCTGGTGCTGCTGATGCTGCTGAGAATAGTCTCTTGATGGACACCACTTCTTCAGACCTCATCACTGAAAATGGTAATTGAAACAAAATTGGGTTATCTATTTTCATTGAATGTCGAGTAGCTGCTCAAATCGATTTCATTTTCAATACTTATAAAAAATAGATTTTTGAGGTATTTTTGTCAATTTCAGGCTACCCCCTTCATCTCTGAGTGTGTCTAAACAAAGAGTGAGGCTCATGGAGCATGACTGACCTAGGAGCTGGTACTGTTGAGCTTGGTGGGAATCTTCTACTGTTGGACACCAACTTCAGATGACCGGCAAGCTTTAAAAGGTAGACCTATTCTTTTAAAATGCATTGACTGTATTTTTGTTTTTGGACACACTACTCTTACAATAGATCCTTTGAGTTTTCTTTTTTTCAGATTGTGACTACCCTTTCACCCTTGAGCATGCTGCCTGCACATGGAGCGAGGCTCATGGACTCTGAATGAGTGAGAAGCTGGTGCTGCTGATGCTGCTGAGAATAGTCTCTTGATGGACACCACTTCTTCAGACCTCATCACTGAAAATGGTAATTGAAACAAAATTGGGTTATCTATTTTCATTGAATGTCGAGTAGCTGCTCAAATCGATTTCATTTTCAATACTTATAAAAAATAGATTTTTGAGGTATTTTTGTCAACTTCAGGCTACCCCCTTCATCTCTGAGTGTGTCTAAACAAAGAGTGAGGCTCATGGAGCATGACTGACCTAGGAGCTGGTACTGTTGATCTTTGTGGGAATCTTCTACTGTTGGACACCAACTTCAGATGACCGGCAAGCTTTAAAAGGTAGACCTATTCTTTTAAAATGCATTGACTGTATTTTTGCTTTTGGACACACTACTCTTACAATAGATATTATGAGTTTTTTTCAGATTGAGACTGCCCTTTCACCCTTGAGCATACTGTCTACACATGGAGCGAGGCTCATGGACTCTGAATGAGTGAGAAGCTGGTGCTGCTGATGCTGCTGAGAATCGTCTCTTGATGGACACCACTTCTTCAGACCTCACACCGAAAATGGTAATTGATTTTAATTTAACAAAACAAACTTGGGTTATCTATTTTCATTGAATGTCGAGTAGCTGCTCAAATCGATTTCATTTTCAATACTTATACAAATAGATTTTTGAGGTATTTTTGTCAATTTCAGGCTACCCCCTTCATCTCTGAGTGTGTCTGAACAAGGAGTGAGGTAAATGGAGCTAGACTGACCTTGGAGCTGGTACTGTTGATCTTGGTGGGAATCTTCTACTGTTGGACACCAACTTCAGATGACCTGCAAGCTTTAAAAGGTAGACCTATTCTTTTAAAATGCATTGACTGTATTTTTGCTTTTGGACACACTACTCTTACAATAGATCCTTTGAGTTTTCTTTTTTTCAGATTGAGACTACCCTTTCACTCTTGAGCATACTGTCTACACATGGAGCGAGGCTCATGGACTCTGAATGAGTGAGAAGCTGGTGCTGCTGATGCTGCTGAGAATCGTCTCTTGATGGACACCACTTCTTCAGACCTCACACCGAAAATGGTAATTGAAACAAACTTGGGTTATCTATTTTCATTGAATGTCGAGTAGCTGCTCAAATCGATTTCATTTTCAATACTTATAAAAATAGATTTTTTAGGTATTTTTGTCAATTTCAGGCTGCCCCCTTCATCTCTGAGTGTGTCTGAACAAGAAGTGAGGCTCATGGAGCATGACTGACCTAGGAGCTGGTACTGTTGAGCTTGGTGGGAATCTTCTACTGTTGGACACCAACTTCAGATGACCGGCAAGCTTTAAAAGGTAGACCTATTCTTTTAAAATGCATTGACTGTATTTTTGCTTTTGGACACACTACTCTTACAATAGATCCTTTGAGTTTTCTTTTTTTCAGATTGTGACTACCCTTTCACCCTTGAGCATGCTGCCTACACATGGAGCGAGGCTCATGGACTCTGAATGAGTGAGAAGCTGGTGCTGCTGATGCTGCTGGGAATAGTCTCTTGATGGACACCACTTCTTCAGACCTCATCACTGAAAATGGTAATTGAAACAAAATTGGGTTATCTATTTTCATTGAATGTCGAGTAGCTGCTCAAATCGATTTCATTTTCAATACTTATAAAAATAGATTTTTGAGGTATTTTTGTCAACTTCAGGCTACCCCCTTCATCTCTGAGTGTGTCTAAACAAAGAGTGAGGCTCATGGAGCATGACTGACCTAGGAGCTGGTACTGTTGATCTTTGTGGGAATCTTCTACTGTTGGACACCAACTTCAGATGACCGGCAAGCTTTAAAAGGTAGACCTATTCTTTTAAAATGCATTGACTGTATTTTTGCTTTTGGACACACTACTCTTACAATAGATATTATGAGTTTTCTTTTTTTCAGATTGAGACTGCCCTTTCACCCTTGAGCATACTGTCTACACATGGAGCGAGGCTCATGGACTCTGAATGAGTGAGAAGCTGGTGCTGCTGATGCTGCTGAGAATCGTCTCTTGATGGACACCACTTCTTCAGACCTCACACCGAAAATGGTAATTGATTTCAATTTAACAAAACAAACTTGGGTTATCTATTTTCATTGAATGTCGAATAGCTGCTCGATTCGATTTCATTTTCAGTACTTATGAAAATAGATTTTTGAGGTATTTTTGTCAATTTCAGGCTACCCCCTTCATCTCTGAGTGTGTCTGAACAAGGAGTGAGGTAAATGGAGCTAGACTGACCTTGGAGCTGGTACTGTTGATCTTGGTGGGAATCTTCTACTGTTGGACACCAACTTCAGATGACCGGCAAGCTTTAAAAGGTAGACCTATTCTTTTAAAATGCATTGACTGTATTTTTGCTTTTGGACACACTACTCTTACAATAGATCCTTTGAGTTTTCTTTTTTTCAGATTGAGACTACCCTTTCACCCTTGAGCATGCTGTCTACACATGGAGCGAATGAGTGAGAAGCTGGTGCTGCTGATGTTTCTGAGAATCTTCTACTGTGTGACACCAACTTCAGATAACGTGCGTTGGGGGAGGGGTTTAATTTAAATAAATAGGCCAAAACCTTAAAAAAATATTTTGCCCGCTTGAAACTCTTCCTTCAACCCGAATTTATGACCATTCTGAAGTTGTCTGCTCAAGAAAAGTATCACAAAGTTCCCCCAAAAAGATCTTCCCTTCCTCTCGCCCCACCCAAATAAGATAATAAAAAACACAATAAGTGAGATGCACCCTCCTCCTGGATATTGTCTGGTTACAAACTTTATAGTTATGCCTCTGTTCATGAAGCTAAGTTTGTAGATTTTTAAGAAGTGAAGAATTTTCTGTAATGATCTCAACTTTGGGGTTTATATTTTGCAGCTTAAACTATACGCCTACAACCTGAAGTGATGATGAATCTGAAGTATGTCAAGGAGTGAAGTTTGCTGACCATGACTGACCAAGAAGTTTGAACTGCTGGTGTGGCTTTGAATCTTCAGTGGCTGGGCACCCACTTAGAAACCAGTATACTTTGTATTATATTTTATTTCATTGTTTGTTTCTAGGAGGCCTTTATTTTGGCAAGGACAGGTTTAAAGTGTGCTGTATTTTGCCTACCACTGATACCACCCACCATGTGTTGTTATTGTATCAATCCGTACAATCTCTATTTTGTTTTCTTTTTTGAGATCTTGCATTAGTTAAGGTGTTATTCCCAAAAGAAGTAAGTGTTCCCCAACACATTTTTAATTTATGATATTATGATTTTACATTTTGTGTGTGTTTACATTTCCAATCGAGGTGGAAATAAGGGATAAGAGTCCTTTGATCATTCCTATACACTGCTTTGTTATTGTTTTATACCTGTTATCGTTATGGTAATCTCATTATGGATGCCAATCCACAACCTGTGAATTTTTATGTTTGCTTTTCTGGTGCTTACCTATCAAGGGAAACTTTATTTTTGGCTGTGAAACAAGTAACATATAAATTTAAACAAAACAGTGTCTTGTAAAATGTCACATGTATGGACATGCTATTTGTAAGTAAATACAGGCACTTTTTCCTGTACTAACCATTTAGGTTTAAGGTGACAACTATAAATTAAAAACCACAGAGCCTGTAAGGTTTTGTTTCCTTCAAGGTACATGTAAAGTGAACTAGGGAAATCTCAATGTGATACCAGAGTTTTTTCTGTATTAGGGATTAACTTGTGGAAAGCAGTATTTTTCGGGTATCAGCGATTTGTACTTTTTTTATTACAATCATTGTTTGTGTACTAACCATTAAATATAAAATCCATGCAGCTTGTGTTTATTTAATTGAGGTGTAATGTTCAGTGTTTTGAAGGAAGTTCAAAGTGACACTGAGTTTATAATTCTGTCTGTATAGGGGCATTCTTGGAGAAAACTTTGTTTTCTCTGTGGCATTGTCATTTTTTACTTGTTGTCATCTTTCAATAATGTGTGTGTACTAACCATTTAGGTTTAAGGCGACAACTATCAATTAAAATCTATACAGCCTGTAATGTTTTGTACTGGCCTTGAGGTGTAGTGGTCAGATTGGTGAAGGAATTTCAACATGATTCCATCTTTTTTTCCGGATAAGGGAATGGGGAAAGCAGTATTTTTACTGACATTGGCAAGTTTTACTGATTGTCATATCACAACATTTTTGGGAGTACTTATTTATAGCCTTTAGGTGACAACTATGAATTAATATCCATGCAACCTGTAACTTTCTTCTCCCTTCAAGGCACATGTCAACGATCAAAAGAAAGGTTCAATGTAGTACTATTTTGTCTTCATTAGGGCCTAAAAATGTCTATGTTGTGTATACTAACGTTTAGGTTTAGGTAACAAAATCCATGCAACCTGTAACTTTCTTCTCCCATCAAGGTACATGTCAACGATCAAAAGAAAGGTTCAATGTAGTACTATTTTTTGTTGCATTGGCGCCTAATACTTTGTATGTTTTGTGTACTTAACTGCTTAGGTTAAGGTAGCAACTATGTATTAAATCCATGCAACCTGTAACTTTCTTCTCCCTTCAAGGTACATGTATAAGGGTTGAAAGAAAAGATTAATGCTTTGTTGTTTTCTTTGGTTCCCTGGGTTTTTATTTCCAGGTGTTTTTTCTGTTTTGGGCTTAACTTAGGGAAAGCATTAATTTATCTGGCAATATCAGCAACGTTTAGTTACTGTTACTTACCAGAACAGTTTTTGTAAACAAACTCTTAGGTTTGTGTTATAGGGTGACTATTACAGACTTCTTAAAGGTCCATAAAAACCTGACAGATTTTTTTTCTTCATGGTTGATAGACCAGAATTTCCAATGGTTTATTTGTTGTCGTTTTAATCAATAGTTGCTTTGGGTTTGTTTTTGCAATGTAAAACTATTTTATTGTGGAAAAAGTAATTTTAAAGTTGGCAGCATTTATGAAAGTGTGTGTAAATATCCAACTGTTGTTGGCAAATGAGATTGAGTAATTTTTTCATTTTATAAATGTTTCAGTATATATTTTCTCCATTAATAAGACCCAAATGATGTGTGACGTAAATATAAAAACCTGTATTTTTATTCCCTTTTAGGAAAATGACTGAGTATGGATGTAAATCCGACAATGTAAATAACTATGGGAAGACTAAATGTACTTAAATTGTGTGTTTAGGAAAGTGTATGGATGGCCATCCATACAACCTGTACTTTTGTTGGTTACCAATGTATCTCATTTTGGGAAAGTATTTTTCAATATGTGAACACATTTTAAACTTATCTATCTGTCACGAGGTGAATAAAAGTAAAATTTTCACTTCTTTTCTGTCACTAATTTGTGTGTGTGTATTGATCTTTTCTGTTTCAGGTAATAAATACACAATAAAATCCATTCAATGTGTACTTTTACTTTCTCAAGGGGTAATGCATAAATTTATTTATAGGTTTGTTCCTCTTAGATAACAGTTGCTAAAGATATGTATATATACAAATAATTGTTTTTCTTTCTTCACTTTTGATGTTTATTATTGGTTTCTTGTTAGGGCCTTACAGCACTATGCCTTCAGTGGCTGGTTGTAAAATAGGACAACCTACTCTGTAAACTGCCACTTTTTAAGGACTTTATAAAAAGAAAATTAGGCTTACAATATGGGTCTTTTTAACCGATTAAGCTATTGCAAACACTGTGTTTTTAAAATGTATTTTTAAAAACTATGGTTAACATTTTTAATCTGTAACCTGCAACTTTGATCAAAGTCAGTTTTGTGATCAGATGTAGGCCCAGAACTCTTCAAATAGACTTTTTGAGGCTACGCCTTCATCCTTGAGCATATCTACACAAGGAATGCGGTTCATGGACTGTGGATGACTGAGGAGTTGCTTGCACCAACTTCAGAAGACCAGCACGCTTCAAATAGTAATACATTTAATTTATCAAAATGTTTGTCCTATACATTTAACTGCCTGAATGAGAGTGGGCTGTTTGTCATAATTTTATTCCCAATATTGTAAAGATTTTTTGAGCTTTCTTTTGCCAGCTTGAATTTACCCCTTAATCGTGTGTTTGAACAAAGAGCGAGGTTCATGGACCAAGACTCACCAAGGAGCTTCTGCATCTAGTGCTGGGAATCTTCCACTGTTGGACACCAACTTCAGATGAAATGCATGCTTTACAAGGTAATCTTTAAAATGCAATGAGTGTATAGTTTGGCTTTGTTAGTCTTGTGGGAGCTAGAAGGTCCAGACCCGACCCATCATATGGGGGTTGGCCCTTTAGCACAGATTTTAAAAGTTGTTCTAGAAAGGAACCCACTGACCCCCCTCCACCTTACCCAAATGAAATCATAAAAATACACAAACGAATGGTTTCCCCCCTTCATATTTCATTCGGAGTCAACACTTGAAATGTTTTCCTTTTTCCCAATGAAATTAACCTGAAATGCATTTCTGTTATTTGGGGTGGGTAACTTAAAACTTGCTGCTTTTAACAAGTAGTACTAATGGTCTTAAGATCAAACTTGTGTCCTTTTTTTTCTCCAGATGTTTTTTCATCTTGAATTTTTTTTTCTTTTGTCAGCTTGAGGCTACCCGTGTTGATGTTCATGGACCATGACTGCCCAAGGAGCTGGTACATCTGGTGTTGCAAAGATAGAGCATTGGTGTTGTGCGGCCATTCAGGATTTGATTGGTGGGGTGCGAAGATTCGAATAGTTTGGAATCGAATGGTGGTAAAAACACGGGAAATTCCGAACTTAATTGCGAAAAGGGACTTGGACACTTGCATGTGGCTTGTGGGGTCCTAATTTCCGGCCAGAGAGACAGCTGGTGGTTGATTTTAAAGGTGCATCAGGCCCCTCAGCGGTGAGGGTGTCTGGTATGACCTCAAAAGGTTGACTTAACGGAAGTAGTTCCTAGTCTAGGCCGTGGGGCTAGGGACCGGCGTTAGTACAGTAGGGGGCGTCCCCTGCATAAGGGTGTACGCGGACTGGACACTCTGAAAGGAGTTTGAAGGCCCCTGTCTGGAAAGCGTTGTGGGGCTGGTATCCTGGGACCTGCACGTGGTGGCCCTGCTTTAGACTAACCTCACCAGGATTATTTTTTGCAAAATGTAGCATCAAGTGACCACTGCTTGCAATGGTGCACTTAAAAACATAGTTCTAAGAATGGACCCACTACACTTTCAACAGATCTTTTGAGCTTTCTTTTTTCAGCTTGAGACTTCCCCCTTCGTTCACCCTTGAGCATGCTGTCTACACAAGGAGTGAGGTTCATGGACTATGAGTGACCGAGTAGCTGGTGCTGCTGCTGCTACTGAATATCTTCTACTGTTGGACACCAACTTCAGATGAAATGCATGCTTCATATGGTATGTAATTTATGTGCATCTATAGTCACTTAATCAAATACCAATCTCTTGCAAAATTTTTGCAAAATCAAATAAACAGGCCTATAAATGCACTTAAAATTGGTGGCCTCATTTGCCAGCATGAACCTATCTCTACAACCTGAATTTAAAGTTATTCTGGAGCGTGTCTGCAATAAAAGAGTATAACTGGGATAGGGGAAGGGGTCGAGCCCCCTCAGATCCTCTTTGCTGCAGATGAGAATTTCCTGCCATCAGCTTCAAAAGATATATAAAAAAGTGTTAAAAAACAATAGCTTTGCTATTGTTTTGGAATTTGGTTCCCTTGAAAGCAATTGCAGTTGGCTAGATGAATGTTAAAACCTTAATAAATATACAAAACATTTTAATTTTCATGTTTCAGCTTGATTCTCTTTCTACACCCTGATGCAGATGAGAATTTCCTGCTATTTGGACACCAACTACAAATGATCAACAAGCTTTAAAAGGTATTTTGTAATGCTTGTAATACTTTTCAAAATAATAGTTATTTTGCTACGTGTGCATATCTCTTTAATTTGGCATTTCTGGTTGTAAGTGTTAAAGTCTAAATAATAAGTTTAAATTTCTTAATAAACTTTTGATGTTTCCTTTGGCAGTTGTGTAGTTCTCCTACAACCTGAAATGATGATGACCTGTACAAAGGAAAAACAACAAAGAATGTTATTGAGAGATTAAACGAATCAAGAAACTGTGTAAAGGAAAGGATGAAGTTACTATTCCTGCCATAACCTGACTTTAAGATGAACACAACAGCCCAAATTAATTTATGTTTGCTCAACAATGTCAGAGAGAAACAAATTTCAAATTAACTCAGCCAAGATCAGTTCATTCTTTCAAAATGTTAAATGATTAGTCCTGGAAAATGTTAATAATTGTTGAAAAAAATACTATATGACAATAAAATTTAAGAAGAAAGTAAAAATAAATGCTTGTTATCTCTCCAGTGTACATCATTTAAAACTTTGTCGTTTATTTTCAAACTATGATTTAATTTCACAGCTGAGACCTTAATCAATGAGCTACCAAGAAGAAGTGGGGGGGGGGGGGGGGGGTCCAGCCTCGCTACTATGGGTAGTGTGCTGTATCGATAACTTTGGTCACTAACCCCTGGAAGGGAACTGTTGAAAAACAACGCTGATTGGCTAACCAAAAGTGATTGCTCTGCACGCATGCTTGTTAAGCACTTGAAAGTGCTAGTAGTGAGCAGGTCAAAATGCATGTATTTTGATGCAATCAACTTCAAATGACTAAGAGACTTAGCTGATTTATTCTATAAAATCATTTCCGGGAGCTTCTTATGCCAATGTCAACATTCAAAATGGTTGATACCATTAATGGATTTAGGCATTATTTCAACTTTGTTGATCAATTTAGGATTACATTGAAAATAAAGCAATTGAAAATTCACTCTGGCCAAAAGGTGTCTGAACTCAACTAAATCTGGCATTTATTTTAAGGACCAGAGATCATAGTTCAAATAAATGTATCACATTGACAAACTAGTTTTGATCCAAATTAAATTTATTCGAATATTCAACTTAAATCTCTTTTAATGTACACAGTTAGAATACCAAAGATTGGCGGATCTCAGGGTGTGAATGACAGTCCATCCTAACTGCCATTAATTAGCCTACTACAAGGTTGACTAAATGGTGAAGCATTTATGTTGGTCTTTGTGGTCATTGAAAAATTGACAACCCTTAAGTACCAGATAGTGGAAGAAGTACTAATTTATTTTTGTAGAGTATTTCTTGCCTCAGAAGTTTATAAACCAGCTATCATCTTATCACCTGATCTTATCATCAGTGACCCAATAAATTGTTTGGTGTTCTGAATATGTAATAATATAATTCATTTTATCATTTTTATGATCAAATGCTTTATACTCGGCATACCGTATCACATTTCTCCTAGTCTGTGCGGTCCATGATTGGATTGGTGGTTGCCGTGCATACGTGATGGATCAGGCTTATGTGCAGGGATGTACTTTTGGCGGATCCAGATGATTGGGCCAACAACCAATCAGCATAGGCGTAGTGGCGAAAATGATTTGATTGGTCATAAGTTAGATAGGTCAGCCAATGAGAGCACAATATTGGCAGGTCGTTCTCACCTTTTCGGAGGGAAATGTTTTCCTTCTTAGCGTCACTTTGTCACAGCTTGTGATTTAAGTCAACCTTTATAACCCGCCTCCTCCCCTATAGCTCCACCTTTGGAAGGGCAGTTTTTTGCAGAAAATGACAGAAAAATAGTAAAGGTCTTATAATTTCATTTGTAGGTAAAATTGTATCACGTAATTTCTAGTGGCCAAGTTTATGTAATTTTTCTTACGATAGTGCCATCCGTGTTTCGGTCGGGCTATCTTACCTGTCCCCCTCGTTTTCCAACTTGGGAAATTTCTGATGTGTTACTTTAGGACTGGGATACACTTCTCTCTTTTTACCAGTTATGGTAAAGTCAGATTTAGGGTGCCCGGCGGTTCCGCCGGGGCCATTCTTCCCCCTCGTTTTCCAACTTGGGGAATAGCATTTTTGGGTAGGACTTTTTTAATACTTCATTGATAGATGCACAGTGTGCATAAGTGAATGGTAGGCAAGGTGTGTGACATGTTTTTGAACTGACCACAATGTTCATGTGTGGATACACCTGGGCGTGGTTGTCCTATATAGTTCAGCTGTGTTTATGTTGGTAAGGATGTTGAACCCCCCCCCCCCCCTTGGTGTGGCCACTTTGGGAAAAGGGCGTGGGATTTTCCTTGGTGCCGCCACTTTGTTAAAAGGGCTCGGTATATAGTCCTTGGTGTGGTCGCTTTGGTAAGGAAGGGTGGCCGCTAGCACTATGTGTTTAGGGTTGTCCATCGGTTACATGTATGTTTTCGGTTCGTCTGTGTCTAAGCCGGTTTGCCCTATATCCAGTATCCAGCTCCTTGCCATTTTACAAATTGTTGTTTATATAATGTTATTATTTGGCGTTTAATTGCAGGTATTAATAGAATTGCAGTGTCACTCAGTGGCAGAAAATCACACTCCGGCTAGGCTAAGCGTATATTATTTAAAATTATTTTGGTTGTCGTCTGAAGGGTGCACCACACTAAATGGACAAATATTCATGCGCCAAGCTCATTATCATAATTTGTACACCCCACAGAATTTTTTTAATTATAAAGTTTTGGGGGTCGTGCAATTAACAGAATGTGTAATTATAAGAGTCTAGCACAACCTGGGGGTTCTGTGTTTCAACTTATGGGGAGACTTGATAAATTTAGGCGTTTAAGTTGGCCCTATTTTACTTGGCAAGTGGAGAAGTGCTTCACGAAAACTGGCAGCAAGTCGGTTTGGGAAAAAGTTCATTTTCGGGGGTGTTTTTTCTGGGGTTGCTAGCAAAAATTCCAAACGGCTGACCTGCCAAAAATTGAAAAGAATTCTGAAGTTTAATTGTCCGAAAATATGTCTGATTGGTTTTCAAGAGGTTGAGAGACTTACACGATTTTTTGAGTATTTTTTAATATTTATCATTTAGCATTGGTTCCTATAGGAGTTTATTTAGTGTGGTGCGCCCCTGACTGAGGATAATTTGTGTATAGCGCCCTCAAGGGACGACTGTTTCTCAGTTGCATATTTTGTTTATGATTGCGGGGCAAAATTAAAGCCTCCACCAAAATGTCAGCTTCTGCTTCAAATTCTAGGCATAAAAAACTTCTGACCGGGTATTTAGCTTCACACAAGACCTTAAAGAAAGATGGCAACAGGTAACTTGAGTAAATTCAGTTATTTTTGTTTTGGTTGGTTGATATCGAGATAAACTATGACTTAGTAGGCTCTCCCCGCCCGTGTGCGGGGAAGCCTTTCATTTAGGAAAGGAGCATCGAGCCAGCAAGCCCACCGTTGTTGTTGGGCTGTTATGTATTGACTGTTTTGGCTCTCTTTAAGTTCAATAACAGTCTTATGATATGAGTCACGACTATTGAGAAGACTGGTGTTCAAAGAGAGCCATAATGTTAACAGTCCAAACAAGGACTAAGGAGGGCTAACTAACAATAATAATAATAATATTAAACATACAAACAAAGTATCATTGATTGACACAACTGATTGAGTACCCTACCACCCAGTCGTCTACGTCTCCATGCCTGGTTAGTTAGTATAGTACTAAAAACTAGTACTCCATAGAGTATGTTCATTCCACTATTGCAGAGGATTGTTCTGTTGTCACCTCTACAATAAGTTAGAGACAACTCCAGAACAAACTAGTCATAGTTTTGTGAGTAATCATTGAGCATGCCGAGCATTTAAATTTTTAAGTATCAAGTATCAGTATCACATTGTTTTGCTCAAAGCTTTTGAGCTATACACTGTAGTCTGGTACTGGTAGCGATATATTTGACTGAGTGCTAACTCCCCATTATACTAACGTTATACATGGACAAGTTTTTTCTAGGCCTCATGGGTACAGATTAGCCCCACTAGTCATCCTTTGCCACACTCAAGGCACACACATATTTCATGTTAGATCCAGTAACTGGGGCGCTGTACTCCTTTAGAAAAATGCTGACATCTGCGGTCTTACGACCGCAGTATGTCAATTTTTTTTAAAGGATTACAGTGCCCCAGTTACTGGGTCTAACTTCACGCATGGGTGCGTGACAATGAAACATTTTTAATTTGATGAGAACATTCCTAAAATTGAGAATTTTTGTATTTTTTGTAGCGTGCATGTCGATGTGACTGCTAGTGCTATGCTATTAAATCCACATTGTCAGTCACCCATGATAAATTTTATTAACAAAATTAAGTTTTGGATTCAGATTCCTTGTGTGGTACTCTGCGGAGTAGTACAGAAATTAAAGCTAAAATTGCTAATGAATGTGGGCTGGTTTATATGTCGCCTCATCACTTTTGGTAATGCTTTTTTCTCAGTAGCAATGAGTGGAAGCCAGGTTATTCAAATCTGTTATCTTTGGGGTCTGGTTGCGCACGTAAGTTGCGTCTTTTGCACTTGTAAAGTAAGCCAAATTTCGGTCTGCAAAACCTCCAGTCCACTTCAGTAATTGTACTTTGTCATGATAACATATTTGTGGAAAAGTAAATGGTAGGAAATTTGAGTCAAAACTGGTGTCTTCGAGCCGGCCTCGGCTTATTCTTTGAGTCCAGAAGGTGCCAGGGCCAAGGCCAAGACCAAGACCGAGCCATTACATAACAGGGCCGAAGCCGAGACCAAGGCTGTTTGAAGTCGGCCTCGATGCCGAGGCCGGCCTCGAGACCTTCCAACACTGCTGGACGGACAAATGGATCCCCAAAAACACAGACAATACAAAAGAGCTGGCTTGCACATGCCAAGCACTGCTTTTTTGCAAACCTGCTCCTATCTTTGCTGCCCTTTTGTTCTCAGTCACTTTACTCATCTATAGTACATTTTCATCATAACTGTTAGTGTTAATAATTGATTTGTTGTTTCACTCAAACTATGTAGGCCTAATGTGTGCTTTGGTGTGAAAGTATAGGCCTATTAGTGACTAGAATTGAATTGAATGTGGATAAGCCCACACAGCTTTAAACTGCACTGGCAAGTTTATAGTGCTCCAGTCAATATTATAGCGCTATGAATTAGTTACAATTATAGCCCCATAAAATATTGATGATGACATGGCGGTAAGAACATGACGAGACTACACCTTAATGAATGGAAGTTTTCAAACTACTACTCTTACAACTGACCTCTCCCTTTACCATTCTTTCTTCTGTAGCTCACAGTCCTCTGCAGTGGATCTCACAAAAATGATGAAGGGCACCCATCTGAGAAACACCAATCAGAGTCACCCTCAGAATCAACCGTCTATTAAATCAAATAGGAGTCCATTACCTGCAGCAACTGGCTCTTCTAAATCCACAGGGGCAGAGACCATTAGAGGACGGAAAATACCAGGAGCTTTAAAGAGAAGAGCAACCATCTATGAGTGAGGAATTCAACATTTTTTCTGTTGCCTTCACTTTTTCTTGAAGAAGAGAAGTTTTCTTAAGGGATAGAAATAAGGTTCAAGAAGCTCATTAGACATTCAGGTCTGTTTGTGTGGATGTAAACCATCTTTTTATCACACACACCCAGGTGTATTATGACCTCCAGTTGTGGACCCTCCTTTGTTCAGCTCTTTGTCCTGACAAACGTGATCCAATTGTTTTCCTTTGTGATAGTGATCATGGACTTATTGTTCCTTTTGTTTTAAGTCCCCCATTTGAAAGACACTACAATTACACACACACACACACACCCAAGTGTGTAAACACCTCCAATCGGGGACCTCCTATTGTCCCTCTTTTGTTTGGACTTTAACTTTTTGGCAACAGCTCCCATTGGTTTTGTACACAATTTCCAACTGGGGACCTTAACCCAACCGGGGACCCTATTGTCCTCTTTTGTTATAGGTCCCCGGTTTGAATGTGAAAACAAACTCACACACACCCACGTTTGTGAATCCAGTAAATCAAGGTCTTCTCTTTCTCCCATTGTTTGGACTTTTTTAAGCGACGTCCCTATTGGTTTTGTACATGAAAGCGAAGCGAGGACGTCCTCGCTCTGTCAAATACCTGGATCCCTTTTGTTAAAGTCCTCGGTTTCAATGGGTAGACACACCTTTATGGATCGATTTGTTGGGTCCTGCTATTGTTGTTCTATTATTCACTTTTCTAAAGAATTCCTCTGTGGGGTCCAAGTTGAACAAAGACAAACTTTGTGGGGTCCATTGTTCTACTGTGTAGAAGACCCCACAAGGGCCCTTCCGTAAGCCCAGTAGGTTCACGAGAGCTTAATTTCTTAAAACCCACCAAACTGTTTTTCAGAATCCAAATCCTTATTTCCCGGTGCCTTTGTTTTAGTTATTCATTGCAGCAGACATTTCTTTTAACAGTAGATTTATATTTGTTAATGTTTATATTCAGCCTACCAGAAGAAGTCTTGTTTCAAGTAATGAGTTATCTTCCAGCCAGCAGTTTAATCAGTTGTTCGTGTATTTGTAAGAAATGGCATCAGTTAGCAAATGACAAGTAAGATTTTAAGAACTTCCTCTTCCCTGAAAATAAGTACAAATATAAAAAGAAAGCAGTAGAATCTTGCCACAACTTAATTGATAAATGCTTTTCTTTTTCCTTTTCAATCGTAAAGTCCACAAACAAATATGTTAGCATCACTAGGTTAGAAATAATCCTTGTGTTAATTTGACATATTTATTTAATTATTTGAGTCATCACTTTCTCACATGATGGTTTGAAAATGTTTGTACCATGCTATAAATGCTAAGTTTGCGTCAAGTAGAATTTCATTTGCTTTTATAATTGTTTAGTTTTATTGATGACTCTAACATCACCTTGAATTTGACAGTACACTGTGGAAGAGTCTGTATTGCTCTTATGCTGCTAGTACGAATGAATTGGTTGGACACCGGCTGAAATCATTGGACACCCATTCTCAAGATGAAACATGGAAAACAAAATGCATCAAAAAGTAAGATTGAGAGCAAATCTCTTTTCACTTTTATTTTGTTATTGGGTTCTCAAAGTTTTTTGTCATTTTGATTTGCTAATGCTATTTATCTGTTCCTTTTTGTAACTACATTTTTACTAAAAACATAACATTGAAAGCTGTTTTTCACACAAGGTAAGCTTTTCCAAACCTTGGTGATTTTGACCCAATTTCATTGTCATTGTATTTTCAAAAGTCTGATTGGTCCAGCTCATTTGCATATTTAATTTGTTACAGGTGTATTGAGAAACGTGATGCAAGAATTCTAACTATGTTAAAGAAATCCAACCCCTATACACATCTTCCTGATCGCTTTGAGAAATCAATTCAGTAAGTATAAACTCAGTATACTCCCTCTACAAACGTAGATTTTTGAGGGCAAAAAAAAGGACATCACTCATTTTATCAATATCTTTCTCTGAAGTTTAATAGGTTGATATTGTTTTACAATTTGTATAGCATCTTTAACACATACAATAGAATACAGCCAAACGGTTGTGAAACCAATTTGTGTTGCTTTGTCTTCTTGGTTTTATGTGAAGAAAAAAAAGATTTTATTGTAAATCTCGTACAATTCAGGTTTTAGCTGTGATTCATGATAAAAATAAACATTACCGAATATGATCTTCCTTCAA
This sequence comes from Pisaster brevispinus, assembly GCA_023634235.1. NCBI lineage: Eukaryota > Metazoa > Echinodermata > Asteroidea > Forcipulatida > Asteriidae > Pisaster > Pisaster brevispinus. The sequence continues at coordinate 380,178 of JAMKCF010000008.1, read as the reverse complement.
AGAATTTATTTTCTTATTCTATAAAAAAAAGTAACGTCCAACAACTAAATGTTTTAGTTTTTATTCTGGAGCATTTTGTGTGTTGTGTAATGCACGTAAAAGAACCCAATGCACTTATCGTAAAGAGAAGGGGTTCGCCCCGTGTTCCTGGTTTGATTGACAGCATACTGCGCCACAGCACCTTGTAAACCCTTAAGTGGTGCTATGTAAAGGAATAGGTCTCATGTTACAACACATAGCTCCACATACCTTGTAAAAAAAATACTGACAGCGCATAGGGACCTCACGGTGATATGCGCTATATAAGAATGGTTTATTACTATTATTATTATTATTATTATTATTATTATTATTATTATTATTTTACATTTCCCTGTTTCTTTGATATTTTCAGATTACTGGGTATTACTTGGGAGTTAGTTCTCCAAGACAGCAACAAGTCAAGTTTTACTCTTGCATCCTCAGACTCCTTTTCCTTCCCAATGTCCTACACAGTAAGGTGGTACCACCTGGAGTTTCCACCAGTCAAAACCCTGAAGAGCCTCTCAATCATCGCTAAGGCGCCAATATTCTTCAAAGCAAACAGAGCTGCAGATAACAGGTACATTTCTCTTTATTATTTTATAAATTGTAAAAATATTAAAGTTCTTTGAATTAAATCTTTTCATTAATTTTTGGTTTAGGAAAATGACTGTTTATGATTAAACAAATTGTTGTATGACCTCTACGTTGCAGTCCATGTCAAAGTTCACTTCTCATCCAACATGATCTGAGTTGGAGAAACTTGTCAACCAGTCATCCACCTGATGCTTATGATGACCTCGTTGACCTTAGGGTCATAGGTCATTGTATACTTGTGGCTACTTGGAAGGTAAATGTCACCTTTCTATTGTTTTATAGTCTTAGGTATTATTTATTAAGGTCCTTGGAGTTTTTCCCTAGGTCACATGAGCTGCTCTTTTTCTATAATGGTAACTTTTATAGGCAGAGACTTTAAACCACAACATTTTCTTTGAAAAAACAGGTTACCAACCAAAATGTAATGCAACAGTAGCATTTTTGTTTAATGTGCAGTAATGCACTGGTAAATAGTTCTTTCAAATGGGGGACCAGTGACACAGAAGCAATTTGCCTACATAACCTCTGACCTGTGGGATAATGTATGAGGGCTCTCTCTGTCTCCCTCTAGGATGGTGGAGAGTTGGCGTTTATATCAGTGTGCCTTCACAACCATGGACTGATACAAAGATGTACACAGGGATCCCTGGAGAGGTATTTACAACCCTGCCTTACTTAAGACCAAATCAAACAGGACAAATGTTATTGATACTGAGCTCAAACTGCCACTGGTGCCCTTCCAGAAATTGGATGTAGATAATAAACAGCCACTGGTGCATTGCCTAAATTTGGGTGTAGATAATGACAACCATTCAACCGTTTAGGATTAATCTAAATAAATTCTTCAGAGCTTGTTGGCATAGAGTGGGATGTGGGATGGCAGGGCTCAAAACCCACTAGACCGCAGGGCTTGTAGTCCAAAATATTTACTGGACCAGCATTTTGTGTACAAGACCAGAATTTAAATGAGAAGAAAAAATGCCAACACAGGTAAACAACTGAACTGTCTGAACTCTAAAAAAAAACACTAAGAGAAGGTTTATCTCATAAGTCTTGGGTAAGTATTCTTCAAGAATCAAAAGAATTATAACTTATCAGACTAAAAAGTCAACATTTGAACCCAAACTCAAGACCGCCGGACTTGTCCAGTCAATAGTTTACTGGCCCAATGCTAAACTCACCAGCTTCTGGCCTGCGGTCCAGTGTAAAATTCGAGCCCTGTGATGAGGTTAAGGAATGGAGGCCAATAATAGACTGTGCAAATCTCATGTGTATTTGAATATTGGGATATATTTAAGTGCCATGATTTTGTATTCTTCTCACATTATGGTGATGAATTTTTGATCCCAAAGTTTTTAAGATGTTTGATACGTGTGTGTGGTGTAGTAGAGAATCTTCCACATGGATAAGGTCCTGAGACCCATGATCTAGATGGAATGGCACTATATAAATACTGTTAGTATTATTACTATTTTCTACCTTTATGCTCACTCATCATCTGTGGGTTTTTTTTTCCTTGTCTCTTTCTTTCTTGGAGTAGAATATGCAGTCCACCTTTCCGTAGGCCCAAACCTGACGATATTGACCCAAACTATGGTGAGTATCAATGACAGTTATGTCATTCTATGCAGAGGAGGAAGTGATAACATCCTACATTTGAATCTAAAAATGTAGCATGTTCTTTATACGGCATATAGCACAGAAACAAGTTGAATTGTTTTCTTTGTTTGTATCAATTCATTTCTACTATTGGTTTGTGCATTCATATCAATTGATTTGAATCTTGCACACAGTCCAGCACCTGTATAATGGAGACTAGCTTTTGGTTATTGTAACAGAAGACAACCTTTAGAGAAATACTTCCAAACATGTTTACTTTCAGTGTCTGGAATTTCACAGTCATCCCAGCCAGACTGGAGTCAAATTACAAGTCAACATTGAAAGGGCTTTAATTTCATTCCGAAAAAAATGTGTCCTTTGTGGAAAGTGTTTACCAAGACAGCTTGAAGTGGTCATTGTGTGATTCGGAAACCCTTATCAACAGGCTTTTATTTATCTTGGTTTTTTCTGACAATAAAAACCCAAACTGAGGCTGGTAAGAAAAATGTTCAAACTGTTAATAAAACCTGTTTTTATTAAACAAGAGAGTCAGACATAAGCAAACAACATTTGTACAAGACTAAAAACAATATTGCTTTAGCATTATAAGTGTAAAATATTGAGTGAAACCTTGAGGCACTTTTTTAAGCAAGTAGATTTGTATCCTGTGATCAAAATGAAAACTTGTAGAAAACATGAAAACAACTGAATTCAGTCTTTGATAATTTCATTTTCTGATTGATTTATTTATTACACATCTAATAGCACAATTAGTGCCAATATGAGGATGAATAGGAAACAGGAAGAAATGTGCAATTTTAGGAAGAAATCCCAAATGGAGAAAACCCATTCAATCAGGTAGGGACTGAACTATACCCAATCCACATGCAAGGCTCTGGTCTGAGGTGGGATTCGAACCAAGGTTCACAGAGGTGAGAAACCACTGAGCCAACCTGATCTCCAACCTGAGCAAACCTGACTCATAAAAATCTTGAAATGAAATAGCAAGAAATTTTCCCACCTTGATGGTCATCTTGTGTGCCCGGTCTCTTCTCCTTGTTTACTTTACTAGTAAGTGGTGATTTGTATGTCTTTAAATTGACAGGTTTACATGATTTCATGTGTATTGTGGAGTTACGGAATCAGCGCAGTAACTTCTGGGGACAACAGTTCAAGAATGTGCTTTGCACTGAGCAAAATACAGGTAAATACAGGATTTAACAAACAAATGGTACGCTAAGTTACCAGTTACATCATTTTATTTGTAGCATGAACATTCATCTGTGTTGGTAATTTGATGCAATTTAAGGTTTAACTTTTGATCACAGCACTGGAAATATTTCTGTACCTGTTTTATTCTTGTTGTGACATGAATCTTGTTTTTTATATTCTTCAGAAGGAAGATTTGTAAGATTGATCCCAGTAAGACCTGATGTCACAAGTGATCATTCCTTCACATCTAAAAAGCTTCAGTTACCATGGAAATCAGATTTATTCAAAGGAATAGTGCAGGTGAGCAGTGATTAACATTGTTAGAAGTGCAGTGTTTTTATATATCGCGGTAATTTTAGTATTTGGTTGGTGTGTTATTTGGAGGTGTTTTCACCAAGATGTCTTACTGAAAGATTGCTGAAAACCCTCGGTGTGTTTTGATTATTAAAGAGTTTGGGTTTGAACAAGCAAAAATTGACCGTAGCAAGACTTAAACCTGAGACCTCTGGATTAACGTGCCGTCGCTATACGAACTGAGCTATCAAGCCCTATGTTTGCGGTCTCCCTGTTTTTTTAATATCTGTGGTTTTTTGGGGGGGAGCAGTCAGTTTCCTTATTGATTCATTACTTGATAAACTAATTAAAGCTCATAATTTCATGGGTAAATGGAGAAGTATTCAATGCTAAACTTTCCATCCCAATCGGCAGATGACATTCAACCGTTAAATACACTGACAGGTTGACTGGGGTGTGTTCATCATGGGTGTATGGAGAATCAGGTGAAACTGGTTTGATTGTATGAGTACATTTAATTGGAGTTGTTTTTCACCTTGGGTATTTTCAACTTAGCTTATAAAGTTTTAAATAATCTATACAGGATTTCTGCATCTTGGATGTAACTGTACATGATGAATTTCTCCAACCTTTCTGGTGCATCAGGTCAGTCACTTCATTTTACTTCTTTATTTTTCTTTGTATTTTCCCTCAATGCATTGCTGCACCATGGTTGTAACTTTATTGGTCAAAAGGCCAATCTTGCTCAATTGTAAAATGCACAATTAATTCCATGGTACAAGGCCGTACCTCACATAGTTAGTTTTAACTCATTATACAGCCTTGTTGCACTTACGATGACAAAGTGTTTGTTTCATTGACACTTTGAAATATGAAATGTTTGCTATTTCTTTGTGTGTGAGTAAGGATGTAATTTTATGGCAAAGTCACATTTTATAGGGCAACCAGTTCGAAGAAATCTCCAAGCAGTAAATCATCCCCTTTCAAGTTCCACATACTTGACTTGACATTCCTTTTACATGTAGTAAAGATGTTACCATGAAGTTGTCAACAAAAATGCACTTTGTGGAAAGGCCTATTTAGTTTAAGTTTGGGATATTTGTTGTTTCCTTGGAAAGCAATACTGTTATTTATTTTGTCAGGTAACAATAAAGTATATTAAATTTGTTATTTACAGTTGCCCAGTTGCTGTAAAAGAAGCACAGGGAACAATTGGTAAGTGGCGTCATTCCATTGTTCTTTAGTTAAAGGTCAAAACAATAAATAACTTCTTCTTATAATAGTTCTATTTCCTCACAAAGAATGAAAGAATTGATTAAAACAGCCAGCCTTTAAAATCATTCTTCCTCATTCATAAATCAAAGCCCCTTTTCCAACATGAACTAGGCTTGTGTTTTTTTGTAGTGAATTACAGCTACGATGGTGAGCCATATTTGATTCAGCACCATGGAGACAAAGGTTCAGTGGAAATGCACATGGTTAGGGTAAGTCTTTCATGTAAGAAACCTTTGGATGTAGAAGTAGATTTAGCGGCATGGTTGGTAGGATTATTCAGGTTTACGTAGTTTATTAATATCTAAATGTTTTGGTTTGTTTGTAGGATCAAAGCAGAGACCAGTTTGCTGTAATAGGTATCTTTCTTGATGTTTCAATGGATGCAATAAATGATTGGTTCTCAACAAACTACTGACAAGTTGGTATCCTATATCATCAACACACTATCTGGTTCTTAATCAACTACTCTGGGTGACTTCCACATATGTCAATGCTTAGTTTCCTTCAGGTTTCTGAACACTACTTCTGTTGATTATCAACAAACTGCTTGAAAATGTTCAATATCAACAGAATTGACATGTTCTGACTAACTAAATAAGTGTTGGTATCAACAAAATTTCAGTGGATAATTCTCGTGCTAAGTCAGGCTGTAGTTTCTATCATTTACCTATAAGTGGATATCCACATCTGTTGACACTTGATGTTTGAGAAAAAATGGCTGATGTTTAAACATCTATCCACTGCATGCAGTACTTTCAACACATAAGGGTCAAAATAGTCTATATTACAAAACTCCAAAGATTATCAATCTTAGACATTTATGTTTTTAATTTGTATACATTTGTTTTTACATTGTGTGTGCTTTTAGAGAAATTTTAATTAATTTACAATTGATATTTTGTATTTAATTTGTAATTATTTTTTTTTCTGTGTCAAGACAAATATTTATGTTCACATGATGCGGACTTCATGAGTCTCTAAAAGTTGCTAAACTTTATATTTGTTAATCAAGAGAAGACAGAATTTGACATTTGTGTTCCTTGGAGAAAATTCTTGAAAGAACAACTTCTGATAATTTCCCGTTCGCTACAACTTTAATTAAATGTGAATAAACATAATAACACACTGAGATGGATTTTATTTTAACTAAAAAATCAATGTATAATAAACATGTTTGGAATGAAAACACTATAGTCCCTTTTTAAATATAGGAACTTAAATTCACGATAATGGAAACATGTTGATCTAAAACGATGATGCACTCCAAATAGTAGTACAAGATGTTTTGAAGCTTTTAAATTTGCTTTGGTTGAACGAAAATGCTATCATATTATCACATCTACTGTTCCTTTGATAAATTTGTCTGTGATTCATTACTTAAAGGTTTAGTCATTTGTCCAAGTTTGAAGTTGGCATCGTTGTTATTGGTGATTATAAAACTATCCTCTGATGTCAAGGGATTTCCTAAGAGATTGGGGTCTTATACTACGATACTTTTAGTTTGATCCTAGACGTAGATTACTACAGCATCTTGATTTGTTCTTGCGAGCCTCCTCCTCATCTTGATCATCGGCTTGGGGAGGGGTTAAGATCCGCATTCCAACAGCTTGGAATTCCAACTCGGGAGTCTCAAGTAGTCTCCTTCCTGTAATGAGAGGGCCACATTGATTGCAAAGTGTCTTTCTGTTTCTTTTTCCTCTTGTCATCTCAAATGAGGACACACTTTATCTACCAAGATTATGTCAGTTTGGATTTGAGGTTCGGGGTTATGTGCCTTTAGATTGTGGTGATTTAAAAGTGTTTTAATCTTGCAACCGTGGTGTTCTGCCTTCATTTGCCGAACGTTTATGATAGATTTTTAAAATACCTTATTCAGACCTTACCATCGTTACAAAAACCTCATGAGTAAACTCACCAATGTTCTCAAATAACGTCTGGATATTGGCCCCGGATTTAGCGCTGATTTCCATGAAGACAGCGTCATGATTCTTAGCAAACTCTTCTGCCTCCTCAGAAGTCACCTGTCTCTTATCCTCCATGTCACATTTATTTCCTACTATTACTAAGGCTACGTTCTCTGGTGCACCTCGTTGGGTTGATCGTATCCAGTACTTGCCTAGCACGTCAAATGATTGCTGTTGAATAGAAAGAGACCCTCAACATAAAAATAAAATTTTCTGCCTGAATCCCGTGCTGCTGTTGCGGTTTTGTTTATTTATTGGTGGTGGTGGTGGTGGTGGTGGGGGGGGGGGGGGGGGGTTGCTTGCTTGTTTGTTGGTTTGGGTTTTTCTGACCTACTAGACTCTGTCTGAGTTCATCATATCATGAATGTCTCATGCTCGTGTGTGCAATCTTGGCATCTGTAATAGAGAAGCATGCAAGCCCAGCACACATCGCAAATCCTATCATGGACCACGGTAAAAACCAGGATTGGCTCGAACTGATTGAGCGCGTTTTCACTGTCGTCTTTAGTTTTGCTGCCTTCTTGAACAATCAGTGAGTGAAAATTAAGAAACCGCATTTTATCATGTGATGAATCTGTGAACATGCGGCGCATTATTTTTCCCCACATGGTAAAATCGGAGTTTGCGGGGGGGGGGTCGGGTGCGACCATGTTGGCCATCCCCGGTCCAACAAGTGTATAGTGGTATATACCCTCCCCCAATGTACGCCCATGTTGTTAATAAACCTTTGCGGAACCAAGAACATCAAGCGGTGTTTAAACACGCCGTGTAAACGCCTGTTGTATCCAATCACTCAAAATGGATAGAAATGATGTGAGACAAAATTCTTCCTTTTGTTTTTTGTTTTTTTACTTGTAGGGAATACATAGTTTGTAAATGAAAACTAAACGACTTACCGAGTTTGTTATATCATATACCAGGACTATTGCACTTGCTCGTCTGAAGAAACCACGTGCAAGAGAGCGATACTGAATCAGAGAGAAAAAATGGTGAATGAAGGGTTGAGTGAGTTGGTAATGTGAGTGTGGTGCTCTTGTCTCATTAATACATGTACTTGTTTATAAACTAGCGATATTTGTGCGTATAGATTCGTGTAGTGCAGTGCCAAGTTGGGGTTGATTTTCAATCCCTTTTAGATACATTTTCCCCAAATGTTTGCTATTATTGGGGTTTAATTTCACTTGAATTACTTGTTTTAGTGAGTAAACTGACGCTTATTAAAACCTGTAGGGCCCACGTGTTCAGGAAATATTCAATATGATAATGGTGATGGCAGGTATGTGATGGGATTGTGCCCTTTGATGATAAGCCTGGAAGTTGTCACTCATTTCAGAGTATGGAATGAGACCGATATGTAGCTATTGGGCAATCGCACGTTTCCTTTGAAAAAATATAGGAAGAAAAACAAGCAATGGCAGCCATTTTGAAAGTTTTGCTTGTTAATCTACCGTTAATTTGTTCAAACTTCATATCGGTGATGGCCCTCTAGCCAACTATTGTGCTCATGACATACTCTGTGTGTCAAATTGCAGGCAGCAACATAGGTACAATTCCCCTAACATTTCCACTGTGATCACTTACGCGTTCCTGACCGGCCGTGTCCCAAAGATTAAACACATGGGTGGCGTCATCGACTGGTATCTCTTTTTCCATGAAAGCGTATCTGGTTGGACAAAATATGTATTATTTTATTTTTATTTTTTATAAACAAGGACGTATAGAAGGAAAATATTGCTTTGTTTTTCCTTTTTTGACACTCGGCTAGACTTGCATAAGTTTTTTTTACGTGCAGGCTATACTCAAAGGACACAGTTTAACATTAAATAATATTGACAAGTTGTCAGTGATCTTTTCTTGTCAGTTTCCTCTTCGGATGCAGAGTCCGAAAGTGAAAGTATTTTGAACACACCTTTAGCTTCAACTTGATTACACATTACTGCATGCTTCCATGATGCGTTTAATATTATCATTATAATCCACGTACTGTTGTCACAAGAGGAGAGACCGATAGTCAACTAATCTGATATAGTATTTTTTCGTGTGTAATACATGTACTAACATCATATTGCCTGAATGTATAATTCAGGCTTTTCATTTCTCAAGATTTTTTAAAAACCTCCTTGAACCTTCATTGTTGTTTGGAAGAAGTAAAGCAGTCACTAAAGGGAGAATGAAAAAGTCCACATTAGGGCCTATGACTAAACTTAGTTTTTTTTCTATAATGATGCATTAAGTCTGTAAACCTGATTTGTTAAATCTGGGAGGTTCTGGGTCTAAAATAAGGAGGACCAAGACCCTCGAGCCATTTTCCAGGAATTTTCAAATTTGTCCAATCTCATCCCTGATAACTGCTTATAAATTTGTGTTGTAAATATTTCAGCTGATAATTTCCCTTAAGATTTGAATTCGGTTTGGTTTTGACATTTCTAGATGTGAGATGTGTACAAACAAAAGGGAAAGAAAACAGAAACTACTGATCTATTCAGTGGTCAAAAGTTGTCATTGATTGTTTTCATTCTCGAGTGCAGAGGGACCTCTTGGCGATCGTCTCGTATAAGGAATGAGGTAAATGCTGATCGAGTCATGGTTAACTCACCCTATAGTTGGTACAGTTCCTGTGAATCGATCTTGGTAAAATCTGAGGGCTACACATGTCTTGCCAACCCCTGTATCCTGAGTTGGACAAAATATACAGACACACAATCATAAATCGGTAAATTACTACCACTCTCTAAAAAAAAAAAAGTATTTTATTTTAAAATACAAAACTAAAACCTAGGCCTAATAACGAAACCTTATAGCTGTCATTGAAAAGTTATAGTTTAACCGTTCACAGCCATAAATGACTTAATATGCGGAAAAACATTGTTGTAAAAAATATATAGAAATGAATCATTTGCTATGATATGAATCATTTACTATCACTCTCTAAAAACGAAAGTTAAAAAAACACACATTTAAACACAACACTAAAACCTAATAACGAAACCTTATATAGCTGTCATTGAAAAGTTAGTTTAACCGTTGACAGCCATAAATGATTTAATATGCGGAAATGCTAAACGTAAAACATTGTTGTACAAAAAAAATACAGATATGAATCATTTGCTGTGAAATCAACCATTTGCTGTGAAATCAACCATTTGCTGTGAAATCAACCATTTGCTGTGAAATCAACCATTTGCTGTGAAATCAACCATTTGCTGTGAAATAAAAACACATTGTACCGATGTGCAACTACACATGGCATATACCTACCCCAACTAGGCAAATTTTCCATCTGTACTTCGCCGCCATGTAGATTTATCACTTGGAGCTCACGACAAGAAGATTCTTTTAACTTTGGAAATGTATACTTCATCGGCCTTGTAATGTAAACCAAGTCATGGAGAAGTTCATCGTGTGAATTTTGAGCTCTAACGCTTCAGCTTTCGTACAGTCCTCTGTTGTTAAGTTGTAATGCTGTCAGTTGTGTCGTAGACCAGTTCCGGTTCTTCATTTAAAAAGTTTCCAATGGTTTGGGCAAAATTAAGAAGAACCGAGTTCCACTGTAATTCAACGTGAACTGAATTAGTTTATGGACATGACCATCCTGTAGTTATCGAAAGGCACTCGAATGCCTGCTGCGTGAGATAGGGAAATCAACCGGAAAAGTGCAGACAGTTTGACGAGGTACTTTTAGCTTGATAATTTCATTCATGTCAAGGGATAGCCTTGGATGTTCCATTGTATTCAGGAAGTAAGAACACTGGTCAGGTTATTGAGAGGTCTCATCCGGAACTTTAATATAGGCTGTTACATCAAGTGGAGGAGACGTCAAACGGTCGTGTTGTAAAGGAAATCCACTATAAATAATGGTAGAACCTCATTTTATACTTACTAGAATCATTTGGGATGTGATCATCAGGGTGTGCGGTAAACACCGTGAAAATAAACCCATGAGTTGGAAAAAGAATCGGTGTTGTGACCAGTCGACGTTTCGATCAGTATGCTCTCCGTCTTCAGGAAAAGACACAGACCCCAACAGATGCACTGAGTTTCAAATCCTACCCATAAAGTTGCACCTGAGAGGTGTTTCATCCACTTTTAAGAAACATTGTCTGCAAGACCAGAACTTACAGTAACAATCAAAAGTGGGAAGGTTTCTCGTATATTTGGATTTTATGAATTAACTGATTGTAACCGCCAATGAATTATCTCCATGATTTGACAATATTTACTGTTATTGCTGATAATGCTTGTTATTAAGGAGAGATATGGAGTGTAAATTCCATCGACGGACTTTCGCCTCGTTGTAACTTGTATTATCCAAAGATAGAATATTATTATGTGAGCTGTGAAACACTGTATTGCAAGTGCGCAATTATATTGTTTTTAAGCCAACTCTTTAGTCCGCAGTGTGCCAGGGAAACTGTAAACCTAATTGCAACAAAGCTTATTTACACACATGAGGACTTCCATGTTGTGGGATATATATAGACGTTTATAGAAAGCACAATATCCTTGTGTGAAGTGAAACCACCACCGTATTGTTACAGGGGTCACATTGGTAGAGGACTCAAAAGTGAACTTTGAGTCAAAATGGCAGCTCACCGTTGACGACAGTAACGTCAATGCATTGCTTGTCTTTGGAAATAACAACAGTTCAGTAACTTTAAGAGTCATAATGTCAGCTAGATCGTCATGCAGACAGACCAACGGGTGTAAAGTGTGTATTATAGGGGTAAGTACCGTATAGGAGTTTCAACACCATAGAGGAAATTAACTGCATAAAATTAGCCCAGTGTTTCCTTTATACGTAGTGGGTAGTCAATTACATTCGAACATTGGGAATGTCATATAAATCCAGTGTGAAGACCAAGCTTGACCAACGAGACCAATATTAAACTATTCTTGGTTTGACCTTGTAAAGGGGAACATCCTCTTGGTCAAACAACAAAATATACCTTTTTATCAAATAATCCGTATTGTGGTTTAGGTCTTGTTCATTTTTCTAAACGTAATGATAGGTTGAATGGCGGGTGTTATACATTCATAATATGCCTCGATGAACCTATTTGTACTATAGGCCTATTTTAACGACATATTTCCTGAACAATTTGAAATGAAATGTCTCCTTTTCATTCCAAAAGAATTCTACCGTTGGTAAATCCTGTATAGCATCACGGCTGGTAAACGACACGTTCACCAACACATCAACTTTCACTATAGGGTGAGTCAGTCGAGTTACTGCCCCCTAAATATTGTCTCTATCCAAGGCGGTGGTATTCCTAATAAAGTTGACCCCTCCTTCCGTGGCCCCGCCCCCGACCTACCGCACAAAGTCCCCGAGTGATCAATTATTACAAATACCGTTCATGTCAATTAATATGTACTTGTAACGGTTGAAATGTTCACCCCGTGTACAGTGATTGATCTACATGTATTTTGACATGACTGTTTGACAGGAGTGCATACATGCTAAAGGACCTGGTGGTTGATGGAGAAAGTTACTATCTCAATATTTGGGATACAGCAGGACAGGAAAGGGTTCGTTTCCTCAGCTTTGGCCTTAATTTTCATTATTTAATTTCGTTTCACGTTACTGCAGCTATATCCAAAGTTAACATTGAATTCACAATATTGTACAAATTCTAAATAATACAATCTGGACTGTTCCATTTTCTTGAGTTGAAGCTAAGTGAAATGGAAGAGCCAGAGTTAACCATGAGTGATAATATTCTGTGACAATTTTGCACGAACAAAATTGTAACTCACAATAGATCCTTGCCGTTTGAATTGTGTTCACATAAACATAAAACAGACACAGAAATGTGTCCACCCCACACTCTGAAAATTATATTTAAAAAAAAAACCAAAACAACCTCCCAAACAATGTGGACACTTCATGTAGACACCAACCTTGTTCGCCGTGACACGACCTTGCCTTGTTTGGACAAATAATAGGCGGGGTGGTTACTTTGGAAACAACTCTGCAAAGCGTCTTGAGCCTCATTATTATCCATGTTGTTGGACTTCTATATTTAATTTAGGAGCGTCACGATAGTACACATGCTAAAATTGACACGTGACGCATGTTCCACCAATCAAATGAAGGATCTATATGTGCTGTATATAAACAATATTTGCCGAAAGAGAACTTGTCGTTACATTAATGTTCGATGAATTCCTAAAATAATACGAGCGGGATTTAGTTGATTTTTTAGACTACATTTTTACTTTTTAATTCTTCTACAGTTCCGATCTTTAGCACCGTTGTACTACAGAGATGCGTCCGCCATCGTTCTAGTTTACGACATTACAAATGAAGTAAGATTGGCAATAACTCATCCCAAAAGTTCCCTCAAGACAATTAGTAATGAGGTTGGCTTTTAAAAACGTATTCTAAGTTAAAAGAGATAATATTTTGTGTAACGATTAAAGCTATTAAAACTGAGAAATGCCAAAACGACGTGATTTCTGTCTCGGGAAAAAGTTTAAGCCTCGCAAAAAAAACCCCATTGTTAGGTTGTGAAAACCTCAGCACCACTTATGATTATTGGTAGGGTCGTCGTTTTTGTGTGCGCGTGTGCGTGCCCTTACACATGCCAACTTACGGGGTATTTTTAACAATAGAACAATGCTACCCAACAAGGTTTTCTTTGTTCAAGTGGTACCCCACAAAGGATTTCTTTAGAAAAGGGAATAATAGAACAACAATGGAAGTACCCCGTAACTGCCATATGTAAGGGTGTGCGTGTGTGGGTGTTTTTTTTTTTTAACGTAATGCTGATTTATTAAAAAAATCTATCAAGAAAGGTACAATAGAAGTCACCTGTGAAAGTTTCAGCTGAATACAGTGTCTATTTGTTGAGAAAACACCCACAAATCTGTGGCAGTATTTTCACACAAACGTAGAATCCATCCACGTCTCTGGCCGCAGCATTCTCAAACGGACACCAACCCTCAGAAATCGGAGAAAAGCGATTCATGCATGAATCCTATTTTCTCAGATTCAAATGTTTGTATTGATTTCTAACCAATGGGGCAGTTCAGACGAAATAATTCACAATCCCATGATGTTTGCTACCATTACCAATCATCGTTATAACAAGTATAGGTTTCGGATAGAAGTTACACCTTTTTTTTTAGGCGTCATTACCACATGCATTACCCTGTACCTTTAAAATTATGTTATGTTTTGATATTTGGTATTTCTCGAGAACTATTGCGACAGACACGATCTCTAAGACACTTGAATCTGGTCTTTTTCTTCAGGAAAGTTTTGCAAGTCTACGAACCACTTGGATTCCCGCCATGAGGAGTTGTACCAAACCAGGTATTGTGTTAGCTGTAGTTGGTAATAAACTTGATCTTCATGACAAAGAGCGTCTTATTCCGACAGAGGAGGCAAGGGGATATGCCGATATCCTTGGAGCATTGTTTTCAGAAACGAGTGCCAAAACTGGGGAGAACGTGACACAACTATTCACAGAAATCGGTGAGTTATGTGGGGAACAATTACCATTGAACACCCCCTCCAAAGTCCCATCAGTTGCAACTTCGCAAGTTGTGTGTTCTGTCGTTAAATACTTTTATTGGCTTTATATTTTCTGTCAATAATGAAACATTTGACCTCCAGGCAGTAACAATAGATCATTGACACCCTTTTTTCAGCAGGCAGGAAATTCCCTTTATGGAGGTTGAACACCGTCTTTTGTCTTTGGCCCCTTCGTGGTATTGGAAAGACTATCCAAGATTTATATTTGATACCATCCTATGATTTAAGATAACTTTCCGCCACGTCTGAAATAAGACAAATAGGCCTACTGTATACAGATTTAATTAATGGGCAATTATTTTCTATTTCTGTTTGCAGTGAGAACAGTCCAAGAAAGAAATAAAAAATCTTTGTTGAAGGAAGATAGACCGATGAGTGTGCTTCATCTATCGGCGGGTAGTAGGCTGACATCTGAGTCCGGAAGACCAGTGTCATCATCTGGGAACAGGAGAAGTGTTGATGAAACTGGTTCAAAACATAAATCTGGATGTAGATGTCATACACAGTGATCGTCATCTGCTTTACGCCACTATACTTCGATACTTCAATAATTTTTGTACTCAGTCAATCAATAATGCATAGGCCCCTACAGGTATAGATTATGAATAACTATCTAATCATAAGGGCCTATCAACCCAAAACAAAGACGAAAGGGAAACTAGTCAAACTTTGAATCACTATTCATGTTTTTGTACACAGTATAAAATGTTACCAAGTGGTAGCTTGATAACGGTATACACGGAAGCTGGGAAGTTGGTGGGTCATTGACCCTCAGACACGGCTTCTCGTGACCAACGATTTCATAACAGTGTCACACTAACAGTTTCATATTTAAAACTAGACATAATTTTTTGTTCCATAACAAAAACAAGGTGTTCGGTATAGACATTTTCGAGTTAGCAGAGGTAGTGTTTTCAAAGCAAAAACCGAAAAAACTTAGTACGACAAATTGATACGTAAAGTGAATGGTAGAAGATTTCGTATTTGAAATAAAAAACTTTGATAAATTAAAAAACTGATTAAATCATTCCGTTTTCATAGCTCATTTTATTATCAAAACATTGAGATTCATAGTTATTGTTTTGCTGGAATTGACAGTCCTATGGGTAAAACTGTATTCGATATAGAGGGACCATCTGATTTCAAGATCATATTGCTTGCAGGCCTCAAAACGAAGACCGGGAGTGATTATTTTCACTTAAGCTCTCAGTTTTGACCAGAATTGAAGCTCACAGGGAGATACAGTTTGTGTAATCATTGGGGATGGTGCAAGTTATGTATATACAAATTTGGTTCTCCGGATAAAGGTTAATTTAATGTAAGGACGCCATCGAGTCGTCATCATCCCGAAAATAACTGCAGTTTCATCTACACACTCGGGTCTAAGTATGTAAAGTTGTAGGTCTCAACCCTTTTTTTGGTTAATGGGATATGAAGTTTTTAAGTATGGAATAAGCATCTTTCAGTTTCGACCAGAAGTAAAGGTCACAGAGCTGCATAGGGTCACACTTTGTGTAAAATTAAAAAAATACACTCCATGGTCTTTCACATGGACCAAAGATCTGGTATGTAGCAGTTATAGTTTTCCAGATATGTTTTTTTGTAAAAATTAAACATTGATTCAATGTTATGACGTCATTGGTTACGTAATCATGCCGAAAACCTTTGTGGTTTCATTGACACACTAAGGTCTAAGTACATGGTTAGCATAAAGTCAAAACCCTTTTTGGTTCAAGAGTTATGTTTTTTTCCATACACAGTACATATACATAATATACCTGAGCGGGGATTAGCATCAATTCAATCCGATAGTTGAAAATTAAACCATGACAAAAATAATGATTTTTGAAAGTAAAAAAACAAAATAAAAAACACTAGGCAAGTTCATGGATATCAACATTATTGTAGACAAAAAAGGAATGCCCCCTCTTTTTAACGGTGATTTTGAAATAAAGCTTACCATTTTAATCACCGTGTCTGAAGGGCATACTCAGAGGGCCTAGAGCGCCTTTGGCAGGCATGGTCACGTCGATCAACGTGACGTGGGTCTCGGAGTTTGATGAGAAACAAACCAATGTCGTTCTTTTTCAGTTGAAGTTTTTGTCATTTAGTCAAAGTCATACAAATCCCTAAAGTAGGTGGACATCTCAGTAAAACCTCCTCTTTTATTCCTTGTTTTCCATTAAGCCATCAGACGAGCACAGTGGAACTAAATTCACACTGAACTTTGAATGAGTTTGAGTTTTTTATGTGCGGGACACGTGTTGTTACAACGTACAAGAATAAGCAACGCAATGATACATTTCCGTTGTGTGGGACTGTGTGCACAGGCTTCGTGGACTTTGAACCTTATGAATAATGGAGCGGACAGTCAGTTACAGCGCTTTTCTCCATACACACATAAACTGCGGTTAATACTAATTTTGGCTGTAACACCCATTTAGGACCAGAAGTTAAGGTCATATTGGCATCATTTCTGTGCAAAAGTTTCGGAATGATCATAGATCTACAATCTGATGTGAAAATTGTGACGAAACGATCAGTAGTTTTTGAGATATGAATTTTTTAAATATTCAACTACCGGTTTGAACCGGAAGTCAAGGTCAAATGAGGTCGCGTTCAGTGTAGCGTTTTTAGAGTCATACCAGGCCTATCCGATGATGTATAGATTGTGAAAATCCATTGTGTAGTTTTGGAGTTATGATTTTTTCAAATATTAAACTTTGATTTAACGTAACTCGACACCTGATGACGTCATCATGACGTAACTGAAGCGGTTTCATCTCCTAATAAATATCTAACTAAATATGAAGTTTCAAGTTCATATGAGCTTGGAAAGGGTGCTTTTGTTAGCGGACAAGGGACGCTGAGAAGAAGAAGAAGAAGAAGAAGAAGAAGTATTAAGAAAACTAGACATAATTTTTTGTTCCATAACAAAAACAAGGTGTTCGGTATAGACATTTTCGAGTTAGCAGAGGTAGTGTTTTCAAAGCAAAAACCGAAAAAACTTAGTACGACAAATTGATACGTAAAGTGAATGGCAGAAGATTTCGTATTTGAAATAAAAAACTTTGATAAATTAAAAAACTGATTAAATCATTCCGTTTTCATAGCTCATTTTATTATCAAAACATTGAGATTCATAGTTATTGTTTTGCTGGAATTGACAGTCCTATGGGTAAAACTGTATTCGATATAGAGGGACCATCTGATTTCAAGATCATATTGTTTGCAGGCCTCAAAACGAAGACCGGGAGTGATTATTTTCACTTAAGCTCTCAGTTTTGACCAGAATTGAAGCTCACAGGGAGACACAGTTTGTGTAATCATTGGGGATGGTGCAAGTTATGTATATACAAATTTGGTTCTCCAGATAAAGGTTAATTTAATGTAAGGACGCCATCGAGTCGTCATCATCCCGAAAATAACTGCAGTTTCATCTACACACTCGGGTCTAAGTATGTAAAGTTGTAGGTCTCAACCCTTTTTTGGTTAATGGGATATGAAGTTTTTAAGTATGGAATAAGCATCTTTCAGTTTCGACCAGAAGTAAAGGTCACAGAGCTGCATAGGGTCACACTTTGTGTAAAATTAAAAAAATACACTCCATGGTCTTTCACATGGACCAAAGATCTGGTATGTAGCAGTTATAGTTTTCCAGATATGTTTTTTTGTAAAAATTAAACATTGATTCAATGTTATGACGTCATTGGTGACGTAATCATGCCGAAAACCTATGTGGTTTCATTGACACACTAAGGTCTAAGTACATGGTTAGCATAAAGTCAAAACCCTTTTTGGTTCAAGAGTTATGTTTTTTTCCATACACAGTACATATACATAATATACCTGAGCGGGGATTAGCATCAATTCAATCCGATAGTTGAAAATTAAACCATGACAAAAATAATGATTTTTGAAAGTAAAAAAACAAAATAAAAAACACTAGGCAAGTTCATGGATATCAACATTATTGTAGACAAAAAAGGAATGCCCCCTCTTTTTAACGGTGATTTTGAAATAAAGCTTACCATTTTAATCACCGTGTCTGAAGGGCATACTCAGAGGGCCTAGAGCGCCTTTGGCAGGCATGGTCACGTCGATCAACGTGACGTGGGTCTCGGTGTTTGATGAGAAACAAACCAATGTCGTTCTTTTTCAGTTGAAGTTTTTGTCATTTAGTCAAAGTCATACAAATCCCTAAAGCAGGTGGACATCTCAGTAAAACCTCCTCTTTTATTCCTTGTTTTCCATTAAGCCATCAGACGAGCACAGCGGAACTAAATTCACACTGAACTTTGAATGAGTTTGAGTTTTTTATGTGCGGGACATGTGTTGTTACAACGTACAAGAATAAGCAACGCAATGATACATTTCCGTTGTGTGGGACTGTGTGCACAGTCTAATGGACTTTGAACCTTATGAATAATGGAGCGGCAGTCAGTTACAGCGCTTTTCTCCATACACACATAAACTGCGGTTAATACTAATTTTGGCTGTTACACCCATTTAGGACCAGAAGTTAAGGTCATATTGGCATCATTTCTGTGCAAAAGTTTCGGAAGGATCATAGATCTACAATCTGATGTGAAAATTGTGACGAAACGATCAGTAGTTTTTGAGATATGAATTTTTTAAATATTCAACTTCCGGTTTGAACCGGAAGTCAAGGTCAAATGAGGTCGCGTTCAGTGTAGCGTTTTTAGAGTCATACCAGGCCTATCCGATGATGTATAGATTGTGAAAATCCATTGTGTAGTTTTGGAGTTATGATTTTTTCAAATATTAAACTTTGATTTAACGTAACTCGACACCTGATGACGTCATCATGACGTAACTGAAGCGGTTTCATCTCCTAATAAATATCTAACTAAATATGAAGTTTCAAGTTCATATGAGCTTGGAAAGGGTGCTTTTGTTAGCGGACAAGGGACGCTGAGAAGAAGAAGAAGAAGAAGAAGAAGAAGTATTAAGAAAAAACTAGAAATAAGAATTTGTTTGATAACAAATTCGAGGTGTTCGGATTCAAGTAAAGCTGACTGGAGTGATCGTGAGCTGTGCCGTTTGTTATTGTGAAAACAGAATGAATAGCTATTAAATAATGTTTTGTAAAGCATTTTACAGAACTTCCAGTTTAGACAGGTTAAAAGGTCAAGACAAGGTCACCAACATATTCATTTTTGTGAAGTATGTGGAGCCCATGTTGAAAAAATTATAAAAACTCTGCAAAAGGCTTCTATTAAAACTGTATTTTGAACTGTTTTAACCTGCCGCCAGATGGCGCTCTTAAATCTTATTTTGTTTTAATCAGACCCTTGTCAGACTACAACATCGTTAAAATCAACTCCAAAAAAGTTGCACACTTTTTGGTTCACGAGTGGTTTTTTTCCATACACAGTACATATTCATAATTATACCTGAGCGGGGATTAGCATCAATTCAATCTGATAGTTGAAAATTAAACCATGACAAAATAATGATTTTTGAAAGTAAAAAACAAAACAAAAAACACTAGGCAAGTTCATGAATGAAACATATCAACATTATTGTAGACAAAAAAGGAATGCCCCCTCTTTTTTACGGTGATTTTGATATAAAGCTTACCATTTTAATCACCGTGTCTGAAGGGCATACTCAGAGGGCCTAGAGCGCCTTTGGCAGGCATGGTCACGTTGATCAACGTGACGTGGGTCTCGGTGTTTGATGAGAAACAAACCAATGTCGTTCTTTTTCAGTTGAAGTTTTTGTCATTTAGTCAAAGTCATACAAATCCCTAAAGCAGGTGGACATCTCAGTAAAACCTCCTCTTTTATTCCTTGTTTTCCATTAAGCCATCAGACGAGCACAGCGGAACTAAATTCACACTGAACTTTGAATGAGTTTGAGTTTTTTTATGTGCGGGACACGTGTTGTTACAACGTACAAGAATAAGCAACGCAATGATACATTTCCGTTGTGTGGGACTATACGCACAGGCTTCGTGGACTTTGAACCTTATGAATAATGGAGCGCAGTCAGTTACAGCGCTTTTCTCTATTCACAAATTAACTGCGGTTAATACTAACTTTGGCTGTAACACCCATTTAGGACCAGAAGTTAAGGTCATATTGGCATCATTTCTGTGCAAAAGTTTCGGAAGGATCACAGATCTACAATCTGATGTAAAAATTGTGATGAAATGATCAGTAGTTTTTGAGATATGAATTTTTTAAATATTCAACTTCCGGTTTGAACCGGAAGTCAAGGTCAAACGAGGTCGCGTTCAGTGTAGCGTTTTTAGAGTCATACCAGGCCTATCCGATGATGTATAGATTGTGAAAATCCATTGTGTAGTTTTGGAGTTATGATTTTTTTCAAATATTAAACTTTGATTTAACGTAACTCAACACCTGATGACGTCATCATGACGTAACTGAAGCGGTTTCATCTCCTAATAAATATCTAACTATATGTGAAGTTTCAAGTTCATATGAGCTTAGAAAGGGTGTTTTTGTTAGCGGACAAGGGACGCTGAGAAGAAGAAGAAGAAGAAGAAGTATTAAGAAAAAAAAAAAACCGAACAAAAATAAGAGGTGTTCGGGGCTGAATGCCCGAACACCTAAAAAAAAAAACCGAACAATAATAAGAGGTGTTCCGGGCTGAATGCCCGAACACCTAAAAAGAAAAAAAACCGAACAATAATAAGAGGTGTTCCGGGCTGAATGCCCGAACACCTAATAAGTTTCAAAATCAGTGTAAGTAAAAGAATGCAATAATATGTTTTACTATTGCTATCCATTATTATACGCACTGCCAGCGTGTTTAAGCATCATCTTATGGTGAAAGGATATCAGTGGCTTCCCCATCGCCACCAAGATGTCATCATAGGGATTATGATGAGAACCCTTCTTATTTTCGCACCTTAAATGTGACGTTTTAAAGGGGTTGGGCCTATACAGGATTGGTAGACCTGTCAAAATAGTCGTACACAGTCTTCATGTTTTGTAGACAGTCTTCATGTTTTGTGTGATCAACCAAACACATGAAATAACAAATCCGTGAAAATGTTGGCTTAATTCATTGCGTTAGTCAGGAAAAATAGTCAGGAGCATGTACTAAGCTTTTTGTCCTTAATTTTGGCTGACAACCGAAATCAGCTGTTGCGGTTTTTTAAAAGGTTTTCATAACAGTTTTCTCGATGCCTTCATTTCAGAGAGAAATATTTCACAGAAAAATTGTTGTAGTATGACCAAAGCTTTCAGACTAACAAATAAAACAATGATATTTTTTATCCTCCCCAATCCTGTATACTACCTTTAACTATCAATTTTGTCATCGTATTTTTAATTAATATCAAGTAATAAACCACAAGGGAAACTGACTGGGTAAATTATTAATAATTTGGGTTTGAACAAAGAAAAATTGACTTGAGCGGGACTTGAACCAACGACCTCCGGATTAACGTACCGGCGCTCTACCAACTGAGCTATCCAGCCCTATGTTGGCGGTCTCCCTATTAGTCAATATCTTTGTTCGGGGGTGCCAGTCAGAAGCCATGCAACCGTTAACTGCCGTGTAGCCAGGGATCACACCCAAGTATACGATACAACCTGGGAAGCGGCAGCCACGGGATCACCTTAAGGGGATGCGACTTTTTAATCATAATATCAAGTAATAAACCACAAGGGACTTTTCTTTGTTCAAACCCAAATTATTTTTAGTTAAATAATGTTTATGGCTTGACTTAATTCGGGTTCTAAATACCTTGACTAATCCGAACAGCACTGGCAATAATAGTCTCTATATGTTGTGAATGATATTTGCTGCCTAATTTAACATTTAATTAATTTAATTTAATTAAACTTGTAAATAATAAGAGGTTTGTTCTAAATTGTGTTTTTCCCACCGTGTATTTGTCCAAACATGTGTTATTGTTGTATTGTCTTTGTATCTGACAAATTTGCTCTTCAGCTGCATATGGATTCAAAATTGTGTTGATTGCGAGTTTGAATATTGACGAACTTGACTCTCCTAACCAAAACAAAGGAATTGCATCAGCACACTCACATTACATTGTGTACAACCTGCAGAATGTTTGGAAGAACCGGCCGCAGATTGCTTTTATCGAAATAGACAGACTCAGTATGTGGCAGTAGCATCGTGAATTGATAAATTTATCATTACGGTTGGGTCTGTGGCTTTCCATGCGAGTAACTTTTGGTATTTTATCAATGAAAGTATTTTGAACTTTCTCGTCAGTGACGCAGCATATTCATTTGACCTATTTTGTCTCCAGCTGATGACGTCAGACACGGAAGAATGGGAGCTTAAGCACAAGTTAAACTTTAAAGAAGAAAATGTTGCCAATCGAAAATTTCGTTGACGAAAAAATAAACTTAACACAGCAATTTGTCGAACGTAATTGGCGGCATTTTAAACTGGAACCCATTTGAAATGATTCATCTGCTGATATTTGATTTGGCTTTTTCGCAAGTCGCCGCCATTTTATTTTCCTCCCATGTCGGATATGTATAACCAAATTTAGGCTGGAAGGGAGGGAACCTGTAGCCAAGGCCTCGGCTTCTGATGAAGTGTGTTAAAGCTGTTTCTCGTTCAATTTTCGTGGTGTCGTGACATAATCAATTATTGTTGTCATTTTCTGGCAATATGGTAATTTTCCAAACCATTCGTTTCGTTTCATCAATTCAAGGATATTCCTCTTTCAATATTCGAATGACACAGCACAATGAGAGGGAAACCTTTATATTTTTAGCTTTTTATTTGTTGCTTTGTAATATCAACTTTTCATTTGTCGTTAGTAATTGGTGATCGTATGCCTACTCCTAGCTTCCCAATCCTTACAGTTTACCTGCCTGGAAACACAAAGATGACATGTCATTTCCGGGTTGCGCTTGCACAGTACCACTGATCAGTGCACAGTACACGTATAGCAGATACACCATGTTTAATAACCTACAAAAGAAACCGGCCATAGGTGATGTGCTCACACAGGTAGAGGTTAGGTTTTGGATTCACGCTCTGGTGATCCTGTGTTTACTAAATTTGTTGATTGAAGCCTCGATGATTGAATGCGCTCGCTTTAAGGACATCAGGTGATACGCAAGGCTAATTTACAGTTTCTCAACTGAGTTCCAGTGTTGTTTCTGGCCTTCAGGACCAAACAATGTGAAATTCAGAAATTTAAGTGGTTTTTTTTCTGTGTGCTTACAATTTGTTTTCAGTTGTTATTTCATATGAGGAAATGAAGCGTGATAAGGTGTAAGTGCAGTGAATATACAAACATTGTTGCCCTGTACATTGTATATAAGTGCCCACCAGTTCTTGACCGCCGCTCGTAAAGGTATGAGTTGAAAACAGTACTTGAACTTAACACCTTGAGTTCCTGTAACCAGGCTTGGTGAGATGACCGTCCTTTGGAATGAAACACCGCAACTGAAAAGGCATAAAGACTAGAAACCTGCAAGTCATCTGCTGCGAGTAGAACACAATACAAATTTAGTGTCATCTGGGTAGGAACTGAGGAAGTCTATACAAACACGCTGTCAAATTAAAAACACCATTTTGAATTCTCCAGTCTTCTTAGCTACTTTAGGAAGGTTTGAACTCAGTATTTGAAGCTAATGTCAGAGATGAAAATCTGTGCATACAACAGGCCTTGAGGCATCACTTGCCGTTCTTTGAGGATTATGGTTGAAAGAGCTTCGACTAGTGAGTGAGTCTACTAGCTCCATGACCCAAGCTTCCATTAGTGCACTGCACATAATGCTTGCACTGTAAGTATGGGTGCCCTTACATGTGTGTACATGTACAATGTGTACACTATGTAAAGTGTATATACATGTACACTATTTGGCTCTGTAATATTGGCCGTGGTGTGTAATGAAGATATTTATATGCAGCGTGAATAACAAGAACAGCTATACATTTAGTAGTCTTGTTTCAAGAACAACAAGATCACATTGCGGATGACTTCATTCGGAGACTACGCACAATCAACACATGCAGGTAGGTTCACTTCATAATATTATGATCACGTGCCTTTAATTGTTGTACTGATATAATTAATGTTCTTCGATCATATATGGCCACTTTGACCCGCAGTCGCGCCCACTTGATTTATATTTTTGTTTGATCACTATCTGGGACAGTCGCATCAGTGCTTAAATCCAGAAAAGATCAGAAAAAAAAAATTACAGTTCTAAATATCAGAGAGAGGCTTAATTGCAAACACGCTCATTGGTGGGCCTACATGAAATCCAGTATACACTATTTGACAGGCAGCCTAGACTCGCTCTGTCGAGACATACCAAACATTTCATTTGCCATAAGTACAACCTCCATTTGTCTCATTTTGTGTTTCGAATCCATCTCGGATTATGAATAATTGCACAGTTCCAATCAAATCAAGATAATACAAAAGATACCGAAGTTTGGTTGTTGATAAGGTCTTATTCGAATTCAAATTTTTGCATTGTCTTCACAGATGCAATTAATAATGAATACTAATTAATGCCTTCCCATAAAACGCACAATTTCGTCATGCATGGCGCTCATGTTGCTCACAATAATAAGCTAGACGAGAAAAAACACTGTTGGAAGAAAGAAAATCAGTTTTGAGGTCAAGGTTGATTGAAATCAATTATCGAAGTTGACCCAATTTTGTCATTCAACTCGTCCGATGCCGCCACGATTCAACCAAACACAAGTCCTGCTCATTAACTTCACGTTCGGGATTATGCGAGATATTCGCAATGCTGAGCCCACATTGTGCATAACTAATTTCTCTTTTCTTCTTGGTTTTAACAGCAACCGTTGATGAACATTTCGGCTCGATTTGATTACATTTTGAAGATTTGGATGAAAATACGGAGGCAGTTTATGAATAGCCGTCAATGTCAGACCGAGTGACCTGACCAAGCTCTGACGTAGACAGACATTGACTGGGTTGGTTAACAGCAACATTCAGCACGTACGCCAACCGCCGCGGCGGTCGTTGCACACACCTCACGTACACGGCTCAGCCGGCCGGCCTTACTGGCACGAGAACACGAGCACGTAGTCCATTCTATGCAATGCCCGAGACAATGCTGGAAATATCTAGCTGGTCTGCAGACCATGGTACTACTCCTAGTGCACCTATAAAACTAAAAAACAACGATATTCGTGACAGAAATCATTTTACTCTGGAACATGGAAACATGACTGCTCAAAATGTATCTGGGGAGGAGCCTTGGAGTGAGGATTTACTCAGTGAGGAAGAGGATAAAGATGAGGGCTTAAGAAATTCACATGTGTATAATAAACATAAGATGTTCAAGAAGAGCCATGCTGCCATGTTACCGCCCATTGATATAGCCCGCTGCTCTAAACACAATGCCATCCAAGATGAGTATACTACCTCATCATCTTCAGGAAGTGAGCATCTTGTCTTTGAAGGACTCCAAGATGGCGATCCCATCTCACCAAATTCAACAGTCTCTTCCCGGGGCATTGCATCACCTCCTATTACTTCACCAACGAGTACCACATCCCTGAATGGAGGAATTGTCAGGGGACGTAAGTCCTCCATAAAGGATAGTTCTAAGACACCAGAGACCCCCGGCCGTAAATCGGTCAGATTTGCGGACGCCCTTGGCCTCGATCTCGAAGTAGTGCGAAACATTTTAGAGTCCGAGTCACCACCGGACTACCCGTCCATGGCTCTAGCAGCATGTTCGACAGTTTTCACCGATGATGAGACTGGAGGCAGCACAGTGACAATCCAACCGCGGTATCTCAGCATGTCCTTCATACAACCTGGAGGGCAGTCGGACTTCCTGACCCGGGTGTACCAACAGCAAATATGCCTTGAGAATGCCGTGGTTTCTGATTTCACAGTGTTAGGAACAATCAAAGTCAGGAACATCTCCTATCAAAAGAGCGTCAAAATCCGATATTCAGCAGACAGATGGAAAACCTTCGGTGACATCCCAGCACTGTATGTTTTGAATTCTTGTGATGGACCTACGGATCGCTACTCATTTGGTTTATCCGCACCTCGAGACATGTCTGTTGGGGACCGGCTGGAATTCTGCATCTGTTATAGAGTCAATAATAACCAAGAATTTTGGGATAATAACTTTGGTCAAAATTATAGTTTGTTATGTCATGCACATGGAGATACGGTGGACGATGAAAATAAAGCCCTTTGGACGCTCTTCCGTAATTCATAAAATTGAAATCGCAAAGTGTGTACAATTTATGTTTAATTTTGGCTGGCAAATAACAACTCAATTGAGTTTACGTTTTCCAACTCCAGTTTGGCGATTTCTTTGAGTAATCGACCCATTGCTGGCTATAATAAGGTGGAGATTTTGATTTATGCAAAAGACTGGCTGCACTTTTAAATCCCAGTAGTGAGATTTGTCTCTATGGTAAAACATGGTTATTTGATGTAACAAAATTTTAATAAGGTACCGGTACACACATGAGACTTCATCTTATATACAAAGCACTCTCTGTGGTCGCGAGGAAGGCACAAGTTGCAGTCCTAAAAGAAAATGCCGAGTTTTGTGAAGAAGCAACATTGACAATGCAGTTTCTGAAAAATTAACAAAACTTATTTTTCCTGAAAATCTTCATTATAGTGATCTTGGTTTGTTGTATTTAAAAGTTAAATTCTTGTGTGAGGTAACCTAAATTGTTAGTATACATAATATACATACAGAAACTATGATATATTTATTAATGATGTAATTATTGCATTCATATCCATCGATTGTGATTTTAATGTACTCGGAGTAGACAGTCATTTCACAATATACATGTACACACGTACGTATGCTTCTTTTAACTGATTGTTTGTGTGTGTTCCATGGAAGTATACTGCACCCACGGTCAGTACACACAATACCCTCAGAAACCAACATATATTTCTGAAAGAGAGACAGGGGTGCGGAAGTTAATTTTTAAGCTGCAATATTGGTTTCTCGAAAATGACAAAATTCTGGGCAAATTTTCCCCAATGACGAGTGGCATGAGACCTAACAAATTTATTGTTAATCGTGACAAATCGTAAGTTGCTTAACCAAACTAGGCTTTGCCTTTAACTCTTAACACAGCACTCTTGATATCAATGAGTAGTTTCAATTGGTCATAATGAAAAACTCGTATCCAATTTACTGTTGCCATTGGTTTTAGTTGACATAGAATGCAGCCATTTTGATAGCTTGGTTCTGTTTCCCTAGTAGGAGTCTGGATAAAGTTTGATATTATTCTAATTGGGTATGGACTCTGTACCAGTTGCTAAGTAAACCATGAATGTGGACAATGAAGCACTCAGTTTAGTGAATCAATGCATGATTTCAGAAAATGGTGTCGCAAGACTGAAGATTTTTTGTTGTTGTTCCTAACGGCATCATTTAAAAAGTTTTGACTGTATGGGAGAACGTGTTTGTGTTTGTATATTCAATTTTTTTTAGCGACAAGAACCAAAATCTTTCATGTAGAAATACATTAAATAAAATTAAATTTAATGTTTGTGCGCAAGCCTGCCTGGCTCTGACCATTCCCTTCCTAAAAATCGGGGTGGGGCAGGCGTGGCAAAGAAATAAAACTAAAGGGGGGGACTGTATACTTTACCGCATAGCATGTGTATGACCGTAAATAATATTTATGCAGCCATACAGTGCTAATGTCTTTATCTGGGTACGAACTTGCTATACGTTCATGACCATATAATGCTTAGGCTTAACCACAGCACAGCAGTCATACGCGCGTTTCCTTTCACGGATTATAACGTTCACAGACTGATTTCAATGATTTTTAAATAGCCTACAACAACACTTAATAATCCAAATAATTACTTTTCCTAGTTCTCAATTTGGGAGGTGTGGGGGGTGAGGGACTCAACCCCCTCCCGCCCCTATATTTACTTCACTGTCTATAATAATATTAATAACGTGTTATTGAGAAATGAACCGAGCCTACGTTGTGTTCAGTCTTTGAGTGACTGTCTTTGTCATTCATATGACGGTGTTTTGACTAGATTGTGACCCTTGAACCCATTGGCGTTTCAGGAATGAAGATCCTGTGACATTTGAGATGTTTCATATTCATAATATCGCCTGTCACGAGTTGCCACATGATACAGACTTATGGTGCCTGGCAAATAATCATTTTTTTCATTATGCAATCATAACTAATGTACGGTAAATTTTGAGCAAAATAGTGACGCTCAAGCGATTTTGTTTGTACCCAAAACTCGGAAATCACAGTTTTGAAAAAATTTACAAGACCTGTGACTCTCTTCCATACCAAAGTTTTTGCTTTCGAGCGAAGATAGAATGTTTTATAGTACAGTGTTGTAAGTTTCCATTTATTTTACTACCAGTTATTAATTAGCTAACAAACCAAAAAGCTACCTTCTGTCAGTGTGTGTAAGTGACGGCAAGCATCGTCCGTCCCTGCTCAGTCCAAAATATTGTGTTTTTCTTTCAAATGCACATCGACGTAAATTTGACATCACCACAGACTAAACCTTACCTGAAGATTTCGTTATTTATAAATTATTTTGAATAATTCTTTGAAATGCATAGCAATAGCTTTTATGGACTTTCCAATGTCTTTCTATACAGAAAAAAAGTCCACCCCGTAGTAGCTGTTTGACTATTGTCTTCCGTCTGTCTCCGCATCAACTTACAAAGCAATGATTTTATGGAAATTGTAGATAAGACTATAATGTATTTTTAAAGCTTGAGCTATAAATGTTTAACATAAAGCTATATTTGTTTTGTATTCTTTGAAAGTTTGTGGACCAAGTTGCGAAATGTAAATTTAAGTCTTGGGCCATTTGAATAATGTAAATTACCTACCAAGGATTGTTTGAAATAATAAAATAATACGAAAAGGGGCTTAGGCCTATATATAGTGTATAAATAATACAGTACTGAAATGAAATGCTTATGTTACAAATTAATAGTATTTTAATGTTTTTGTTTGAAGCAGCAATTATCAAACAACTATAATCTACAAAAATGCTAGGAAATCGGAATTGTTCCATGGATTGTTTGGCACGGTATCACGCCTTCGACACCGTTTTGACAGTTTATGCTCAAGCCACGGATTGTTTTCTACTTCTTTTGGAATGTTTCTCTTAGGGCATTTCGAACGACCAGACGTTCGAAATGTTGCAAACAAGATCTCTTTGGCGTTTAGACCCGAAACGATTAAGTCAAAATAATTCGTTGGCCTTTGGCGTGGTGCAGTCATCTTGAGTTTCTACTTTCTACTGATCTAATCTGTGAATCCAAGTCGAGGCTTGATGGGAATTTGTTACTACACTATGAATAAGAGAAAGTTATAGCCAGAACTTGACGAAATCTGGGGTGGGTTGGTGTTTCATTTGATTCCCGTGAAGTCCAAGCAACTTGCCCACTGTTTGCTTCCTGGGGCTCCGCTGACTTCCAGACATTCCGATAGTCCACCACAGCATTTTGAGCTCAGTGTAAAGTATAGTCTATTTTTACAAGCGCCCACGCGCCCAGCTATGTAAAAGTTCAATGCATGTATAAAATGTTGAGAGTATAGTTAGTAATAAATATGAATATATTATTATACGGATTATAGTTTTGTGTATTTGTCATTTTTTATGGAGTCTACCTATCATATAATATGGCGTCAAGGCCCACGTTTTGACCATACAAATGAAAGTTTTATCACTGAGCGAAACAGTTTCAGAAATAAAAGCATCACAGAACGCAGTGGTGATGACAGCTCTATGATAGACATAGATAGGCTGTCATGAAACTACTAATTTGTTGAAACATGAAATTCTGTAAACTCATTTGTCTTTAGTGTTCCTTCACTTTGCTAAGTGCCCCGGAATAGGCAACTAGAATGATGGCGCTTTAAAAATGCCTGATGATTGATTGATAATTATTTTTGCCATTTTAAGAAATAATCTAAATTTCACAAGGGGTAATTTGTACTTAGCCCTGGAAGGACAACAAAGGTAACACTCTGTCAAAAACACAGTCTATCCAAAGTGTCCGTCATGATTGACATCTCTCCCTTCACCCTTTATTTTATTATTTGACCAACCATGGATGTTGACCAACTAATTCATTGAAGTAATTGAACTCTGATCACACACACGGACCAGACTGGTTGATCGTTTACCCTATACTAATGATTAACTGTACTAAACCTACACACTGGGTATTGTATACAACGCATCCCTGTAGGTAGAATTAAGACACAATTAATATGCAAGCTCATATCAATTTGAAAGTGAGCAATTATTTGAACTCGGCTGATGTCAGTTCCCTGAAGTGGATTCCGATTCTGAGTTGGTTTCTCATAGCTCTTGGATCAATTCAATTCAAAGTTCATTAGGATGCAGCATGGCCGGCTGCCCCTTTCTGCAAATATTAATTATCAACCGCCTTTTCTTATTATTAACTAGAAACGACATTCACCGCCCCTCCCGTCTCCCATCACAATCCCAGCCCATGATGAGGGGGATGGGGGCGGTACCTATTCATTAATGTTGTAAATGATAATGTATACACACATCTCTATGGAGGTACACAATTTTCTCTGGTCTACACATAGAGGGCGCCATCAAACGTACAAACAGCTAGTTATGAAGCCCTATCCTTCCTACGATTTTTTTCAGATTCATTATTTTTCTGCCAAACGCCAAAAAATCTCTTCAAAAGAAAACACTTCTGATTTCTTGGCGGGTGAGCACTTTGATTGACCTTGAGCAAAAATCGGAAAGGTTAGGCGGCCTTAGTTAGACCACTCATGTATTTGATTTGATGCCAAAAATGCAGATCGTAACGTAACGTAAGTAAATGCAGTTGCAGTGCAAAAGTGGTTGATACTGAGTGATAGGTCTATAGCGTGAAAAACATAAACATGGCGGATTCGTATAACCCTTTCTTCGTTGGTGATGATGAGGAAGAGCCTGTCGAAGATAGCATCGTCGCTGCTTTAGAGGCTCCTGTAATTTCTACAGAGGATGCACAGACTGTGCCCGTTATTGGTGCTAGCGATGCACCGATTGGTAAGGCTGTACATGTGGCAGGAGGACCGGTACAACCAACGGAGCCAAGCTACGATGTGATTGCAACAAAACTGCTGAAGGTACGACCACATTGACATTATTCATTAATTATATTGGCCCTGGGGATTTATGCAGGTGGTGGTTGGTGTATGCATGTACGTCTCATTAGGACCCAGGAGTAATACATTTTTGCTTTGACTAACTTATTTTAGAATTTTAGGTTGGACTCCTTTCCCTTTGCATTCAACTCAACAGAGTCCAGGGTATTAAGATCCTTTCCATTGCGAACAATTTTATACAACAAAATATTTTCATATTTGTACCTGATGGAGGAAGCTGAAGCTTTGTTCACATAATCCTTAAAATTAAATGCCTGGAATTCCAACACCGCTGGGTTTTAAATTTTGAATGTTATCCTTGGATGACATTATTTTCGAAAATAAATGAAAATTGACATGGGCCCGTAATATTCCTAGCAAGTTTGTCATGCTCAGTGTATTACGCAGGGTATCACCAAGTACAGTATTTTACTATTAATATCGGCACCTTCACTTTAGTCTTTATATAACAACTAATGTAGTATAGATACCAGACTAACATTAATTGAATGTTTTGCTTTACTTTTTGAGAGAAAGTCGATCCGAGTTGCTACACATTTCCCGTATGCACCACATGGTCACACGTCAATTGGCTTGTGATGTTTACTTCTTTCGTCTTCTTTCTGGATATATTTGTTATTTTTTGACCCATCAAAAATGTAGTTAAGGATATGAAGAATTTATTAATGAAATTTTAGCCTCATGAATCGGGTAAAAATATGAACAAACATTAGTTGAAATTTTATTTGGATTGTTGAGAAGCTTTATACCCAGGATGTCAGTACAATGCAACAGAGACTGGCATCCTACCAGGGCTAAGAATCCCCTGCTGAGGTCAAACAATGGAAACATGCACGCGTGTATGCGCCGTAGGCCTACACAACTCTCAGCCAATGTCTTCATTGACCTCATTGAGGGTGCTGTTTGGGTTTGTGACGTCATGCAGCTGGGTCAATTTATAGAGACAACAGAGCTTGTGTTTTTCTTCAATATTTGTAAAATGGAGTTCATCAAGTGAAGTGAAGACCATCAATAATTGTTAGTCTTTTCATTTAGATGTTATGGGAGTGGTTTAGGTCACCAGGTGGCATTCTGCATTATTTAAGTTTTGTTTTTTTATAACACATTGGATATTATTACTAATCCATGGTAGGATCGGATGGTATTGACAGCATTGGAGTTACACACTGAGCTGATTGAAAGTGGCCGAGAGCTTCTTCGACTCAGAGATTACTTCTCCAATCCTGGGAACTTTGAACGTCAGGATAACACATTACAAATGCAGCAACTACGTAAGAAACATATATTTTCATTGAAAAATAAACAAGTTGACTAGCATATTAAAATATAAACCAGGAACATTCTGGAAGTATATTATACAGTTTCTGCATTGCAAATACTACTAACTGAATTGAAAGATTGAAACTTCCCTAGACTCTCAGCATTCTCAACATATCATGAATCCTGTGTGTGGAATGCACTGAGCTTGAATCAGGTCAACCCTAAAGTCAGCTACAAGCTCTTCTTAGTGCACAAATATTCAAGGTCAATCATACTGTACACCTAATACAGTTTTTTCTCCCCATACTTGATCAGATCGGACATCTAGCGAGACCACTTTTGACTCACTGGATCTTGCCAGGTATTCTGATGATGGTGTTAACCAATCAGATGACAAACATGCAGTTCTTGAGTTTGAACTACGGAAAGCCAAAGATACCATCAAGTCACTTAGAGCTAATCTGACTGAGGCTGCAGGTTCGTAACAGTAAAGAGATTGAAAAGGAATATTGCAAGAGTATGGGAGGGTTGGGATGACTACAGAACATGATGCAAACTACATAAACTGAATTTTGATCAGCATAACAGATTTGTATCTTCTGCATCAGCACTTTATCTGTTTTTTTGGTCTGATAGCATTGTCTCATTTCTATTTCATTAGAAAGTGAAGTTCCTTCACCAATTCATACCAAGAAGACAGCAGAAGGAATCATTGCTGAGGTAAAGGAATTCTTGGATCGTTTCATTACAACAAAAATACAAGAACTATCTGCTGCCAGTGGTAGCTGCTCTTTACCAATACTAATTAGACAATAATTTGAGTCTAGTATCTTTCTAATATTTCTCTTTTTCCTTGTGACAGTTAGAAAACAAGATAAGCACACAGTGCTATAGAGTATGTCAAGTAGTACTGGACAATCATTTACTAATTTAAATGCACTTGACCAATTTGCCTTATCTTTATTTCCTTGTTTTGATGGATTGTTTTTGTTTCAGGAGACGATGAAACCTCTGGAGAGAAGAGCCCTTAATTATCTGATTAATGAGTTCTTACTGCAGAATGGTTACAGATTGACCTCAATAACATTCTGTGATGAGAATGAAGAACAGGTTAGTGAACCAACAAATAAAAAAAGATACCCATCTATCCCCTATTTAGGAAATAATAATGTGGGGAGCCTGGTCTTCACTTCGTAGTAATGACCGGGTTGGTGGCTGGCCGCTGTTAATGGACCGAGCTGAAAAAAGGTTGTACTCATGTTCAAGGGCCATTTCTTTAAAAAAAAGGTTGTACTCATGTTCAAGGGCCATTTCTTAAAAAAAAAGGTTGTACTCATGTTCAAGGGCCATTTCTTAGCCTGTTCAACTTTTGCGTGGCACCAAATCTCTTACACTCAATTAACTATTTATGCATATTTTCAAGAATCAGACTATGCGCTTTGAAAATTAACAGCACCATAAATAGAAAAACCTTGGTTGGTGTTTGGCTTTATGCTTTGCATTATGTTGGTTGTATGTGTGTACCAGCTACCTTAAATTGTCTGCGCGTACACCTATGCGTGATATGGGTCTGCACGCGGCACCATCTGTCCTTGCCAAAAAACAGAAAAACAGTACACACAAAGAAAACAGTTGCTTTGAAAGTTCCCCACGCAACAAGCAAAGTGTGCATAATAATAGTGCAAGTTCACAGAGCCAGTCTTTATATCACACGTTAATACACCCCTACGAGACCAATCCTCGACCAATCAGAGTGTATAAAATCTCCAAGGAATATATTACTCTTTCTTGTAACACCTGAATATTTATTTGTAATTGGATCTTGATTGCACTGTGGTATGACCCCTGTCTAAATAATGACATAGCTGCCTATCTATTGTACATGTAACAGGATTTTGACGATTGGGATGATGTTGGTTTGAATCGGTCTAGACCACCAGATCTCCTCCATTTATATCGTGACTATAATCGACATGTCATCCCGACTAAGGAGACAACTGAGGTAGGATGTGGAGATGATAGTATCATTGCTGAGCAATCAGAAGAAGTGGAGGCAGACCTTGGGATGGCTATGGATGAAGAAAGACAGAAACTTGTAAGTATAATGTCAATGAGGTGATAGGAAGGGAATGTTCAATTGTGGAGGGGTCAGGTGATTTATGTCAGAGAGTGTTTGTTCTTTGAGTTGTTTTGACTCTTACACTTTTCCATAATTGTATGGACATTTTCATCACTGTATCAAATTTGTTTGGAAAGTGAGACTTGAGTCTTAACTTGGACTATTTGCAGAAATTGTGTACCTTATATTTGGAAGTTTTTACTTCAGCACAAATTAGGGAAGAAATTGAATTGATACTTTAACTGCTCTTTTTCTATTTTACCTCAGGAAGCCCAGGTTTTACAACTACAAGAAGATCTCACCATTCAGTCTGAAGAAAAAGAATCACTGAGGGAGCAGTTACTGAAGATTCAACAGTGAGTATCAAGCCATTTCAAGTACCACATACAAGAAGTAATCCATAAGAATGATCAATACATCCAGACTTTGACTGCAGATCTTGACCTCAATTCTTCTGTACTTACCGTTGTTGTTATACCTCACACAGGGAGGTAGTATCCTTACAGGTTCCAAAGACATCTACACCCAGTATCAGCCCTATCAACACACCACATAAATCTCATCACATCAATGGTGACATTGAGGTAGAATTCTCATCAAAGGATGGTGATAGTGACTCAACTCAAAGGTATGGACAAAATAATTTGATGGAACTAAGTCAACTTTAAAGTCCTTGTTTGTTTGTACACTTATACAGATTGTCCTTTGCTCAATTTCATCTAGAAAGTATGAAACAGCACCTTGGAATGATTGATACTCACCTTGCCTTGCCATCTCAAACTAATATTGAATTTTCTTGTTGTCAGAATGGCAGCTGAAGGGACCGAGGGTGATGAATGTACAGATTTAACCAGTAATCTTCCTGAGGAAGATGCAGATTCTCAGGGTCTCAAATCAAGACCTGGGGAGGAGGATGAAACAGATGGACAAACGGACGAATCATCAAGGTAACCAAGTGATCTGATGAGTCTGGAAACCTTTGTAAAGAGAAGATATATCACGAGATGCAACTTAGTTTCTTAATGACTAACTTGGTTGTTGACAAAAGAACATTTATAGAGATTGTTCCCTCAAGTACATACTGTACATGACACTGATGTCTAACCTCATGATTCTTACCTCTCTATTATCAGTGAGATGACGCCATTCCAGCATGCCATCCTTGAAGCTGTCTTGCCAGTAACGGATACATCACAGGCTCGTCTAAGAGAAGAAGTGTCTCGTATTGCTGAGAATCAAGAGGGAGTGGTGGAGATGCTTGCAAGATGCTTGCCTCATATTGTACCCAATGTACTCATTGCTAAGAGAGAGGTATGCTTTTTTAACAAAACATCTTTATTCTGTAAAAATTAAGTATCAATGGCGTTTAATTTTACTAGTTTTACAAAGTTTGACTAAAAGGTTATCTCAAACATCAACAAAATTGTATTGAAACTGCCGGTTATGTTGTTATGATTCTTATTTGTTTGTTTGTATGCTGTTTGTTTGTTTACATGAATTAGTTCTTCAGTACAGTCACCCTTCACTCTGATCCTCATGAATTATTCATGATTGCTGTTTGTTTACAGGAGTTTCCTCTGATCATCAGTACAGTCACCCTACACTCTGATTCTAATGAATTATTCATGATTGTTTGCTGGTTTACAGGAGTTAGTTCCTCTGATCTGCAGTACAGTCACCCTACACTCTGATCTTAATGAATTATTCATGACTGTTGTTTGCTTACAGGAGTTAGTTCCTCTGATCGTCAGTACAGTCACCCTACACTCTGATCCTAATGAGAGAGATAAACTCTTAAATCTACTATTCAATCTCATCAAGAAACCTGACCAAGAGCAGAGGTAAAATATTTATCTCTTCAAATACAGAAACTCACATGTATTAAGTAATAACAGTTTCAGTGTAAGAATGGCTTTGGAGTGAAAGGTCAAATTAAAAACTGCCTTTGCCCCATTGATGAATCTAAACGTATGAAAAACCACAGAGTGATATTCTCTTGAGTTACAAAAAGGGATGTGCCCATGGGAAAAACAAATAAATTAAGTATGACAGAAACTGTAAAGAGTTATTATTTTGTTGTGAATATCTTTCTTACACCTTCAGGAATGTAATTCTGAGTGGATGTGTAGCATTTGCTAAGTATGTTGGTCCAGAAAGAGCAGAAGCAGAACTCTTACCTCAATGCTGGGAACAAATTACTCATAAGTTTCAAGAAAGACGTCAGCTGGTGGCTGAATCATGCGGTGCTCTGGCTCCCCATCTACCGGTATTTAGCATTACTAGTTTAAATTGTTCATTCACAAACATGATAAAATAAACCTTGAAAGCTTGGTTGACACATTTTTGTTTAACTCTTGGTTATCGAAGGTGCAATTATTCTTAAAGTTTTAGAAATTTATTTAAACAAAATCCCTGTATCAACAAAAGATCTGGAAGTTGGGCTTTTTGGCTTTTTACATTTTTGAGTAAATTTGTGAAAGGTTGTTAAGCTGAATCTTAGAGGCTTACTTAGAAATTACAATCCCAAAAGTTGTGTAAATACCATGGTTTGGACAATTCATTTTGAGCAGTCAATGATGTTATATTTAAGATGTTATGATTGTTTGTTGACAGAGAGAGATTCGAAGTTCCTTAGTGTTGTCCATGCTTCAGCAGCTCTTGCAGGATAAGACAGACTGTGTCAGGGAAGTTGCAGTCCGTAGTGTTGGTTTAGTCTTTGCCCTCACTGAAGACACGGACAAATATAATCAAGTGAGTTTAAAGGATTGTTGATTGTTGACAAATACAAACAAAATTTAAAGTCCCCAGGTTATCAGAGAGATAAGGTTTGTTTTTAATTTGATGTTTTTGTAATGTTCATTATCTCAGAAAGGATAAATGCATAACACCGCTGATTGTGTTATGAAGCTTAGACAGATTATAACTTTGACATTTAATGGTTAGGAGGCCTGGATATTTTGTTTCTGTTTTAAATTGTCTGCATATAAGTGTTTCTTCTAAATCCATACAATGGTGAAAGTTGAAAGGAATGCTAGTTTGGTTGGTATCTGATAATATGGAATACAAATGTGACCTTACCTTGTATCTCAACTTCTCTCAGGGTCTGGAGCTGGTTTTATCAATGCTTGAAGATTCCTCAGAAGGTGTCCTGGTAGCAACTAGACAAGTATTCCTACCAGCGTTTGCATCTTGGGCATACAAACTTGGGCGTCTGGAATCGAACCTCATTACAGCTGTGTTGAAGAGATTGGAACTCGCAGCCATTGTAAGCAAAAAAATAAACCTCTCTAGGTTGTAAGAAAGCATTGCCTTAGAAAGTTAACCTGAACAAATCAATGTATGGCAATAAAACATTTTATCTTCAAGCAAACTTGAATCCTCGATTGTGATAAGTGGATCCAAAACAACAAGAGGTGTGACATAAAGCTATATTAAAGGGCTTGTATCAAACCCTGTTTTAATGCGTTGTTCTAACTCTGCGCATTGAGCTATTTTGAGCTACGCGTAAAGTTTGCTTGAAGATTATTTTGTCATCACACAGACATTCGTGGAATACAGAAAAATATAGCATGCCTGCGTCCCATATCCAACTCCACCTTCGGCCTCATAGGATAAGAGACTCAGAAGCACTATATTTTTCTCTTTTTCACTTGAGCTTGTGTGATAACTAATAATATATTTCAGTTAAATTTTAATGATATGAAAATATAAAAGTAGTCCAGAAGACTCATTTGAAAAGAAAAGTTTTGTGTTTCTAGTTCACATAGCGAGCTAATCTATCACTGTATTATCTAGTTGGTTGGATGTCAAGTAACCAGTGGATTTTGAATTTTTACTTGAAGGATCTTCAGCGAGCAAGTCGAGAGTTATCTGTTGATGAGAGGAAACTTCAACTCTTTAGCTGCACCTTACAGTGTCTCATCCCAGTGCTCTATGCTTCAGTTCTTCTCACAGCTCCCTTTAATAATCAACAAGAACTCTCTCAAAATCAGGATCAAATTCCTTCCTTAGAAGGTACTCAAAGTTTAGAATTATTATAATGTAGTCTTAGGCAGTGCCCCAATTGGCGGCTACGGCTCGGCTAGTGCTAAGGGTGTTTCCATGGGCAGCCTATGCTTCAACACATGACAACGTGGTGACCAATCCACAGCTGCAGCTGTAGCCACTAATTCAGAAATGGCCTATAGCTCATATGTTGCTCATTCCACTTGGACTCGACTGTACTTTACCATTACCCCTCAGTGCAAAGAAAGTAAGATGTTTAGTAACAATAATCAAGTATATCTAAAGACTGTGCCTCAGTGTATTTCATCTTTGTATTTATTTCTGTGTTGTTCATGTTTTAGTAACTCAGTTCCCCAAACCTCTGTGTCATCTTCATGACATCGCTGTCATTGTTGGAGATAAACAGAAACTAGCAGCTCTGGTGCATTGTTTTGAAGTCTACCTC
The DNA here is from genome assembly GCA_023634235.1 of Pisaster brevispinus. Taxonomy (NCBI): domain Eukaryota; kingdom Metazoa; phylum Echinodermata; class Asteroidea; order Forcipulatida; family Asteriidae; genus Pisaster; species Pisaster brevispinus. The sequence goes on along the minus strand of JAMKCF010000008.1, from coordinate 340,678 downwards.
AATCAAGGGAAATCATCAGAGACTTGGAGTAGTTACAACTGGGTGCTGAATGATTTGTAAGTCTAGAAAGGATGTATTTTAGGTTCAATTCATTGCTAGGATTTGATTAGTATTTTGATTGCTAATCACAAGGTGATCATGCCTAGTGTTTAAAGCCACTTCATGCTCCTCAATCTTGAAACCCCAACCTACCCCCACTCAATCTTGAAACCCCACCCTACCCCTACTCAATCTTGAAACCCCACCCTACCCCTACTCAATCTTGAAACCCCACCCTACCCCTACTCAATCTTGAAACCCCACCCTACCCCCACTCAATCTTGAAACCCCACCCTACCCCTACTCAATCTTGAAACCCTACCCTACCCCTACTCAATCTTGAAACCCCACCCTACCCCCACTCAATCTTAAAACCCTACCCTACCCCTACTCAATCTTGAAACCCCACCCTACCCCCACTCAATCTTAAAACCCCACCCTACCCCTACTCAATCTTGAAACCCCACCCTACCCCCACTCAATCTTGAAACCCCACCCTACCCCCACTCAATCTTGAAACCCCACCCTACCCCTACTCAATCTTGAAACCCTACCCTACCCCTACTCAATCTTGAAACCCCACCCTACCCCCACTCAATCTTAAAACCCTACCCTACACCTACTCAATCTTGAAACCCCACCCTACCCCCACTCAATCTTGAAACCCCACCCTACCCCCACTCAATCTTAAAACCCCACCCTACCCCTACTCAATCTTGAAACCCCACCCTACCCCTACTCAATCTTGAAACCCCACCCTACCCCCACTCAATCTTGAAACCCCACCCTACCCCTACTCAATCTTGAAACCCTACCCTACCCCTACTCAATCTTGAAACCCCACCCTACCCCCACTCAATCTTAAAACCCTACCCTACCCTTACTCAATCTTGAAACCCCACCCTACCCCCACTCAATCTTGAAACCCCACCCTACCCCTACTCAATCTTGAAACCCCACCCTACCCCCACTCAATCTTGAAACCCCACCCTACCCCTACTCAATCTTGAAACCCTACCCTACCCCTACTCAATCTTGAAACCCCACCCTACCCCTACTCAATCTTGAAACCCTACCCTACCCCTACTCAATCTTGAAACCCCACCCTACCCCCACTCAATCTTGAAACCCCACCCTACCCCTACTCAATCTTGAAACCCTACCCTACCCCTACTCAATCTTGAAACCCCACCCTACCCCTACTCAATCTTAAAACCCCACCCTACCCCTACTCAATCTTGAAACCCCACCCTACTCCTACTCAATCTTAAAACCCCACCCTACCCCCACTCAATCTTGAAACCCCACCCTACCCCTACTCAATCTTGAAACCCCACCCTACTCCTACTCAATCTTAAAACCCCACCCTACCCCTACTCATTCTTGAAACCCCCCTCCACCTTACAATTGATTTGTTGAAATGTCAGTCCTAGCATCAACTGAACTGGTGGCTGTGTCATCCGAGTGTGGGTTGAAAATCTGGTCATGACACTTGACTTTAATTGCTTCTCTTCACCCAGGAGTATATGGGTACCTGGGAAGGTAGAGATTGTTGTGTGAATGATTAGCAAACTGTTTGACAGTTTGGATGTTGATGTTGATATGATATCAGGAATGCTGAGGGCCCAAGGATAGTAATATTGTAAGATGCTTTGAGAGGCCTAATTGGTTTTTGATAAAGCTCGTAATAAATAACATAATTATTATGATATCTTTGATAGTATTGTTCTGTATGATTGATTGGCAGCATTCCACGGTTGTTAGAGGTACTTGGCCGTCTTGAAGCACTTCATAGAGACAGTGTCAAATCCATGTCCAAACTCTTTCTTCATATCTGTAGGATGTTTGGAAAGACCTTTACAGACACAAAGGCAAGTACAGTACACAAGAACATTTCTTCTGAATCTCCCCAAACCATTGTTTAGTTATATCGTAGGTCAATGCTATCTATTCTGTCTTTTTTTTATAGATTAAACCAAAGTTTCAAGCAGTATTAAACATTCCAGATGGCCAGTCAGGTAAGCTACTTCAGTAGATGATTATTTCTAAATCATTACAAAAAGCACTCAGTCTGTCTAGAGTTTACCCCTTATTTTCTTTGATGCCAATTTTGAAAAAGGACAACAAATATTCTCAATCATTTCACTGAGTGAAACTTGAGTTAAAATTACAAATCGTGCAAGTCTGATTATCATTATTCATTGCTCGTGTTTTTTGTGTGCTTTCTGATTCTCTCTTTCTTTTCATTTCTTTCCACCTGACTGCCTCTGTTACACCAGTTGCATGTTTATGTGTGATGTGCTGTCATGAAGCCTCAGGGAAAGACTCTGCTAGGGTTGAAACATCAGGCCATTGACTATTTTTTGCATTTATACCATAGGTCCTTTTGATTGGTGAGCAGTTTGCATCAGCTAATTCTATTTTCTCAAGTCAGATTATCAAAACACATTATTATATTTTTAATATAGCTGAAACCAACAACCTCAAATTATTAGTTCTCCTTTTCACCAATGCGTTGTTTCTTCTGACTTAACATTTAAAATGTAGTTTGATGTCTAATTAGATTATTTGTGTACTGTTGATATGGTTTTTTTTTAATTGTCTAAATTGTTATTTGGTCTTTTGGTTCTGAGATGTGAGAATATTAAAATTAATCTGTTTGTTAATTTATTGACTGCATTTGTACCGTCTGTCTATAGAGTCAATACATATTATTGTTGTTGTTGATCTTTTCTTTCAGATGCTTTGGTGTTATCGGGTCAGATGCCAATCACCCGCTCTACACTTCCTGTTTACTGCTCAGGAGTTCTTGTTAGTTACAACCGTGAAGATGATCGCAAGCAACTGTCTCAATACCTGCAAGACTCTCTGATTACTCTAGCGTTGTGTGGTGCCCCAATAGACAGCATCAGGATCTCATTCCTGGAGCTACAGTGAGTCTCATTCTTCATCTTCAATTTCCTCCTTGCGACACCAGGCACTTTTCCCTCATTGAGGATACAGAATATGAATATGCAGATTTTCTCTTATTGAGGATACATATTATGAATATGCAGATTACCTTTGATTAGCTTTTCTACTGAAGATGATCAAGGCATACTGATTGAAACATTAAATTATTGAAACCACTGGTTCTTTTCATGTGGTGTTACTGCAATCCTTATAGGTTGTTTTCTCTCCCTACAAAGTTTCAGATCGTACAGAGAGACCCTAGGCCCCAATAGATTCTACCTTAGTTGGTCATTCTGTTGATCTTTATTTCAGTACTCATCCCAACTTTCATGAGCTGCTGTTAGCGACTCTCTGGGGCTGTGTCGTCCATGAGTCACCATTAGTTAGATCAACTACGGCTAAGTTATTTGGTTCACTCGTCAAAGGTATCAATGAAGCACTAGTATCCAGCAGGGTGGTTCCCGCACTCATTACCTTGTCAGGGGATCAGGATATGTAAGTACCTACTTGTATCTTTTGTTGTTGTTGCTTATTCTATGATTGATTCATAGTTTTGTTGTTATTTATTGTTGATAGCAGTTGCTTTCTTTTCACTAGATAGTTAATTGTTTTTAATTATCTGCTTTTCTCTGCACATTGAGCATTTATTTAGATTGATTTGGAACATTACGAAGGCCCATTACTATTATTATTTCATAGTATTTTTTTCAAGAATTTTATTTGCTGAGCACAATATAGCAGGGGACCAGTCACAACCAATGAATATATAAACATGGCATTTGACTGGTGTCCTGTCTCTTCTGATCAAATCTGTCAAGTTTGTAACAGATTGTAACAGATTGCAGATGCAATACACTTTCAATTCTCACATTACAAATTAAATTGATAAAATCAAGAGAAAATGAGAGAACAAATGTTGATATCAATTTATTGCAGAAATGTTAAAATCTCCACCATTCCAGCATTTGGGACAATCTTAGAAAGCACGTCTCAGAAAGAAGTGAGTATTACAATTTTGCCAGTAACAGAATTTCCAATCACTTCTTGGTTGTTGGTAAGTGTGCAAGGCCTAGGATTGATAAAATTGCATTTAAATTAGTTGAAGTTTTGTATTTAAACTGATACACCTGTACATTTCCTCTTTATTTGTGTATATTTTGACTCGGTTACTGTTCCATTTTGTGATTTTTTAAATTACTTTTTTTCTACTACATTAATGAAGAGTTTTTTACTGTGTCAAGATATAATTGTGTTTTCTTTGTTTACATTGTTGATGTTACGTGACATGTTTGTTTTCTCCTGCAGCTATCCTCAGGTTCCAATGCCTATATAATGTTATCATATTTTACACTAACTGACTAATTTCTTGACTAGTAGGAATTTGTTGTGTTTTGAAATTATTTAAAAGCTAAGAGTTGTTGAGAATTACTACCCAGTCACACTGCCTTTTACGTGCAGTAAATAAGTTGAACTGTGTTTATTCTTGTATATATGCAATTGTTTGTTTTGAATGTTATGATGTACTTTACATTATACCTAAATCAATTTAAATATAAACTTGACTCAAGTAACTTAGGAAAGTTCTTATTCAATGACCATTTTGCTATAACTGTAGATTGACAACCTAACTATATTGTGTATGTATTTTCTGAATGTTCCTAACATTTATCTAATACTTTTTTGATGAATTTTCTTGTCTGATCTTAAGACGCTAGATAGAGTGTATTCTCAGTTCCAAACGTTTCTTGATGATCCAGTTTATAAAGAGGAATACAGACTACTAGAAGAGGTCATCAGAACCTTTGGCAAAGTTGGACCAAATGCGGAACCCAAATTCAGAGATGAATGTAAGTCATGAATCTTGAGAGTGACTTGTGGTGGTTGTGTCAGAGAAGTGTTTATGGTCACGGTCCAATTTCATAGAGCTGCTTAAGCAGAAAATAATGATTTAACTTTTCTGCTTAGCAAAACTATAATTGTTTTGTGCTTAGCTACTTTTTGCACTTAAGCAGCTCTTTGAAATAGAGCCCAGGTGTAATATTTGACATGTTTTGTTTCAATTCTGTTCTTTTGTAATGAGTGTCAGTATTGTCAATACAGGTGCAGGGCACGAAAACCAAGGAGACATCTTTCTTTTATATTGATCATTCAACATTTATACAATACATGTATTTGTGGTAAAATGCTCCTTTGTTCGTTGAAATAAGTATTGAATGTTACTGAAGTTTAAATCAGATAGTCAAAGATGAATTTGATGAGTTATTTGTTTGATTTGTCTTCAGTTATGTTGCCACGATTTGCAGCTATAGCATACACTAATAACAACACGACACACGAGAAGAGAAGATCTACCATAGCTATGGCACTATTCAGTGCTTACAGTGCACTCTCATGTTGCTGTATCCTTTATATAGAAACTTCCTTTCTTCAAGTTATATGCCATTCAACTCTTTTATATATCAGCTTCTCATTGCCTCCAAAATAATAGAAATTTAAAAGGAAACACTTTTTTCAATAATGTTTGAAGTCTGGTAATCAGTGCAAAATCTATAACTAGTTATGTTTTGGAAAACAAATTTGACCCTTGACCCAATTATGACCTCAGTCATTTCTAATGACCTGATATGGGAGTCTATGTTACCAGGCCTGAGATGTCTGCGTCAGGATCTTGAGGTTGTGTCACCAGAGCATGAGGTCAGTTCTTTCATTTTCTGTTATTGTTTACTTCATCCACCCAGTTCTACCTCTAGGTGCCATGCTTCCTCAGTTTCTTTCATGAATCAAACAGATGCGAGTCGTGGCTGAACGGTCGAGCACACTGGACTCAAGCTCTGGTGTTTCAGATCAGCAGAGTGTGGGTTCGAGTTGCAGTCTTGACACTTGTGTCCTTAAGCAAGACACTTAACCATTATTGCTTCATTCTTTGGATGTTGCATAAAGCTGTAGGTCCCATGTGTTGTGTAATGTACATAAAAGATCCCAGTACACTTATTGTTAAGAGAAGGGGTTTGCCCTGCTGTTTTCTGATTATGGTTGGCTGCAGATTGTGTTCACCACCTTGTAGACCATTGCCTTTTAAACCATTACATTATAAATGGGTCTTAAAATTCAAACATAGCTCCACATACCTTGTAGAAATAAATAATGAGCACTTTGAGATGCCCTCTGGTGTGATAAAGAGCTATATAAAAACTGCGTATTATTATTATAATGATTATTTTTATCATTACTAAATTAAAAGTAAATAAGTTATGTTTGATATCTTTATATAAATTGTTGATTGTGACTGATTTCCTCTCAGGTTGTTGTGGGATCTATGATCAAAGAATTTGAAGCTAAACTTGGAGGGAAAGAAAGGTAATATAAAAACTCTACATTTGTCTGCGTTCCATCTTTTAACACATTACAACAATAAGTTAATGCATAATTACTGTTCTTAACCCCATGGAGTTTTAATTTCTGTGTTGTTGCTTTTTGCAAAGGTCCTCCTCTGTGACCTCCAGTAGCAGTACAGTCTCCAGTGGCTTCACTAGCAGCCTGCCACACATAGATGACACAAGACGTACCATACTCAATAAGATTGGAGCTCAGAGAACTAAAGTAGCCAATGTCTTTAACACTCGCAAAAAGTAACACCAGTAAAAGAAGATGAACTGGAGTTTAGATTATTCTTTATAACGCAGATTTCACATTGTAAAATGATGGTTTATTTCTGAATTTAAAAGTTACTTTTTGGTGTGGGTTTTGTTGCTTAGTCTAAACTCAACTGGCACAGGGGAACGTTATCCCCATTTAGGTCTTTTGCTTTAGTACACCTCAGCATTACGTACTGACCACACCCCACGATTAATTGATACAAAGACGTTTTTGTACAACAATTGAGGGTTGCTTGAGGTTTACAAGTACTACTAAAATCAAGTTTTTCATATGAAAATATCACTCCCGTTAGTTTGATTACCAGACATTCCTAGATTAGCAGTACTTTAAGAAAAGAGATAGAAGAGGTGTTTAAAGACAAATAAATTTGCTTCCCTGGATAAATGAAGAAGCTCTTCCTTAACAACTTCACATCGGATGACAAGAATACATGCCCAACTTTTCCAAACTAGCTTCTGGTAGGTGTTTATAAACGCCCGAAACAACTTCAGAGCGTCTTTTTTTTCGATCAGTTTACTGGCTACAATGTAAATATAGCTTGACAATCCTTTGTGTAGTGTCTACAGGTATGCACCTACCATGCTACGCTTCGTTTCCACCGCACGACGACAGCGTGGAATTGGAATTCATTCTTTGGTAAAGATTTGTAATACCGATGTGAATTGGTTTTTAATTAGCAAAAATAGAAACCGTTATTCTTGGTTTTTCTGTGATAAAATTAGACATCAAATGTACCTTTGCAGGGAACGATTTGGTCCCAAATTTTTGCATAGCAAAACTGCTATGCAATTTTTTTTTTTGCATAGCAATCTCAAAATATTGCATAGCAGTCCATAAATTTTGTGTAGCAAATTTTAAAATGCCTAAATATTGTTGAAAATTTAACCCTGTGACACAGGTTTATTTGTGTTTTTTAAGGCTTAATTTCAGGCCAAGGCTACTTTCAGAATGTCTTATAATTAAAGAATAAGACGCTCCAAAACTTAATATGAAAAAGGCCTATTCCCTTAACTTTTTTTTGACGTGTATTAAATGCACACGGTTTTCGTAGCGTTAAAAAAAAAAAAAAAAAAAAAAAAACTTTCCGATTTTTTTAATTTTTTTTTAACGATCTTATCCCCCTTTTTTCTGCCCTAAATAGTACTTGTTTTCATCAACAACCATTTTCATGGATTTGTAATTTGAGAATCGGTTTTATAGAACTTCTTTTGCAATGAAATCTTCGTGTTAACGATCGATAGACGACGCACATTGAGAAAAAATTCAAAGAACTTTGCCCTGCAACGCCCTCTATCGGCAAAAGTTGTCGATGCTTGAATAGCCTTAACCCAACGCTGTGTATAGTACAGAATCCACGGGCGTGCGCCGCGTTGTGCAGCAATTCTTTACTCGACTCGTGAACGTGTATGGAGTTGGAGGCTAGCCAAGCTTCCTTATGAATATGAATTTATTGACGGGCCAATCACAGCGTGCGGAATGTTGGTTAGGATGGACTTTGGACCTGCTGTTGTACTGAACAATAATACTACCATGTGTTGTGTGCGTGCGGGCGAACGTTGGCTACTCACTACACATGTGGTTAAGGGAAGTGCGTGCGTGTTTACTATGAATTGAACGATCGCGATCGCGGTCACATTAAATCTAGAAAATATCAAGACTTGCTAAACCATTTTGTGAACTTAAAAATAATCTCTCTTTGGGATTTTACAACTGTATCCCTCATTTATTGTGAAAAGGAACAATTTTTTGACTAGCCTGGCGGGCTACTAAGGGAGGGTTTTGACTCGCACGCCGCTGTTTTCACTCGCATTTGGCGACCGCTAATTTCGAACCCTACCGATGCTGCTTCCATCGACCCATCATGTGTGGGGGAATGTGGATCACAGCGCGGCGTCGTGCGCGAAATGATTGTTTCCCTTGCTCTAGTCTTAGGTTGTCGGACGTCACGCTAAATAAAAGGCAATTCCTCAAACACCCACCGCCACAGCTTAGGTAAATGTGAATCCGAAACCTTGTGGGTGTAAACTTATTTATATAACTATACAATTTAGTAAAACTTGCATCGCAAATTGCATCGCAAATTGTGCGATGCACTTTGTAAAATTGCATCGCAAATCGCTCCAATTGCATCGCAAAATGCGATGCGATACAAGGGAAATCGTTCACTGCTTTGAGTAGGAATTATGTCAGTGACTGATAAGTGTTGTAATCCCAGATCTATAAATGTAGTACTGGATGGGGAAGGGGATTGCAAAGCCAATTCTAAACTTATCCATCAGTGACCTACTTCATCAGTCCCTTAAGCAAGAAATAGTGAGCAGGATACTTGTCATACATCATACATGTGACAAGCTCTTTTGACTGTTTACCTTATTCTGGTAAGTATAATTTTGTTATGCTTAAGTATTTTTTGTGCTTAAGCAGCTCTATGAAATTGGGCATCAGATGCTTTTCCTTTATGTCATAGACGACAGGAACACACTGCTGTGGGTGGTCAGCAGTTACTTCCTTGTTTTTAGCAAAATTGGAAGTGAGGGTGAAAGGTCATCCAGTAATCATTGACGTTTTTTATTATTGTTATTGCTATTCAGTACTCGGATACAACCCAGGTCAAGTGTGTGCTTTATATCTCATTCAGTTATTTCACATTGCCACTGCTTGTAATTATCAATTACTTGATTTCCAAATATTCATACTGTGTCACGAAGATGCATTATATATTCTAAGTAGTATATGAATATGAATTATTTAAGATTTCAAATAAAACTAGCCATGTTTTGTATTACTTAATAAAATGCTTTGCTCAGTGCATATAATTGATAAATAATCCATAATCTGATATTATTATGATAAAGTATTATATTGACATATCTTTGATTCAGTCAACTATCATCAAATTGTATATAAAAAATAAAATTTAATATAAAAAATAATGATTTGTATCTTGGTAAGTTAACAAGTAAGCGCACACTTTTTCTGCATTCAAAGTTTCTTTATATTATTGCTATGACTAAAGCTATTATTCTCTATAAGCGTACATACTGTGAAGTACATACTTATTGAAGGGCTACATGTACTTTACCATTGGAAACAACAACTCTAGTTTCGTAGGACTACATTTGTATTGAAAAGCAAACCAAGTATCTCCCTGAAAGAAACACGGGTTGACTAATGTAGAGGAAAACAAAACAAAATGAGGAATCAACTATAAACATGTTTTGTTCTCGATTTAAAAAATGATCTTATCTTTGCTTTAAGTTTTCCAGACTTAATTTTCCCATCATGGAGTTTGGTATATTTGGTTTGAAATCTCAAATGACGTCTGATTTCCCATAAATGGTGCTAGAGGTAGTTATGTCAGCCTTATATCTTAGTTTATCTTCCATTTTAGTTAATTTGATATCAGAAAAGCAAATGCATTTTCCTCTTATATTTAAAATGTAAAATGAAAAACAAAAACCACTAGAAATCAACTTTTTATAATTGCTGTAAAATGTTTCCTGATTATCAAATCAGGAAACATTTTAGAGCATGTTGGCACTCCCGTAGCTTCTCATTGAGTAATGATTATTGATCGATCAGACAGTCATGCTTAAAAACAATACAATTAAACTCAATAATTCATGTAGATATTGTCTTATATTAATGGCTAGTGACTGCTTTGTGTTATTAGCATTTGTACGTAAATCAAGTGGCTTCTTCACTTCATTCCACCCATGTGCAAGGGAGAATTATACGCTTTTTACATATATCAAGTTATTTGTTTAGCTTTTAAGTTTGCATAGGTTGCTGAAAAGCTCTTTCATTGATTGGGATCCTTCATTTCTTTTTGTACTGACGTTGTTACAGATGATGTAAATGGTATATCTTTCATATTGATCAGGTTTGTATAAGATTATCCAGTTGTAAATCCATGTAAAATGTAATTCCAATGACAGCAAGCATCTTTTAGTCCATAAGCGGAAATGTATCCCTAGCACAAACCCAGTTAGTCATGATTAATACTAACTCACCCAGTGGAAATGTACTTTTTTCCCCCAGTGGAAATATACCCTTTCCCAAATTGGACATGTACCACTTCACATATTGTGGAAATGTACCCATTCACCCGTAGGAAGCAAGCATGAAATGTAATGATTATACCTACAGAACCCGATTTCACCAAGTGTTATATTTTGACCTTTCCTATCTCTGGAAATATATTTTTTACCACCAGGTATATTTCTACTATGTGTCATAGACATCAAGTGTTACATTGATACTGATTGTGACGACTGTTTCAATCTCATGTGCAATAAATGATAAATGCTTCAGAGGGAGATAACTATTGATCTGATGTTTCTCTTTTTAGAATTCTAAATTAAAAATTCTATCTATTTTTTTCACATAAAATAAATACATTCTGTGACAATCATTTTTTATATTTTCATCATGCAGATCTGGAACTTTATTACTCAACCAATAAAAATACAAAAATAAAACAAAAAAACATTAAGTTGGAATAACAACAACACAGGATTGAGATTTATTTGACCTTTCATAAGTGTTTGGAAGTAAGATCAAAAGTTCCAAAAATGTTGAAATACCTTCTTACCTCAGTCCTCAAATCTATTCAAATCCAATATTGGGTTTCATTTATTTGCAGTTTCAGCCTACATATGACTACCTTTAATAAGGAGAGTGGTGATGGGGTCTTAAATGACATTTTAAGACTGGCAGGAAGGCGAGGTTCTTTATTTCTTGGCCACCACCCTGCAAGGTTATAAAGTCACTACTCTTATTATTTCCATTTATAAATACAATGTACCCTTTTTGTTAAAAGCATAATAATGTAGGAAAACCTGTAAAACTTTTTTGTTTTGTAAACTTTCAATTCCTGTAATGTACTTGAGCTTCATTTCACGGCTCTCAATGGTTGCGTGCTTACGTGCACATACTAATGCAGTTTACATTGAGTACCAGTATGTATTGATTGTAACACATGTAGTTTAGTGTCCATGTGAGTGTATGAACCAATACACATTATGTCAAAGAGTGCTAAACGCACGTTAACCATTTGGTCTTAAACAGCTCCAGTTATGTCTTTATCAGCCGTTTAATAACAGGTGAACATGGCCATGTGACCACCTTTTAACCAATAGGAATGCCTAAACTGCCTGTTGGTATTTAAGAATGTTATCTAAATATCTGTTTTATTTAAGTTTGTACTGAATTTCAAGATAAAATGAATTATTATTTACAATCGTCATTTGAGACAAATAAAAATGTTATAAATATAAACAAATTCTGAATTTACAAAAACTGAAAACATAAACAGTTAGTTTTATAAGCGAGAGTTAAAACAATTTAGCACACTACGCTTAAAGAGTAAACTTTTGATGTATGTAAAGTCTATGGCTGATTGATACACCAATCAGGGTGCCCCCAATGACAGTTGCAAACTCTCACTAATATCAATATTATTTAAAACCTAAAGCTTCGGTTCAACTCTAATGAAGCTAATACTGAGATTGTTTTTTGTTCAATAACCCAAATCTACAAATTGACAAATTCTTACATGAAGTAGCACTCATAACCTTTAGTCAGGAAACAGCAGGATACATGTCTCAATATCACTCCATAGTGAATGTTAACAGACACTATGCTCAGCTCATAAAGAAATTGCACACTCCCACCATTTCAAAACATTTAGGTTATCTTGTAAACATATTTGTAGTTATTCATGTAAAATAGGTTAGTAGTTTGAAGAAGTAAACTGTTTTTGGAGCTGACTCAAGTTGGATCAGGTATCCATGGCAGCACTTGTTGTTGAATGAGGTTCACAGATGGTAACTGATGCTATGTGACTGTTTGGCATCACCTGATGGGACACAAATGTAGATAAATAACACAAAGTCAGACAAGTGAAAACAATAATAACGGCTCTGTTGAGTAGAGGTATTGATAACAGAATGTGATTGTGGACTTCCTTGGGTGGTCAGATTGGCAGATATTTCCTCGCCTTCCACCTCTAGCAGCCTGGTTCAACTCGGGCCAGGGGCACTATGCTGATTGGGTTTTCAGTCCCTACCTGATTGTATGGGCTTTCTCTGGAACAATTATCTGGGGTTTTCCTCCCACATTTAAAACTGAAACTCCTTCCTTATCTTCTCTCCATTGGGTTCTTGTCTGGTATAGTGATTATTAAGTTCACTTTTTTGAGAGTCCTTGGCTTCACAATCAGAATTAATAAATGAAAAATGAAATGAAATTACCTCAATGATGATATTGTGTACTCCATAGCAGAAGGTAGAACCAAAAGGGTTTGTTGTGTTCATGGAGGAGGCACGGTTCAGAACAACAGGTTTCTGAGATTGTCGGACAAGAAGCTTCTTCAATGTGTCCCACTGGAAAAATATCAACATCATTTTTCTAACAACTAATTTTTTTCTTTATAAGTTAGAGGATCAAATGGGCAACAGCTCTTACTGATAATGTGTTAGATAATCTTGACTCATAAACAAAACAAATTACACATATCTCACCTTGACAAATGTTGTAAGATTGACAACTGCACTGTCGTCACATGTTTCTGTCTCCAGTCCAACCTTCACACATGGCAGAGAGATCTCAAAGTTACATCTGTGATATCTACAAAAGGTAAGTTCAAAATCTAAACTGAAAGGTTGTGTCTATATTTGGGAAAACAAAACTTCTGTATTTTTCAGCTGTATATTTTGTAAGTTTTTGCCTATGAATACATGTAGTTTTGCTATTCTTGATCACCATTTGTCCTTATCTAATACTTACATATTGAAGTTATAATGCCCAGGATAGTTGCTATGTAGAATAAACTTCTTAGCACAGTGAGTGACTGCATCAAAGAGTATATCCTGAAAACAACGGGATTAGTTATCTACAAAATCTTCATTGATACAAAATTGTATTAAGCAAATACATTGTCATTCAAACTTCATTAAAATGTTTCTTAAACAACTCCTCTTTTCTCACTACAACAAAAACAGCCTTTGTCACTTTCTAGATGTAATTTTTCTTTCCCATCAAATCACTGTTTACATACCACTCCTATGGTGAAGTAATTGAAGAAGTAGTCAGATGTTCTTGGCTGATCTTTGTGGAATGTCTTGGAATGTATTCTCATCTAAAAGTAAAGGATAATAATAAATAATAATAATAATAAACCATTCTTATATAGCGCATATCACCATGAGGTCCCTATGCGCTGTGTACAAGATAGTACAACATTGTTACAGTAATTCCTAAAACATCTTCAATCCCAACATTGAAACAAAAAGTTATCAATTGACTCTTCTTTATGGCTGCATCTTTCTCACTTTGTCTTCAGATTTGTAGAAGACTTTACTTGGACATCCGAGGGCACTAATCACATCCTGAGCAGAGTCTCCAAACTGCAGAGTCCTTATGATTGGACGCTGTTTCGATTCTGGTGATTTACCAGCACCAGGACCTTTCAAAAGAAAAGACAACATTTTCACTTCAATATTGATTAGACCAGACATTGGACTAAATATAATTCATGATTTAGTTCAGATTTACACTGTATTTAGTTTCTGTTCCCCTAAAGACAATCCAAGTACCGACTCTTTTCAAAACCAATATAATTCTCAAGAGATCTTTACAATGCAATCCCAACCTCCTCAAATTGTACCAATTTTTAACCATGTAATACCATCAAATATGAATGATTCAATCTGTCAACAAAATGTTGGACACCTATGTCTCTTACCATCTGTCAGAAGGGAGAATTTTAATCCAACAGGTAGACCTTCCTCGTTGATACCTTCAACCAAGTCACAGAATACATTACCACAGAATGAACTGACTGGAATGGCTGGACGTCTAAAATGAAACAATTAATCAGAAAGTTGACAAGGGAGTTAATTGTGTCTGATTTTTAAATTTCTACTGATCTCTCCCAATGAACTTTAACTTACTTGGAATCCGCCAGACTGCTACCAGTGTAGATGTAGATCCGACTAACTAACACAGAGTTCTTACTTGGTAAAGGAATGGACCCCAAGCCATGAACACTGGGCTGTATACAGACAAAAGCATCAAAACTAATAAACAGTGTAAAAATATGCTTTCAAGACAAAATGGTACACAATCTAAACTTTTTGTTGTAAATAACTTATACTATTTGTTAGTGCTTCGTGAAAGTATTTATTTGTTTTAAAAGGAATGTATTTTGGAATGAAGTTTACATCTAAAAAGTCCTAAATGCTGCACTCACCTCAAACTTGGCATCCTCTGCAATAGGAAAGAGGAAAGACAGACCCCGGAAATTGATAGAGAAGAGCTGTTGCTGAGAATCATAAACTGCTGGTTTGGTGGCACCAAATGAACTGTCAACCTGCTCGATAGTTGGCTGGACAAGTGGCGAGCTAAAATGCTTCCCACTAAAAATGTGAAATGTAAACACTCCTGTTCAATTCTGCCTCTAGACTTTGATGAGCTATCAAGTCTGAAATTATGTTTTGTTTCAATGGTTTTGTCACTTTCTATCTTTGGCACTGTACATTATTTTATCTCATCATTCTGCAATGAGTATCTTTTTAATTTTCACTAGGCCTATATTTTTCCTCAGCAGAAACTTGATTCTAATATTTTTATATATGTATTATCTGTTCTTGCTTCAGCTGAACACCTGTTGTTATTTTAACTATTTATTTCTTGGTATTCAAAGACAAAATGACCAACAGCTGTAGCTGAAAGGGTCACTTAATGATTACAATATACTCGTAATTACAAGTAAAAATACAAGCACACAAACACTGTAGGGCCAAAGAGTAAACATTAAAAAGTTTGTAATTATAAAACCATTAAAACAAAACTTTTACAAGATTTTAACGAGTTGTGGAATGGTAAGTTTTCTGTATCTTTCTGTATTACATTTAAATAAGTTTAAACCAGACATGTTATGTAAGACCCTAGAATTTGTGTTAGATTTGAAAGGTGGAGGCAACTGTCTGTGACGGTCCAAATGCTTAGTCCTAAAATTGTGAAGTACATGTAAATGATTTCTGCGTACAGCCACAGATGGTAGTTTGATTAGATCAAGAGGTTCAATGTAATTGTATTTCTTTCCAAGTATAATTTGAATAGCTCTCTCCTGGACAAATTCTATTTTCTTTGACTGGGATTGACTAATGGTTGTATGCCAGCCAGACTGGTGAGGCATATTCTAACATGGGCCTGATGTAGGATTAAACAGTAACCATATCTAATTGACTTACCAATATTTTAGCTTGACTTTACTCAAGTTATAAACCTCAATAACCTAAAGAGAAAGAAAAAGACCTCAAGTTCATAATCTAGTCAACATTTTGTCTAATTATTGTATTTTACTCCATAATATAATTTGACATAAAATTCTCTAGCTCATAGCTCCAATCTTGACATTCATGATCATCCCATCTCTACATGGCGTGTCCTGCCATGAACAGATTTCAGTAAAGTTCTCAAGTTGGTACAGTAAATTATTATTGGTAAAGTTACTCAAGTTGATAAAGACAGTTCTTCACAAATATGCATTATAGTTAACTTACTCGTAGACGCTGTATATGTGAATCAAAGATGAGTCGTATTCCATCTTGAACTAGATTGAGGACCAGATCAATAGCGAGGGGAACAGACTCACAGTAAATGACCTGTACCTCCTTGATGACCCGACACTGACGGCGAAGAATATTCACAGCTTGAGAAAATGGCATTCCTGAATTGAATCAAATTATATAGATTAGGAATTACATCAATGGATTTAAGAATTATTGTTAAAAACAACTGGGCCCAATTTCATAGAGCTGATTAATGGCTGATTTTGTGCATACTGCACGAATTTCCATTTCATAGAACTGCTACCAGTAAGCACGCAAAAACGCGTGCTAACCTTTTGTGCTTACTGTTTGAAAATGAATGACGTAACATAAACAATGCAAATTCATGGTGAACGCACTGTCTGCCTAATTTTCTTGCTAACCATCCTCCGTCGGATCCTCTGCGACATCGTCGAGAGGATGGAGGGTTAAAATCATCTAACTATATCTCATTTGATTAAATAAGATATTTTTTTAATTCATAATGAATGAGGTAGTGGCCGGATACAGACATTTTTCCTTTGATTGATAGCTTGTAAATAGCTCTGTTCCGTCCAATACTGGGGACTAGTCCCCACTTGAGTGTTAAAGTTGGGGCGTCCCAACTATACTTGGGATCACCCATAGAGCTCAACAGGAAACCGTGATTGATCATGTGTGGATTACTGTGTGACACTACTGCAGATGGTACACACAAGCTGATGCCATCGGCGTGAAGGATTTATTAGTTAACAAGATTCTTTACTTTGAAACCCGGGTCTCAGCTTTGAACAAACTCACGTCAAAACTGATGATGGAGCTAGAGCTGGTCGCGAGCCAGTCGGTGCCCAAGACGAGGTTTGGAAAATGGCTTTTGGTTGAATGATAGTTTCACTCATAATGGACTACTAACTCTGTGTCATTTTAGAGGATTCTGACAGCCGCCACATGCCGGGTGACATTTTCACTTTCAGTCTCACAGTAGGCCTAGATGCATTTAATTTCCCTTCTCTCGGAAAACCAAAATTCTAATTAATCTCAAATATTCTCAACTTTAAGTACTCTAGTTAGTAGTTAAAGTGGTCTTAATAATTATTTACCCGGTATTGCTTTTATTAGTTTTTTATTTAGTTTATTCATGGGGGGGGGGGGTTGCTCTGCTCTGTGTTTACTGCGATCCCAACACAACAGTTGGGGCGCCCCAACTTTAACACACAAGTTGGGACCAGGGAAAAATTTCCGTATCCAGCCACCACTTTTTCATTCGTTATGAAATAAAATAGTATCTAATTTACTCAAATGAGATATTCCTGACCTTTGGGTAAAAATGAGTAAAAAAGTGGTGGCAGGATACGGAAATTTTTCCGGGACCAGTCCCAACTATAGTTGGAACGATTGTCAAGTTGGGGTGGAACAGCTCCATGGTAAATCGATCATAACTCCATGTTTAACAATGATCTACTACTTGTACTACGTACTAGACTAGGCTACCTCTCTCACAAACACTAAACAGTCACTTTTTACTAAATTACTTACCAAGCACGAACTCCCAATTTTCACTTCCAAGAGATCGGCCAGGTACCACTTCTAAATCCAACATTTTCTACGCTCAAACCAAACCAACAGAAGTACTTAACTTTTATGTAGATGTTTATTTGACAATAAATTCATGAAATCGTATTATTTAGACGTGACTTTGTCGAAATGTTTGTATCCGAAAATGTACGGGCGTCATACTTGTTTACGTTCTGTGTGATGAGGAGACAGCTGTAACATGAGCATGCGCAGATGCTGCCTGGTCAATGCACTTTTCGCAAATAAACACAATTTGCTTTAAAGGGGATACCTGAGGACCCTACTAAGTCATCTCATTTTAACAATTTCAAGACAATTCGAAGTTTTTCTTTTTAATTTATAAACAGTGTGACACTATCACGGGATTCAAAATATAAGCCTTTATGAAGACATGTTTCGATGTAATTGAATTTATGTACAGAGGGTGGTTCCTTCTCATATTGCAGAGATTTTCTGAAAATAATGGAGGGTCGATCAGGACTGGATATGTTCTGGAATTGACAATCAGCCATCGAAAACACTATTTTTACTTTATTGAAACCTAAAATGTACTTTCAAATCTCAATCTTTCCGTCTCTTTCAACACCTCCAATTTCCTTCCCCAATATGCACCTAGGCCTAAATGTATTTTTGACTAGTTCTTTAAAAAACTATCATTTAAAAATGTAGACAATAGTAATGTACACAATTTAATACTCTTACTTAGTTTGATATTTGCTAAACCTCAGTCATAAACAACAAATTAAATTATTAATGGGCTAAGTATGTGAGTTAAACAAACCACAATGCTTTGCGCTCATATTCAGTGACGATCATTTGCGTGTACTGCTATTTGGGAAAGACCGTTAACCTCGAGCTCTACGCTCATCCCCGTAGTTATGCGCTACAAAAATTGACGTCATGCATATATTAAATAAGAACGTTTTAACTGCGTTGTTGTAACAAAGTAGTGCATTTCCAAACCGTAGGAAGGAAATTTCTAGTTTTTTTAAAAATAAATAAAAAGCGTAACTTTATCATAACCGTGGAGCTTCGGCGACACATACACTAAAATTGGAACGATACAGAGAAGATTAGCATGTGCCCCTGCGTAAGGATGACATATCGAAATCGGAAGCGTTTCAAAATTTTTATTTTCATATTTTGTTTTTTTATTTTTGAGGTATCAATGAGCAAGTTCGATCAAGGGACTATAGTTCGACCATTGGGCGGTTTTTGCCTGGTACCTAGGATGTATTTCATGCATAGGTAACCATGAAACATTGACTAGTAGTGGTTGACAATGGTCGCTGCTCGAACTTGCCCATAGTAGATTCGGTTTGCTGTAACGCCACGTGGATATCTACTTTGCTGTGTAGATTTGTTCTTTGGGAACTAGGTCTTGCTTTGTAATAATATATTTTAACCATCCATCCGTTACAAACATTAGGCTATGGCTAGGCCTCACATTCTTTGTAAACAAAACGTCTCCGGCGAAAACCCTGAAATAAGATCATTTGAGAAAGATTTCTAGCTGTCGTAAGGAGACTGCTGGATTCCAACTGTTAAGTCTTATTCAGCTTATATCTTATAAAATCTCAACTTGCGGAAATATTAGATTTTTCCTTCCAGCCTCGGTTTGGTTATATTACATTGAATGGACGAATTCGAAGATGTGTGAAACTTTTTTGTAAAGACAACTTTTTTGTTTAGCGCCCTCTATCGATACATTAGGGGACTTTCCCTCTCAAAATGTTTTGGTCTTGTTCCCTGAATAAACTTCGTCCGTGTCTAGAGTACAAGTAGAGTAGTCTGACTATATAGGCCTACATGCAGACATGTGGCATTGTAAAATGCATGGTTTGCCATTTGCGTGGTCAAGCTAGTCATGCTAGTTGCTAGTAGTAGTAGTACTGCACTGCGCACTAGACGTAGTTCTAACTTCGAGTTGCACTCTTCGGAAGACTACCTCTCAAAATCATAAATAGAACGGTAAATATAACCTATCGACGTTAGTTTGCTTCCGTTGACTTATTAACCTTTCATAATAACCTATCGACCTTAGTTTGCTTCCGTTGACTTATTTATTAACCTTTCATTGTTTTCTTTGGATACTGCCTTCATCTCCATCTCCATCTCCATTGATTAAGTCAGCAAAATATCCTGCCGGATACATCAACGCTAACTTGCGCACTGCGTGTGGAAATAGACTACTGGTGGATATTAATTACTGATATGTCCCTTGAATTCTGCTAGTGTTGCGCTGTTCACAGCAGCTGAGGAGAGTGAGTTCCAGTGTTTAACAGTTGATACGAAGAATGAATCTTTGAAGGCCCTAGCTTTGTGACTGACTTGAATGAATTTTTGGTTGTTTCCCCTTGTATCTCTGGTATTAGGCTGAACATAGTTGTGAAGTGGAATGTCGACCAACCCATTTTTCATCTTGTAGAGCATACATAATTTCTTTTGATTTCTTCTGTTCTGTAGTGTGTCCCATCCCAAGTCATCCAGAAGTTTAGTAACAGTTCCCGCATCCCTTTGGTAGTTTCCTGTGCAAAATCTAGCTGCTTGACGTTGGACTCTTTCAAGTGAATTAATGATCTGCTTTGTTGAGGGGTCCCATGCAGATGCAGCATATTCTAAGAGTGGTCTCACTAAGCTCAAATAGGCAGTTGCTTTCACTTCACTGTTACAGCTCCACAAATTCCTGCGGATAACATTCTGTACTCTTTGAGCTTTCTTGATGGACTCCTGAACATGGATGTTCCAGCTGAGGGTATTAGATATGTGAACACCAAGGTATTTTTGAGATGAGACGCTGTCCAAAACTTGATTGCAAAACTTGTATTCATGCTGAGGTGGGTTTCTCTTGCCTATGGTCATGGTGCAGCACTTGCTTGGATTAAAGTTCATTAGCCAAGTGTCTTGCCAGTTTTCCAGGAGCTTCAGGTCCTTCTGCAAAGTGCTAGTGTCCCCGTTGGTAGGAATTGGGGCGTAAAGCAAGCAGTCATCTGCAAAAAGCCTGATCTGGGAGGTGATGTTGTTTGGCAGGTCGTTGATGTACAACAAAAACAA
The DNA here is from genome assembly GCA_023634235.1 of Pisaster brevispinus. Lineage (NCBI taxonomy): Eukaryota > Metazoa > Echinodermata > Asteroidea > Forcipulatida > Asteriidae > Pisaster > Pisaster brevispinus. The sequence goes on along the minus strand of JAMKCF010000008.1, from coordinate 319,805 downwards.
AAGTGGACCAGTGACAGTGCCTTGTGGTACACCAGATGTGACGGCTGCTGGGAGTGATGTATGCCCATTATTTACGACTTGTTGGGTACGCCCTGTCAGGAAATCCTGAACCCATGTTGAGATCTCCCCACTTAATCCATAATATTGAAGTTTGGAAATAAGACGACGGTGCGGGACTTTGTCGAAGGCCTTGGTAAAATCAAGCACTGCGACATCAACCAAGTTGTTCTTGTTGAGTTCCATGCTAATGTCATGAATTGTGAGGATGAGTTGTGTTTCTGTTGACTTTTTAGCCCGGAATCCATGTTGAAAATCAGTTAAAATATGCTGGTTCTCCAAATGTTTCATCACATGGCTGTGCACAATGTGCTCCAAGGCCTTGCAAACCACTAAAGTGAGTGAAACAGGACGATAGTTTGCTGCACAAGTACGGCTCCCCTTCTTGAATATTGATGTAATATTTGCTTCCTTCCAATCTTGTGGTACTTCACCTGTGTTGATTGAACTTTGGAACAGGTCCTGAAGTGGTGAGGCTAGTTGCTTAGCTCCAAGTTTCAGAAACCAAGGTGGAATTCCGTCTGGACCTGGTGCTTTGTTGGGCTTAAGCTGGCTGAGGAGCTTTTCAACTCCCTCTTTGGTGATGATGAGCTTACCAATCTGTTCGTACGGGCTAGTACCAAGTTGGGGCAATTCCCCAGGAGGCTCCTTGGTAAACACACTCTGAAACTGTTCATTCAAGATGTTCGCCTTCTCTGTATCATTGCTGATAATCTTTCCATCTTTCTCAAGGTCTGCAACTCCTGGGTTTTCTTGACTTAACTTTTTGATAAACGTCCAGAATTTTTTAGGCTCCTCCTTGATGGCAGATCCCAAGGTTTCTCTGATGTATGTAGAGCGAGTTTTTTTGATAAGTTTGTGTGTATTTCTCCTGCATTCACGGAAAACTTCCCAATCAGAAGCCTTTCCTGATTTGATGGCCTTATTGTATAGACGTTGCTTCTTTTTAACAGCCCGTCTCAGTGTCCTGTCAAACCAGGGCAAGTTGAAACGGCTAGATGTCATCTTGTGAGGAACACATTTGTCCATGGTTTGGAGAATTGCTGTCTTGATGCAGTCCCATTTTTCTGTTACAGTCTTCCCTTTGTTGTTCTTGAAGTACTCGTCTGTAAAATCTTCCAATGCTTGTGTGACACCATCAGTGTCAGCTTTGTTGCGCAAGTAGACTTTTCGCTTCACTGGTCGTTTCCTAATCGGGGCAATCCTTAAGTCCACTATCACCGAGCTGTGGTCAGAAATACCCTCAACAACCGTGATCTTGTCCACCATGTCAGGATTGTTGGTGAAAACCAAGTCTAAGATGTTCTCGGCGTTTCCCTGTTTTCTTGTAGGTTGATTGACATGTTGAGTGAGCCCATGTTCTTCAACTAGGGTGACCAGTTGTTCTGCAGCTTTAGAGCTGTACCCACTTCTGGTTGACACACTGTTGTCACTCCAATCGATGTTGGGCAAATTAAAATCTCCAGTCAAAATAATGTTATGAGAGTTGATCTTATTTCCCAGGTTGGCAAATGATTGTCCCAATATTTCCATTGCTTCTCCATTATCCTTGGGTGGGCGGTAGAAAACACCAATTAGCATAGGTCTACATCCCTTTACTTTGGTTTCAGTCCATAATATTTCACAGTCTGAGTTTAGCTCACTGCAGTGAGTTGAAGGTAAGTCCCCTTTCACAGTCTGAAAAACACCCCCTCCAGTAGTAGTAGTCTTCCGATCTTTTCTGAAGACAGCGTAGTTTTCGGGAAAAATCTCAGCACTATTTATGCTTGGATCAAGCCACGATTCGGTCCCACAAATGAAATCAGGCTTGATGGTATCCAACAACACGGCAATGTCACCAGCTTTCGATTTAACACTCTGGCAATTAGTCAACACGATCCTGATTCTGTCTCTAAGCTTGGGAGTGGTTTTCTTTGCCCTCGTTTTCCTCTTAGTTTGATCATTAATGGCAGATGAATGGTCATTATTTGGCTTGTTACCTCGAGGAGAACCGACAACCGTCAATTCTCCATCCACAGAATTATCAACGGAAATGTCCCCTTCATTGAAAAATGAGTCCGAAAAGTTTATGGCATCACACAGTGGACAAACCCAGTTGCAGTCACTCGACATGAGAGACGTGTAAGTCAAATCATCAATGTTGCAGCACGTAGTATGCAGCCATTTCTCGCACCTGTCACATTGTACTGCATGGTGTTCACTAAGCACATTTCCATCACACACACTACAAGGAGCACAACAGTCGGAGCAATACCACGGCAAAGAGTTGGCAATGATAATTTGAGCCCGTTTTTGTGTAGTCCCAACACAGCTAGGATGAGCAAAATTTTTACAGTCTGCACATCTGAGTTTATATTTGCTGTTAACCCTCCTACTACATGCAATGCAATCTTGTAGGACACGTGATGTGCATGCAGCAGGCCCTGGATTTAAATGTACATCCCCTGCACAGGCGAGTAGGCCAATGACAACAACTCTAGGTCGAGTATAAACACATCTCCTACATGTCCTACTTCCGATCAATGTGACGTGATCTACAATTATACATTTCTTTCTATCTGATTTGAGAAAGTTCCACATGATAGCATTTCTGTCTGGGCTTGGTAGGCAAATGCAGTTCGAAGGTACATGTACATTCTTGTAGTGAAGGTACCCATCATACGATTTATTTCTCAAAGAGCATGACGAAAATAAGTCAAAAGTACTTACAGACTGCGAGTCCCAATTCCCTTGTGAAGTATCACACAATCCTACAATTAATCTGGTGATAACATAGATAAGCACAGCACCGTTGTGATTAAGATGATTCTTTCCACATCCCATTGTAATTTTCCTGAGTTATTGCGCGATGATTAAAAAAAAAAAAAAAAAAAAAATTCCAGATGGGAAACGTAGCAAAAGATTTAACCCGCCGATGCGTAGTTCCACATAGCGATGTATTGCACTGGTAAAATGGCATTCCCGGTGGCAAAGTTCCAGTAGCCCAATTCGAAGTTAAAAATCATCCAAAATGTACGTCCAAAATCTAAAATAAGTTCACAACTAGAGTCACCAAAGTTAAAAGAGTAGTTAGCTCGGATAAAAAGTCACGATGACCGATCTAAAATGAAGAATTTTGTGGATTAAAAAACAAAGATACGTAACGAAAATAAAAACACGTCTACACCACACGCATGCGACGACTACCAGAAACCATTTCTCTGCAGGCAGGCATGATTATGATACAATTGATACTATACTAGTTACTACTTGACAGTTGAGCGTAGCACATGTTGAGTTCAGTTATTATAATTATTATATTATAGGTAAATATCTGATGACAATAAACTAGTACTAGTAGTAGTAGTACCACTACCAGTGAACATAAATTGATATGGGCGGTCACGACACGAATACTAGTAAGTACCGTCATGGAGGTACCTCCATGGATTCTACCTCCATGTAGCTATCGCAAAGGGTTCGCGTTTAAGACATTTCCTATTCTGCCACCACACAAATTTGGGAAAATATATTGAAGCGGTGTGGGAATACTTTCAATCACTTTTCAACAAAACATTCAATTATTACTCTAGAATGTCTATATTTTGTAATTCTGGTCGATTTAATTACATTTGTGGCATCAAACCTTTGATTTCACGCCCGTTTTGAGAACCACAACTTTCCGTGCTCACGCGATGGAAGTCGCCATTTTGGAAAAAATCTCCCCTGATCGGATAAAAACTTTCAAGTCATTCTGATGTTATACTGCCCTCTTGGGGCATGTAATGACCATGTTTTGTATACCATTGTAATCTGCAGACATCATTTTATATAAGGGGACATTTCGACGGAATTTTCGAGACCTGTAAGTCGGAAATAAACCGTTTTTTTTACACTAATGACAATTAAGTTCCTATTTTCTTGTTAAAAAGCGGTTTTAACAGAAAATTTCTCAGGGAACATTCAAATTTCAGCCATAAATGAATTCTTTGAACCTTTTTGTGCCTAATTCATATCACTTTCACATCTAAAACCATGCCGCATAGCCCCGCAAGGGGTAAAAGCAAGTCTGTGTCGGGCCTCCGCGAGTGTTATTTTGGTGCAATTTGACTCCTTAAGCACTGACTGACTGAGGGGGCGTGGAACATGTTGAACTCATTTTGAGAAGTAGTGGGCTATAAGTTGTGAATTTGATTTTGAGTAAATTCTGTGTTATTGATAATAAAGTAATGATTAATTTTACATTTCCAATTTATTTTATTTTAAAGCCAATCATGGATGTAGGAATGGTCCAATTAACCTAGTAACTAAGATGAGAAGTATGATAAGAAAAGTATGAAAACACATCACTTCTAAATCTAAATGTTACAGAGCTTTTGATTTGTATAAGTGGGTTGTGTTTCACATGGCATAACTTCTGTTAAGAAGAACCAATTTTAATATTGTTTTCACTAATGTGTTGCTCAAACCAAGAGGATTAATTTATTATACAATAATTGCAATCATGGTGACTGTATGTGAGAAATATGAGGTAATCAATTGTACAAGTACAAAATTAGACCTCTTTAAAAATATGCGGCAGAAGAGTTCTGGTAAATAGTATCCCTTTAAGAGGCATATCTTCATTAATATTGGTCTGATTTTAATTTGCTCTTCACCATGGAATTTGTCTTGAAAAGACCTTTCCAATAATGTATAGTTTGTGTATATAAAAATAAAAATAAAAAATCAGGTAATATAGCTACTCCATGGTACCAATATAGCTACTCCATGGTACCGTAATCACATGTTGTACAGGAAACATTCTTCTCGCCCTCTAAACATAAACTCGTCCCCTGCAAAGTCGCATTCTACTTCTAGCAAAGTTGCCCCTTCAATTTGCTTTATTTTATTCCTGAATTTTACTACAAAATAATAATATGTCAATATTCCCGGTGTTGTTTTTTGGTGTGCCATTTTGTACTTCTCGTTAAAATGTTTGCCTTTTGTCTTTAATTCAGGATTCAGTAAACAAAAATTTTAATTTCATTGTGATTGCTAATGTTAATGTTCAATTCTATTTTGTTTGCATTTTGTATTTTGTAAACATTTTGTTTTTAAATCAATCACTGATGTCTTTTTATTTAAATTTTATTTAATGAAGACACTTTGTTTTGAATAATTAGTTTATTTGGGTTTTTGTTGTACTATTTTGATTTCATATTTGTTGATAGTAATATGATTTATGAATAAACTTCAAGGTTTTTTGTTTCAGGAAAAAAATTGATTGTAAGATTTATTACAATATTCTGATTTTCTACATAAATTTAAGCATTGGGCGCCAGGAATGAATGATGACCTGTTGTACTGATACTATAGTGGTACCCATGCTGCATGAGTGTTGGAGGGGGGGGGGCAACTTTGTAGGGGGTGACTATACAGGGGGGGGGGTTCAAAATGACTGGCATCCATTTTACATGTAGATATGCCTACTAATTTTGTTTACTATACTATAACTATAAGTATACTTATTAACTATTAATTTTTCTCACTGTAGCTCATTACTACAAATTAGTAATATAGTATTAGTAGTAGTTTTAATTAATAGTATAGTTGTAGCTTATAGATACAAATTATTTTCAGGAAGATATATAGTTTTTTGTTTGTTGGAATTTGATACATGGAGTAGTTCTACAAGACAATGGTTCTACCATGGTTCTACCTCCCATGGTTACATTGTGGATTTGATCGTTTAAAAAAAAGATGCAGAATTTAACTGCCACGTTTTTATTTGTTATGTCAAAAAGAGTTACCATATTGTACTCTTTGTTGTCATAATGAGTGAAAGAAGTGGCAGCAATGTTGTTTTTGCATTCCTTGTTTAATGTCATTGGCAGATAACCTTTCTATTTCCTGTAAATATTTGTAACTTTTTTCTGGTAGTATAAACATTTAAGATGTACAAAAATGTTATACATAATTAATACATTTAAAACATTATATTAAAATTTTTCTATTTTATTAAAATCTGCAAAAATTAGGTAGTGAAAGTCTATATCTTTTCAGTATTGGTTTTTTATTTAGTAAACTATATCAAGTGCTCTTTGATGCATATGAGTAGCGGACTTTACTAAGTGTGTATTGTGTAATGCGTTCACTAGATCAATAAATGATAGCATATTGCACTTTGCAGGCTGGCATTGTTGGTTATATCAAGTAGTCGGTGGAGAATTAGTATGCATTAACTACATTTGCAGTAAATTGTTCAATATTTTAATATTTAGAAACTTAGAAACTTGAAACATTAGTCTAAGATGGCTGTGCAGAAGACTACCCAGAAGACACACTCGGAAATTTCCACAGGAGTTTACATTTTTTGGAATATAATTTTGTCCCCTTTAAATTCTACATTCATGAACAAAAATGTATTGATTGCAAGGTGTTTAAAGCCATCAAAATCACTAGCTGGAGGATATCAGTAGCAGTTGTACACTTTGTATTTAGCTTCATTTAATTGCTTGGAACATTTCTTTCAGTTCATAAATCGCAGTAAAAATACTTTGCTTCTAAGTGTTTTATTTTTTGTTTAATGTGTTATTTTTCTTTGGTTTTGGGGTCCAGGAGTGTTCATCTTATTTCCAGTCAATATGAAGTCTTGCTAACATCTTGTCTGTGAGGCTAATTTACAGACTGTCTTACATACGTGTCTGTCAACCCTGCAGCTTTTCCTGTTTGTCTTCATCTGTAGTCATGCATTTCTTTTCATCTTAGATTGATGTCTTGCTGTAGTGCCAATCTATTTCAGATTGTTCCTCTGCTTAGGGCTTTCAACCCTTCTCTCTTACAATCGATATCAGTTTCTTCTGATGTATTTTGGGATCTTTGGTATTCTGTTACAATTGTACGTTTATGTACACATGGTTTATGCCTAATGGCTAAACTCAGATAGGCTAATGTCAATCCTGTGGGTCTCGGTGTTGAAACATATTTGTCATTAATGAAAATGAACATTGTTGCTTTCTTAATCTTACTTGGTGTTTTTTTAGTGGAAGAAATAATTTTTGTTTTTAATTTGAAATAATATATGGGCTCTTTCCCGTTAAAGTCTGAGGAGGAAAGTTAGCTAATGTATTTTTTTTACAAATTTTACAATGACATTACAAAAAAATCACAAAAGCAAAGAGGAACAAAGCAATCTACTTGACTTAATGAATTTTAAGAAAGAAAAAAAAAAATCTTGACAGGTAACTATCTGTTTTAATAAACCATTCTCTCAAATTTTTTCTAGATTGTATGAAGTAAGTTTGCCTCATAAGGCAAAATCCATGAATGGGTTGTTCGCCAGACCCCATAAGGTCTGTTATCACTCTCTCAGATAAAATACAAAAGAGAATCAGAATTTGCTCCAAAAGGGAGATCATGCAGTTTGTCCTTTTTGTAAAGCTTTCTCAGAATAATGAGCATCTGTTGCCTGAATCCAAATCAAACCTACAGTGTGAAAGTAAGGTGTGACTGTAGCCCTGGATGCAGTGACGTCCTGGATATGAGGGTCTGCTTCCGGATGGAAAATTTGTACATCTCCATAATTCAAATCTTACCTACAGGTAAGAAGCTAAATCTCACTGACTTAACATTCCTGATAGTATACATTTTTTTTACAGTGGGTTTCGGACGTCAGATACTCTTCATAAATCTTTCATTTTTGTGTAATATGTCAGCTCTCAACATTAAAAAGTTTTTGATGTTCATTCTTTCAAACATGCCTGTCGCGCGTTCATGTAAAAGTACATGACCATGTTAAGCACAGGACGATCATTTGCATTGAGGGTTTACTTTGGTATGCGTTTTCGGCGCCCAAGCAAACACTTGCGTGTAGGTTTGTGTGTTGTTTAACATTGTGAGCTAAATTATTTAATGAAAATGATGGATTTATGAAGAAGATCTACAACCAAAAGCCACTGCTGAAAAATGTGTGCTGCCACTGAATGTTAATCTGGTGAGATTAATAGCTTTTTACCAGTAAGATTTGAATTATGGGGCTCTGAAAATGTTGTGCCCCAGAAATGAGCCTGATATCCAGTCCTCTGTATCTTCGTACAGCACAGAAGAAGAGTCTTTCACAGGGTTAGGTGTGACCAGAGTGTTACATGCATGCTAACCTTAGATATGCAGTCACTTTGATTGCTTATGATTATGTTTTTTACACATTATTCTAGAGTTTCAGAAGGGAAGAGTTCAAAATAATTTATTTATAACATCATCCTGTTTTTGTTGTGGTGTCATTTTATATTTCCAGACATTTAGAATAATTTTATTGTTATACATAGGAAGTAAAAGTGGCTGTACACATTTTGTGATACATACTTAAAATGTTGACATTGAAGTTCTAATAATAGTAATGCATTATTTCTGTAGAGTTCTAGTTTGGCTGTGGTCATCATTTTCCTTAATTAGAGACATTGCCTTAGGTAGAACCTGTAGTGTATCTCAGATGGCCTCGGTTCTGTCATGTCATTGTGATTCAGTGCAGAGTTGCACGCACACGTACATGTACATGTACATTTTACATACGTACATTGTATATTATCAATTATTTATTAGCCATGTGTGTTTCATTATGGGTCCAGAGTAGTCTCTATGTCTCTTGCTAAAAAGTTCAGTCTTGTAGATGGCTGTCTTTTAGTTTGTTTTATTGTTGTGGTTTTTTTTGCATGCCAAAGTGTGATGGGCAAAGCTAGTGTTTGTTATTCTCGATGAACTACAAATATCTATAGGTACATGTGTACATTGTATACACAGAGGAGTACAGGGTGGAACATTGTACATTCAACTCATAATGTGTTCCTGTATTGTTCAGGTTTTAGAGAAGTATTTTAGTTTTAATATGGCTATACGCAGTAGCCTTACCTTAACTTCACTCTATCTCTCACCCTCTTACTCTCCAACCCCTGCCTTAGTGAATATTGACTCACTAATGGTAGTTCTTCTTAAAATATATCAAATATCATCAAAAGAGGATTGGTGTCAGCAAACATTATCTGAATCTTTTTGTGGTGAAGTTTCTTTCCCTTCCAGATAACCCTTCCCCTAATAAATGTTCTTTTAGATCACTACAGAAAGGGAATCTAAAATGTGTTGCTTATAATAAATAAACTTTGATAGCAGGCAGTGGCTGTTGTAGCTTGCTTGCTGAACAAGGACACACATTTTATAGTTAGTTTTGGCTGCAGAAATTCCAGGTAGTTATTGATGTGGATGACATCTGGATTGTCCCAATCCCTTCTTGGAAATGTTATGCCTTCGGAAACTTAGGAACCTGGTGGGTTTTCTTGTTGTCTTTAATTAATACTTGACATAGAACATCTTTTTTCCTGATAAATTTTTGAAAGTAAAGCACTGTTTCTTCTGGGAACAATCGCTTCTGACTCTGAGAAAGATAAATTGGTAGCATTCAATTTGTACATTAGATACATGAAGTAATGAACCATGATAAAGATGGCTATAAAACAGTTTAGAAAGATTTCATTGAAAGTGTCTTGTGGTAATGAGACTTCTTAGAATGTCTGAGCAGAAGTGAAAATATGATCCTTGTCTGTTGGCCAGAGGCCATTGGTTTATAGTCCTCATGGATGAAGATCTCCTAGTGATTGTTATTACACTAATTCAATGGAATTGCACTTTTCTCAATCCAATTTAGCCAAGTGAGTGTTCAGGACAACTGTCTGGGCTGTAACAGCAAAGCAAGAACTTAAAGGGAAGACAGCACAATTTTCAATTTTTTGATTTGTTATTTCTTAAACAGATCAGACAAATATTCGGATAGAATTATTTATCTGCGGGGGGGTGTTAAAAAAACATGTACTGAAAAATGTTGGATGCTGCTGCTTCAAACTAAAAGAAATAACTGCAAAAAACAAAGTTCCCCCCCAAAAAGGGGAAGATCTGACTCCTTTTTGTATATAATTATTGCCAACAAATAAAAAAATTATCTCAAAAGCCAAACTATTTGGGTTAACATAAGTTTTTAGGCGTTAACATTAAATTAAAATAATTTGAAATATTTGTTTTCTACCCATACACTGATGTGTGTACAACATTGCATACTCGGTACTTTTCTACCCATACACTGATGTTTTCTACCCATACACTGATGTGTGTACAGCATTGCATACTGGTACTTTTCCTGAGTCCTGTGAAAAAAATCCACAGGCATATTATCAATATAATTAATTTGATATACATAGAGTTCTATGTACTTTTTGTATTGTACAAATAATCTACCAATCCCCCTGGACAGCGAGGGAATTCCCAGAAAACATGATTTGCCTTACATCAAATTGTAAGAATATAATTCCATATCTAAGATGCTGCGAAAAGTACTTAATGTTAAAGTTAATGCCTGCTGTAAACCTTCTCAGCATGTGTTCCAGGAAGCGTAGGGCCTACAGATTTCACTCTTATAGATCTGGACCAAAGCGAGCTAGAAATGCTCAAAATAGATTCGCTCATATTTGAGGTATTTGCTTTTTAAATTGGCAACTTACAAAGCTGCATTAAGAAGCATATACTGTATCTATTGACTTATTAATGTTCAGTCACTTTTACTCTACAAATATGCATTATGAAATCATGTTTTATTTATAATGCTTTGTAAGATGCTATGAAACAATCCTGGATTAAGAAAAAACACTTTATATGATAACATGTTTGGTTCAGATATTATTGGGTCTCTAGAGGAAATATGACTTTGGGGTTTACCTTATACTTTGTATTTGGCAAAGTACAGAGGTGTAAAACTATAATTTAAAGCAGATGTAGAACAAGTTGGGTTCATTATAATGGTGCATCAGGTAGGGGTGGTTTCAATCACATCACACACTAGCCTCCGGTATTGTGCTATTGATTGATATCCAAGGAAGATTAAGTTACGATTATTACATCCCCTAGATCCTTTATGATCGTCTGATCAAAAATTCCTAGAATTTAATGGAAAAAAGTTGTTCACAAATGGGACATTATAAGCTAAACATTCTTATAAATATTATAATCGTGGTTGAAGTTGTTGACTCTAAAACTTTATTCACATTTTAAACCTATAGTTAGACACAAAAGGGCTATATTCTTTCCTTCTATTGTAATTATTCAAGTTGATGGTACCAAATTTAGAAGTGTTGTCTTCATTTAAATGAAACAAATTTGTGTAATGTATTGTATGTATTGTTTGTCAAGAAGTTATGTATTATTTGTTACTCTGTGGGGTAATATTCAATTCTTTACTTTAAAAACAGGAAACAAGTGAGTAGAACAGCAGAATCAATGAAATCTCTCCAAATTGCTAAATAGAAGGGGCGATGAAACACTGAAAAATAACACTACAGGTACGTAAGTAGATGGTAACAAGTCTTTCAATCCTTGTGGCCCAACATCATTGAAATTACCTGAGCACAGTGGTGATATGACGCATACATTATTAGTTCACCGTCAACGAATAGGAGCATGTAAGATAGTCTCTTACTCACAGCCTGCCTGTCATCTACCCAGAACCTTAGCTTTGTTCACTCTCCTCTTCATTTTACAGTTGATGATCGTAGGAGAAGGTTGTCTCTGACCGAGAGAGCTCATTCTAGAGCAACCTGAGCTTGTCCAAGATGACAACATCTAATTACTTTGAGTCATTGACGAAGCTGAAGCTGGGACGTCAGACGACGGTGGGTCCAGATAATCAGGACACTTACATCACTGAACTTGATGCACAGTCAAAGTAAGTTTTTATCTTTCTTTGCAATTTAAAAGTTTTTTGTAAAAAGTTTTTGCAATTTTTTCTATTTTTTCTGATGCAGGATTTTCCCATTTTCTTGGTCAAACAAATTGTTTCAACAAATATTTTGGAAACGTCTTCTACTGAAATGACATTTTATCATGTCAGGAAGTTTATTGAAAACTCTTGAAAATGGTTTTATAAAATATCATGTGTACTTGGGAAATTCTTATTGATAATTACACAACCTGTTGTTTTTACACACCAAAAAACCCCAAAGAAATGCAGGTGATGAATGAATGGTTAAGAGCATGCAAACATAATACAAGTTTTATATACAATTTTGTTTTGTTTGGTTTTTTTTCAATCTGAAAGGATCACAGTGAAATTGCTCATTAAAAAATCTCATTAAAAGCTTTCAGTGCATGAACCAGGACAGAAATTTACAATCTGTTTTGATACATTTTTAATGGCCTTTTTTCAACCCTCCTTCCGAGGTAACTTTGACGCTCTCTGCTGATATCAGCGAGTAAATTGCTCTGGAACATAATGATTAATGAGTTATTTGTTTACGGATGGAAAAGGCCTTGAATTAGAAAGGAAAGTACAATTTGCCTTCAGGCCAGGAATAAATTAATATCGTTTGTTGCGAGAGAGTAAAAATGATCTATACTAAAAGAGAGAGGGGTGGATGGCGGTAGAGAGGGGGGGGGGGGGGGGTATGCTCATGTCAGCGTTTCCTCTGGCTAGATCAACTATGACTGGAACAGAAACACATAAATGAATTACGAGAAGGGAAAGGTACAGTCGGAAGCCTTTGATGGTTAAACAACAGTTTTTGGCACATCAAACCAAACTAGGCCTCTGGAAACATTAATTCGCTAAGAATAGAAAAGTTTTGCTTTACAGTAACTTAGTGGCAACTAGCCAATTGTGACTGACTATCTAAAAATGCTTATTTTGTAAATAAGTTTGGTTGGGTTACCACTCAAAGAAACAATACAGCAGTAGTAAAAATGAATTTGGTTAACCCTCAAAAAATGGCACAGCAACAATAAAAATCTGATCTGCTTAAAGAGCTACTGACTTAGAAGCTCTCTTGATGTCAAGTCGAAACCAAGTTAGATCCCTTGTAAGAATGAATGAATCTATTCTAAATACTCAACCATCAGACATTATGGAAGCAAATCACTAGAGCAGGCGTGTGATTTCTCAGGATCTTTCCTGATTGCGGGATTTTCTCAAACCTCCTTAGCCTTTAAAATTTCTTGAAAAAAAGTAAAGCAATCACCAAAAGGAGATGTTTTTTGTATTTCTGGTGATGCACACAGTCTGTAAACCTCCTGAGAGGTTCCGGGTCTAGTATAAGGGGCACCCAGGCCCACTAGCCATCTTTCAGGAATGTTCGCATCCATCCAACCTCATTCCAACTACAGTGTGCTTCTTAATCCACTGATAAATAATTATAAAAAAAATTAAAACAATTAAAATAAAGATAAGGAAACACATCCTTTTATGATAAGATTTTTAAAGCTAAGCGATCAGAGTGGATGTCCTTTTACAAAAGAAGTACATTGCCTTTATTCTTTGTATTTAATTGAAGCAGTAAATAAGGAGCTGGTTCCTCGGTACCCTTGGGGTGTTTACATCACCTGTCTGTTTGTCTAGTTTGGTTAATCAATGACACGGTAATACTGATGAGGAAAAAAGTACATTTCAAATTTAATCACAAATTATCTCACTGTTCACAGAGAGACCTTGTTTGATTAAATTGCCGTTTACCTTTTTAAAAAATTATGATAAAATTAAAATTCTTGATAATGCAAACAAGACTCTGCTTAGGTGGAAACGTCAGGGCATTAACTAATGTGTACATTTATGCCATAGGTCCTTTGGGTTGGTAAGCATTTGCAACAGCTAATTCTATTCTCTGGATACTGCATACATTTACACATACACTGTACTTATTTTATTTCCCTAATCATCTTATGCTACTAGCCTAGATAATACTTGAAGGGCAAGATTGATTACGATGTGAAAGTTGTTGGAATTAACATCTGTATCTTCTGCTTACTTCTAAGCTTTACAATGCTGTCACTAAATGAACCAAACTTTTGTTTTAGAAATGAATGTTTGTGACTGAAACGGGGAGAATGATTTCCAGAGTTTCCAGTTGGAAGATGGAGTGTTCCAACATTCCATTTTTGAACAAATGAAAACGTTATCTTCATCTGCCTGAATACAAAACATTCATTATTTGTTTGATGTACCATATTTGTATATATTTGCCATTGAATTGGACAAAGTGTGTAAGATTTTGTTCTTGAATCCACTATGAGGGCATTTAATAATGCTGTTAATAACGAACTGCTGTTAATAATGCATTATGGAGTTAAGCGTGTAATGAATAAAATGGGATGGAATGAAAATGCATGATGAATGGAACCAAACTGTACGGTTTATGATGTAACCATGTAATGGTTTAATTAGTTAATGCTAGGGGACCTACACTTCTCAAATCAAATGACAAGGATCTGTTTGAATCTCATATGGTTCCTTTTAAATATTATTTTCATTGTTAGAATTTGCATTATGCAGAGCAAATTCTGTGTCTGTAATCTGTATCCATTTCTGCAAAACTGTTAAGTAGCCACAGTTCATGTTGGTCGGTAAGCATTTTGCAATAACCTGAGGAAGATTTCCATGGAAACCAGAAAATTTGACAACCTCCTACAAATTATGAACACTTTCTCAACAATTATCAAGTCATCAGTTTTAAACAGAAAAGAGTGATTTTTTAATAACCCTTTTCCATCTAAATGCACATGCCGACAAGTTGCAGTGCAGATGGAAAAACCCATGTTGCTAAGGGAGCTGCCTTTTGATCAAGTCTAGCTCTTTTCAGTGATGTGACAGGTTCCAAAATAATTTGCATCTATTTGCCAAAGGTTTTATGAACATCAAAGGTACAGCCTTGGCTGGAAGTCACGAGTTAATCAGAGAGAAGTGAAAACTGATTTTCTAATGGACTCTCTTAGTGGGTGGGTAATTTATTTGAAAGCGCTGTCAGGTTTGCTAATGTCAATGCTTATTATTAGCTCCACAAGAGGCAAGTTCTGCTAGGTAAGTGCTTCAATGCAGAATTTAAAGAAAAAGTTACGCAGACAAAAACTTACAATTGCACAAAGCAAATGGGGAGTTATTTATGGCTTACTAAAGTAAGTGGGTGCGATTGCTTTTGTTTTGTTTATGGTTGGTGTTTGGTATCATAACAAACTATCAAGTTCTGTTTTGCTTGAAAAGTTTGGATTGTTATAGATACATGATTCACAATTTACCAAAGGAGAGACTTGACTATATTGTCTGGGTTTAGTTACTGCATTAGAATATAAGAACATCAAGATGGCTATCTGATGGGGTTTTATCTATTAAGCAGTTCCTTTCATCTCATGTAGGCCTCTGAGAATAAATGTTTCACATCTCTTTATAATACAAAAAAGCTCCCTTTTCTATGATTAATAACAAAGCATGTGGATATTATGAGACTTGTGGTGTGCATATGTGTAGGATGATTACATGCAATCTAATAATGCAGTATCTGAAGAAACAACCGCTAGAGGAATATAGGGTAGAGTTTACATCATCGTTCATTGATCTCATCTTCATCATTCTCATATTTCTCAGACTATATTAGAAAGTAGGTCTCTCACCATCTAAGGAATCGGAAGACATTTGTAATGTCTTAGAGGTAATTGTGCAGCGGGGAGCTCATAATGCTGAGTGCTTTCTAATTCCTTGAGCTTTTTATTGAAAGAGGAGAGATCAGGAGGATTTGTGCTCTGTATTGTGGAGACCTAAGAAACAAAATGAGACTACAGTGATGATGTCTGGATAAATCTGTGTTGAATGAACCGTTTTTTAAGCTTGGTGCACCAAACATTTCCTGAAATTTGTACTTTTGTGGTCTCGTTAAAATATGAAAAAGGATCTCCAACTGATTTTACAATGTACCTTATGTAGGTTGAACTCATATACTTTTTAATATAGCAAAATTATGCATTTATTTTTGCGCATTATTTACCTGGAGATTCACAATAGCCAAGCTCAAACATTGTGCTCCAGTATTTCCTCTACGCTTGGTGATTGACATTCTTTGATGCATGTACCATTTGATTGTCAATGACTCACACAACAAACAGAGGGGAATTTGTTAAATTCAGATGAAAATAAAACCCACCAATAATTTCAACATTATTTGCAAATTCTTAGAGCATTTTTTTAAATTATAAAACTTTAATGACATTATTTCACACTAGAAATTATGACTGTTTGAGCTTATGTTTTTATTCCCACAGTGCCATGCTTACAATCTACAAGCTCGATGTATTATTCATATAGGCTATGAAAAAGAAATTATCGATTAATGATAATATAGTCTCTACCTTGCAATCCTTGAAAATCATAAAAAAATGTTCACTACAGGTACAATATTTTCTGCAAGCCAATTGTCATGGAAACGACAGGCCAAATCTCCTTTCTCTGTACATGTAGATACATACTTTATGAAGAGATGCTGTCGGCAAATTTGTCTTCCACTTACAATCACGACGACATGACAACGTTTATCAAACCTGCCCTTTGCGTAATTAAATGGTTACTTCATTGTAGCACGTCCCTACAGGAAATGAATAGAGCCCTCACTGAGTACTGCATGTTAATGGTCTTTTATATTGGGGGGTCAAGGGTTCAGACTCTGTAGTAGTAGAAATTAACAGAAAGTATATGAAAGGCAACCGATATTCATTTTGCAAGAACATTGTTTTAATAAATTGCTTGAAGAAGAGCACTTTGCATACTTTATGAAAGATTCCCTATATCTTGTGTATCAAATATTATTGTTTTATCATGTAATATACATGTACCCTGATGAGATGTGCTATGGCAGGCACTCACTTTTTCAAGGTTTTAGGGGTTTTGCTTTTTATTTCCAACAACTTACAAATTATAAACAATGCCGATTAATCTGTTTCAAGTTTTACAAATGTTGAATTTCACTTTTATGCTTGCAATTAACCAAGTTAAAAAGCCTCAGTTGACCAGAAAAACCCAATACTGAATTTCTTGTAGATCTCCAACTCTTGCCATTCTGCCTGTATGAGATTGAAATTATGCAGAAGTACCTCATTCCACATGAACTGTTGTAGTCATTTCATATCATACTTAATCCAGTAATTAACCTCATTACAAGGAGTTAGCAGGGAGTACACGTCAACCGTGTGTCCTTGAATAATTCTTTACCTCCTTTTTACTCCTTCACCAACAGCTCGCTGTGTGGGGGTGATCCCCTAGTGGCTGCCGTTTGCTCTGACAGTGCCGTTCACGTCTACTCCAAAGGGACACTTGTACCGATTGGCACGTTCCAAGGTAATACCATTCACAGCTTTTTAAAGCCTCATCGCCGGCTCAATTTGTTCTTTTTCTTGTAATTCATGATTGAGTTGTGAATATATCCAGGCATGGGTCATATCAAATTCCATCCATATTTGATCAGAGATTTGTTTTCCCATGATGTTATGAGAATGTGGTGAAAGTAGTTTGATTTATTGAATTTGTGGATATAGTTGGCACCTGTTATGTGGTCAGTTTCTGACACTCCCACACAATCTTATAAATATACAGTGATGATTATATATGATTAGGAAACCTTTGCTTTTATTTGTTCAATTTCATCAGGTCTTTGGTCATTCGGAAATACTTGGCACAGAATATGCCCTCTTTCAAAGGACCTTATTTCTTTGAATTTGAGTTTAATCTTGAGATGTCCACATGACTATAGAGACCAAGAACTCTAGTAGTACCTGACATTTCAAGCTATTTGGTTTTCCAATCTCGTAAGAGGCCAAGATACACAACTCCCGTCCCCTTTTTTCCTCCCTTCCGTTTCCTTACCTAGTTTAAATAGACACGCTGTAGTCTTTTACCCACCAGCAGTGGTCATGCTTCAGGCAATTGAAGAAATTGACCGTACTGATTCTGTAGTTTCCTCCATGCCTAGAACTTCCGTCTGGCAGAGAATCCTTCTCTCTAGATAAATGTAGTATTCTGAGGGACCAATTCTTGCTGATTATAGGAAAACACAAATCGTGTGTCTGGAACAGCTTCAACTCTTCCCTTTCGTAGTGAAATTGAAGTGGGACAACATCCTGTCCATTATGCTTGATGTTGTTTTACATTGATATTTACTTTAGATCGATCAATACAAATGGTTTGTGATCATTGATGTGTGTGCGTGCCATTGGATTTTCCAAAGAGAGCCGACATTGGTATGACTTCCATGCACTGAAATGAAAGCTCCCGTGAGGGTCATGTATGCGTTGGAATTCTCTTGGGTATCAAGATTTCATCTGATGTGGATATGTGTTTGGTTTGAAGATGACCCATGCACAAATTGCTTTTCATCTTGATAAGGAAATTGCCATCATCGTGGTAAGGCACGATGTGTCACTACATATTGCCTGCTGTAAATTCAGAGTTTGTGGAGCTGTCAGTCCTAGCATGCGTGCCTCATGCTAGCGCATGGGAAATCCATTCTTGACTTTTTGACGGGGGAAAAAAACACAAAATATGGAAGAGAGTGTAAGAGGTTGATGCCCGTGTTTATTTTTGCCTTAATACAACAGAGAATACGTGTGATTGGAATATTCTGTAAAAAAATATTTTGACTGCGCTTGTGAATCTTGTTATTATCACGGGTGCATTTTTCAAATGTATGATTTCTTGATCATGACGCTGTTTTTGTAGCTTGGATAATGTACATGCACTACATAGTGCTGGTGTTGGCAGGATTGGGGTAGTTGGTGGGATTGGGGTAGTTGGTGGGATTGGGGTAGTTGGTGGGATTTGGGTAGTTGGTGGGATTGGGGTAGTTGGTGGGATTGGGTAGTTGGTGGGATTGGGGTAGTTGGTGGGATTGGGGTAGTTGGTGGGATTGGGGTAGTTGGTGTGATTGGGATAGTTGGTGGGATTGGAGTAGTTGATAGGATTTGGGTAGTTGGTGGGATTGGGGTAGTACACATGTAGTTGAGCAGAAGACATTGTGGTTTTTCTTTGTACACATGGTTTAGAAGAGTAAGAACAGATCTGTATTTTTGTAAAGTTTCAAGTTTTGTAGACAAAATATCATTCACAAGTGTGTACCATAAGACTACCATACCATTTTTATCATTTGAACCGGACAAGTTCTGTTTTCACTTTTTTGTCCTAGTCTTTAAGGTATAAAAATAAAGAAATAAAAATAAAGGGCTGTAAGTTGTGTTGATACTTGTAACAGTTATAGATTGGTATAGGTACAGTGCAATCATATTTCCAGTTGGTACATTAATCCCTGTGTACATCATGTCAATAGCAATTAAGAGTATTTGATCAATGTCTTTATTTAATGGCTCTACATAAACTACGTTCATGTATGCTTTGGTTATATCTACACAGGCTAATGAGTCAGACAATCAATATGGTAAATCGATTTACTAAGATAGGTTAATCTTTTACTAGAATCAGGACCGTCTGGAAATGAAGGTAATGGAAGCTGATTGTGTAATATAATCAGACGCTTTGTTTAACTCAGTCTCATCCTTCAACATCATTTCTCTGTGCTTTACTTGCTTCAGAACCAACCCTAATCTGTCCATGGTTAGGTGCGGAAGTACTTTCTGAATGATGGGTTTGAAAGGCTTTTATTTAAATCGTCTTCAGAAATTGTGATAAAAAGTTAAGATATTTGTACAACTTTTATTTGTAAGTGAGAATCCATGACATGTAAATTATTGCTTCTTTGTTTATATTTTCTGATCTTGATTTTGATTTATCTAACATTTAGGCTCGTTTTTTGAAAGTGTCTTATGGTAGATATTTGTAGAACCATGTCAGGAAAATCTTTAAGCTTAGTAGACTTTTAGAATAAGACAATACAATGAATTATAAAGGAAGATTTTATCTTATTTCACTTATTTCTTGGCTTAAGTATCATTTTTTTTCTTGTCGGCAGGTCATAGTG
This sequence comes from Pisaster brevispinus, assembly GCA_023634235.1. Taxonomy (NCBI): domain Eukaryota; kingdom Metazoa; phylum Echinodermata; class Asteroidea; order Forcipulatida; family Asteriidae; genus Pisaster; species Pisaster brevispinus. The sequence continues at coordinate 299,979 of JAMKCF010000008.1, read as the reverse complement.
ACACTCTATCTGGAGCAAGGTTTGGAAAACGTAATCCTAACCTCTTATTCACATCATCCAAGGATGGAACAGTCAGGTAGGTTTGAAGAATTGTGGCTCTGTCTAGAGAAAATTACTTCACTTCATTCCCTTCTTTCAAATTAGGAAATAGTAGAGGATTAATTCTTGATGATTTGGTGCAGTGAAAGTTCACCATGAAATGACTAGTTGTAGCGTGGCTTACAACGAAGATAATAATAATGATAATGGCTTCTTTTATAGTGCTCATATCCGTCACTCAGTAACGCTCAAGGTGCTTCAACTTTCAGTATTTTCCTGCAAGGTATGTGGGGCTACATTTCTGAAGTATGAGACCTATTCCTTTACATAGCACCATGTAATGGTTTACAAGGTGCTGTGGCGCAATATGCAGCCAATCACAGCAAAGGGAAGATGAAACTTTTCTGTAACTTTGCCTTCTGCTCTACATTTTACATAAAACTTATTTTCATAGAATAGGCATGTTACTTTGAGTAAAGTCTATAATACTTTACTTAGCGTAAGTGATAGCTTATTGTATTGAGTAATCCATGGCCATCTATGCAAATCTCAAGAACTTGTCCTTTTGGTTGTCATTTGCAAACCTTCCAGCTCAAAGATGCCGCATTGAATTCCCTTAAAAGCTTGAAATAAAACACAACGTTGAATTGACCTTTACTATGGTGACAACTCTGCCAAGGAAGCGGAACAGTGCATCCCGGTTGACACTCCTCCTACCCTGGCCTTTACGATTATCTCAGTAGAGGTTTGTCCATCGATCCTTTAGGGCTGCCTTTAGATGACAGGTTTCTAACACCGTTAGAAATGACTGCATCACCTTGCGAGGTCTTTAGATTGCAGGATGATGGTGGAACCTTCAATTAAGGAAGGAGAATAATTTCAGATGAACATTGTTTAGAGGTATTATACAGGATTAGTAGAGCTGACGCTCAACCATTTACATGAAATAACAAACCTGTGAAAATTTGGGCTTAATCCGTTGTGGGAGTCAAAATAAAATAGTGTAAAACCATGCACAATTTTCAGCATGTAAACACATTGTCCTTAACCAAAATCTGCTGTTGCTTTTTAAAAAGTTTTTAGAACAGTTTTCTCGAATATGACATGATTTCAGAGGGAAACGTTTCACAGAAAAAGATGGTTCGTGCATCAACTTCAGTAAGCTTTCAAACTAAAATTAAACAAAGATGTTTTTTATCCTTCCCAATCCTGCACAATGCCTAGGGCATTCATTTGTATTAAGAACATTAAGGACAGATCAATTCCTTAAGTTTGCTGATAATTAGTCTTGAATTAATTCAGATGTTGCATGTCTTTAATCAAACCTCTTTTATTTAAATTCTTATGTCATGAGAGATTATCTTTTTGATTAGAAGAAAGTCTTTGAATTTACTTGCCTATACTGCATCATGTAGACAGCTGCTATATTAAAATTCATATTTTATGAGCCACTTTCTTCAGGTTTCTCTCAGCAGAGAATTCTTCTTGAGGTATGGATTGCTACATTGCAATAAGAATCATTTATCTCTTATCCACTAAAGCTCAATAGACAGACTGGCTGGGGACAACAACAGTTAAAGTAGTGGTTCATCAACCCCTGTTCATTTACAGACTTAATTTTAGTCTAAAGCTTGGGATTCTTAGTGTTACTCTGCTGACACATTTAAAAATGTTTTGAATGTGAACATACCACATGGGCTAGTTCTTGATGTTTTTGAATTCAGTGATTTATTTCAGTCATTGTCAAAGATGCCTTACTTTATGTGCAGATGACTTTCCTCTTTACTTGTAGTTCAGATAGACAAAAGAAAACCCTTGCTGATGAAAAAACCCACTATTTTGGCCGTTCATTCTCTTCAATGCAAATCTCTTTGTAGGGAGGAATTGAGCCCAAATTAGCGTTGCAGCTTCATGTTACATAGGATTAGCAGTCAGTGTCTGTACAGGACGGCAGCGTCATGTTACATGCAGGGTTGACAGTCAATATACACAGGAGCCTCGTGTTAGGATGGGCATAGCATTTGCTCAACCCATCTCTTTAACACATTGTGCAGATGGTTTTACATATGCATGATGACTTTTGAATACTTAGGTATCAGTAGTAATTCCCTTGATGCAGAGATAACCACATGTTGTAATAATAATTCGCTCTAGAGTGTGAGCATGGTTAACACCGTTTACTGCCAGTGTGTTATTGTGTGTCTAATTTGAATAGAGAGACTACATACAGTATATCATTAATAACACATCAAGTAATCAAACACAGATGTGCTTTTCCTCCTTGGACCATGGCCGTCATGGGTTTGACATTAAAAATTCATGCTCAATTTTTTAAAAGCATTATTTATAAAAGATGTTCATGTGAATACACGCAGTTCCAGTGTCTGAGGCATATCTATGAAATGATTGAATGCAATTATGGCAGGTAACTTTCTCTCAAAGAACCTTCCCCACACTCTTGTTTTATAAAGTAAACTGAAAAAAGTTAAATAACTACTTGCAGCATGAATAGGATTCATATAAACAATTACGAGTCAGACAAATTATGAAGAAAACTGACTTTACTGGCTTCATTTCAGAACTACATGGAGGTCTTTGTCCCCTGAGTTGAATTCCCAATTGAGGCATCATCGTCTGTTTCTCTCTCGTCAGAGACTTAATTGATTGAGTGGACCCCACCTTTTGGTTGTGCAGCTTCAGCCATCACTATGATTAGCTTCACCTTGAGTTGACAACCCTTTTCCCGCCTATTCTTATTACACCAAGGATCTCCTTGGCAAATATTCATGAGAATAACTCAGACTGATGATAACAAACAAAATGCAACGATAGTTCTCCTTAGAATTCTTGTTTTTGTTTTAAAGATGATATACACATTTTGAAATTTTTTGTGTTTGTTTTAAATGTTTACATGGTAAAGTCAGTACTTGTTCCAACTATGACCAGAAATATGCTATCTGAAATATTGCCATTCATAGCATTATATATGTTTTGTCTTAAATTATGACAAGAAATGGCTTCAAAAACATAAAAAATAAAGAAAAACGGTCAACTAAATTGTGGGTAAATAAAGTGTAAAGGAATCTCGTACTCGAAGTTGTGATTTGGAACAGATCCACAGGTGCGATAGTCTTGATTGTAAACAGGTTGGATCCCATCATGTTGGACTTTAAAGAGTGGGTAATTTGGATGATGTAGAGTACTTTCTGAGACTCAAATCTAGCAGTAGTGGTTTGGCTACCTCAACGGATGTAAGACATTTCCTGAGTTCTGAACGGATTATTTAAAGAGCTTGAGAATAAATAATGAGGAGTGACTGCTCACTTACTGTGAATAAATTTGTATAGCATTGGATACCTCTTTGGTGTGAAGGAATGCTGTTTGTTGCTATGTGTTGCTGCATCTATTAAGGGGATCGATGGGATGTGAGTCATGCCTATTTTGGGGTCAGGAAGATGAATTAGGAATTGTTTCACCCTGATGCCAAAATAAAAAAGGGGGCTCACAAATTGGAGGATGGGTAGTTGCCTTCACTCTCTGATGAGTGATGGGTGTTTTTGTTTTTCAGAAAGGAGGGGGGTGGAGTGGCTAAAGTGCTCCTTTGTGCATCTTCTGTGAGAGTGAGAATCAATGCATATGGAAGAGGTACCACTAACTGAGTTAACATGCACACATACTTGTAGGGTGTAACTTGATCCCTAGTGTAGTAGATAAGGTAACTGTTTGAAATAAGCAGTCTTTGTTAGTCAAGATAAACGTTACATTGTTAGGTTCATGTTGGTGATTTGGATAAAACACAAAGCTGTGTATGTTCAGATCTGTTTACCATTGTCATGGTTTCCTATTGATTGTTTCAGATGCTGGGATATGAGGACTAAACGAACAAGAGCTTCACAAGTGTACACAGGTAGGTTGTTGACTCTTGGGAATCGTGTCAAGGAGTTATGCCTTTGCACTGGTTTTTTTCTTTTCTTCTTTCCCGCACATTTCACATCTCCATAACCATTTCTACTGATGTGCTCTTTGATCTTCTGTGCTCTGTGAGCTTTGATGTTCTCTGTGATCTTTGAATCAAGATTTAGTAAATTGAGATAAGGCTATAAAGGGGCATTGTGAGCACAAATCTCCTCAAGTCCTGTTCTGTAGAAAGAACTTGGTACATCAATTAAATGAAATGAAGAGGCAAGGATAGGCAAAAGTTCAAAATAGCATTTGAAGGAAAAGCCATTGTATTTACTCCCTCAACCTGTCCCCCATCCCTTCAACCCACTCAACCTGTCCCCCATCCCTTCAACCCCTCAACCTGTCCCCCATCCCTTCAACCCACTCAACCTGTCCCCCATCCCTTCAACCCCTCAACCTGTCCCCCATCCCTTCAACCCCTCAACCTGTCCCCCATCCCTTCAACCCACTCAACCTGTGCCCCATCCCTTCAACCCCTCAACCTGTGCCCCATCCCTTCAACCCCTCAACCTGTGCCCCCATCCCTTCAACCCCTCAACCTGTGCCCCATCCCTTCAACCCCTCAACCTGTGCCCCATCCCTTCAACCCCTCAACCTGTCCCCCATCCCTTCAACCCACTCAACCTGTGCCCCATCCCTTCAACCCCTCAACCTGTGCCCCATCCCTTCAACCCCTCAACCTGTGCCCCATCCCTTCAACCCCTCAACCTGTGCCCCATCCCTTCAACCCCTCAACCTGTGCCCCATCCCTTCAACCCCTCAACCTGTGCCCCATCCCTTCAACCCCTCAACCCGTCCCCCATCCCTTCAATCCACTCAACCTCTCCTGTGCCCCATCCCTTCAACCCCTCAACCTGTGCCCCTATCCCTTCAACCCCTCAACCTGTGCCCCTATCCCTTCAACCCCTCAACCTGTGCCCCTATCCCTTCAACCCCTCAACCTGTGCCCCATCCCTTCAACCCCTCAACCTGTGCCCCATCCCTTCAACCCCTCAACCCGTCCCCCATCCCTTCAACCCCTCAACCTGTGCCCCATCCCTTCAACCCACTCAACCTGTGCCCCATCCCTTCAACCCCTCAACCTGTGCCCCATCCCTTCAACCCCTCAACCTGTGCCCCCATCCCTTCAACCCCTCAACCTGTGCCCCATCCCTTCAACCCCTCAACCTGTGCCCCATCCCTTCAACCCCTCAACCTGTGCCCCATCCCTTCAACCCCTCAACCTGTGCCCCATCCCTTCAACCCCTCAACCTGTGCCCCTATCCCTTCAACCCCTCAACCTGTGCCCCTATCCCTTCAACCCCTCAACCTGTGCCCCTATCCCTTCAACCCCTCAACCTGTGCCCCTATCCCTTCAACCCCTCAACCTGTGCCCCTATCCCTTCAACCCCTCAACCTGTCCCCCATCCCTTCAACCCCTCAACCTGTGCCCCATCCCTTCAACCCACTCAACCTGTGCCCCATCCCTTCAACCCACTCAACCTGTCCCCATTCCTATATAAATCACGCAAATTTGATTTTAGAGAATTCTAACCCAAGTACAGACCCCCTTAATGTCATTTGCTTCATTTCTTTGACATCTAATGAATTTAAGGTGTTACATCATAATGTTGTTTGTACAAATTCACTTACATTGTGACTTTTTGGGAAAGTAATTTAATTCCTATCTAAAATGAAAAGGTGAAGTTCTTTTTATTAACATAGCATGCAAATCAGATTAAAAAAACCTTAGCTGAAGAGTCATTTGTGTGTTTTTTTCACACTTTGTTTTTCAAAAATGCTCTTTTGGTTCAAGAGGTAAAGAAGTTGCCGATCTGTTTGATAATCTTGAAAGAAAAAACAACTTTAAAGTGGTACAAATCCTGTACACAGTAAAATAACTGAAAGTGACAGGATTTTTCCCCATAGTCACTGATTAAACAGGCCTCTTGATTGACAAACACACAATTTGCACACATTATCACCATACTGGTACCAAGCCAGAGAATCATGTTAATCAACTCACGTACGTAGTTTGGTCGCCAGTCTGCTGTAAGATGTAACCCTGAAACCTTCAACTCCATCATCCAAAGCAGATACAAATTACATTACTCTCTACGTGTCCAAAAAAAAATCAGCTCAATACTTTTCCACACGAGCTGTGACTCAATTGATTTTGGGGCAAAAAAAATGCCTTGTGCAGTGACATACCCTCTTCAAGTGCTCAATCTGTAATGCATTTTTTGGTTTTCGATCGTGAGGGACTTTTGGTGGGATTGGGCTTTTTAGTGGCATTGAATTAGGGGCCATGGTTAAAACAGTTATTCACCACTTTGCAACACTTTACTGACTAAGAAAATGACTCAAGAGATGAGGATTTGTTTGTGATACACAAAGTACGAGTAAGAACTGACTTGGTATAACAACCATGAAAACCAAATCACTTGTGAAAGAAATGTTGGTCCTGAGAAGAACTCGGTTAGAGATTTCAGGCTCTTTCCTCTCAGAACTTACACTTTTTTCACAGTTGATTTCATTTCCATGGTTTCTACACTTAACCTTCTCACTGTTTACTTAATAAGGCCATGTCACACAAGGCAATTTTTTCAGGCAACTTGGAGGCAACCAACTGCACTGTAAACACAAGGAACACTTTGGCAGCACGAGAGATATTCTTCTAGCTCTAACTCACTATCCCCAGGAAAATAAAGAGAAAACTGAAATGTGAATTAATTTCCTTATTCGAGATTGCCTGAAACTGGTTGTCTATAAATTGTTGGGGAAAAAGGGATTGTCATTGTGATTAAAATTGATGCAGTCTGTTATCATGCAATTACATTATGTTCTGTAGTCAGGTCTTTCTCTTGTAATGAAGACTGAAACAAAATTTTTGGTAAATATAACTCAAAGACAACAAATGCCTTTAATTATGTTTATAATGGCTATAATCATAGTTATTTAAAACCGTGGGGTGTTTGGTTTTCTTTGATATTTAGGTTGTGAAGGTATTTTATATCTGACTTGTTTAAAAGAAAGTTGCCAAAGTTGTCTTTGAATTTTAATGAATCTTCTAGGAATCATCATCTTCAAACCAGTAAATAAATGTTAATGACAGAGTTAGTCAAAGTGGAAGCTTTATGACAGAGTCTATTAGAATGAGGAATGATTTCTGCTTGGTTTGAATTGAATGTGTATCAGTGTAATGAGTCTATATGTATCGTGACCTGTCAGCATCTCTTTTGTTGTATTCTGCCAGGGGAGCTTTCTTTCCATCTCTCTTATTACTCCGTGTCTGATTGATTTCGCTTCTGACATTTTAGACTGAACAGCGCCTTGTGATTGGTTGCTGCCTGTTCCCTTAACCTTCCCAACCAAACCTTGGCACTCTACATCGTGAGTTTCAAATGCTGTCGTAACTGTACAATGGTAACCTAGATAAAAGATGCACAAGTCAGTCATGATTTACCTTGATTGTTATCCATCAAAGGCTGTTTTCCATTGTCATGGTTACTCATGGTGACTTTGATTAAAACGGCAGATAATTCAAAGATGCTGGCACGTATTTTATAATCAGAATCAATTTTTGTATTTTACCAATCTGATATGTCTGACATGGATTAAGTTTTGAAATTTTTGTTTTAAGTTTAAATATTAAAAAGAAATTCTGTGTCTGATACCATTGCTACAATGTATTATCAAATCAATATTTTATTAAAGAGTTTTTGGCTTTCCTTAATGAGCTAAGCTCAAACAAAAAAATCTAAATATTGAGGTGTTAAATCCAAAGTAAATGGGAATATGTTTCCGTGCTTCTTATCCTTCAAATATTGCAAATAGCTTAATCAAAGGGAAAAATCACACTGTTTCTGACACTGCAAACTGCTCAATTAAGTTATTCAAAATTCTATACAGGAAACAAAAAGTATATTAATAAATAATAAACCAACAAGAACCAACAGATTTTCATGAGAAAAAAAACCTTTCATCTTCATGAACAAAACATTAATTGTTTTTATACATTTGTAAATGAGCCAAGCAGCCTGTCAGGTGATCTAATTCCAGTTATACTTTACCGGAAACATAAAAACAGAAGAGTTGGATTGTGTCTTTGTGCTTTGAACAAGTTGTTTCAAGCTAAGATTTCCCAAGGGGTGGTTTGTTTCTGACTGCACTTAGGAGTACACTCCCCATCCTCATAAGAGACATTCACCTGACCAGCCTGAATAAGCCACTCTAGACTCCCTCTACAAACTGTCTGTAGCTGATGGATGAAGGTGCATAGTGAGAATGATTATACTTGCGTCATATTATTAGAATGAGCAAGAACAAGCAAGAGCAGAGATTCAGCGAAGGGAAGCCGGTTTCACATTAAGTGTGATGCTGATAAATGGAACCTTAAATGAGATCTGGCACCTTACAGCAGTGTTAAATATTTTCGGTTTTTTGTTCTTCAAATTTTCTGCTGATGTTCTTTGGTAAAGATGATTGCTCAGAGAACAGTACTAATGTTTCTTTAGTCTCAATGCTGTGGTAGGTTCATATGCAAAAGAAAAGTACTCCTTGTATTTCTAAGAGATTCTGAAATAAGATGTTGACTTGAGTTGAACCTGGTTGAACTTTCTCTTTATGAGTCTTTCAAGCCATCAGTTATGGGAAAAAAACACTTCTATCCTAACCAAAATAAATGTCCAATGACTGAAAATGAATAAAAAGGGCTTTGTGGATTGACACTGCACATGCAAAAAGTACTTATTAGCATTCCCTACATGTAGTTAGAATAAATGAGTATGACGATCATATGAAAACAAATTGGCCCATAGCTGTTTTCAAGATCAGGAATGAAGAGGTAAATTATATAGCAAAGGTTAAAGTGGCAGGTGGCTTGTTATACAACTAGCATTTTAGTATAACAAATTTGGCAACATGCTTCATTAAAAAATAAAATTACATTCTTTTAACTTAAAGGGAATAGACATGTTTTAGAAGTACACTATTGGGTAACATTGGCCGATGATATGTTTCTGCTATTTCCATACACTAGACAAACTCCTTGTAGTTTGTTTGTTTGTTTAGATGATCTTCCCAACAAGGGAGCTTGGCATCAGCCAGTCTGTCTCATACAAACATTGGTTTAACATCTATGATTATGAACTGCGCAAATTAATAAACTGTGATCAATAACAAGGTGACAATACTTATTCTAGTCATTGTGAAATCAGTGGTTAGCTTGGTCAGATTCGAACCCACAACCTTGTGATTGCAAGTCCTGCAAAAAATTGCTGGAGAAATAGTTCTACATCAGAAATCAAGTTGAAAGTAAAAAGGTGATCAGATTTATGTAAATGAGCCTTGTTAAACATATTTTTCCATTGTGTTGGTCCATCCAGGTATAGAAGGTAACATGTTTACAAGTTTTGACGTCAGTTGCAATGATTCTATTCTATGTGCTGGGACTCAGGCTCAAGGTGATGATGCATACTTAATATTCTGGTGAGTTCTTGTTTTATGTTTTTAATCACATTAATTGTTGATGTACAAATTATCTATAGGTAGTTGTAGGTAATAATAACTTTAAGTTTTTAAATTTGGATTTAGTGTGCTTCTTATCAGAACACTGTAAGTAATATGAACTTCAATTTGCAACAGAAAAACCATGTTTTCATTTTACACGTGGAATTTTCTGATTGATTAAGAAAAACATAGCCACATTTGGTTACTTCATTGAAATATTTGAAGGTTAGTCTGGTCTGCCATAAGCAATGGCTGAACCCAACAAAAGATTTCTGTAAAGAAAGTAAAGTACTAAAAAGCAACCTTCATCTAGCCTTCCAAACAAGTTTGATGATTGCTTGTAGATACACTGTACAATCACCCCTCAGGCTGCAATTAGTAAACCCCTAATTGACATGCAGCACAGCATCTTGTAGAGAACGCTGCATGATGGTGGAAGTCAAGTTCCGTTTGTCAAGTAGTCGCCGGTGTTTTCCTGGAGACTTAATGACGACACAATACCGATTGCCAATGGCAGCACCTTGGGGCTTATAAATAGCTGAGACACAAGGTAGAATGGAACCTACACATGCTGATAATAGCACCAACCCCCCTTGGTATGGCAGGTAACTTGTAATAATCATTAACAGCCTCGTTAATGTCTGATGTGATTTCTTATTACATATGGGATGGTTTCTGGAACTCAGGATGCTATTTTTAGAGTAAATATTCCAACACTCTCCAATGGAACATGTGTCAGAAGGTGAGAGAAGTAACACATAGGTAGATGTATCTTGTTTTGGTATAAGACTTCAGTCAGGAAGACGTGATATGAGTAATTTGTCATCTTAAAGACAAATTTCTTCTGTGATGTTCTCCCTTTTTTATATTTTACGTGGTAGTGAAGGAAACGATTGATTGATTTACAGAAATAGATAACTTTATTAAATAATTTGTTGGTCACTGTCATCAATTCCTGTCTGTGTATTTTATTCTCACTGCTGATAATGATCTCATACCAGACACAGTCAGTGGTCTGTGTCTGCTCTAGATTGTAGAGGCTGTTGGTTCCAATCCCACCTGAGTAGTTTGCCCATGGATTGTTTCTTGGGAAGCTCTTAGTATACAATGAATCATACATTGGTGTTGGAATGTTGTGGAACAATGTTTCTGTTATTTTATTATTATTATTCATCCCCAATGCAAATTATCACATTTATCCAATAAATAAATAATGTATGTGATCCTTGTTAAGCCATGAAAAGCTTTTGTTTTGGGGAATAATGAACAGATGAAAATGTCTTGACACTTTGTCTACAATGTGCAATTTCGATTGATTCCCCAAGGCATAGATTGAAATGACTCGGAATTTGTCACAAAACAGGATTTGAAAGATGAATATGTCTTGTCTAGAGGTGACTTATTATAGTGTTGTATTTCTTGTGTTATGCACAGCTTGAATGTGAGTTGGTTGAGGTCAATGCTGCTTATTTTATCATCCGTACAGAATCTACCGGATGCAATGTTACCTGCTTCATTACCATCCTATTGTCTGACGATGTCACTAGTCTACGAGTCATATTATGTCTTGATTTGTGTCTGTTGCCCATGGCAACTGACTATATTTATGTATATCCTTGTAAATAATGTTATTATGCCAGAATTAAAGAAAGCTACAAAATACAATTTTTGAGAAAATATGGAATATTCTAGTTAGAAATTCAGAAAATGTATTTGGTTATATGACAAAGTTCCATCATGTAATTTTGATGGGACCAACAGCTCATACTCGAAGTGAATGAATATTTGATTTTGAAGTGATGTCAGAGTTATGTTGTGGAGAATGTCCAGGTTTGTCTCTTTCCAATGAAGTTTGACGTGGTCTTTAAACAGGGTTATTTCTCAGAAGGATTGCACCTGCCTTGAGGTTGTAATTGGTGCACCTGTCCTGTCTTTCTTCCAGTGAATAAATATGTAACCAAACTGAGGTTAGAAGGAAACAATAGTCTGGCACCATTAATCAGTACTCATTGTTGCTGTTACACAAAAGGAACCATACAGAATGAGCCAGAGCATGTTGAATGTCTACATGCACATGGTATTTTCACTTTTATTTTATAGAGGTCCTAGTCCGCAATGCATTAGAGCGTAAGAGTTAAACCAAATGCGTGTGATCCAGGCGTAATGCGTGACACACTCGGGTATAACTTGCAATACGCATGAAGCACAAGACACCAAAGCGTAATACGTGAGTCAAGTCATTCATGCCTAATCAAATCCCATCGCCTTGATCTTATTCTTCAGCTATTCGGTCCCTCCAAAAAACAGTTCCTCTGTCACGTTTTGAACAAGGAATTCTCCATTGAACAGACCCAGATCCACCTGACCTTGCTCCAGACATGTGTATACGCTCTGAGTGAAAGAAGACAACTTTTTATGTGGTATTTACTTTGAAGTCCAAATCAAATTTAAGTGTACACTTCATGCAGTAATTTTTTGTTTTTTTATTGAAAGAACAAATTTGCTGTGTCATAGATACAGGTAAGAAGCTTTTCCATAAGGGACATTGCAAACTTAGCTCATAGGAGAGAATTCCATGATGTTCTTAAAAACGACTTCAGAGGTGTGATCAGGGCACAATTTCATAAAGCCTGTAAATATGAAAACATGCTAAGCACAGAAAACTCTTGCTTAGCAGAAACTGGTAACAGCCAAGTTTACATTGTTACAACCCGTGCCCTACTAATTTTCTGCTTAATAGCAGACAGTTACAACCCATGAGATTCAGTTACTGATACCTTCCCCTCAAACCAAGAAGCTCTGTTTCTTCCTTTGACGTCATCTTCCTCCCCATCTCATCATCCTGATCTTGTCTTGTCTCATCTCTATGACTGAAGTTAAAACTATGCTCTTTCCATTCATGCCACTCATGATAATTCTAGCGTTGCTGTAATCTACCTCGAAATGCAACACTTTAACAGGAACCCATAATGCACTAGGAGAGACATTTGCGATCCAAGAATCCATTACAGGCAGAAAGTAGACCAAGCTATGTATAGAGTACTGGATAGCAACTCAATTGTGTTATTTGAGTAGCTAAGTGGCTCAGGAAGACAGGACAATGTAGAGTTTCTGTGCTGCATGGTACAAGGTCCACTTCATGGTCATTTAGATAAATAAATTGGGTACTTTGAGGGCGGTTTTGGGTTACACACTTGAGGTGTTCTTATCTGAGTTGATAGTGAAATAAAATTCCTGGAACTTGCCATGTTTCTAGTTCAACAACAACAGTGTACCCATACAGTCTTTAAAATGTATCCATTTTTTGTCAATTTTCTTGATAATGTATGTGCATGTAAGCCGCACAATGAAAGTTTGCTTTGATTCATTTCTATCCAGAATTCACTTTAAGAATTTGAATAAAAGTTGTTTTGCTTTCTGTGTGTGATTTGCAAAAGTTTACTGAAGGAGTCGAGTCATTAGAATACTCATTTGGCACTTCTTGTATTTGTTTGTCGGTCATGTCAGTATTGATTGCCCCAAAAGCCATTTTAATTTATAGTTATAATAAGCAGGAGTAGAGTAAACACTTCAAATCCTCTTTTTATTGAAATTTGTACAATGTATTTCCTGTACCTCTTGGATTACAGATCAAGAAACATTCAAATACTATATATTTTTATTATACATGTGGCTTGCCCATCTCTAACTTCAAAATAAGTTTTCGTAGCATGCGATATCCATTTATTCTTGTGGCCCTGCCAATGTTATGACTGGCCTGTGTCTGTACGCTGTTTTCACCCACTGTCTCACCCACTGTCTCATCGACAAGGGTAAGTGGTTATAGCTACAAAGCCAAGTCAAGACAGCCATTAATATGATTAGAGACAAGACAAGACAAGACTTTTTAAATCTAACCATGGATGTAGCCAAGTCTAGTTTACAAAGTAAACATTCCACCTCCATATCTTACATGGTTGTAGGTTACATAGGACTGCTACAACAATGTAATAGATACATGGTTCCCACTCAAAGAATGCAGAGACTCTCTCCTCGTTAGTAACAACAAGATTTCGTGTTTTGCACGTTTTTTGCTGACAACCTGGTGCAATATAATTGGTGAACACAATGAATTGAGTTACTTGTAACTTTGCTTTTGAAAGTGAGTGGTAACTGGATACCTGGTGGATGAGACAAAGTCATTATTAGAGTTGTGTGTGGGCGTAGTCATGCGAATCAAAAGAGCTTTTAGAACAGGATAGAAGCACTCTACATACACATAAATCTATATTCTGCAACAGTCTCATCTTACTTTTGTCTCCACTTCTTGACAGTTTTATTTTTATCTTTGGGAAGGAGTGAAATTAAAACAACCTCAAACTGTTAACTGATATTTAGGTGAACTGAGTGAAATATGTAGTAATTTGCATTGGTCGGATGTAGTCTTGACTAAAACTGTTTATAATGTCACACATCACAAAGCCTTCAAAAGCTGATGATGTAAAAGTGTCATCAATAAATTAATGATGTAAAATATTAGTTTGACTCATTTATATTTCCATTTTAAAAGAAGGGAAGGATAAATCATCTTCTTTTTCCAAATCTCCCATTTTCTTAAATCATAACTTTTTGATTATTTTCTGGTTTTGGGACAAAAAAGAGGCAAGAAGGTTTGAAGAAGTTGTCTGTAAATACCAAACCCACTTTAATCTCTTTTTTCTCCTGAAGATGATCAGAGTATACTGATCGAAATGTCGGGTTGTTAAACCACTGGTTTTTGTCAGAACCACCAAATAAGAAGCATGCGTTTTTTCTTTAAATTAACAAAAAATATGAAAGAAAAGAAAGAATTGATTTTCCTGAAATAGTCGTGCCATTTCAACCGATGTATCAAACAGTTCGGGCCAGAAGTTTAGCATCCTCTCCTGATATCCCCAAGGAAAATGTCATATCTGGTGGTATTGTATGAAACACAATCACTGAATGCGTAACCTACAGCGTCCTACATGAACCCTCAAAACCTCATGATTAGAAAAACCTGCCTTGAGCATTGTCACTCATACAAAGTGCAGTGAATCTGTCCTGACTGAAGCTTGGGTATTTTAGGCGTTATTTTGAAAGTAGAGATGTGAAATGATACATAAGTCTTTGGTCACAGATGGTACAGCTGGGGCTGAAATATGGAACTTAATTCAGTTGTTGATCCCTCGGGTTGTTTTGGATTTCTGTTACTCCTGTTGAGTGGCCTCAGGGAGGCCACGTTACAATCTGAACTCTGGGTTTTTTATTTATAAATTGTTTGTATAACTTTCCTGATGTTTTTCTTTGGAAATATTGCAGGCATTGGTTCTTGTGGCGTTTGTCATTCCATTTTCATTTGTTCCAGCTAGATTCAAAGTTGTTTTTACTCAACAGAAAGTGCAGACAATGATTGATATTGTGAGTAAAGCCCAGTTTAATTTCATGGGGAAAAACAACAAATCTTGAAAAAAGGTTTAATGAAATGACAAGTAAGAGACAAACTCTCAGAATATTGCCCTTAATCAATAACACATTAAAAGCTTACAAAACTTAAAGAATCCTAGAGAAACCTAGAAGTAGCACATTCACTTAAAAAACATGGAGCCTTCCTCAATTCAATGTGAAAAGATTGTTTTTCCCCTGGAGATTGTACAGTGTTTCAGTTGGCAATCCCATGGCATAAGATACTGACATGTTGTTGATATTGCAGTCCATTACTCAAAAGTGCCATTGGCTATTCTATTGTACTCTTTGATGTAGTTCCCAAAGCATCTCTTTAAACCAAATACAGGCTTGAAGGAAAAACTATTTCAATTTCATTATTTTTTAGCGTGTGAGTAAAAATTTCAATTGAATTATTACAAGGAGGCACACAATTGAGTAACAGCTTTGTCCAGGCTTCTTTGTACATGGGAAAGGCATGGAGTAGGTCAGGGACTCTTTTCATTGCCATTGATGTGGTCAAAACTTACAAAGAACTTAATGCTTATCTTGAACTAATTCAAACTGAAGAGTATGACGTACATTTACTTCAAATTGGAGTAGCAATTAGATAAAATACACAGTTTTTCAGTTGAATTTCAATGTAATCTCAAAGATTAATTAGACGTGGTAAATTGAGTAATACACACAATAAGCAGGCTGTAGCATTTTCCCTACAGACCTGCAGAGAATAAGGTTAAGTGTAAGCCTCAGGCAAGTGTCCTCAATGGCATTTGTTCCTCCTCACTAATTAGATTCTTCAAGATGTAATTCAAGATGGTTCCTGGAGTGAGGTGCTCTGGAGACTTTTGGGGAAGACAAGTGATCGGGTAATTTGCAGTTGGGCATGCTCCTTGAGTAAAATGGCTTTCCAGTTGGCAAAATGGAATAGAAGTAATGAAGCCTCATGTTGGACAGTGGTAAAGCAGTCAGAGAACAATTTGTCACCATTTTCACAAAGCGACAATTAAGCTACTGCAGTCAAACATTCATGTTTGGAGAAAAGCGCTTGAAGTTAAACTATTTTTGAAATCATTGTTTCACAAACTTTTTATAATTTGAACTTTTACATTTTACCAACCATGAGAGTGAAGATGTTAAATCACACAAATCTGTTATTAATTTTATCATAGTAAGTTTAATCAATGAGTAATTTACTGTTAATTACAATTATCTCTTTGAGAAAACTGCACAAACGAGGGCTGGAACTTACAACTTCACTGACTCTGAAAATTAGAATTTGTATAAAAAATGTTCATTAACAAAATGTATATTGTCCTAGATAGAACTGCTCTTCTTCGGTAGGACTAATTGTTAAGACTTCAGCTAATCTAAGGAGGAATAGCAGCTACACCCTGTCCCTTTAGTTTGCTTGTCCACTCTGGGTTGAATAAGCTTAAGAAACGGGTTTCTTAAGTAAAATATTCAATATGGGTGTAGTCACCATGTGCATCTTGCAGGTGTTGAGGGAATTGCTCAGTTTTTCTAATAGCTGTTAAAGGCCCTGTTTTCGGGGGGGGGGGGGGTCGGGTAGCTTTCAGAGAAGCAGGTGCTTTGTCAAGCCTACTGTATTCATTAGGTTGAGTAGGTCGCTGGTCTCTGCAATAGAAGAAATTGACTGCCATGTCTTCATTTGAGACTGATACGACAGCTGGTTCCACAAAATACTTGATTGCAGAAATTCTTCTTTTTCTGCCCCTGGCATTAAATATTGGCAACACTTTTCCATCCGCCAGTTATGGATTCTTTTATAAATATTGAATTAATGACTGCCAATGTTTGTTTTACCTTTGCAATATTTCTGTAACCATTTTTTTAAAGTCAAAATTTCAACGAAGAAATGCAGTTCATTGAGAATTGCATAAATCCTGGTTTGAGAACTTATACTCACACTCTCAGTAAAAATTTCTGAGAATATTGGAATTGCAGGCTTCTCCAATAAATCAATTTCAAATTGGTTGACACAAGCTATACATGTTCTTGCTTGTCACTTCAACACCTAGTGTTGTTATTGGAGGATTTTATGACTAAAACTCTCTCTACAGAACCCAGCTACATGCTTTAAATTTTCCAATAAGCTATGCTCAGCATAAATCCATGCTGCTCCCTTAAAAACAACACTTGAATAAGCACACAGGAAACGAAATTCAGAGAGGAAAAAAATTCCCTAGAAATGAATTCCAGAAGAGATTGAAATTGAAGTGAACATTGTAAAAGGGGACTAGATGAGCATTTCAATCAAATCTAGCCAGATATATGAAATGACCGAGGGGAATTCAGCAGTAGATTTCATTTTACATAACTTATACAAACTGTCTCGTATCTGCATTAATTTTTTTCCTGAAGCATATCTCTTGGTCTGGCTTGTGTGTCAGTTACATAGACATGTATTATTCAAGCTTAAAACTGAAAAGTTGCTGTTATCTTAGCGTCTTACTGTCTGTCTAATTTTAGAGTTTGTAGACTTAAGGGCTTCTTACAGTAACAAAAGCTTCAGAATCTTCTGTGTGCATTTAAAAGTCGTAATTGACATTGAGAACAATTGTTCTGCATCTAATCACCCAAATGCTGAAAATGTTTGTTTTGTACCACTTTGTAATTAGTATTTACTAGACATCTCAAGGGTGTTTTGCATGTGAACAATATTAAAAGACTTGAGATTTTGTGCTGATGGGTGGGAAAGAATCTAATAAAAAAAAACTCAAAGAAAGTACAATTCTATAACTAAAAGATAATGCTAAGCGCTACCAAAATAATACAAATGTACTTTTTCGCATGTTTCAAGTTATGAAATGAAAAGTTTAAGGTTTTTTTTTAAATTTATTACTTGATAACCATTTTACACTGATTCAGATATTTGATAAAATTGTATTTGAGCATCCCGAGGATAACTTAGATAAAAACAAATTTAAAATGGACCTGAGGTGATGTCAGGGATTAATAGCAAGTCATTGTATCTGACAGTTACAAGATACACTCACATCTTGATAACTCAAATTCGTGACTTCCAGTAATAATTATAACAAGATTGAGTATTCCAAGATTTCAGGTTTGTTTTCTTATTGTTGAAGTACATCTCATTGATGTCCTGAAACCTCACCCTCGGCTCCTCAATCAGCAGCATTTTATTTAATATGAGACAAGCAAACCTGTTCGCCTTTGCCTGAGACTACATTGATCTCAAGGGATAAATTACTTGGACAGTTGACGTTGCTGGCTTTTCGCTCAGCAAGGTTTCAATTGTAGTGAAATAAACCAGGGGCTAGTGTGGCGCAAAAAGCAATTTGAGGTTGGCAAAATTTACTCTGTTACATTTACCTTGCCAAAGGTATAGGCATACAGCAAATATGGGATTGCATTGGAAATGAGTGACCGAAAACATTTTCACTGCAAGTTTGTTATAAGTTAATCATAATTTTGTAAGAAAACAGACCATGTGATATTTACCAATCGCCCAAACTCTCAGATTGTATGTATTCGATGAAGACTTCGATTTCAGAATGATAAAATCAGTTTTTGCTTTCACATTCCTTTAAGGTTGGTAAAGGAAACAATAACTTAGAGATATGTCGCCCCTTAAAGTATAAAATTTCAGGAAACTTACAATTTAATTATAAGATTATTAAAAACTACAGCCTCAGTTGCAACCAAATGAAAATATATAACAAATGAAAATATATATACTTCATTATTTTCTCAAACATCTGGGCTACCGTAGTATTTTGATTGTTTAAATCACTGGTTAATTTATTACATACTTCTTGAAAACTAAAAGATGCATTTGTTACATTCAGGGAAAACTGTAACATGAAAGCCATTCAATTTGATCAAACTATCAAAGTACAAAGACAGACTTAACACTCACTTTGACTCCTATAACAGAATGAGTCACAGTGTACAAGCAGGCTATAATGGTTTCTATCGTAGCAACATGGAATTATTACATAGCAATAATTGCTGTCTTTAACTTGATGTGAAAACTTAATGACCATGAACTAGCCTTAATTATTATCAGTGGCCTTGATGAGCTTAACACCAGTTGTTGATTTTTATGTTCCCATGGTAATGAGATACATCACTTTGGCAACACACCTGTTGACAAATGAGTAGAAAAGTCAATAGGCCAATATGAATGTCCCAATGCGCTTGATCAGTGCGCAAAATATTGTGTGTGAAAAGCAAATTCAGCACCATCATGGTGCTCTAATTTTGAAGCAATGCAATACACAACTATATAACCTTGCTTAGTTATATATAAACTACAGCATGGAGTCCATCTTGGCCGCTTGATTTATTTACTCAGTTTGCCAAATATGCATTGCAGTATTTTAGAGGGTTCTTGTGCAAATGGGCTGTTAAGGTTTCTCTCATGTTTAGTGTAAAGGACGAAACAATAAATTGCATTGAATTTGAGAGATTTTTTCTTTATTTACAAATGATAGCAAATTTAAAGAATTCTGAATTCAGCAATAGATGGAGTAACATTTGTTTGTTTTAGTTTAATTCTGAATTGACAGCCAAGATACTCTGGATGTTTCTGGTCTTCTTGTTTGTGTGATGATTATTACAAATTCTTATTTACCAGCATTCCGAACTTTGAATGCTATGTCTGGTCTGTCCATATATCCACAGCTGCTCATGCCAAACTAGGAATCTGGCTGATTTAAAAGCTGGCCTACTGACAGGTTGTCAGGAGGAGCTAGTCAAGGCTAGTATCCCTCAGGCCTTAGTGTTCGGCTTTTTTTCATCCTCCCATACCATTCCCTATAAGATATCTCTCCCTGTGTCTCCCCAAGTGTAAATCATTCTTATTTGCATTATGGATTGTTTCTTGCCAATGTCCTGTTAATAAAGGGAAAGAGTGCAGTGGCTTTAAAGACAAAAACACCATCCAAAAACCTTGCTTAAACCTTACAAATATACACACAGAATGTATTAACATTTAGTGCAGAGAATAAAAAGACACTCGACAGCAATGCCTATAACTTCATCTGGCTTTTGTTTTTAAATATTAAAAGTTGCTTGGTTCCATTTTTTAAAGGCATATAGGTGTGCCCTGTTATTTGTGCATTTTAAAAAGATTTTTAATTTGAAAATACTAAAAGTGTTCCCTTCATTCCATTTTGTCTATTAGGAATCTAATGTAAACACTGTCCATTTTGATTTTTGTTTGTTCGGGCATACATATACCTACCACAAGCTTTGGCTTTTCTGGCTATACCCCATTTCCAATTATCCTCTTACTTTTCTTTATTATTATTATGACAATTTTGTTGTTATTGTTGGAATGGAAATAAATGTCTTGAAATAACAAAAAAGGGATATAGCAGACAGAAATCCTTACCCAATCGCTATTGGTTCAGTGCAAATAATGAATATAAAACTCTGACCTCTGAATCTGATAACTCATCCGACAGGTCCTATGATTGATGTCCCTGCCCTCTATTCCTTACGGTCATTTGTAAAATCATTGGCAATACAAGGGCTCTATGGGATATGCAAGTACGACTGAATTCAGAATCTATTGATTTTACCGTTATATTAGGCCGCCATGATGCACAGGTTGTTGTTTTTTGACGGCAGTTGGAGTCAAATCGTATTTATCTTGACCACAGTCTTAGGGCTGGAAAGAGAAGTGCCTTGTTTTGCTCTAATGAAAGTCGTGGTGGTCATGTCAAGCAGCCTATTCAGTGTTCCCTGACTCCTTCTGCAATTTATCCTGGAATGAATAAACTATCCATTTATGAAAGGCCAGGGTTAGGAGCACTGTATTTAGGAGTTATGTATGTACTTTATTGGCCTTCAGTAAGGTTTATGTCATTGTTTTGCAGGACCGCCAAAGTGCACTTTGAGTTAGGGTCTTCTATTTAGCCTTGTGAGCATTGTAAAAACACCTCAGAATTATATTTTAGGAGATGCAGTTTCTTACGCTGTGTGAAATTCTAATTGTCCATATCTCTACTGGTTGTTATCAACTTTTATTTATGTTTATTTTTGTGTGAAAAATAGAAAGTGGAGAAGAGTTTTGTAGTGTGACATCTGGCTAATGAAATCTTTTAGGATTGTGGTTTGGATTTTTTTCTTCTCTCCTTTTAGCAAAAATGAATTACTCTTTTAATTGTCATGGTCACGTTGTAGATCTTCAGATATTTGTGATGAATCTCTAAAAGATTTTCTTTTGTTGTATTTTTGTTGCTTCATGTATGCAGGGATTGTCGTTCAACCAATCTACTGGGAGCGTATAAAGAATCTCATTCTGATGATATCACTCAGGTAAATATATTCATGAAATGTTTGGAAAAGATAAAAGACACATTTAAGTGTCCAGAGTCTTGTACTCTTGTTACATTAAAGGTATTTTGCTTGGTTGTTTTTAGGAGAAGAATATTTATTTCTTTTCTCTAGTTCTTAATAAAAACACCAAACAATAAACTTGTGAAAAGGAGGTTCCGTTTTTGTGAGAACAACCATCAAATAGTTTGTTTTTTGTCAGGGGTGTTCTGTTCTCAATTTCATCCAAATTTTGATTGTGACAGTCAAAAAGATGGAAACTAATATATGATTTCAATTTCATAATTACTATTCATTTTCTGGAGTTAAGTTAAGTTTTAAAACACTGAAAACAAATAATGGTATTCTTGACAAACTAAACACTTAAGGGCGTTGGTAAGGCTAAAATTATTCACTTGCCAGCACTCTACATATTTACAAGATCCCCTCATTTTGTGGCACATTTGGATTCAGTTTTAGGAATTGTTTTGTAAAAATGCTTTTACTTTGGGTTCCTCTTTAGAATCAGAGTGAAACTGAGACTTGGGGGTCTTCCAATTTATTTATTTGACTATTTATTTGCTAAGGTATAATATAAACTAGAAGTTATCATTGCTAGGCTGTTGGTAAGTGCAACATGTCAGTAGTATGTTGATACAGTAAATGATATTTACATTTCAGAAGATTGGTTGTATGTTTCAAAGTGTTGGACTGAATATGTAGATATTAAGAAACCCTCATGGGGCTGAAGCTCCTAATGGTTGCCTAGTAATACCATAGTCCTGTCTCCCTCTGGGTGATACTGAAAGTGTAAGGAGCCATTAAGAATCATAGACACATTTATAGTCAGAGTCAGTCCAGATGAAAGGATTTGCCGACAGCTCCTTGTGATGAATAGGAAGAAAGAATAATGAGTTTCATGTTTATAGTTCACTCTATTCATTAGAAATACATTAAAATCATCTGATCACGCTGAGTATCTACTAATGTTACTCAGCTTCACTGAAGCTTTTGTTAACAGAAGAACATCTTTATTTGTTTTTAAATATCTGTGGGAAAATATTGTGTTATACTTTGGTCCGACAGACACACACTCAATGAGGAGACTGTCTTCTCAGGTAACATTTATTTTCAAATGAATATGCTTAATTATACAAAAAAAGTTCATTTTCAAAACTCTTTTTTTCTTCGAAAGGGTGTTATTTGTATCTGATACTTAGCAATTCCTCAAGAATGTTGTAGGGAATTGTATAACTTTTAAAAAAAAAGTGAAACTTAAACTTTGATCAAATGGACAATCTTTTCAGTAATTTAACCCTGTTTGGTGTGTGGATCTTTCCTTATTCATTGCTTCTTTGCAGTTTTGTGTATTAATATTATTTCTTATTTCTTCTTCTCATAGCAAAACCCATATGTCATTCAACAGGTATATTAATATCTAGATGTCATTCACACTGGTCATCACTGCATGTTTTATGCATGAGTTAGGATTCCTTTGTAGCCACCTGTTAATTGATTGTACTCACCTGTAAATTTTGTCAATTATTAAAGTATCACATTCATTGACCCAGTTCAAAGTTTCATTCTTCAGGGAAGCATGTTCAATTTTTGTGTGTAAAAAACACTTTCATTTAGTATATAAGAATATAAACTAAAAGGTATATAAGAAACACCAAGTCTTATTCCAGGGTCGATGATGTCACTGGTCTGTGTGGTAGACTGATCCCGATTGGGGGGGGGGGGGGGGGGTGTTAACCAGCAGTGTCTATGCTTTGTCCGTTAACATTCACTCTTTTAATATAATCAAGATTTACAGTGCCGGTGTTATTGAATAATTAATTAATAACATTACGTAATAACATAACTGTGTTAAAAATATATGATTTTTGTTGTTGTCTGATGATGAAAATGAAATTAATTGAACATGAAGCCCCCTTCATTGGATTCAACACTTAGCTGCCAAAATTCAATGTTGAGTTGTTATGCTGGTTAACTTGTGATATGTCTTATATTAATGCACATTATTCGGGATACAAAACGCTGCTTACATCCCAAAAGGGTTATAAATCTAGCTGCTTAAAGGGCAGCTTTGCCTTTGGAATACTGTCTGTAAATACATCCACACTTAACATCAAGTTGCTTTAAATCTAGCTGCTTAAAGGGCAGCTTTGCCTTTGGAATACTGTCTGTAAATACATCCACACTTTACATCAAGTTGCTTTAAATCTAGCTGCTTAAAGGGCAGCTTTGCCTTTGGAATACTGTCTGTAAATACATCCACACTTTACATCAAGTTGCTTTAAATCTAGCTGCTTAAAGGGCAGCTTTGCCTTTGGAATACTGTCTGTAAATACATCCACACTTTACATCAAGTTGCTTTAAATCTAGCTGCTTAAAGGGCAGCTTTGCCTTTGGAATACTGTCTGTAAATACATCCACACTTAACATCAAGTTGCTTTAAATCTAGCTGCTTAAAGGGCAGCTTTGCCTTTGGAATACTGTCTGTAAATACATCCACACTTAACATCAAGTTGCTTTAAATCTAGCTGCTTAAAGGGCAGCTTTGCCTTTGGAATACTGTCTGTAAATACATCCACACTTTACATCAAGTTGCTTTAAATCTAGCTGCTTAAAGGGCAGCTTTGCCTTTGGAATACTGTCTGTAAATACATCCACACTTAACATCAAGTTGCTTTAAATCTAGCTGCTTAAAGGGCAGCTTTGCCTTTGGAATACTGTCTGTAAATACATCCACACTTAACATCAAGTTGCTTTAAATCTAGCTGCTTAAAGGGCAGCTTTGCCTTTGGAATACTGTCTGTAAATACATCCACACTTAACATCAAGTTGCTTTAAATCTAGCTGCTTAAAGGGCAGCTTTGCCTTTGGAATACTGTCTGTAAATACATCCACACTTTACATCAAGTTGCTTTAAATCTAGCTGCTTAAAGGGCAGCTTTGCCTTTGGAATACTGTCTGTAAATACATCCACACTTTACATCAAGTTGCTTTAAATCTAGCTGCTTAAAGGGCAGCTTTGCCTTTGGAATACTGTCTGTAAATACATCCACACTTAACATCAAGTTGCTTTAAATCTAGCTGCTTAAAGGGCAGCTTTGCCTTTGGAATACTGTCTGTAAATACATCCACACTTTACATCAAGTTGCTTTAAATCTAGCTGCTTAAAGGGCAGCTTTGCCTTTGGAATACTGTCTGTAAATACATCCACACTTTACATCAAGTTGCTTTAAATCTAGCTGCTTAAAGGGCAGCTTTGCCTTTGGAATACTGTCTGTAAATACATCCACACTTTACATCAAGTTGCTTTAAATCTAGCTGCTTAAAGGGCAGCTTTGCCTTTGGAATACTGTCTGTAAATACATCCACACTTTACATCAAGTTGCTTTAAATCTAGCTGCTTAAAGGGCAGCTTTGCCTTTGGAATACTGTCTGTAAATACATCCACACTTTACATCAAGTTGCTTTAAATCTAGCTGCTTAAAGGGCAGCTTTGCCTTTGGAATACTGTCTGTAAATACATCCACACTTTACATCAAGTTGCTTTAAATCTAGCTGCTTAAAGGGCAGCTTTGCTTTTGTTGAAATACATTAAGTTGTAATTTGGTGAAATGTTCTTAGTAGAAAAACATTTACAACTACGTGTCTTTTAGACTGTTGTTTCAAGAGTCTTGTGTAGTTGTTATTATGCAGGTTAACTTTTCATGCAGTTTTTAAAAGCTGATTGATTGTAAAACTAGCATAATTATTGAGGTTAGTTACACCATGGAATAATCTTTATTGGGAAGAAGTGTTGGTCTTCATCAAGAGATGTTGGTTTTTTATTACCACACACACAGATCCTTGTCATTTGATTGGTGAAACTCGCCTCGCGTGTTGTCCTTTATTTTGCCATGGATACTGCCACAGCGCTGCAAAATGTATACATCTTTTATGGATAATTATAGGACGCTTCAAATGCTTCTCACTATTGTTTCCAAAGTAATCGTTCCCCGCCCCGTTTGTCCAAACTACTAGTTGTCTCACGGCAAATAAGATTGGTGTCTCCATGGAGTCGTCCATTTTGTTTAGAAGTTGTTGTTTTTTATTGTCAGAGTGTGGGATGGACAAGTTTCTTTGTCTATTTTGTGTTTATTGTGAAAAAAAAATCAAATGACAGGGATCTTTGTGTGAGTTACATAAAATAAGTATTGACTGGTGCATTGTCACAGAATATAATTACTCTTTTCCATTTGGCTTGTGAAATGGATTAGTCCAGGTTTCACCTTGTTTGTTAGATTCTGCCACACTGCACTCAATATTTGTATTACATAAACCAATGCTGTTCTTGCCCTTTAATACAAGATGAGATTTTGTTAGGGTTAGGGTGGTAGACATGAATCCTGTACAATATAGACTGATGGTCATTAAGAGAAATGTGTGTCTTCAGAGTGTCCTACTGTAGACAAAGAAAGATGAAAACACTGTAGCAAACTTGTCTCTCAAGGAGGCGGTGGTTTCATCAATGTGATGTGTGAGAAAGATTTGATGATGAAGAAACTGATATGATCATCTGATGGCGTCATATAGGGAAGGTCCTCTCTACTTTTCTGCATGTTTTGCTGATAACAATCATACTCTTGTCCCCACGCTGTCAAAAAATCAATTTCTTCAATCATTTGTTTTATGTGTGTATTTGCCACTGCAACTTAAATGATGTTTTTTTAATTTATTATTTTATTTATGTTATAGTATGAGAAAATTTAGTTTTTAATATTATTTTAGCATGATTTTGTAAATATTGTTTTCTCCACTTTGGGATATTTTTTTTCTTTTGTAACAAACAGACTTATCTAGGGATTTTGTTTTCTTCGGGGCAAGATTTTTGTCATGAGAGACAAGGGACAGACTTTACCATTGAAGTCAATACAGATTTAAAATAACAAAAGAAGATTCTAATTTTGATATATTGGCAATAATCTGCAGCTTGTAATGACAGTGAGGGACTGAGAACTTCTCCAGATTGGTTATTTTTGTGGACAAAATATTTGTTGTTGTAAGCAAGTCAATGCAACTTTGAAACAACTATTTGATCTGTTGAATCTGGATGCATTTCAGGTCAAGTTTCATCCTACAAAGCCGGCGAGTCTAGCAACAGGCTCCACAGATGGCTTAGTTTGTGTTTTTGACATCAGTCAGAGCAGTGAAGAGGATGCCTTAGTGACAACACTAAACTCAGAGTCATCAGTGGTGAGTAAATCACATACAGACAGACCTCATGAAGAGGAGGATTGCTAGAACCTTTATTCCTACTGGAACATATTGCTACAAAGCATCATATTCTTTCTCATTTAATCTGATTTCTGTTTTTCACTTTACCCTCAGAAAAATAGTCAGATTACTACTAAATAACCCCAAAAGCCTATAAAAATTAGTTATTCCATATGTACCTGATCTACAAGAAAGTAGGGCCAGTTCAATTATTACTTTCTCAAGTTTGCTCTAAACTTATTCAGGTATTCTGTAAATTAGTCTTGATTTCATTTGTATCATGTAATGGCCTGGCCATTTACATAACTTAATGTGGTACTTCATGATATGGTTTTGCAATATCCAATCTTATTGGAAGTCCTGTCTTTTGAATAACAGAATGATTTAAAAAAAACTTTTTTTTTTTTTACATGTTTGAGAATGTGAGGTTGTGTCTTGCCATATTTTTTTTATGTCAACGAAACCTCAAGAAGTTTTCACCATATCTTTGTAAGGTGTTGTATTCAGCATATACACTGTACATGTAGTCTCATTTATAATTCCTTGTGGTAACAGTGTGGTATGTATTTCTTGCAATAATACTTTCTAATTCCTGTGGTGTATTCTCATCCAAGCTTTATTGAACCCTTTCAACCTTTAAAGAAGATTGTTTTGGGGGGAAATCATTTCCTAAAAATATCTGCGTTGCCATGCTGCTAGTGTCATGTGAAAGTTAAGTTGTGACTTCTTGTTTAATTCAGAGTCGGATTGGTTGGTGTGGCTCCAACAGTGAGTATCTCTACTGCTTGACACACACTGAGACTATTCTAATATGGGATGCTGTAGAGGTAAGAAGCTATGTCACTTTCAATTTCAAACTGTGTATATTATTAAATTGTAAAAATATGACAATCTCTGTTATTCCTTGTTTTATACAATTGTTGTTTTCATTGTAACAGAGCACTGACAGTTCATACATAAAAACACATCTAAGCCAATAAATATCTTCACTCAAAGATAGTATTATCTCTCATGAACAACTAAAAATACAATGAACAAACAAGAGCAGGGAAAATGGCTACACGACAAGCCACACTCACAGAGAAATAGCTCACGGTTTGAATTTGACCAGAGAAAGTCTTCATTAAAGATATTTCTGATGATGCACATGAGATGAGTTCTTAGAGCCATCATTTATTATTAGTAAGCATACATCCATGACAGCTAACTCATTAAGTACACCTGTAATTAATCAAATACAAACACCTTATAACAATGGCTTCACACTCCTTAGAGTTGGGAAGCAATTATTGGGAGGGTTTCTTGCTCAAGGACACTATCACCACTGGGCTGCTTTTCCTAGAAATGTTGATAGATATTATTTTGCTTTAATGGGTTTCAGGATTTTGACCTAGGACTATAATAACCTTTAATCTTGCATGTCTTTCTTTACATTCTGAGACTTAAAATTACATCATTTTCATTTCTAGGAGGTAGACTGCTCGTAAGAATCAATCAAGATTTGTCTGCACTGAAGCATCGTACATAATTATTTTCCAGAACATTTTCCAGACCTATCATCTTATTTGTCTCTTCTTGTCCCAACTTTTCTCTCATGCAGTCCTCCGTTCTCACAAGATTTGATGATGTCAGAGAAAAACTTGCTGTAAGTTTTCATTTTGTTTTTATCTTGTCAACAACATTTCCTTTGTTTATTATACATTTATTACTGTCTGTAACTATCATTTGTTACATTATTGAGATGTAAGTCACTGACATATATAATTTAGGATTTGTTTTCTTGTATCTAATTTTTTTATGCCAAAAAAATCACAAATTTTCTATGTATTTCCTAGGAGGGGGTCAAGGCAAAGTGGATTACTGTGGATTAATCATAATTTGTCAATGTATTTTCTAAAAGGGTGATTAATGCCAAGTGGATTACCTTGTGGTATAATCATGATTTGTCAACTTATTTTTCTAGGAGGGGGATCAATACAAAGTGGATTACTGTGGATTAATTATGATTTGTCTATGTATTATCTAGGAGGGGGATCAATGTAAAGTGGATTACCTTGTGGATTGTTTTTACCATTCACCTCTCAAGTCCCTGGTTGTGGTTGGAGGATCATTCACGTAAGTTAATTAAATTCTTTCAGTTTTACTTATCAAACCTTTGCCTGTGATTGTGACTTATGTGTTATAAGCAAGTTTGAAGCTATTTACTTTGTCATTACAAGACTTCAAAATGATGGATGACATTCAAGAAACATGGGGAAGTCATAGTAATGAGAAGCTACATAGCATGGGGTTGTCATAAATCTTTATCTCTCACTGTAAAATCTAACCAGAAGCTTGCAGCGCAATTGTTTACTCACAGTTTTCTCTGTCTTTAAGTTACTTTATTCATGGATTCTACACTTCCTTCATTGCCCTGGTCATTGCTTTTGAGTTGCTTTAATGTGTTCCAAAGAATTCTAATCAAAGTGTCGTTTACAAAAAGCAAATGATTCTGTGCCATCAAAGATGAAAGTCTATGTCTTTGGTCTAGGTTACGATCATTTTTTTGTCTTCTCTATTTTGTTTGTTACAGTGGTGATCTGAATCTATTAACTGTTGGAAGAGAGAGAGTTCATAAAGTGCGTTCATTGCCGACGGCCCACTCTGGAGTGATTAGATGCTTGCACTGGGACAATCAGGTGAGTTGCTCTTCTCCAGAAAACTTGCATGTTCTTCATTTGGAAATTTTCTTTAATTTTGTCTCCAAATAAAGACAAATCGGTGTGAAAAATGGAATTCTATTGAGAAGGCTGATCAGCATTTAAGTTTTAAAAATGATTTAGAATTGTTTTCAGAAGAAAACAAATCTAGTGTGGAGACAGCTTTGTTAGTATTAGACACAAATACAGGTACATAGAGAAGTCCAGCTTTTTTTATTGAAGTCGGAGAGTCTGATCACCGGGGGAGAAGACTCCATGCTGTTACTCTGGGTTTATTGTTGGTATGTCCACTCTTGTTACTCTTGTCTCTTTATCATAATTTTAATTGAAGTCGGAGAGTCTGATCACAGGGGGCGAAGACTCTATGCTGACAATTTGGCCTGGTAAGGAGCCACGTCCCCGCCCTACATCGAATGACTCCTCAGCAACGACCCCCACCCCTGCAACCACACCCACAAATCCACCAAGAATGAGACGGGCAGAGAAGAGAGGAGCAAATGCTGGGGTAAGTAGAAATAAGATTGCTGTATGTTCTTAAACATTTGTTGATTTGTGTTAAAGAATTGAGGCCTTTGATTTATGGTTTAAGAAACAGAAATCTTTAAAAAAAACTTTTTAAAAACTTCAGGATTGCAAATTGGTCGTAAGTCAGTTTTGTAAATTAAATAATTTGTTTATCTACTTTTTAGGATGACCACACAGAAGTGACCAAACGGATGCAGAGAATGAAAGTCAACCACACCCGGTCAGCTACCGTCAAATGACTACCAGAGAGAGTAGAGCACTACGAACTATGTACGCTGCTCTCATAAGAGATATAGACTCTTGGGGTTGACTTTAACTTTCAACAAACTGTCAGATGCAGTGGTCAGCTACCATCATAGGCTTACGGGTAGAAAATGCCTACCAGTAAACCTATGGGTAGAGAATGCCAGCCAGTATGAGTAGAAACGATGTATGCTGCTCTGATAAGAGACATGATGTCTTATATTATCATCTTTCATCGTCAAATAATCAGTATTGTAATTCTTTGGATTTTTCACCCGCCTCGTTAAATGAGTCTTGGAGTAACTCCAAAAGTTCTTTTCTGCCTCTGGATCCCTTGCCCGTATAGGGATGTGCACCAGTATGCAATGTCACCACTATAGGGCAGCCTTCATGTGGACCAGCATAGTTGAACAACAAGACCCATATTATTGGATTGAAGAGCTCTCCAGTCTCATGGTTGTCAACGTGGATTGAAGGAAGTATCTGGCTCCATAGTCCGACTGCAGTATTTGAGTCCATTTATACTCTTCTGCGTTAACTACAATATTGCTGCTTGGATTTTGGTTATTTGAATTTGAAGGATTTTACTTTTATACTTCTCTTTCACTTGATTGGGTTTAGATCATGTACAGAAAATTGTATTCTTTGAACTTTTTGTAATTACTTTTTTAAATAATCTTTTGGAAATTATTTTGAGAAAAAGTCAAAATTTATAATAAGTTGGTTATGTAATCTTTTCTCACTCTTTCATGATCACTTACTCTGGAGAACAAGTTTTCTTGTTTAAAAAAAATCTGACTTTGTTAGTGTAACAAGCGCTTTCCACAAAAATGTAAGATTTCTAGTCTGACATATCATTCAAAATGATGATTATATTTAAACATATTTTTGATATAGTCCAGTGTAATCTTTGTGTCTATAAAGGAATTAAGTGAAATTTTCAACAGGCTTTCAAGTTAAGTGCTATGAAACCAGTGGGCTTTGTGTACAAAACTTCATTAGTGAAATGCACTATGTTTAAGCACTATGCAAACAATGTCATATTAACTATGTATTATTACAAGCATGCACAGTTTGTAATGGTAGAGGGCGACATTCAATATTATCAGTAAATATTCAGTTGGAACAGGATGTCAAAAGGAAGGAACAGTATAGACTCTTTGTAAATGACATAAGAAGCTCTTACATTGCCTTCACTGATGTCAAAGGAAAAACTATCATTGGCTAAAAGGTTTGCGTGGCCTCCATTTTAAGTCCAAGTAACCAAGTCAAGGTTGGAAGGAACCAAACAATCTGGTCCTTCTTTGTGCAGCAAGACTCAAACTGCATGACTGTTAAAGCACATAGGGATCAGACAATGATGGTGTGCCGGATTGTCAAATCAGACTTGGCTTTACAAACATTTCAATCTGATATTGTTTTTATTGTTTGAATACTTCAAAGTGTTTCATCAAACCACAGTGAAAAGAATCATGAGGAGAGTGTCACGTATTTCTAGTTATTTTTATGAAGAGTGTTATTCGGAGGTTCAATAAAGTGTTTTTTTCAACTGTTAAATAAAAGTATTAATTTGTTTCCATGCCCTTCAGCCATCTAGAAGTATATTAAACTGTGAATATGTCATTTTGTCTTTCACTCTGCTTCTCAGAAATACTGCAGTATTTTAAGTCAGTGTTCACTTTTGGTAAACAGTTCTCAAAGTTTATCCATACTTTAAGAATTAATAGATTATGTGGTAACTATTCAGATGTTTCATTAACCCAATATTGACAAAATAATATGTAGTAAAGATGTGTCATTTTGGAAAAAAAATCTTTAAAAAGTTTTCAAACTTAATGTTAACTCAGATCGAAGTAATGCCGAAGAAAATTAATTGAAAAACATAAAGTAAGTTTATCCAAGGACTTTTAGGATGGAAAGTTAAATTTTAATTTGACGTGTTGGAAGAAGAACTTTTTGAGAGAAAAGAAATGAAAGTTGTTTGTCCAAATTAAAAAGAAATACAAAGTTGAAATGAGAAAAGATAAGTTGTTTTGCGGTATGGCGTATTACTTGAAGTTTTAGGAACAAACAGTTCTCCCACAAATTATTCCATTTAGACACAAAACAAGAACAACTGCCTTTTGTTCATCCTAGAAGAAGTCTTTCAGTGGATTTAAAATGAAGCATGGAATCATTTTAAAGGAATTAAAAGAATGTCATCATT
Organism: Pisaster brevispinus; assembly: GCA_023634235.1. NCBI lineage: Eukaryota > Metazoa > Echinodermata > Asteroidea > Forcipulatida > Asteriidae > Pisaster > Pisaster brevispinus. The sequence goes on along the minus strand of JAMKCF010000008.1, from coordinate 267,795 downwards.
TTATAGCATCACTTTGATATCGTTTGAGTACATGTATGTCTTTTTGTGAAACATTGCTGATACAGGAAGCAGGTCTTTCATTTAAGTGTTGTACTACAAAGTTCGGAGCGTAATCACTGTGATTACTTGACTTATAATTTGAACCCTTAAAAAGAAAAATGTTTTTATTAATGAACGAGGCTTGATTAATTCTTGAAAAATGTCAAAGGATAAAGTTCATTTGTCAATACTTTTATGGAGTATAGCCCACTACGTTTCTAAATCTGTAATGGGTGAATTACCGGCAGTTGTCAGGTGGTTATTACGTCGGCGACTGTGGCATTCCCACTTTGTTATCAAATAACTCCATATTTTTCCAGCGGCGTCCTGAAAAGAATTGTTTTATGTCTGGTCGTTAAATGTTTTTACTACTAAACGATGGATTGTCAAATGGGTTTTATAACTAGCTTTTGACTTTTCCCTTGAACTTAAATATAAAAAAATTAGTGATAAATTTTTGTTAAACCAGAAGCCGACATTCAATAATAATATAATTTGAAAACACATCATTATGGAGGGATTGAACTACTCTTTATTTTCTACCTCATGCATATTACCACAAGTTGATGTTTGCATGATTTTATCACAAAAGCATTTTATTCGTGGTGTAAATAACAGGTAATTTCGGGTAAAATTTATCTTGGCTATTTAAAATAAAGACGTCAATTGTTGCAGACAAGCACTATATCAGTCTTATCCTAGAATTATAGTTATGCAAAAGTTGAGCTTCTTATGGCAGTCTATACTTCTCTGTCTTGAGCGACCGATCTTTGCCCTTGTTTGCGGTTTTACAGTGAGAGAAGAATTCGCCAATATTTAACCGTTTCCCCTTTTGTCTGAATTATGATATCTGGGATGACAACTTGGTAAAGATCGAAAGCTTTGTCAAAGGATGTTAAAGTCTGCCTGTCTGAGGAAAGAGTTAGTGTGTTTTTTCCTTCTTTATTTTTTCTGTGAGATACACAAGTTGGGTCACGGCTTCCGTGGCTGGAAGTACAAACATGTGAAGACTCATTGCAGAGCATTGCTCAGCCTGGGTTCGTCCTGTCTAAACACACAATATTATCTCAGCATCTTCAGTTATATTCAAATGTTAAGTCTGGTGATAAGCCTCACACCTCTTGAAGAGATTACGTTGTAATTCCCATTAATCACACAAAGGAACCGACTGTTCCTAAGAAGTATTCCTCATTTTTGTCATTTAAACTCCCTGAAATTGTATCCATCTAAGAAACTGTAGTCGTTATAAAGTTGTCACCATTATTTTGACTGATAATTTGTATTATGTAATGAAGATAGTAGTGTTCAAACCCGAGCTGATAAAATTGACATCTTCTGTTGACTATCGATTTTCCAGCAATACGATTGCAAGAATACTATGATATGCAATGTGGGGTGAACCAAAGACGTGAATTGTTTGTGAGTTTGTCATAGAAACAAAGAAGTTGGATTATGTTTGAATCGTGTTTCTGTATTCTAGCCAGCAGTATATGGGTTTCTGGATTAAGGCTAGTTTATTTTACGACAGTTTTGTTCTAAAAACTTCAGCATGAAAACAGTTGGGCCCTACGTTATGGCGACCCTGGATGTTCTGTGTTTAAGGTTCACGAGTCGATGTGATTATTGATTTTAGTTACTTGTATTTCTGTTGCCACTTGTGGCCTTGATGTAAATAAAACTGCTTGGCTTTATGTTTTACGGTGGGTCGCAACGAAAGACGAACAATCGATACGTATCAATAAGGACAGGCGGAAGGTACATCTTTTAAATATACCCTGATGTTGGGTATTACAATCAGTCACGTGGTCGAAGGTCGGCAATGACGTTAGCTCATTTGCCAATGTCAACACGAGGCAGCACGCGCTTTAGATGCTCAATATGGCGGGTCACTGATAACAATTATCAAGTTTGAGTTTGGGAAATTGGGAATAGTGACTAATAAGTACGCTCTATTCATAAAATTTAAAAAACCTGAATCTTGGGGTAGGCCGGCTATACAAAACAAAAAACGCTGCTCTCAAGCATGAAGGAGGTGAGTGCATGACGATTGGGGTAACAAGATATTATTTCTCCATAACTGAAGAAGAGCCCCGTTTCTTTAGTTTGGTGTAGCACATTAAAGGGGCACACCGGCTTCGTTGGGCTATTTGGGCTACAAAATAGGCTAACATATGCCTTCAAAGGTCTTCCAGGAATGGAGAAGAACGGTTCCTAAAAGAAACCATCAAATTTTGCCGTTTTTGAGCATTTTTCAAAAAACGAAGGTCACGTGATTTATCCGAACCAAAAAAGTGGTTCGGATAAATCACGTGATTTTCGGAGTTAGTTTTACTTCCAGCCGTATACAAGTAAATTACTGAACCAAATTTAAATCTGTTTTTTTTAAATTATTCATGAGTATTTGAAAAAAAAGACTATGTATTCAGATTATTTATACAATTTGTAAATAATGATGAAAAATCGAACGTAAGATTCGCATTCAGAGAGTCCGTGCAACCGAGCGTGTTTTACGGCGCACCAGCGTTGAAGCTAGCGGAACGTAAACCTTGGGGCATATCCCGTACAGCCGGTGCCGTGTCTCGTGGGGCCAGAGAGACAAGCCCCGGGGCATGAACTCCCCAGCTTGCCGGTCTAGCCGTGAGCGTGCGAGCTTGTCGGAGGGGTAGGGAGCCAGACCAACCATTACGGTTTTTGTAGGAGGGTTTTAGTCTGATACCCCTAGCCTATTATCCCCTAACATTGCAACGTGTTGCCTGCGCTACACACGCGGGACGACGACGGGGAATATTTATCCCATACAGCTGGTCTACTTCTATGATAGCTGCACAATGTCCACCCCCCCCCCCAAATTGCTGCTTTTGCTGGCTTTCCCTTTGGATTTATCGTGGTTTTTCTTTTACTTTCTACTTTTCGTTGGACCACCTTCTGGGTGTTTTTCCTTGCGATGTTTTTGTACCGATCTTGGATGTCGAAGAAACGTTCTCCATTATTGCAAGTACACAGAATATAGTACGTCGTCGTACACAGAATACAGGTTGGGGTTAGTTTTCGCGGTCGTAACCAATAACTGTTTCAATGGCAAGTTCAACCGAAACAGTTATTGGTTACGACCGCGAGCGGACTTCGACTAGGACTGACCATAGAGCAAGGAACCTTGCTCTATGGACTGACGTCCGCTCATGTCACTGATCTCTATTATACTGACAGTATAATAGAGATTATACTGACAGTATAATAGAGATCAGTGGCATGGTTCTTGTCTGTTTTTTTATTTACACGTGAATTTGTGCTTGATGGATATGAAGTCTGTATCCTCATGCCTCGCCATTGTTATAATTGATACATAAACAGAGCACCAGTCTACTTACAACATCGCGCATCATTGCCACGTAAATTTGACAGTTGCAACGGCTGGAAAAGCGTATAAGCTGACCTTTGACCGCGTTTTGTTTTTTTCACATTTTTCGTTAATTACGTGATATTTTGATGATTTTTTTTTTACAACAACCATTTAAAAATTGTTGTCTGTCATTCCACATCACAATATTAGGTAAACAGTAAGCCGGTGTGTCCCTTTAATATAGACCTTTCCATTGTTGATAAACAAACAGCGCTGGTTGGCATGGACCGCCTATTGTTAGTAAAACATTCAATAGTGATAACAGATGTTTTAACCAAATTCAACATTTTCGGTAAACTTCTAATTAAATAAAATACCTCCCATGATCGGTTGCTTTGTTTCTAATAAATTCAACACTAATTTTGAATATTTGTGTAACATTGTTACCAACTGTAGTTCATCTGTTTTTGTTTTGCATTTATGGGTTCCATAGTTTTCCAACCTGGGTTGGCAAAAAATTGGGCTGTGACGTTGCAAAAGAAAGGTTTATTATCTCTATGTTCCTCCCCTTCTTGGAACTGGTAAACTCTTCACCTCCGAGCTCCGGGCATTTTTGCAATGCGTTTCACAGTAGACGCCATGAGACAAATAAAGTTCACAAGAGAAAAACTCAAGCTAATTTAAACTGTATTATGCCTTCAATATTGTGCCCTTTTTTTAAAATTATTTTCACCGATAATCGACCCAGCACTATTTTCAGATAATAAATCGTTCCAATTATCATAACAATTTCGCCCGGAGGACTGGTAGTACGACAAGTCTACTTTGACACGCTTGACTAAGTTTTACCCACAAGTCATGCAATTTTTTCAGTCGCACAACACAACGAAATAAAGGACAACACTACTGACTGGATGTTGAACGCTGTTGTGCTGCGCTAAAGCAAGAGTTGTTTCCGGCAGTTTTAGTGACATTTAAGTTCAAGATTACTTCAAAATCTTAATCATGGAAATGGACATTTCGGTAGCATCATAATCGTGGATGTTTCCGGTGGATGACCAGTACTAATGTGTACCAATAAGACGTGTTGCAATGGGCTGTGGAGGTGGTAAACTCGCGCCCGAAACGCCGGCAGATCGCCACATCGACTGGGTCAAGACCGTCGACTCAGGCGGTAGCTCGGCCGTCAGAAACCAGTACAGAAAGGGCGACATTGGTAAGACACAACGGAAGCCAAAGTACAAGGCAAAGTTTGACCCTCGCGTCACTGCTAAATATGACATCAAAGCATTGATAGGAACTGGTAGTTTTAGTAGAGTTGTCCGTGTGGAGCATAGATCTACAAGAAATCCTTATGCCATTAAAATGGTGGAAAAGCGCAGAGAAGGGAAACAATGCTGGGAAGTAGAACTTAATATACTGCGTAGAGTCAGACATACAAATATCATTCAACTCATTGAGGTATTCGACAGTAAAGAACGTCTTTATATGGTAATGGAACTAGCGACTGGTGGGGAACTATTTGATCGCATAGTCGCCAAGGGTAATTTCACCGAACGAGATGCAACAAGGGTGCTAAAGATGGTCTTAGAAGCAGTACGGTACCTTCATAGTCTTGGAATAACTCATCGTGATATCAAACCAGAAAACTTATTGTACTATCACCCTGGCACCGACTCTAAGATCATGATATCTGACTTTGGTTTAGCGAGCTGTCGAAAAGGACATGGAGACAACGATGAAGCCATGAAAACAATATGTGGGACTCCCGAGTACATTGCACCAGAGATACTCCTTAAGAAGTTATACAATCAGTCGGTTGACATTTGGGCGATTGGCGTTGTAACGTACATTCTGCTCAGCGGGCGTATGCCGTTTGATGATGATAATAGAACTCGGTTGTATCGTAAGATTCTACGAGCCAAGTACTCATTTGCAAATGAGGTGAGTTGTGAAGAAATTTGATTGGATGATTTTTGTTTTATATGCAGGAATTGAAGTAAGCAGTGGCAACTTGTGATGAGTCTTCAAGTAGTATGAGGCGAAAAATTTTTTGTGTTTAGGAGTCTTCAGGAACATCAAGCAGTAGCAGTTTACCTTGCCTAGTTTTGGTTTTAGAAATTGCAAGATATGAACCAAATGTTTTGAATTGGTTTTTTTACATGTATTTCTTTTTCAATATTTCCATGTTTTTCTTGGATATTTTTACCCAAGTTGCGAAGTCAATAATTCTGATTGAAAAAGTAATTTTTTGGAATTTTTACAGGCGGACCCGACCTATATTCAGACCTCTGCCAAATACCCATCAAATGTGTGATTGGTCTAATCATTGTATTTAGGTCACACATGCACCTAGTTTATAACCAAATGTAATAAAAAAGCAACCGAACATTTCACTGGGGTCTCAAAAAGGGCGAAAAGTCATTACGCAGGCTAAAATGTCCGTTTTTAAGGACCATTCCTACCTTGATAAACAAATGGCCTGCGCTACTTTTGACACTAGATTCTAATTGATGGGATACCAGATACCCTTTTAATTAATTTGTATTCATACATCTTACCTCCATTTATAGATACAGACCTCTTAAACGTTGAAAACACAAAAAGTCAATTTGAAGGGGACGTGGCCTAATTTTTAGGGGTCATATCTCAGAAATGTCAAGGAGTAGGATTTTAAAATTGTGTATGTGTTCATGGCACCCATAGGGGGTTGTTTACAAAAAACACTAGCAAAATCTGAGACGAGCCTGCCAAACCTTTCAGGATTTTAGGTGATTTGGCATGGAATGACCCAGTAGAGATTGCCATGTTTGTTGATGCAATTCACCTGATGTCATCACCCAAGATAAATCTTGGCAAGTGCCATTGTATTGTTGGACTTAGATTTTCATCTGCACTTTAGATGAGATGCACAATTCTTATGATTCCCAAAATTGCAGACCATGGGGTAGACAGACAGCAGTCGCGTGTGACTTCAGTGCCAGCTTGTGTCTGCATCTGTTATTGTTTGTTACCAAAAGTTGTTATTTGATCCATCCATATAAAGTCCTACAAGTGCAAAACAGTTTTTTTAGAAATAAATACAAAATAATTATTGCTGCCTTGCTTCTCAACATTTAAGTTTTCCAAATTAGGCATTTAGGCTTCAGTCAAACACCTCATTGATTTCATTTACTTTTTCTGACATCAAAATTATTGCAACTAAAGGTAATTAGAGGTCATATTATGTATAATGAGAAATTGTATTACTATTTATCTCACATTTTAAAATTTTAATTTTGTTTTTTTTTAAACAAATTTTTTAACAAAGAAAAATTGACTGGAGGGGGACTTGAACCCATGACCAGAAGGCTTCCGACTGGCACCCCCGAACAAAGATATTGACTAAGGAGACTGCCAACATAGGGCTGGATAGCTCAGTTGGTAGAGCGCCAGTACGTTATTCTGGAGGTCATTGGTTGAAGTCAATTTTTCTTTGTTAAAAAAAACCCAAAATTATTTAAAATTTACTCAGTCAGTTTCCTTTTTGGTTTATTAGGCCTATTTGATATATATATTTTTTCATTATTTCAACTGGTCATTGTTACTTTCTACAGTTACCCTGTCCAGTGTTGTTGTTGCTTATTATTAAGTTGGATTTTTTAATGTTAGAATTGTTTAAAGAACTATGTACAACAGTTATAATCTTTGTTTAGCCCCTTTTTAAAGGGGGTGTGGCAGTGACGCACAATTTTATCTGCTCTCAGTGATGTAGACTGAGATGACTTCAGATCATCTTCTCTTTGTATACGGTGCTTACTGGTGAGCCTGCATCATCGTGTGTTACTCCAAGGGTTTGCGTGTCATCAGTGACCTACCCGACGGGCTTGTTAGTCAACACAGTCTCCAAATAAAGACTGGTCAGAGTTCTCAGTCCAGCGTTCTTTTGTTTTGCAAGTGTTTTGCCAGTGTAGAGTCAAAAATTCCCTTTAAGTCATACAGTTCACAAGTAAGTCAATCCACTACTCGATCTGAGACGATATATTGAGCTAAATTATTTGGATGCCTAGACAGGAGGCAAATGCCTGGAAACAAGTCAATCTGAGTCGTTCCCCAGCCTCCTGTTTGTGTTACATTGTAGCAGGAACCCTTAGTAATGCTGGTAATTACACACTGGTTCATGTTTGTTCTGGTTTACAAGCTTTGTATCATGAGACTCCCCTCCTTTTTATAGCCAGCGGGAAGAAGACATTTGTTCTCCATGTCACGATAGCCATTAGAGTATTTGGGGCTGTAACAATGGGGAGAAGGAGAGTTATTGTCTCTTGACACGCAAGGGACCAGGGCTGAGGCCTGTTGACTCCTGAAGACTTGGACATGTTGGATAGGAGGCATGGAAGACATATCCTGCTCCACTCATAAAGGAAGAGAAGGTGGCAAGTGCGTGTAATCTTCTCACAGTGACATCTTTTTACTTTCTTGGAACTCATGGGTTTGCCTTCAAATCAGCACGCCTGTTACTTGGAAGGGTTGGGAGACCAAGAAACAAAAACTCATTTATTGTTTTTGACATCAATCACTATTGCAAATCCTCCATTAGGGTTTTTAAAGAATATTTGGGAATCATAGCAAAGTTCAAGTTTTATGCCTTCTATGTTTTTCAAGACATTTACATGCCTGGTCTTTGTTGATGTTTAGTTATTTAAGAGCGGTCAAATAAGCATGGATAAGGTAATACATTCTGTCCTTCCTCCTTGTTGTAAATGGTTGACCACTGACCAGCCATGCCAGCAGTTGATGGCAACCTTACTGTTCTGTTACAGGATAACAACGAACAGTGTTTAATCTCAGGGTTATCTGACCATTGACTGGCTCTACTGACCAAGAAGCTCTCTGGCCATCTAGATCTATTGTACTAGATCCCTATTCACACAAGGTATTTTAGCACTGGTAAATCAGATTTTTATAAGTTCCAACTAGCAATGATCAGCTTTGCTTATTACCCATTCTCATGGTATCGGACTTACATTAAGTGGCCTGTTAATGCTTTAGAATTAGGGTGACCCGATCATGCCAAAGATTATTGGAAATCCAACATTCGCCAGCAGCATAGGATTTGAAGGGTTTTTGTGAAGTGCTTTATACACCTTGTTTCTGTATTTGTATACTAAGTTTTTCACTGGTTCTTGGACATTCATGTTTTACATGACATAGGAGGCATACTGACTACAGACAAAAACAATTATAATCCCCAGAAGCGTGTTGCCAATAAAACTTTGTGACGTCAACAACAACATTGTATGTTTCAATTATTTAAGTGAAATCACGAGAAGTTGTTTTTTACTGTTTTGGAGCAAAGTGTAACAGGCTGTGAGTCACCCAGAGGAGATAACAGTCAATGACTGGGTCACCCAGTCATTGCTGTTACCTCCTCAATTGATCGTGTTTTATCCAACCAGATCATCATGTTCTTGCCTAATTTTAAATTAATATTAAAATATCATCAGGAAACTGGCGGCCAGTTACACTTTAAAATTTGCCAGTAACAATAGAGAAGTCTGGTCTGTATTTTGATGCGTCATTCCCTCATGAATGAAACATTTGAAACACATATTACAATAACATTCGTAAGTTAACTGGGCCAGAACTCTTTGTGTTCCAAGACCTCCAATATACTTCCTGATAGTTCAAGTTTGCTCATTTTAGGTAAAATCCTGTCATCATAAAGGAATGTTGGTACAGTAGGAATCAGGGTGGTATTTGGACCCTAGACCACTGCTCTGCGACTTGACTCTATTCAATAATACTTTGTGGTTTTATTGATGTGTAAATGAGCTTATTAATAATAGTATGTGATGGTAACAATAGGACGGCTATGGGCAGAGGCTAGTACGCAGGTTTTTGTAGTGTAGTTTAGTTTCTTACATAATGTACATGTACCTTTATTGCACAAACATCAAAATACAGTATGGTGTAAAAGGGGAATTTCCAAGCAGGTCCACAGGCCCACTAAATGACCACCCTTGTTCACACATTCCCCCAGGAAAAAACAAAAAAACAAAGACAACAGCAAAAAAGCAAACACAGCTTTAGAACATGGAATTATATATAATGTAGGCTACAGTAATAAAAAGTCATAAAATCACAATAAGAATGTTATAGACAATTTACAATACAATTACAGCTACGTATTGCACATGCAAGATGGTAAGGAAAAATACTCTACCCCCAAATTACAGGTCACTAGTGAGGTAGAGTGGTCATGGAGGCCAGATTTAAATTGAGAAATAACTTGCAAAGTTCTCAGGTCAGAGGGAATTTTGTTCCAGGGAATATAAATGTGGTTTTAAAATGTGCCTAGAATGCGGTTGGCCTTGCAAACCATTTTGTTGATGTTTTATATTCTTGTATTCAACTTAGCTTTTCTATTTTATGTTTTGCTGTTTCATGATAAGTGTTCACTTTTCCTTATATTTTTTAGGTTACGTTTGCTATAAACACAAGGTCCCACCTCAACAGTTCCAATCTGTTGAGTTATTTTACTAAATCTTTATTCTACAGTCACCTGTGCTAGTTTGTAACTATCAGTCCCAATAGCCAAGGCAACTCCTCCTACATTTAGTTTCTTTCTTTGTAACTTCTCAAGTGTTTACCCAAGAAAACCTCCACTACAACGTCCTGCCGTAAAAGCTTTCTTCAAAGACCAATATTGGACTACAGTTTGATGTGACTTCAACTGGATCCCACTCCCTTGCGTGACAAAATCAGCTTAAGCAAACTTGTTGGGCTGTTTGTTTAATTTTAAAATATTCACAGTAAGAATGCAAGGGATAAGTGTACATTTTATCCACCAGGTGTGGTGGGATCAATTTGATTCAGAAACAATGATTTAGATTTGTGCACTGCACGATTCCTTGCCCAGAAATCAAGACAATTTCAAAACTGAAACTTTTACAGCATGCAATTGCAAACTATTTATCATAGTTAGGTGCATCAAGTGATACATGTGTTGTTTGAAGCAAACATTACTGTTGTTTGTGGTACATTCAGTGGGTGAAGAGATTGACTAAGGATTTGCTGACATGGAGCCTTGGTTTACTGTGCCAACAGAAATTGCTGTTTGCAATGTATGTTGGCCTAGGTCCATAGATTGCTCAAGACTTCTGAAGTTCTGAGCCTTCGTTTATTCTGCTAACAGAGAACCTTTTGTTTGTCAGACTGTTCCATATTATCAGCATTGTAATGCTTTTAGTCATTGACCAATTATTGACCAACTCTTTCTTGTGATAGAATGGCAGTATTGGTATCAATGCATTTGAAATGTTAATTCTTATTGTTGTTTGTTTTTGAACTAACTGGAATTCATCTGCATGAATAAATACTCTTGGTATTTTATTACATGCCAACATTTACAAAGTTTCAGTGAGTAAAGGTACACCCATTGTTTGCCCATTTTCAAGTTTGCACTTTATATCTTGCAAGGGAGACTTTGAAAACAAATTTTATCACATTTTCACATCATGTGAGCAGCCAAGTGTATGCCCGTAAGTCGTTCAAGCTTGAAGTGGTCACACCTTGTTACAAACATATAAGTTTCAATTCAGATATACTGCACTACACTCACTTTTTAGAACAGTACTTTTTTTTGCTGTAATAACATGATATTTCTGTTTGGATTTCTTCTACTATGGTTTACTTTTTTTGATAGAATGTTCAATGACAATAGATGGCTTTTCTAGACATAAGAATCTGCAGTTGTGCAACCTACATGTACAACGTGTATGAATTGGTAAATTTGGTATTGTACACGTACTCGGAAACATGTAAACCAGTTCATGTTGTAAGTTTGTATGATCAGCAAACGGCACTGAATAATTGATCATCTGCATATAGAGTATCCAAGCTACATCATCACTGTAGTGTTCATGTGTTGATGACAGTTATTGCCAAACTAAGTGCACTGATGACTTTAAAATCAATAACTGTAGCTACATGTATCTTACTTTGACTGCGGATGTTATGTCAAATGGGCGAATGGGCTTGGTCAATTGGTAGCCTACATGTACAATACCTGAAAAAATGTTTTCTTTTTCTATGATTTCGTTAACTACTTGTGGAAATCGAAATTCAGTTTATAAGGTGAAAAAACCAGCGGCTTTTCCAGATGTCTAGATGTCTTTGTGTTTGTGGTGTCTGTTGTTATCGGACAACCTTGTTTCGACAGCCAACCTCAGTGCCTGATGGGGAGATGGTAAAAATGTCCTCTTCTATTTCAACAATGAAGTTTCATGTTTGAAGCCAGGAAAAGCCATTGAAGACTCATGAGCTGGGCATGGAAGAGCATTGATCAAAATATCTGCTTTATTTGAGGCATTACTTTGTTCTTCAATTTGTATAATGGAATATTGAATACATCTGTAGTCTGTCGACATTTAAAAATCAAACATTTAAAAATTAAACATTTAAAAATTCAATCAAGGTGAGTTGGTTTGGTCAAACCAAACTTGAAAAAGATTTTTGCAATGTTAACATTGGTTTATCTGAATGGCCCCTTAGTCCTTACCCTTTATTGTGTGGTTGTTGTTTTCTTTTCAAAATATGTTTGAAGTTATTGTTGCATAGTACATATGTATTAAACTTCATCTGACTACAACAGCAGTGAAAACCACACAGGAAATGTCCAGTGTGCAAGCCCAATAATATCATCATCATCTTTCTAGCAAACAGTCAACCTTGGCAACTCTATTGTGCATTACAATGCATCCTTGTTCACCCTCACAAAAGACTCCCAGCTATGCTCTTATTTGTCCCCTTGTTGGATTTTTTTTTGTATGGCCAAGATAAAAAACAGCCTTTTATCCTGGTTAAAAATCCTCTTTGTTTGGAGAATAATGGAGTTAGTGAATGCGCTAAATTTACTGCTTGAGTAATACCATGGAGGTAAGAAATACTACTCTGTTGCTAGGATAGCGTCATTGTGGTTTGTTAAACCAAAATTTTCGCAGTAATCAGCTTTGGGTTTAATGTTCTTTCTTTCGAAGAAAAGCCAACATCCTTGCCTTATTTTGGTCACAGCTTTTTGAAGAGAGAATTCATTGTTTACTTGTTAGTTAGTTCTTGGATCTACAGTATAAAGAAACACATACTATAGAAATATTCTATCACATTTGTCATTATGTCAGCCATTGTCAGGGTTGTAGGAATGCAACTCACTTCAGTTAGTCTTTCATGTTTTCACAACTTAACCAGTTGGCTTTAGGCCTTGAATATACCAAGCAAATGTTTGTAGTGCTGGGGAAATACTGGTTCATAAAAGCTCTAGTTAATTAGCCCTGTAGTGAAGAAGTTAGGGGGATTGTAACATCTTACAGGTATACACCGTGTCAGTTTTTAAAGTTCTTAATACCTATTATTCATTTTGAAATTAAGATAATAAAACAAATGCTAACCACCATCTGTTTAAAGGTTATGTGGGTATTGTATACAGAGTTGTAGTCATCAGACTCAGGCAAACAAAAACTCTCATGGAGGTTCTAATTCTACCTCCATGATGAAAGCAAGCTAAAAGCAATCTTCAAAAGGTTTTTTGTTGAAATCAAACTGACAATTAATTAGTGTTCTCAGGGACAGCACTGATGTCATATACTGTTACTAAATGCCTGGGCTAATTAAAGTTAAGCATACATTTGACGTCAAAGTGTATATTTAATGTAAATTTAGGACGTTACTTGGCTTCTAGTGCGGACGCATCTTGAGGTGTTAAGAACTGGAACTAAAATGATTTGAAGTGGTCAGCAGTCTCCAAAGAATAAGATCATTAAGTAGGTTTCTTGATAGCTGGTTCCATCTCACATGGGGACAACAAACATTGGCCACACACGCAGGTGAAGTTACGGACTGTTAGTGTTAATGAGAATCTGTACCATGGATGAGAGGAATGCTTACCTTTACAAAGTAGACATATATCCCTAAAAATGTTTAGATTCTTAGTTACTTGGAAACAAATGTATTCATATGCACTGGTCACTGGATACATTGAACACAAAACTTTATTGAAGATTTTGCTCTTTCTTGTTGAAGTATTATTTTCAAAATTGCCCTTGAAAACTTTTTGAGGAAAGTATTTACAAACAAAAATTCTTATCAAAAAGTTATGGCAACACATATTTTACAAACATATTTTATACAAAAATTACAAACATCATGTGGATTCAATGTTTTTCTTCTCAGCTGTGAAGTAAAACTAGCTAAAGACATCTTGGTATGTTTCTCCACAGTTATGAAATTTGATCTGCATCAGAAAACGAATGTTGATGCTCCTCGAGGTTTAGCAAAACATGGAGGTTGAGAGGGCCCAACCTTCAGCACTGGTCCTGCTCAAAGTTTAATAAGACAGTTGAGATTAGAGTTTTGATCTGGGCACTAAAGGGTTATGTTTGTTTTCCAAACACTGGAATGTCAACCAATCAGAGTTCATTGCAGAAAGTTTCAACCCATTTCTTGTTCCATGAATGTTCTTATTTGAAACTTATTGAGTGGTAACTGTACAAACCCCAGTCAGAGAAAACAAGATTACACGATACAACCGGATGGCGGACAGTCTATTTGTGGATTTCAAATCTGTCTTATCACATTTCTGTGAAAACTGTGTATTTTGTCATTGAAAAACATATTTATGGGATCCATGATAAGCGAGGCAGAAAGATGGTTATCTGCAAGCACAGACCTTCTCTGCCAGGCTGGTAACAGTTTGGGCTGTAAGTTTTTAGTTAAGATGGTCTCATTAAGACATGTAAGAAGAACAAACTGCAGAGAATATAATGTCTTATCATCCTCTTCACATCTCATAATGCTGCATGGAATGCAAGGGATCACTGATGTGGATGACACCATGAAGGAATGGCTCCAACTGAGATGCCCAAATATAATTATAAACAATAGATTACTACATGTATGTTTACATGCTGAAAATTGTGCATGCTTTTTCACAATTTTCTCCTGACTAACAACAGATTTAGCCAAAATTTCACAGGCTTGTTATTTCATGTAAATGGTTGGTTACACTAAACATAACACAGTCTGCAACTATTTTTTCAGCCCTACCAATCTTGTATAATACCTTTAAGCAAGTTTGTTGGTTTGTTTATTTGTTTGTTGTTGTTTTTTGTTGAGGGTGCTTGATCTAAACTTTCAAATTAAAGTTGACCTGTCAAATAATTTAAAATACCTCACTTCATATTGTTACATGTTGTAAAAATAGCCGTCATGAAATCTTGGAGCTAAAAATTATTGTGAAACAAGGGCAAACTATTTGTGATTCTGGATCTTAAGTGTCAACTCCAGTAACTTATACTAACCAGGCATTTAGAATTAAGACTGAAACTGACAAATCTACGATGAATTATGACATACCTAAACACAAGAAGCTTACCCAGGTGTTTTTGACTCAAGACTTGGCAGAGAGAAAGAAAGTCTGTTTATTCAGTACCCATTGCGTGACTAGAGAACAGAAGAGAGGGCATGGGATCCCTATAGAGGTACAGGCGGTGCCCTTTGTGGTAGGATCAAGTCAGTCACAGTTTGCTTGGGTTTCTCATGTCACCCCACACTTATGTTTGTTCCCATTGTGAGGGCATGGTGGTTTCATTAGTCCCTGACAGACTGATTGCTTTCCTTTAGCTAATTGATGTGGCTAGTAGTTTGCTGTTAAAGTTAAACTTTTGTGCTCATTTCCAGTCGGAGTATTTGCTGAGAGTCTACCATTAAATTTGGGCTGAGGAGTTGAGAAGTTTACATGCACTGTACTTGGCTTTGTACTGTAAGCGAAACAAACAGTAACCATTTGAATTGTGCTACAAGTACAAGTACAAGTATTTATTGCTCTGTGTTAAACCAGGTTTATCACCAATGAGTTTTTGCCATAATATAACGATAGTCACTGAAAAAGGCAACTTTGGTTAAGATGGGGGCTATTTGCTAGGTATTGGTAGGCTATGGTCAGACAAAGTGTAATATCCTTAGCCATTGTAATCGAGCCAAAATCATTACCAAATAAATGTTTCAGTCAGAGTTTTTTCCCATTCCAACATTAAAATTTAGGTAATAAATTGAACTTTGAGTTGCTTTCAGAGTTGATGCAGCTGCTCATGTATATTACATGTAGATCTGAAATTTAGTGAATTACCACTTTCACTTCAATGTCCTTTATTAACTCTACCCCAAACAGTTTTAACATTGAATCTCGAAGGCAGTTATCCTTAACCCCGTTTCACTAGATCCAGAAAGGTGGATCAGACCCGGGTCTGATCCGGCAATGTGGATTAACGGCTAGTGTAAACGCAAAAAAGCAGGATCAGACCCGGTTCAAGATCCGGCAATTTTAATCCACTTTTCGAGGAGGGTTGAATCCGGCAATTGGTGGATCAGATCCGGCAAAGTGGATTCCAAATACAAGTGTAAACGTGGACATTTCCGGTTTCGCTACGAATGGCGCGCTTTTTGCTTGTGCTTTGGTGGGACATCTGTCGCTGTTTATATTTGTGTGTGTGTGCTGTGTGCACATGGACTGTGCGTGTGTGAAACGTTTTGTTGTTTTCAGCGTTCTTATATATACATCGTTACGTTCGGAGCTTGCCTTGTTGCTGTATTTTGTTAATTCCCATCTACAAAATATTTCTACCTGCATGGTCGTTGTTATCCGTATCATTTGCTGTGCTGTATTTTCTGCATTCTACCTTCGCATTGATAATAATTATTTTCTAGAAGTGGCGCGCTGTAATCGTGACCTTTGAGCTCTTTGCGAGGAGCGGTGACGTCGTGACCAATATACATCCGGTTCAAAAGTGGGATCGGAGCTGGATCAAGCGCTGGTGTAAACGCGACACAGGATCTTGATCTGCGGTCGTTAAAAAAATGCCGGATCTCAATCCACCTTTCTGGATCTAGTGTAAACGCGGTGCTTGACTCTGTCAATCTTAGCACATCAAACGGAGGTAGATACTTCCGTTTTATTTTGCGCTACAAGAAAAGTTCTATTTCTCATGCCTGTGTGGACAAATCAACCCTTTTTTTACATGCTGTATTTGGAAAATGAAGTTGTACTTGGTTTTAATTGTGTGGAGTTGAGGAGGGATTGGGGTTAGGGGCTGCTGGGATGGAGAGGTTTGCTGTTTCTGGGGACTAATGCGCCTGCTAATTGATGAACTGTGCAAATCATTCCAAAGCTCAGTGTACAGGGCACCAGGTGTCTCTGTTGACATGCAGAATTGTCCTTCAAGTTGGAGAATTACCACAGTTTGCACAAATTAATAATAACTGAAGGTTACAAAGACGGGAGGCAGCCTGTCATGTTCCCTTTATTGGTCAGAGTCTTTGCTCTGTTCTAAATCTAGAATTGCAGTGTTTTGGAGCTGGAGTGGACAGTCAAAAAGACCAGCTGATTTCTGTTTAGATGCTGTAAGGTGACAAATGGTCCACATGCAATTACAGGACCCTACGGGGTACCAATTAGTGAAGCCAATGGTAGATTGCATTTCACTGGAAATCTTTTGGGAGTCTGAAGAGAGTTTGTAATATTGCTCCGGTTGAGTGTTGTGTGGCTTAGAATCTAGGTTTGTTTATACAAACACATTGTTGCTGTAACCTTTGATGCTATGCCTTTTTCTTACAATATTTCATTATACAATGGAGATTATACTGTTGTAATGCTGTCCTATTTTAGTGATACGTTCATTTATTAAGGTCTTGATGCTTTGTGACTTCACCTTTCTCTTCTTGATACTCCTGGGCTCCTAATTCTGAAAATGATTGGCACCAAATGTACACGTACATTTTTCTTTATGGCACTTGATCCTTGTCGTTGTCAAATTTTTAAGATTCAAGAAAGGGAAAAAATGTGGGATATCTGATTGGATGTTCTTCATCCTGTTTTTTGCATCCATGTTTTGTAACTAGTATATTTGCAGAAGGTTATACCCATCTGTATCAACAAGTGAAATGGTATTTTTACTACTTATTGATGCTCTTCAATGGACTTCTGTTTTCATTGACAGGCAATTTGTCCATTACTTCAGCCAGTTTCTAGATTACTAAACAACAACCCTTGCACGCCATCAACCCTACCCCCCCCCCCCTCTCCCCGTGGCTACGGTCCACATTAGAGCAGTCACTGTGGCAAGCCCCTAATCCAGCCACTGGCATTCCTATCATCTACCCACTATGAAAAGTTAGCTCCCAAACCTTACCATTCCTTCAGTGTTCTACCTCTTCAATACTAGTCAATTGGTTTGAGATGTGCCCCCCATATACCTGCGTCTGTGTGTGTTTGTGTGTGTGTACTATAATTTACCCGAAGCACCTGTGTGCGTGCCAAGAGAAGGGACGGCCCTTGGGCCACAGTTGCTCCAGCATTCCTATCTTTGTCTAGGAACAAAGACCCAAGACAATGATCCAGTCAGTGTTTGTTGTTCTTGAGGTGCTTAAAGTTCTTGCTCGTCACGCAACCCTCTCCTGCCTCACTGAGCAAGCTTTCCTCCAGCTTGTAACCACTTTGACATGAGTACCCATAAATGCAAGCTGTTGGTAAGAATGGCATTGAAGATCTTTAATCCCAGGTGAGCAAGGAGTCTACAGTCATCCCAACTGATGATCAGCGTAGGCTACATGCAAGTCTTCGGTAATCAGATTGCCAGAAACGAATCAGAGCTATTGTTAAGTTACGCAACAATCTGATTGTTTGCTTAAATCTGTTGAACTGCACTTATTGAGCCTGTTGTGGGTGGGAAGGGCAATTTTCCAACTAGACATTTGTCATCAGTTGGTCAGTTTAGTCATGTTTGAGAATGAGTCATGTCCAAATTAGCTCAGATGAGACCATCTTATTATTATTATTAATGGTTCAACCCCAAATTATCTAAAATTTACTTGTGGTTTATAAGTTGGTTTAAATTAAAACAGGAGCAATCCTATATGAATGAATACACGCATTAAGATTGTGAACTTTCCAATGGAACGTTCTGGCAGTCCAACGTAATGGAATACTTTTCCTGATCCAATTGGAACGTTTCTATCATTTTAAATGTTGAGATGCTCCCTTAGATGTGGAACAGGGCAGTTATGAAATCTTTTAGTGGAACCCTTATGTCTGGTTCTTAACTTCTTTTCGTGAACCTTATTTGTATTGGGGAACCAGTCAGCAAATTTTGTTGACCAGTAAGTTTTTAACGCAAATTCAGAGCAAAGTTTTTCCTCCTTTCAAACAAGGAATCCATTTCCAACAAGGCTTGGTCCTAATTATGATAATTAGCACCAAGAAGAATACAATAAAGAAAGTCAATATTTTCATTTTGTTTATATTTTTATAGAGGCTTGGCTTTAAAAATGCTCAACATTTGCAAAAGCTGGCAAGAGTCAGATGATAATTTTGTTAATTAACTGACTACAAGAAGTCTAACTACATCTAACAGTTTATTCACAAATGGGTGCCTCTTGTGATATAGGATATAGTTGCTGTTGTACAACTTGGAGTCTTAAAGCCTAGTTTGCAAGCTCATATTATTCATATGATGGTCTGTAATGCTAGTCTGGGTATGTACAACTTCAGGAGATTACAATAGCAGAGGACAATGAAACCTATATTTACATCATTGTTCCCTGGATTGGCGCCACTTGGACAGAAACATAAGTATCGGCCAGTCCCACACAAAAAACTTTTGGATATTATGATTTTGGTGGCCCATTAATTAGCGTGAAGTCCACATTCTGTATTTACAAAGTACAAATCTATGATTGTCCAAATTAATTATTCTGACATGCCAAGAAACTTGGTATGATGTACCTTCATGAAATAGATAGGCCTACATAATATTTACTGTTTTCCCATGACTGAGTTTACAAACAGCCTGAGTCCAGATTTATCTGCAGCAACTTAAGATACTAAAACGAAGGTTTGCTCGAACATAAGACAAAATAATTTCTCGCTCACATTGAGAGTTTCAGCTTCATGTTTAATGAATTGTTATATTATTTACATAGTACAATGATTGTGAATTTCATATTTTAGAATATTCGGATTTGAACTTTGGCCCCAAAGAAACAACACACTCCATATTTCATGAATAACTCTTGAATCCTTGTTGAATGTCAACCATCTTAGATTTGAGGAAATTCTTGTGAATGTGAATCTACTCCATAATCCCTCTGCCCTTACACAACCTGGTAACACTGCAGGCCCTCCTAACCACAAAGCTCAGCAAAAGTACAAGCAGATCATCTATCAAGAACAACTAAACAATTCCTTGGTAGTTCAAAGCCAACATCCCTGGGTCATTGTTTGGAGTTTGTTGAGGAACTTGGTTATAAAAGGTCAACTGGTGACCCCTGCCTGACCCAGAGACTAGGTAAGGATTATTATTTGACCTGACTTTGACCGATGTATGCATTGTTTGTATCTGAGATGGAAACCAGTCATTCTGGATGTGGAAGGAAACTGTTGTGATGTAGTGTCTCAAGTGTCTGCTTTGAGACAAAGTAGATGAATGGTCTTGGAGACAAGTCTCCAAAAATGTTGATGTTTCTTTTCAATTATTCAAGATATCACCATCAGCTGAAAGAATAAGCCAGTGTTCTCTTTTAACAACTTACAACAAATAATGCACATAAAATGAGAAAGTAAACATACATCATGATTATTGTTCAAAAATCTAGGATACAACTTTGAAGCACCATTCTCTGTGGTACAACTAAACTATTTAACATCCTAAAATATGATGAATTTATGGAACTTGACATGATTAGGATTCCTGGGCTTCCATTGGGGAAAGTTTGTTTACAAAATTTGGAAACATTTAAAGCCTGGGGGATCATGCTGAAGGTATACAAACTGAATGGTGAAGGGAGGGTAAACACCCCATGTGTTTGGAAGATCATAAAATGAGTATTATGACTCGCAAATGCCAACAAAACAAGCTGTAAATAACATCAAAGGCCTATTGAGATTTAGAGTAGGTAGGAGTCCAGTTTGGCGGGAGATTACTAAGTGACTTAGCGGTAGGATTTTAGGGAAGCTTAACACAATGTACTTTCAGTGTGATATTAATGAAAAGAACGTCTGTTTTCATGTTTACTATTTCGTTAAGTTCTTTTACCGTTGAAATTTTTCGATGGCCATTTGATGACCATCATTTGATGACAGTTAATGTTTAATGTAAGGGGCGTGCAGCCAGCTTGGCATCACATGTAGGTTACAGCAGTTGATCCATGTTTCATCATACCAAACTCATTCCAGACTTCTTGTTATTTCACACTCAAAACATTTGTAATATTTTAAATTAATATCTAATTTGGGATCTTTAAAATTTAAGAAGAAATGTCAGATTCTGAATGCTTTTTGCACATTTAAACATTTGAACTCTAGGTTTGTATCAGTGCATTTTATTTACTTGGTATAATAGATGTTAAATTTGCTTCAGGTTTCAGGGATAAGGAATACTATTTGTTTTTTACCCTATACATCAGTAGCCCTTTTCACACTACACTTTAATCCGGAGAATCTCAGTGTTAAGGAAAAAATTAACACGGAGATTCTCCGGATTAAGTGGAGCGTTCACACTACACTTTTCGGGACTAAAAATTCTCCGGATTAACGGCCCCAAAACTGGCTTAATCCGGGTAAAACTTAACCCTGCCCAAGAGTAGGGTTAACCCACCAATCTCGGTGTTAAAAGACGACTCGGCGCAAATTCTCCGGATTAAATTTCAAGTATGAACACGGCTGGGTTATTTTTAATGACGGCGGCTGGTTGATACTTGTCAACACGCTTTTATTACGTAACACCTTAAAAGGAAGACAGACTCCCTTGTTTTACAGTTTTTGGGTTGTCAAGAGTTATATTTTCGCTGCGGTATAGATACGGGCCTAGTATTCCAATCGCTACATTTTTTGTTTGCCCTCCATTTTGATTTCACGATGTCAACCGCTACAAAACGTACGAAAAATTGGTCAAGTGACGAACTTGACGTTCTCGTAAATGCTTGGGCGGAAGACGCCGTTCAGGCCCAATTAGATGGAACTACAACAAGGAACGCCAAGGTGTTCCAAGAATTCTCCGTATTAAAAATGTGTAGTGTGAACACGCGCTACGCTGTTCCGTGTTAGTGTTGAACTGGGTTAACTTATTCTCTGGGTTAAATATTGTAGTGTGAAAGGAAACTCCGGATCAGTTCTAACCCGTGTAGCATTTTTTTGACACGGGTCACAACTTACGTGGATCAAAAGTGAGTAGTGTGAAAAGGGCTTATGTGTGTTAAGCACTGTATACTTGATATTTTCTCCTAGTCCTGTGAAAAAATCCCAAATTTTCTACTTAGTTGAGTACTGAGTATAAATGCAAATGTACAGGGAAAGACAGGAATATAAAACACAATAAGGCAGTACTGAAACCTATCAGAATGTCTCAAGCCAAATTATTTTGAAAAATACAATCCTTTGATTAGTAGTTAACATTCCTTATCAATTTCATTAACTCTCATTTCTCATATGGAGCTTGAAACATCATCATCACTGACAGACCTGTCTCTAGAAAGACAATAGTTCCCCTTGACATGTAGATGGAATCTGATCATATCTAATCATAGCTGCATTCCATCACCCACATGGGTAGTCTAACTTCCATATAACAAGACACAATGCTAGCTAGATGGTGAGACTGAGTTAGACTTCTAGATTGGTTTTACTGATCAGGTATTAAGTTTCCTGAATCATCAGAATCTGGGGACAAGGAACATATGACCCATTTCCAGCATGCAACATGCAATGACCCAAATTCATTGCCCCACTCTTAAGTATATTATAAGGTGACAAGAAAGAATGCCTCGCTAAAGACTCAACCTTTTTTGTTTTACAACCTGACATTACATAGCCCAAGTAAACTACATAGTCTGTCATGAAGACACATTCATTGATTTATCAACTATTAAGAGAGAAGAATGTGACTGTGTGACTTTCTGCTCTCAGGTGGTACATAGTCTATGAGTATGAATGTATGTCTTATCGTTAAATCCTGGCATAACTTAGATTCTTGGCCTGACTTGGAAATGGTCCCCTGCAAGTTCAAGTCTTCCGGGGGAGGGGAGTGGAGAGACAATTCCAAGATTGTAATACATGTAGTTTGGAATCATTTGTACTGAACTTGCTATAGAGTAATGACGTTTTGAGATGTTAGGAACTTTTGGAGGCTTTCATGTGAAAATGTAACAAAATTGAGTGTGGAAGTCTGTGACAAAAAAACCTTGGTTTATTTAGACAAGGATGATTTTATTTAATGGAGCTGGGATGGAGGATGTAGATGAAGATTCATGAGTCAATTGGGCTGGTACCCATTGACAAATATGGCCTGTGAGTTACACCCATATTAGTACAGTAGGATCTCCCAAGCTCTGTTTACAACATCGTAAAAATTACTCAGATATGAAAACTTCCCCAATAAGTCAACTTTCACTGTTACTTAATTTAACCCTTGTGACCTTCAGGCAGATTTTAGATCATTTCATCAGAGACATGCTAGTTTCAAATTCAAAGTTTGTCGAATGGGATCATGTCAGATATTGATAGCTTTGCCTTTAACTAGACTGGATAGTCCCACGGTTCAATAAAGACTATATACATAGCTTCCATCAATAAACCGGCCGGATGTTTTGTTCAAACAGTTCTCATCAAGTGTCGTGCCAGTCACTGTACTAGTTTGCGGTGTCTTTCTGTATATTACTTGTGATCAATCACTACATCTTCACATCATGCCTCGGAAGTTGTGGGAGTTGAAGTAGAGGTCAGAAAGCCTGCTGGATTCCTTGAGTGTTTGTATCTTAAGACGTTGAGGAGTCCATAAAATCATCATGTTTTGTTAAATGTTTTAATTTAATCAAGGTTTGATGTCGGTAAGCTGTTTAGTGTGTAAATTACAACACTCAAGAAAATCTTTCTTGAACACACAGAACATGAGCTGAAGTATATTGGTTTTCTATACATTGTTGTAAAACAAACGTTAAACTGATCACTGATCAGAAATTACTTCAAGATGTTTTCGTCCAAACGGTCAGTGCCCGAATAATGTCATGAGAACTACAAGTTATTACAGGTCAGAGGTAGAACCCTTCTGGGGACGGAAATTATTTGGGTCATGACCTCATGCTGCTTCTTGGCCTTTGCATGGTAGGTGGGAAGAGGTTACTACAAAATCAAATGTCTCGCTCCTGAAGATTTATATCGTAACACTTCAAAAGAAAAGTTTTTTCTCAAATTTAAACAAGCATTTTGAACTTTTTAATGGTATAATGCCAGTGCATTGTGAGTACAGCTTGCTAGCTAAATCTCAATTTAATGTTGTTTAGAGCAAAGAAATCCAATTTTAATGTAGCAGATATAAACTCTGGATGTCCCTTTCGTGTGTGTGTCTTTTTTCCCCTGGTTGTTTATATTGCACACTAAAGTTTGTTGACATTGTTTAGCCATTTTGTTTGAACTTCTAAGAGTAGCAATGTCATTATAGACCCTTGAAAGTCATTGTTAGACCCTTTGAAATATCTTTGAAGTGTATTGTATTTTATAGATCCATCCCAAACTAGTCCCCTCCCTCCCCCCCCCCCTCCCCTAGGAGAAAGAGAAAACATGTTTATTTGTGTCACTGTATGCTGAAGGCACCATCTTTTCCCTCAAACAACAATAATACATTGCTAAACCTGTCAGACTTGACCTCTATCCCCTGGCATACTGTTTTTGGAATACTTTTATCAGCCCAAGTTGGAGTCTGTCTGGTAACCCTTGGTAGGGCCTCCCATTCCTCCAGTATGGCTTTGTTTTCTTCCTATGTTGTTTTGTATACCTGAAGACAGCATGCTCCAATTTGTTGGCGGCTATCCAGTTTTTCATTTTCACTGGTAGACGGTAATCTTTTTGCTTGTTTCCCTATTGTTTCGGGGCTCACAGGGGAGTGGTGTCATATTTCCAATGGTCTGATTCAAAGTGGTAGTGTAAACCAATTGTTGACCAATAAGACATCTTGAAGTTGGTGGGAAAGTGGGCTTGACCTAGTTGGCTTGATGTGTGAACCCTGGGCCTCATGATTTATGACAAATCGGCTGTTTTTGTTTTAGTTGATTTACCTGGGTGTATAAAGTTCCCAGTCTAGAGAAAACAAATGTGAACTGTTTGCAGTAGTTCACATCAAGTTCACTGTTGTTAATATGAAACAATTGAATTGAGCTTCGGGGGGGGGGGGGGGGGGGGGGGGGGGGGGGGCCAATACACCTTTGACTTTTTAGTGGAATGTGAATTGAGGACTTAAATGATAGCATCTCACAATTCAATGTCTCATATCAGCTTGGCATTGCGGTGGAATGTAAGACTCACAAGTTAAAGGTCAGCTAAAAATGGAACCATCACAAGCATACAAATATGTTTTATTTGGTTACACATTTGTCTTCTTTCTTTTCTGTGTTCCTCCTTCTATCTGTCTTTCTGTCCCAATGCTGTTAAATTAAAATTCAGGTTTGTTTTGTTTTTTTCTTCATAGCCATGGAAAGACATCTCATCATCGGGTAAAGATTTTATTGGCAAACTGCTTCTGATTAATCCTAATGAGAGATTACCAGCGGCTGAAGCCCTCAAACATCCATGGATTGTAACCAACGCTGCTCAGTCAAGTCTTAAGAACCTTCATCGATCTATCAGTCACAACTGGCTCAAGAGGACATCAACTAGAAGTCGATCAACAAAGTCAGCTCGATCAACCAGGTCCAACAGATCTAGTAAATCCACTAAGAGTCTACGATCAGACAAGAACAAAGTTCAGCTGAATGAGCTTACAGATCTGTCCAAAGAATACAAGAAGGTGAGGTTCAAATCATAAATACTCCCATAATCTTAGGTGTCCTAAATCTGTCCAAATCTAATTGCAAGATTTGTCTGATTCTGATAGATTCAATATATGTGTGCATTTATCCAAATCATTCAGTGGCCAGTGGTCACATTAATTCACACATGTTTGGTACCAAACTTTGAGACATCTTACTCTTGGATTCTGTTGGATTCCATTGGATTCCGTTGTGACCTTAAGGTTTAAGATAATATAGGAAAAGCTCGGCAAATAACAAATATATGTGTGAAGTTGATGAAGCTTTTCATCTGCATAAGAGTACCAGGTTATATGTTTCATAAAGGAGGAAACAATAATGTACACAAAAAGTTCACTTTTCACTTTGCTTTGTCACACAAAAGACAATATGCTGCTGGTCTTTTTTTCTGCATGGTTACTTGTCTTCTTTTCATATCCA
This sequence comes from Pisaster brevispinus, assembly GCA_023634235.1. NCBI lineage: Eukaryota > Metazoa > Echinodermata > Asteroidea > Forcipulatida > Asteriidae > Pisaster > Pisaster brevispinus. The sequence continues at coordinate 242,111 of JAMKCF010000008.1, read as the reverse complement.
TTCCTGTTATTACTAGGCAAGCATCACAGACTTGTTTACTCAATGACCTCATTGGAATTTGATCCAAATCCCGCTAAATGTTCAGCTTTTTCTCTTTCAGTTGGAACCAAATTCCTGCAGTAATGACATTGGTGTAGGTGCACTTTGCTATTGTTCAATAGGATTTAGTTTTCCAAATTGCGAGATCAGGGCTTGATTAAAAACCCTGAATATAGGTCGGTTTGGGTCAGGCCGGCGCTGCTTAGGGTTGCCTTGGGGCTGGGTTAGGGTGAGGGTCGAGCAAGACATTACCCTAGCCAAGACATTGTTCACAAAATGAAAATAGTCTGAGCTGAAAAGAAGGGGGGAAACAGGACTGTGCTATTCCATGTTCCTTGTGGATTACATTAGAGTAGCCTGAAACAAATTCTTTCTTAGTTTTCATTTTGGTTACACAGCGTTTGCTTTTATTATTCTATTTATGCCCTGACAGCATAAAGTTTACTATGCAGAGTTTGTTGTTTGCCATTTTGTCCTGTGCCAGTACTTTTTCAAAGTGCTCATAAAATGTTTATGTGACTGTAAAAGCATTACCGACACAATGGAGCAAATCTCTAATGCACATTGTTCAGAAGTGTGTGAATTTTTTATAGAGGGGAAACTGTACTACAGATTAATTTTAGACTGCTGGAGCCATAGGAGTAGAGTTCAATGTATTTACATTTACATGTTTTGATGTAAATCTTTCAAAGTTATTCAAGCACAAAGGTACCCAATTGTCAAGTTGGTGTGCATGTATATGAACATGTACATCATGTATCAGTCACCCTGAGCAATTGGGGAAAATGAAATGAAATTGTACAGAAAAGTTTTGATTCATTGGCATTTTGTTTCATTAAATATGTGTTTACTTAAACCTTAGTATTTTGAACTCATTTATTGCACAAACAAGATTTATGAAACTATTTTGGTATAAGATAATGTCTTCTAAAAAAGGCATAAAAAGGTCTGATTTTTTGTGACATGATTTTTTTTCAGAAGGAATCAAATAAATCTTATTTTGTATGTTTAATGTTGAAAATGCAAAAAACATTAAGGTTTTCTCTAAGTTTTTGTTTTGTAGTTGACAAACAGAGTGCTTTAGTTAATTATTTACATGTATTTCCTCTCACTCACAGTCACAGGAGACAAGGTAGCCCACCATTCATCAAGACAGACCTCTGAACTCTGACCTCTGGCCTGTGTGTTCAGGTGACACTGGGTAGCGCTGGACTGAGAGAATTTGAGCATCTGTTTTTTCAAGAATACAGTGCAGATTTGAAGCTTTGCACAGTGTAGAATGTAAGAAGGGTAACAACCATATAATGTCTTCTAGAACGATGCCATGATTCTATGATGAGATCAAGAGATGACTACCTGGGCCAAGTCTGCTCAAGGATCATGTGTCAAATAGTGGTCGATAATCCTTGGTACTCAACATATGATTTTGAGCATGAGTACCAGTTAAATTCAGCTGCTAGTCAACAAATGGTCCATGTGCGAACTCGGCCATAGTTACAATCTAGATTTCCTCATATTTACATGAAAATACTTGGGAAGAGTGGAAGGAGTTTGTTTTTCTATTATTTGCTGACTTTTCATAGTAGCTTCATTTTCCATTTTGGGTTCAGGTATGTGGGCTTCAAGTATCAAAGATGGCGTTTTGTCTACTTTGATTGAACCACTTTTTAAAACTGAACTCCAAACTGCCTGCTCCAAAGTGTTGAGGTTATTTGTACGACTGTATTTGTTGTGATTTGTGGATTTGCAAGTAGTCGCCAGTTCAATGTTGCATTGTAAGATGAACATTACAGAACCATGGATTTATTAAAAAGAGAAAACATGTTACCAGGTTATGAGGATTGGGATTAAGATGGAAGTGGATTGGGATTAAGATGGAAGGGGATGGGATTAAGATTGAAGGGGATTAAGATGGAAGGGGATGGCGATTAAATGGCTAATTTTTATATATGATGTGTAAAATGATGGAGTGAGTCTGATGATATTTAAAATCAAGAATGAAAAAATGCTTAAAATCTAGCATCAAATCATTGACATGTATTTGTGTAAATTAATATAACGTAGTTTGTACATTACATGTAAATACAATATTATTTGAAATGTATGTATATTCACAGTATATTAGAAGTAATATTTTTACAATTAAGAATGATTGTTTAGGAATTCCATACATTTGGTTGCTTTTTATTTTTCTTGAATCCTTAGAAATTGTGGCTTTCATTTCAGAAACTTACAATAACTGCAAACAGGTTGGAAGGTTTAGTATGAACTGATGTTTCCTTGAGATTATGAAAGTCCAGCTGTTTTTTATTGAGCATCTTTAAGTGTTTGCAAGGTTGACGCATACTGGGGATAAAGTCATCAATTTAGACAGTTGTCTTACTTTCACTCTATTTCAAAATCTTCACTTTGTTCCTGTTCAGTAGGAAGTATACAACTTTTCTTTCAGGAATGTATGTGAATGTTCTTATTATCGAACACTCAAAAGAAAAACGACTTGGAATGTTTCTTCACAGTGAGTCTGTATGGTCTGAGAGTTTAGCTACTTGACATTGGACATTTTTTATCTAAAGATAAAGAACACAATAATTGAAACTTGGAAGCTATTTTTCTGGCTGATTTGTATGTCCTTCCTAGAGCAATTCACGGAATTCTTACTTTATGTAATTTTAGTTCATTCTTTTTACATTTTTATAATGCGCTGTACTTAAAAAGCACTTTCTCACTTGATAGTGTCTTGGTGTAATGGTGTCTTGCTTATGGACACAAGTGTCAAGACCGGGTCCCAATTTCATAGAGCTGCTTAAGCACAAAAATTTGCCAAGCACAATACAATTCTGCTGACCAGAATAAGGTTACCAGCCAAACTACCATATCATGTGTACAATTTGTGACTGGTATCCTGCTCAGTTCTGCTTAGCAGGAAATTGTTAAGCATTATTTTCTGCTTAAGCAGCTCTATGAAATTGGGCCTGGGAGTCGAGCCCACACCCTGCTGGTCAGAAACACCAGAGCTTGTGTCCCGTGCACTTGGCTGCTTGATCAATGCAAACACATGAAAAGCCTCAAGTTATGGTTCTGAGTCAAATGTGTCTTTTCTGTGAACAGATTAGTATTTCAAATAATAGTTATTGAGAAATTCAAAGGTCAGAGTTTGATGATTTGAACTGTTTGACAATAGCACATTGAAAGCTCTTTGATCTTGTTTGTGTTTATTAAATGGAGCTTAAACAAATTGGGATGGAGCTTTCATGTAGTTGGATAAAATATCATAAGGATTTCTAAAATGATTGCGGAATATTTTCAAGACATTAGTTTTTTTGCATTCAAGTTCTCAACGATTATAATCAGAAAAAAGTATATCCTTACCCACACTTGGAAATAACTTGCCTTCCATTTTCTTTTTTGTTATCTTTCATTTTGACTTCTTTGAACATGTTTATGTAGGGAGATATTTTGTAGAGCATGATATGGCATCAGAAATAAAGACAAAATATTTAAAGAAAACTATTGAGGTATGTTGAGGATTATGTGTGTTTTTACTGTATTGAATTTTGTTTTGAATTCTTTGTCTGTCATTATTGCACATCGGCCTTAAAAGATTACTCTTTTATCATCGGATCAGTTTAAAGGTATTATATATTGTTGGTTTTGTGGAAGAGTGCTGTCTTTCATATACTCTAATTTGAAAAGAACAAAAGAAAGACTCTGCGGTGGGTCGAAATGTGAGGCCATTATAATTTTTGCATCAAAGTTAAATGAAATTAATTGTTTACTTTTTTTTTCTGTGCACACTGCTATTTTTTGTTATTACTCATGGCGATTCAATCCTGTCAATTAAAAAGTAAGATTTTTACATTAACAGTTTTTTTAATGTTTTTGTTTTAAAGTTTTTTTAAAGTATTGACTGTCATAAACTAGGCCTTTACCTTTAAGTTTGGTTTAGAAAAAATACATGACGAAATCCTGACAACAGAGGGCGCCATGTCAAATAAAGGTTGCGGCAAACTTTCTCAAAAGAATTTTAGTCAAATTAATTATTGTTCTCTGAGATGTCTTGACAGATCAAAACGAGACATATAAATTTCATGATAGATTTCAAACAGAAATATTACTTTTGGCAATTCTTTATCAAAGGTCAACCGAATTCAAGCTTATTGTGTTGATCATCGGATCGAATTGTACAAATACTGTAAAAAAAAATAATAATAAAAACCTCTTGAGGGCGCTACATAGATATTCTTTTCCCCGAAGGACGTGAGAAAGGTATGGAAGATGCTCGTCTTATTTCGTTGTTAAATTTCTCCTACAACTACATGTAGATTGTATTTGTAAGTACTAACGGAAAACTTTATTATTATATTGTAAAATATAATGTAACGTTACGTCCACTGACTTCCTCCAAGTCCAAGCTCCATGAGTCCATGTCCATGACTCTACCTCCATGCATGCTCCATGGAGCCATGGTCTTATCTAGCCCACTTTTTATTTAGACAGTGCAGTGGTGCTCAAGCCCTGTCGACGGCGGTGTGTAACACTGACGTCCTGGGTATAACTGTATAAAGCTTCTTTACCATGCGAACAAAATTTTGACTAATGTTTTTTTCATATTTTCCCTGATTTAAGAAGCTAAAAAACTGTTAATATATTCTTCATGGCCATTACATTACTACACTCTTGGACTTGGGCAGTACGGGCGCACGCGCGAAAATGAAGACCGTCTCTCATACATTTTTGTACCTTTGACTGTCCCTCAGTCGAGGGACAGCTTCGTTGAATCGCAATGCAAGTCTTAAGTTACAGGAACATCTCTCTATGATTATGATTAACATGACATACCTTCTTCCAGTGTTGCTAACATTGCTAGCTTAATCACTGGTCTCGGTCATTATTTATTATTTATTGTAATAATTATTTCCCAAACTGTTCATGTATTTATTATCGCACGCTCTAGAAAATCAGCAAGTTGTTGTCGATGACCGACAGTATCGAATAAACATTCAGAACAACTATCGATTCTTTTCCCTAATGCGCAAAGCATTATAATCTCACAGTTTCAATACTCATTATTCGGTTTTGATAAAGTATCGATTTAATTGCGCACGATGTCTCACACGGCTGCATCGTGACAATTCCCACCTCACGCACTTGCCTGCGAGTATTCATAAACGGAGTCGGAACAGAAAGATACAACGGAGACATCAATTTCATTTTATTTTAAAATCTTCAATGTGTAATGAATCATTTTAGAACACTTAACCTCATTGATAACATATTTCGCAAACAAAACTACCCAAAACTTAACCGAAGACTGACCAAATTTTCCATGAGCAGTCAGGGCTTCAGCTATCAACTGCTCATTTTGTAGATCGCAAATACAAGATGTTTCATTTTTATTAGCATGTAGGATTTTCCAGGCATACAAATTAATAAAGCTCACAAACAAACCCTGTTCAGTGCCATATTGCAACTTATTTGAGGATCTAATTTTTTGCAAAATTTTTTTTTTAATAATAAATAACAAATATCGCCATATCCGTACTTGGAGCAGCACCATGAGCTGACCAGTCTGCATTCAAGTTTCATTACACAGTGATAATTACAGAAAAGACATTAAATGAGACTATTTGACATACAAAATGTTAAAAGACGTGGATATAGCCTATTAATTGGTCATATGAATTTCCTGCAAAATAAAGTTATTTTAATTTGTGAAAATAAGATAAGTTAAGGCAATCAAACCACTTTATATCAGAGGGCCTGCAACGAGGACCAGACTTCACTGTTTCAGTTTTATGTCTATGTGAATGCCTATGGTTTAAAACAGTTTCTCTTTTGAACAGATAGTTTAGTTACAGTAAAGATGAATCCTGACATAGACCTAGATGTAGAACCTCGGGCAACGCCGCCACGTCCCAGGACTCCTGTTTCAACTCTTTGGTTTGAGTTCCTTCTTGATGCAAGTTTGCTTCAGAAACATCTGGCTCAAGAAAACCCAGGTACCCAAATGGATTTTGGCTTCCTTCATGAGTATTTAACTTGGGAAGTTCAACACAGGCATTTTGCCATCATGGCTATTGGCTTCACCAATCTGATGACATACAAGTTTGGATAAAACAAAGACTGTATACTATTACAATTGGCAGTATTATACTTGTAACATTTTGTCAAACGCAACATGTAGTTTATGACTTACAAAGTTTCTTGGATATTTGATGACAGAGCCAACTGCCACACAACTGTTAGTGCGTTTTGTGGCACAGTCCATCAAGCCAACGGGGGAGGAAGAGTCGGAGCAACAGAAACGTAAATCTGCATCTTTGAAGAGTCTAGCATTGCAGGTGGCTGCACATCTCAACTGGAACATCAGTAGACTTCAGAAAGAGTAAGGAAGGAATATAACTTTGTTTTCAACCACTGAACTCCACCCTTATAACCAAAACCTAACATTAACTCCTCAATTTCCCATTAAGCCAAGCTTCAAACGTTTGATCTCCCCTAAAAAAATAAAAAATAATAAAAAACTAGACATATTGCATTTGTGCACAAATGCCGAGCTGTTTCGCCATAACTTTTTCAAAAAATCATAAAAAATCATGTGATGACGTCATCATGACGTCATTTCAGAATTTACAAGAACTTGCCAATATCCAACAACCTACCAAGTTTCAACATGATCGCACTAACACTTAGGGAGATATATACAATATTAAAAAAGGCACCTTTAATGCCGCGTCACGTGACCCCCGATGACATCATCGATCTGAAATTTCACACATATGATGGCTGCCTGACGATCAACATGTATGTAAATTTTGAAGTGATTACACAAAACTTCACCACACACATCTTCAAAAAGTCCATTTTGATCAGTTTTCAACCTGCCGCTAGAGGGCGCTCTTGTGTATTGTGACGTCATCGGTAATTTTTTTTAATTACCCACCCTTGCCAGACAATAACATCGTTGAAAGCAACTTCATAACTATTTCCACTTTTGAATAACGAGGCACTTCCTGTTTCGACCGGAAGTAGAGGTCATGTGAGGTCACGCACACTGAATAAAATGAAGACCTAATATATCCCTATACAATCCCGCAAACAGAAACCTACGGTCTCTTGTGGCTGATTTGTTACAGATTTTCAAATATTTAAAATATAAACCTTTAAGATGACGTCACGTGACAGGTGATGACGTCATCATGACATCATTGTTTGAGGGGCATTATTGCACCAATGCCTTTCATCACTGAAAGTTTCATTGCAATTGCTCTTTAGGAACTAGGCAAAAGCCCGCATAGAACGAACGTGCGTTATCTCAATGGCTTTTATTACTGAAACAGACAAATAAAAAAAATAAAAAAAATAAAATAAAAAAAAATAATAATAAAAAAAACTTTAACGAAAACAAGAGCTGTTTCGCTGCGCTTTGCTGCGAAACAGCTAAAAAAACTTTAACAAAAACAAGAGCTATTTCGCAGCGCTGCGCTACGAAACAGCTAATAAATAATTAAATAAATATAAAATATAAAACATCCCTATACTCCCTGAGTTTGTTATAGTAAGACATCCACAGTAGTACTTATTTTATTGGAAATCTTTTCACTGTCTATTTCAAACAATGTGCGTGTTCTTTTTTTCTTTTTTTTCTTTTGTTTTTTACTTGCTCTCATCATTCACCTTATTCTTATTTTCTTTCAGGTTGCCTCTTTTCATGGTTCACAAAGTACTCAAGGATTTTGTTGAGTCTGTCTCACCTCCTAATCTAAACATCCGACCACGCACAGATGTTTGCAGTCTGGAGGATTCAGTTCTTGTAGCACTAGCAGTTTACAATAGATGGTAATTAAAAACAGTATCGTAAATTTGAGGATTGGTAGACAAAAACATCAGCTTTGGAAGCTTGATTTTAACTGTGAAGCTTATTTTCTTTACAGGTGCATTAGAACTTTGCTGGACAGTGTTTACTCAAGCAAGTCTAACAAGACGTCCATCTCTAGCATTGCAAATGGGTAAGTCTAAGAGTCAACAGATGTGTTAAAGCTCTGGAGAGATCTTTATTGTGGTGCAGCATCTTAAGTCGCCCTCAGGTCAACCCTTGCAATGACACAGAACAGTCGGTGACAATTTTCAGTAAGATACTGCGCCTGAGCTAAGACTGTCCTGAACATATCAGGCACTGATTGTTTACGACCTGAGAATAACTAGGATGATGTTAAGACAGAAGGCATCAGTCGCAAGAGTAGACTAATTTCAACTTCTGCAATTGATTCCTGACAGGCGGGAATCAATCCCAGTCAACCTTTGTGTAGTTGCGATGTTGTACGCCTGTATACATTGCTACAGCCAATCAGAGGTACAGAAAATTAAGCAACAAAATGGCGGCCGCTGAATGGACTAGCAAATAACAATACAAATGAGGGTTGACTGTGTACTGTCTAGGTGCATTCACCACATGATGTAATAACTGCATTCTGGCATAGTTTTTAAATCTTTCAAAACCACAGTGGATGATTGTTTAATGATCAGAGAGTAGTGGGTTGATAAAACACAGAGTGAAATACAAAGATGGCGATAAGATGGTGATTACTATGAATATTTTCCTCATCTGACAGTTTCTGTTTTCTTTACTGTTCTGAATACTTGTGTGATGCTGGATTCCGTTTGAATAAAGACTGAACAAAAAGTCAGAATAACTGTAGTTTCTTATAAATTACCTTTCAGATTTGGTTGTTTTGTTATGATTCCGGCATTTTTGTTTTTCCAGGTCCAATATGAATGTTGCTGGAATTAATGAAATGGTCATTAAAACAGTGAGTAAATATTAACATTAACACCACACACAAAAATATCTGATGGATTTCATCCACTCTTACCATGGGGCAAGTTAGACCATTTTCCATCAGAGTTTGAACATTTGGCTGTTGAGTTAGAGTAAACTGGAAGATTGTGGTGGATTTTGGACAGCTCCTGCCCTGAACACTGAGATAAGGTTATGCAGACAATAAATCTAGTTGTCTAAGGTTGCGTTCGATTAGCTTCCTCGTGTGTACCGGGGATTTACACTCAAGGTAGCCATGGAACGAGGCTAATCTAATGCTGCAGTGTTTGCTTAGCACCCTGGGGAGATTAAGGTCAAAGGTTGTCAAGCTCCGACAGCTCCGACATTTCCGTCGACTGCTCAATTGGAAAACGTCGATGTCCGTGACGACACAAATTAACTACATTATTCATACTTTGCACACACTCACTGTTTGTTTTTCAGGAAATGCATTTCCTTTCCATTTGCCATAATTGTTTCATAGACGATAAATCAGTGTATTAATGTGTAGTTTTTGTACTCGCATTGCAACCAACTTGTCCCCCGCCATCTTGGTATGATATGCCTGCAGCCAGAAACTACGTCATTACACCCGGGCATACACCAGAGACCCGCTCGCGAACTGGGGCTGTGGTGGCTGACACCGGGGCAGACACAAGTATCATGTGATGGCTAATCGAACGCTCTCGTGTAAGTTTTACTTACACGTGTAAGCCAATCGAACGCACCCTAAGCTGATGACCAAATTGATAAGTGTTGATGTATTGATAGTTAGAGTTTCATGTGAATTTTGCTAATGTGTGTTGGAAAGATTGAGAGGGAATATTTGTCAGTAAGGCTTAAGAACCTGTGTACCACCTTCGTCCAAATTCAAGGAGCAGTTTGACTGTAGTTTGTTTTTAAGTTGAATTTTAAAAGTAAATTTAACTTGGATCACATTTGTTCTGTATAAGTCATATATACCTTGAAGATTGTTGGTAACTTGACAAATGATAACTTCCATGTGAATTTGTCATCTAAGGTGAAGGATACCCTGCAGGAGTCTGTTAGTTTTCTGGAACGCTGTCTTCAGATCAATAGAGACATCTCCATTCCCAACATAAAGACCTTCCAAGAAGTACCACCTACAACCAATGAAACCCCTCCTCTTGTACCTCCGACCAATGGCAACACAGAGACTTCCGCATTGACCAATCACAGACAGGATGCAGAGGTGGAGTCTCTTCCAGTTTTGAGCAAGGATCAGTTTCTTTGCTTGTTATATTATGACCTTGGCAGCTTATACTTTCATCAAAGACTAATTATTACAGCAACAGAGATGTTCAAAAGGGCTGCCGCTACCCTTCCCTCGGTGAGATACACCTCTTATAACTACTTTATTTAGAGTTGAAGATTTTTATTCAGAAGCTTCTCTGTTTTCTAATCACTCAAATCGAACAGAGGCAAGCTATCAGATTTTCCTGCACTTTGGAATTCCTAATCAGAAGCTGTTTCACTCAACTGCCATAAGCTTAATCTATTCAGCCGAAACCAAACCAGCTTTGGACTTCAAAGCTAGTTTAACGCCAACAAATTAAATGTGAAGATTTCATTGTTAAATCTCCTTTTGAAATGTAAAGTGTGTTTTGTTGGCAGCTTTCTGGCTCCGTTTACTGCGACATAGATTCAACAACTCTACAAGGTTATTTAGCTGCCTGCGTTGGGTGTCAGAGGCTGTTAAACCCCAGTCAACCCAGTCAAGGCATCCCTGGGGGACCCATGATTCAACAGATTGAGAAAAGCAGACAAGAAGGTTTCAAAGTAAGCATCAACACAAATTTAGAAGATTTTCAAAGTTTATAATTGAAATCATTGAATTCATCAGTCCAAAATGAGTACACAGACTTGTAACAAAATGCTGGTGTTGCTGTTTTTCGTCAGAAAAAAATTTAGAATCTTAAATTGGGTGTAATTTCAGTGAAATATTGATAAAAGTGTTCAATCATTTTACACAAAAGAAATATGTTCTAAGCAAACCCTGTATGATAGAAATATATATTAGGTAATCTTGAGAGTGAGTTTTATAAATGTGTGATAGAGAGACTGTTCATTTCTATTGAAATTTTGTCCACAGTTTCATATTGTAAAATACTTTATCAACTTCTTTTTTTCTAGGGCATTGCTGAGCTTCTTGAGGAGGACAATTGTAAACTACAAACCCCACTCTCTTATCGAGAATACCTCCTTAACATTGTTCTTTCACAGCCAGACGTTGACATTGAGATCAAGCATCATGTTCTAATCCTCAGTGTTATTAGGAGGTATAAGGAGGGAGCCATTATGCCTCCTCATCACCTTGAGGCTGTAGGAAGTGCCTCACAAAAGAATCTGGAGGTACTAGGGATGGTGAGTGCTCATGATTTATAAGAGTTAACAGGAGATTAAATAATATAATATAGAGTAACTCCTGAGGAATTAGGGGCTATAAAAAACACATCAGAAGATTTGTTGAGGTACTTGGGGTTGTAAGTACTCACTGGGAGACACAATGAGGGTGCCATGTTGTCTCCTCAGAGGCTATACAGAGTAATACACAAAAGATACTTGATTTAACAGTCTCCTAAACTATTTGTTTTTGATGCCAGTTGTTCAGAGTATCCAATGCCTTTGTAAAGATATTTGGGTGTCTGGTAGTTGAAAAAACAAAACAACTTCTTGATCATTCAGAGAGTGCCTCACAGAAGAGTCTGGAGGTACATGGGATGATTTATAAGAGTTGTTAAGAGATAAAAAGATTGAATGGCAGTAGCCCCTGAGTACCTCCTGGGTATTTTGAGGCGATTTTGTCTTCTCAGAACCTTGAGGCTGTAAGGATTACCTTACAGTTACAGTTTGGAGGTACTTGGGATGTATGAGATCAGCTGAATTCTTATGAGGAACAATCCTGTGATCAGACTGAGCGGTAAAGAAACATCAACTTGAAAAACAGTTTAACTTGGAGGTGTTGTTGTCTATATTTCAGTTTCTTAAAAGAGAATTTCAGCAAGGTACAAACAAGGACAAAATTATGACTTTGGTCAGGTAAGTAAATTGATCATTAAAATCTAAAATAATGATGATGGCCTAATGTTTAAACTGAAATTTTAGCCTTTGAGATATACTCTGCTAGGGTAGAAACGTGAGGCCATTAACAACAACTCTTTGCCTTATACCATAGGTCCTTTTGGTTGGTGAGCAGTTCGCAACAGCTAATTCTTTTTTATTATTAAATTCTACGTACATCAGTTCCTTTATCAAGTTATTTTGAATGATTTTTACCTGAAGTTGATTTAGTTTTGTTTGATAAACATTTCAAGCCTGTGAAGATTGAGAAACGGAACCAGAATGTGTCTGTGCCTTGGTGTATTTGAGATGCTCAGTGTAAAGCTACTATTTATACTAAGAGGTGTACATATCAAGGAAACCTGTTTGACCCTTTCCTGAATAAACTCAAATCTAGAAAGTTTTTGTTTGTTTGTAGATGTTTGTGTTGTAATGACAGGCTTTCCAAACATATTCGGCAATCTCTTCAAGATTCACTCACAAGAGAAGAGTTACTTGAAGTGTGTGGAGGGAAGATGGAGGATGTTTCAATGGAGCAGAAGATATGCATCCCTCCCCAGTGTGGTAAGAAGTTAGTTATGAACCTCGAGGAATAGTTAAGAGATGTTAGAATATATTACTGGCATGGTGAAGGATCTTATGTTGCAGCATAAAAAATACTAGGTGAACGTGGATCATCACCAAAAGAAACGCATGTGACTGATGGCGCCAATTGAAGAAGAAAATGATCAATTTAGTTATGAATAGTATGTTATTAAAGAGCTTTAACTTGATTCTTTCTTCAGACAATGTGGCACTTCAGTTGGGCAAACTAGAACAGAGGTTACTTCTAAGTAATAGCCATTCAGAGTTGGAGAATATTCTTTCTCAACTTCACCGACTTGGACCTGGAAAACACTACTCAAACATTAACAGTAAAGTAAGTGTTCATCATTCTAGTGTAATTAGGCAAACCATGCTCAGCTGAGGAGCTGATTTCCTCCGTTTCAGTGCCATGTCAAGATATACAAAGTACCATATTATGTTTGAAAAACAAAATAATATTTTCAGAGAATCTTATTGATGCCTCTAATGATATAATCATTAAATGGAAAATGTTTCTTTATTGACAGTGGCAGATTGAGAAAAGCTATGCTTTTATTCTGGACGGTATGGGAAACAAGAAGACTCAAGATATGCTATTTTTATTGTTAGTCAAGGCACAACACTGCACTCGGATTAAAGTAAGTTATTGTCTCTGTTTCTAGAATAGTAGAGTATTATCAGTAAATTATTGACAAAATTGAAGGTGAAAAAACAGGAACACCATTGAAAGAAAGACAGTCAAGTCAAGACACATTGCCAAAGAAGGGTACAATAGCTCTGAGAGATTTTCAGTGAGTAAAGTTCCATGTGGGGGTCTTCAATTAACATAATCTATGAAGAATGTTCCTGTTAAGTTGCCCTCAAAAATGAAGCCAAGAATGAACATGTTTTTTATGTTTCAGCATATAAATGATGTTAGTACAAAAAAGATACAATTTCTATCTCTTTCCTAGAACTACACAACAGCCAAATCCCTGCTGCAGACTGCCCATGCTCTAGTCCGTGACACATCCTTCAAGCTACAAAAAGCTTTATTGCATGAGGTACTATATGTGGAGCTGCTGAGTGGAGAGGCCGATAGTCAGACCTCTGAATCAGCCAAACTCACCATAGCACAAAGGATACAAGCATGTCTCGCAAGTGCTAAGAGTGGTAAGAGTGTTTGTCGCTTCAGTTTCTTTACTGTTTTCAAAAGAGAAATGTAACGCCCAGTCTAAGGGCTAATCAATGTATATTGATGCTTTCTTACAGACAGCATGATGTCCGTTCAAAATGCAACAATTTGTCTCTGTTTTTAACAGCAGCCTTCAGTGATCCTCCACTACATGATAGGAGCCAAAACAGTTTAATCAATTAGTCCACAGATTTGTATGATTTGCTTTTAAACTCTATTGTTATCATCACTGTTAGCAACCTATGCATCCATTTGGTTGCCGGTGATGCATGCTCATAAGGAGCTGAGATGGTTTCAGGATTGCTAATAGGTCCTGGTGAACAGAGGTGAAGATAATCAAACAGTCCACAGATTTTTATGATTTGCTTTTAAACTCTATTGTTATCATTACTGTTAGCAACCTATGCATCCATTTGGTTGCCGGTGATGCATGCTCATAAGGAGCTGAGATGGTTTCAGGATTGCTTAGGTCCTGGTGAACAGAGGTGAAGATAGGGTAAGGCACTTTGAGAGGGCCACTTAGCTTGAAAAAAACATGCCTAGTAAATACTTATTACTGTTATGATTATTTTTCTCATTGTGGATTCAGAACGTGACATCACACCGAGGGATAAGATTTTAGATCAGTGTGTCATTCATCTACTCAACTCTAGTAACTGGATTGATGCTATGGGAGCAGACTTCATTGGTACCCAATACTCAGTGGTAAATCACTTGTGTTTCTCAATTTCATCTCTGTTATTAGTTACAAGTATGGAGAGCTTTTGTTTGAAAGTTTGATATTTTTGTTATTGAAATTTACTTTAACTTTCGAAAAAAAACCCTATTAACTTGGTTTAGCACAGTGGAAACCAGTGGATGGTATTGAATGGTCAGACAGTAGGAGAGTTGACTGTGTACTGTGTAGATGCATACGCTTCATGAGTCATATTATAGGCTGGCATAGTTTATTTATTTAATGATAACATTCAGTTGTTTAACAAATCTGAGAATTCGTAAGCAATACTTTTTTATACCAACATTGGAACAAATTTAGCACAATGTAAAAATGAAACATTGAGTCTATGTTTTTCTCTCCTCAGCTGGGTAAAGTGATAGCTGCTGTTTGTCATGACCTCTCCATTGGCAATGAGGCATTGAAGGCTTCAACCTGTCTGTGGAATGCTACACTACAGATATTCAGCTCTGGGAATAAACAGGTTAAACGAAGCAGCACTGGCAAACCAACTGCTACAGTTCAGAGAGAATCAATGCTTGCCATTATGTTCAGGTAATAGTAATTAATATTCATTAATAAATACCTCGGAGAGTTTACGCACTCTGATTGGTCGAAGATTGGTCACGTAGGGGTGTACGAACATGCGATATAAAGACCGGCTCTGTAAACTAGCGAATAAATGGCCCCTTAACAAGCACATTGTTGCGTAAAATCCTATGCACTATGTGCTTGTTGCGCGGCAAACTACCGGTATCAAATCAACTCATTTCTTTGTGCGTATTTATTTTTTAATTTTTTTCAGCAGGGACAGATAGTGGTGCGTGCGGAAACATACCACGCGTAGGCGTGAATGCGCAGACAATGTATCAATTTAGGGTAGCTGGTACGCGCATGAAACAAACATAATGCAAAGTCATAGTCTGGTTCTTGAAAATATGTATAAACAGTTAATTATGTGTAAGAGATTAGGTACCACACAAAAGTTGAACAGCCAAACGATTGGCCCTTGAACATGAGTAGAACATTTCTAAAAATAACGGCGAAAGAAAAATCACAAATTCTGACGATTTTTACAGTTTTTTTCGTTATAAGGCATTTATTAATGGGAATAACAGTGCGATGAGCCGGTCTTCACTGCGTGGTAATGACCGGGCTGGTGGTTGGCCGCTGTTAATGGACCGAGCCGAAGGTGAGGTCCATTAACAGCGGCCAACCACCAGCCCGGTCATTACCACGCAGTGAAGACCGGCTCATCGCACTGTTGTTCCCTAATTATTCAATCAATGTTTGTCAATATGTTCAGGTAATTAGTGTTAATTAGTATTCATTATTCAATTGCTTGCCATTATTTTTTAGGTAATTAGTATTAATTAATGCTCATCATTTGTTTGGCTTGACCGATATAGTAGTAGTCCTTTTATTTTGGATGAGATTGTTTAATTTAATCCTTCAATTTGGTTGTTGAATATGTTTGAAATGATTCACCACGGTACAAAGTCTTGAAGGTAGGGTCATACTTTGGTAATGACCCCCAAGCAAATTGTGTCACTTCTATCTGAAAGCCTACTTCTTATAACTGGTAATGGAAAGCATCGTGTGGAAATATTTCCTCTGAAATGAAATAAATGAAATAAAAAAAAAAGTATGTCAAACAATTTGAATCTCCAAATTCCACCTCACAGCAAAATTTTCAGATTCAAATTTAAGTGGTGTCCATTTGTGAATGCTGCAGCTAAAGATAAAGTTGGTACCCGCTGTCACCTCGCTAAACGTGGATTGATTCAAAGTTTTTGATGGTCTCAACAAGTAGACCCTGTATTCAACTGGATTTTTCACATGTGACTTCAACATATCTTTCTTGATAATTTGTATTCTTTTAATCTAAAAATTTTATTTTTGATGTTACTTTTTTTTACCATCAGGTCTGATTTTCTTCAATTCTTAAAGCATCTTCGCTCACCCCTTTGTCTCTCTGTGATGCTTTCCTGTCTGGTGAAGTTGCACAATGTCTTAAGAGATGACAGTCCTAATGAGCTATCACATGAACACAACAAACTCTGGCCAACTACAGTCACCAAGTAAGTTGTGCTCATTCATCTTGGGCATTCAGAAATCCACTTGTAAAATGGTCTCCTTTTTCCTTAAAACTCATTTTGTCCATGTAATTTTAAAAAACATATCATAAAACTCATGAAAATTCTTTCAAAGTAAATTGTCATTTTTTTTGTATACCGATATTCAACAGCTGTATGCTTTTGGCCCATGCTTTGTTTTGCAGTGTGAATTCCATTAACGTTGATTCTGTTACCATGGTTATGGGTCAGCTGATCAGCCATGTGATCAATGTAAACCCTAGCCAGCCCTCCTGGCTGAGGACCCAAGCTGACCTCCATTTTGGTGAGTTTTACATTTTTTTTTTAATTTAAATTTGAAAATATCTCCTTACTTTGGATGGTGAATGTTGTTATCATTTTCTTGCCTTTTTCAGGGAACAATCAGTATGCCTCAGCTCTCCAGTTCTACCTTCAGTCAGCGAGCATTATAACAGGTTTCTTTGAGATACCCCCACCTCGTGATGTCTGGAATGACCAAGTGTATCGTCGATTAATCAAATGTTGCAGTCAGCTACAGTGTTTCACACTAGTAGCGTTGTTGTGTCAGTTCTTACAGCCAGTAGACTACACAACAGCATTCAAGGCATTACAGGAGAAAACATGGTGAGAATGTGGGAAGGGGAACAATCTTAAAATGATGTTAATGTTTATGATTAATTTAAATATATTCAAAATGTTTACTTCTGTAAGCTTTCATAGGTAACATTCAACCATTTTTGAGAAAATGTCATTTTTGGATCAATTAATTTTAAGCTGCGTCACGATTTAGGTTTTTATTTGAAACAACCTTCATTCAGTTTTTTCTATTGTGTGTATATTTGTGGTTTATTACTTGATATTTTAAACAAAAAGTTCCATCACCTTAAGGTAATCCCTGTACTGCTGTTTTCCAGGTTGTATCGTAAACTTGAGTGTGACCCCTGGCTATGCAACAGTTGCAGGTTGAATGGCTTCTGCCTGGCACCCCGAACAGACATATTGACAAAATAGGGAGACTGCCAACATTGGGGTTAGATACATGTAGCTCAGTTGGTATAGGGCTGGCATTTTAATCTTAAGGTCACTGGTTCAAGTCCTGCTCTAGTCAATTTTCTTTGTTCAACCCAAAACTATTTTAGTTTCTGAATGATTTCTTGTAAATTTCTTTGACTAGTTATGACGCTTGTGATGCTTTGTACGACTGTATCTGGGATGTCACTCTACTGGAATATCTCATATGTATCCTTTATTATAATCAATGTAATCAGTGTCAGGGGTGGAGTGATCAGGGCATAACACCCACCAATTAAATCGTATTTGTCAGTATTTTGAGCTTCAGTCAGCAAGTGAAGCACCAAGTCAAGTAGAACAAGGACATCTAGACTGACATTCAGTCATTTTGCCCACCCAAAGTCACTGTTTTTCCTTTAAGCACACTCATTTTCAAAAACAATTTTTGTATGTTGATATTTCTGAATACAGTGGATCAGCATTTATACAGTTCTGCTCGTTTGGGGCTCAGGTTTTTTTTTTTTGCTTCCTTTTTAGAATGATGAATCAACACATTTTGGTGTTTTCTTTGGGAAATTGGAACCGTTTATTTTTGGTATCTTGAGTGAGCGGTTACCGGCACTATACAAGACTCCATTATTACTATCATTATTACTAAGTGTGTTATTTGGTTGGGGTTTGCTGTATTTCTGTTTTTATTTGGAGTTTGGGGAAGTTTCTTGTATCATTTTGAGTAGCCCCTCTTTTTTACCATAATGTGAAGCCACATAGATCTACACCAGTTTTCTTTTGTACAACTTGAATTGTATGGGTAAAGAGAGAATCACAAGAAACATAAGTGTTTAAAATAATACCCTTCTGAAGGTATTATCTGTAAATGGAATTGATCTGCTTTCCTTAATAGTTTTTCCCACCATCAGGTCTTCATAGCAAGCGAAATGAGGTGGAGAAAAAACAAAGAGCGGTAAGTGTTTGATTTAAGATAAGGGACACCTTGGTTGCAATTCTAGAGGTAGTTTTTCTTTTGTTGATATGCTCTTATTGATGAAGGTCGTTTTGGGGGAACTGTTGATTGTTGATTTTATAGTTTCTTGGAATAATTCTTATATTTGTTGAAATACAATTATGTGTAGGATTATTTATTTATAAAATATTTGAATAAAATTGGTCACAAACTCACTTGTACAACCTTCAACTTATAACAATGTTGAAAATTTGGGAAAACAAAGTGGATGGGCATTAAGATTTTGCCTTTATTTATTTGTTTATTTATTTGTTTATTTATTTATTCAATTATTCATTATATATATACTGCCTTAAGGAGGGGGGGTTTCAGGTGAATTCTATAAAATCGGAAATCTTGGGACAATTCCCTAGAGGCTTGATAGAATGTAGGGTGATTATTCTCAGCTCAGTTGATTGATCGATTTTTTATATTTAATGTGATGGCAGATACAAGCAATGAGTGAAGCAGAGCTGAATACGAGTAACCCAGAAAACATTCTCAGTGCTGCAGCTCTGAAAAGAGCTTGCAAATTACTACGAGCAATGACGAAGCAATATTTATAACCACTGTTTTGCTGTACACATCCACCTTCCTCTGAGAAAAGAGCGCCCTCAATATCGACAGATATCCCATCTTGGAAATAAGTGTGTAATCTTTTTGTCACCAAGAGGAGCTTACGAGAAGTTTAAGAACTTTTTTCCATACCTAGGCACTATCGGCTCATTAAAACAGCACCCTCAAGGTTGTTTCAATAGAGATATCGTTGTGTCAGTGCAAAAACGTCATAACTCCTAAAATAGCACTTTTACGCGTTGTGCGCGAGTTTGTTTACAAAATGTTGTATCTCGGTTAAAATAGCCTGGATGTACACACAAAACAAGTACGCACAGAGATGAGAGGTTTTTGCACTGACGCAACAATATGTCATGTGCTGCTTACAACATCTAGTATTGCCAAGGTATCCGGAGCAACCAATTATTCATGGAGTAAACTTACCGAACAGTTATTGTTTGCTCATCCTAGTTTTCAACTCATTTCCTTTTTTTTCTTGGGAGGGGGGGGGGGGGAGGGCCTGGTGTATGTATGTGTCTGCATGGGATTCATAGCAACTAAATTGATTGGCTGGCTTCACACTGAGTTTGTGAATGGGTGCTTTATGTTTGTTGTGTTGTTCCCTAGCCATCATATGCCAACAACAATAGATAACATTCTCACAAAGTTTGTACTCGCCTGAAATCAAGGTGTGCCTGGCACCCAAGTACATCCAGCACAGCCAAACATAAGACCATTGTGCTGGTGGATGTACAGAGTACCAGTTTGTAGTTATTGTGTGTCAGATGCAGTGTTTATTATGTCATAAAGCAACTGATACTATGCCTCCCACTAGTTCAAAAAGAGACGTATTGTAAATTAAGGTTTGTACAGTTGGAAGAAAACTTTTGTAAGGTTTTCATAAAAGCAAAAAAATAGTTAGTGGCCTGACGTTTCGACCCTAGCAGAGTCTTTCTCGAAGGCATAAAAGCTGTAATAAAAGCGGTAACAACATTGGTAATTGTCAAAGACCAGCGAATACAGAAAATACAGACCGCGAGTAAAACAGATGCACAGACCTTGGAATAATATTATTTTCAAAATTATTAAGCACGTATGTTTTACATGCAAAACAAGTTTTCCCGGTTTTGTCATGGTCTGCCAACACTCACAGTGCACCTGGCTAAGATTGATGAATGTTTTATTTTGTTATAAAAATCCAGCTGTACTCTTGTCTATTTTAAATAAACCTAAACAAAAAGTAATAAGGCTTGAAATACATATCATTGCATGTGTGGTAACATTAATGTATATGTTTTAGGTCGCTGCAATGGTTAGCATTTTGTTTTTAAAAAGAACATGCAGTAGGCCCTATTGATAGTAGCCAACACATTGTGAATGAAATCATGCATTTCCTTCCTCTATGCTGAAACCTAATAATAATCATAATAAAGCATTTATATAGTGCCTTATGAAAGACCTCAAAGCGCTTCACAAAAATACATACATAAACCAGCAACTACATGTTACATATAGAAAACACCCATACAAATTGGTATGCCATAGGGAAGGTTAGTCCTTCCTCCATGGTGTTTACACGAGGACAATGGGCCTAATTTCATAAAACCTGTAAGCACAAAAACTTGCTAAGCACAGAAAAATATTGCTTAGCAAAAACTGGTTACCAGCCAAAATTCCATAAAGTTTACATTGTTGTGACTGGTGCCCCACTCATTTTTTGCTTAGCATAGAAAATTGCTAAGCAGTATTTTCTGCTTTAATAACAGCTTCATGAAATTGGGCCTGGAAAAGGCCCAGTTGGAAAAGGCCCTCGTGGATTCGGCACTCGCGTGCGTGTCTCCCCTTCCAGTCGCTTGGGATCGCGGCTCTACGAAGCTGTCCAAGCCACGAAGGCCTATCATGACAAAAGGCTAGGCCACCTGGGGAGGGGGTTCCGGGATGCGATTTTTTTTCCCTGAACCTTTCAGGCAGTGTACGTGGAGTTTAAGCCAATCAGAGCGAGGAACGTCACATAATACCGCTTTCTGGCCAACGTACATATGTACACTGTACTGAAAGGTTCAGGGGAAAAAAATCGCTTCTGGGATCCATCTAGCCTTTAGTCAAGGCGCACCGCGGCACCCCAGCCCAGGTATCACGCACGAAAAAGACTAGCGCGAGCGGCGAAGCCGCGAAGCGCCTCTACCAACTCGTTCAGCTAATCAATTATTCATGATCATGAAATATTTATATATGCAATTTCTTGTACCCAATCACTGGCAACTATTTGTTGGCCTCCTCTATTATATAGATGGGTAATGCTGTCTGGCAAATATTTGTTTTAGTTTGACAATCGGTAACATGAATAAGGATAATTTGACAAAACTAAATTTTATTTGCATTTTTAGAACTTTTACTTAACACGTCATCAGCCTAAAACATGTAAATGGAACGAGAATGCATGTATACTTCGTAGCACACCGTCATGCAAGTAATTGTGTCTTCTTATTGGCCAACAACTCATCACGCTAATGCATTATGCATTACATTTCTCCCGCCAAAATTGGTAGCAAAAAGTAAAGAAAAACATAAAGCCCCAAAACGAGTTGGTAAAGGCGCATCGCGGCTTCGCCGCTCGCGCTAGTCTTTTTTCGTGCGTGATATCTGGGCTGGGGTGCCGCGGTGCGCCTTGACTAAAGGCTAGGGTCGATCTGTGCAGTCTGTACTGTAAACCTGTGTATCAATGTACATGTACTACATACGTGAGCTTCTGTGTAACTAAACCAAGGACATGAAGGATCTCCTAGCGCTGCCTTACCAAAGATCGTATAGCGCCGCGTAGTATAGTGCCGCTATGCGGGCGCTATACGACCTTTGCTGCTGTTTATAAAATACTGCAATTTTATTAATATTAGTTCACAGTAATATGCAAACGCGTTGGTACTGTTGACTTGTTGTCTGGTGCACACTGTTGAAATGGGTCTTTTGAATTTCGGCCGGAATCTACTAGTACGGGCTGCTTTTTCTAAATCGACGAGGTAAGACTAGTAAAGTTTGACATTTACTTAGAAATTGACTCAACAAGGTCTAGTTATTGCTGGATAGATATTAACTCAAGTAACCTAGTCCTAAAACATGCTAGTGTAGTTTTAGAAGTAGAACTATGAATATGAATGATGTCGAGTATGACGAGGTTCGTTCTGCTATCGCCTGCACGGGACGTGTAGACGATAGCACGATAGCAGAATGAACCTCATTATATCATGGAGGTCCATGATTTCAATACAAAAACTAGTCATACTCATCTAGTCAGATATTGGGGGTGGGGGTGTAGATATAACGACCACACGCACTTTCACTACACAGTGCCTGCTGTGAGTGCTATCCCACTAGTCTAAGTATTATGCACGTTGTGTGAGGAAAAAAAAATTACTACAGGAAAGTTGTACTTTTCGCTAGACATTCATCCCATGACCGTCCTGTAATTTGCATAAATTTACATATGAAAATAATGTATTGTCTAGAGTCGCATTATATCGAATCGATGCACTCGTTTATAGAAGTTACATATCTTGATCTACATAGTGGCGGGGGGGGGGGGGCACCCCCCGAGTTATGCCACTGGCTGCAACTGATAAACTTCTGAATCTCCATAAGCTTTCAGCCTGGCAAATGTAACCAACCACAAGCAGGTGGGCATACTTGAGCATGAAATAATTGGCGCACCGGATTGTTTTCATACAATGCTCTTCCTCTTGTTGTGTACAGTTGAAGTACACCCCACCCATGAGGTCGATGATGCCATGGTCTTGTTTTGAACAGTCTGTAAACAAATTTTGTTTACTCTGCCAAAAAATGTGAGACCTAGCCAAATAGGCCTACATGTACATGTAGCATGTAAAAAGAAACCTGTGGAAGTTTTAGTTGAATATTATTATTATTATTTTTACTATTATTATTATTATTAACATTTATTTCTTGCATTGAGAAAAACAGTCATGGTATTTTCACCAAGAATGTCAAATCAAACCACATTTAATCATGGCGGATGGTTAACAAACAGCATCTCTGGCAGTATTTTATTTAAGGGCATCATTCCAAACCGATACCACTGAAATTTCCCAAAGTCACCTGCAGGGAATCTTTGGAGATTCAATCATTTCTTACTTTTATTGATTTCTAATCAACATGGGCACTTCTGACGAAATTATTTTTGCAGGATGCTTACTGCCATTACCATCTTTATAACAAGTAGGCTTTCAGAAAAAAAAATGCACAATTTCTTGTTGGGGTCATTACCAAAGTATGACCCTACCGTTAATGTCAATATTCTGATTTGAATTCTCCATAGCCGGACATTTTCCATCGTTGGAAATGAGGCAGAGCAAGCCAACCAACGAGCCAGGGAAGATTTAGCAACCTCCTACCGAGGATTTGATTATTATGGTATGGGTGAAGGAGTTTGTAATCACCTGACCATGATGGCTCCAGCTCGTAATGGTCAAGGGAAAGTCATGTTGCTCATACCATATGGACTTCATTGGAGTCAGGTCAGTAAACTAGCAGTAGTTGTTTCTGTATACTGTTTAATTTGCTGAGCTAATAATAATCATATTGTCATCTTATATAGCGTCAAAGTCTGCCTAAAAAGTTAGGGCCAAACACTATTTATAAAAAAAAAATACAAAAATAGAGTGACCAAACAACCCTAGGCACATTAAAACATAACCCACAAAATTCAGTGTTTTTTAACAGGAACCAAACACAGGAATTACAAAATTGATACCTAAGTAAGCTAAGATTCATTTTAAGATAGGTTCGCCAATTTAAGCAAACTTAAGCAAAGTGTGATGTCACAGTACAATCACCATGGCAATAATGACAACTCATCTTGAGATGGGTCTTTGTGAGGATAATTTCCATAAAGAGCATAAAAGAAGCTGAATCTGATCACCATTTTCCGTAGCCCCTGTGAAGTTAGTGGTACTTGAGTTTTTGCAGGTTTGTGTATGCACAGGGTGACTGCTGGCCCCGTTGTCGGAGCTAGCTATTCCCCAAATTATTCAAACATTTACTCGGTCAGTTTCCATTGTGGTTTATAGCTTATAATTTTTGTTGGAAAATTGTTTGAAGGAGATTTGGAAAATCTTTTGACCCTTTCACACTAAAAAAGATCTTTTCCAGATTTTGTCTCATTGGTAGGTATTTTTCAGTACTAAAAAATGATGTGTTGGAGTAGACTTATCCTGCCTTCGTCTTTTTGCTTCTTTTTGGGCCAAATGAAAATTAGGTTGTACTTCTTATTTCATTATAGTGTGCATATTTATGCAAGAGAATAAATTAGGATTTACACACAATGTACTCAGATTGGCTCTGGAGGGGATGTGGTGGGAGAAGGTGGTTGGGCAGGGCGGGGCAGGGCAGGAATGAAGGTAGTGTATGGGGTGGGGTTGGGTGGGTGTTCTACGGGGGTGTGCTAGGTGTTGGTTAGGGGACATCTAAAATTACTTTGAACCTGTTCTGAAGCACAGATAGGAAAAAACACCTACCAATGTTGGTACCAGTGCAACACAAATCACTATACTGACTCAGTGACTCTGTGGCGTTAGACACTATTTAACAAATGAAAGTAGCTGAGAGAGTTAACATCTTTTTAAGCAGCGTTTTAAGAATTAGTTTAAGGTGGTACAATAATATGCTTATTAATGACCTGATTATTATATTTGATGTCTTAACCTGAACAGGTGACAGCAAAGTGTCTCATTGGTATGGACATACATACTAAGAAATTGATTGAAGGTGACGGTATCGGAGAGGATAGTGCAGTGGCTATCCATTCATCTATGTATCGAGCCTCAGGGGACACTGTCAGCTGTGTCATGCATCTCCACCCTCCATACACAACAGCACTTGGTAAGAATTGTGGTTCAGAAATCCAGAAATCTGTATTCTTTCATGAGAAGTGTGATTATTACCAGTGACACACAGAGGAGCCTCGGGGTCCAGCTGACTAAGTGCACCCTGTTGTTGGAGTGGGGGGTTTGGGTACTGGTCTCAGCACTTGTGTTCTCGGGCAAGATACTTTACCATAATTGCTTTGTGTTTCCTCCTTCCGATGAGATATTTTTTGCTATGCATTAGTACACTTATCATTAAGAGAAGAGGTTTGCCTGAGTGTTTCTGGCATGGTTGATTACAAATTACACCACATCGCCATGTAAACCTTTATTTATGTACAAGGTATGATACCAATGGGTCTCATAGCTATTTTAAATTTAGTTCTGCATTCCTGTTGTAAAAGTAATGAGCTCTAGATAAAGCATTTGGTGCTCCATATGTGTCATGGTGTACCCCCCTCCTTTTGTGTCTCCATTGTGTTTGGGGGGGGGGGGTACTTCTGTACAAGAGGAAAAGAGTGTTTTGGGGTGGAAGGGACACCCTCTGCCACATATTGGGCATGGTATAAGATAAAGTGATGTGTAAAAAGTTGCTTTTATTATTCAAACTGATATGAAATTATTATCATGGGGTTATGGTTTTCACTTCAGCGTGTTTAAAAGATCCAAGGCTGAAGATGGTCCATCAGAGCAGTATGCGTTACTTTGGTAAGATTGCATACGACAGTGACTATGGAGGTACTGGGGATACAGGTGATGAGAGTGAACGGCTGGCTAAGAATCTGAATGGCAAACAGATCATGATCATGTGTAACCATGGGCTTGTTGGGGTTGGTACATCTGCTGCAGAAGTCTTTGATAATGTGTACTACTTTGAAAGGGCTGCTACGTTTCAGGTAAGAGACTCAATCATTTAGTGATATGTGGTGTCAACAAGGTACAGTGAAAGCTTTAAAAAGTATCAAACAGATGTCACCTAAGTCCTGCTTCATGACAAATCACAACTAGAATGATGGATGTCTAGTAAACCATACATCATTTGTCTGCATTTAACCAAAAATGCCAGTGAACCATTCAGAGCTTCCTTTGAGGTGTAATGAGGCAATACTATCATCAAGTGTACAGGTTTTATGCCTACCCTACAAAACAAAACAAAAAATAAATGATAACAGCCAACAATCCAAGTTGGATATTGTTATGGGACATGTTGACATTAAGAGTCTTCTGGTGGGAACTGGTTGACGTTACTCTTTAACCCTCTTGTGGTGTTAAATTAGTAGAGCACCATTGTGATGAGCCTGCATTGGGTCTATATAACGTGGTGGTGTGATATTTAATCAGATAGAGAGTAAACATAGATAATCAGATAATAGAGGGATCATCCAAATATGTCCATGGTCATACAGAGAGTCCCTCCCATTAGTACCTTTTAATATTAGTACCTTCCTATATACTTCATTATTCACTGCATTTGAAAACATTTTCAAAACCTTGCAATTTCCTGCTCTGGCAGTTACTCTTTGTTCTATTGTAAAAATGTGGTTATTATTTATTGACCCAATTAACATGGCGTCATCTCACAATAATCTTAGTTGTGCAATTTTTGGAAGTCAATGTCACTGTCTGTTGTACAATGTAGTGCAAAGCGACGTTTACATGCTTACCATTGACGCCCAAAATGGTGAGGATCCCTTTTGTGATGACATTGACATTGGTGCAAGGAGTCCATAGACAGCCCCTTAATATTTTAAATCAACAGAAGTTATTATTATGGAGTCTCCATTCCAGAATATCCTCATTTTATTCCCTCTGACCTTGATGTTTCAGTTAAGAAAAACTTGACCAATTTCTTTTTTAAATTCTTGTTATTCCTTTAGATTATAGCTGAGTCTTCAGGAAGAGAAGTGCAGGAGGTGAGTGACAAAGTTGCAAAGGGTGTGGCCGAATATTTTGACTCGTGTGGGTCTACCTTCAAGATTGCTCACCTTGAAGGAATCAAAAACATGCTCCTGAAAAAAGATTCTGATTTTTTGTTGTAGTTCAAGTCTTTGTGATATGTGGAATGCATAGCTTTAAACCAGTGTAATATTTTCCTCAATGATTTTTGCTCTATGCATTCTACAACAATTATGAGCCATGCATCTCACAAAATTCACATTTGTTTATGTTTTATTTTATTTTATTTTATTATATTTAACTTTATTTAATTTCATATAATTTAATTTACTTTTATTTTATTTTATTTAGTTATTTATTTGGGTTTTTTTTAGGTTGTTTTTAAATTTTAGTTGTTTTTTGTGGGGGGGGGGGGTTGTAGAAAATTGAACTTTGAGCTTGTTTAAATTTTACATTTTAATAATTATGGTGTTCAATAAAAAATTTAAATATGTTGTTATGTTAAGCCATATGAAATTTCTTATATTATTAGTAACAAATTGTAAATAAGTGGCATTTAATATCTGAATTATAATATCATCATTGGTGCAACAAAACAGCTTGGAAAGAAGTATTTTTTTAAATATTTGGAAGTAGAAAGTTTTATTTGCTGGGTGGTTCAATGGCGGTCTTGTAGGAGTAAAAGAAATAATTTTGCACTTTTTATATCATGTGGAAAAAGTGAAAGACATAGGCATAATTTTTCAAAATCTTAACTAGTTTTAAAGTTAAACACACATAAGATGTTTTGATGTCGAAAACCTTTGATCTCACTTGGAGTGGTGGGGGAGACTTTATACCCAGCTGTTGTTTGATTACTGTGTAAATAAAACATAATGATTTGATAAGTCTCCAGATCTAAAATTATGTAAGAGAAACCTTTGGATGTACCATGAAACCGAATCAAATATTTGTTTTTTAAACAAACGATTATCGGGAATATTCAAGCTGTTTGAAAGCTTCTTTTGTATCTTCAAAGCATCAAATGGTCGTTTTTTATTTGTCTGCCTTTTGAAAGCTAATTATTGGTTTTGAAGGTGGAGGTGATGATGGTGGCAGTGGATGAAATAAATAATTTATTGACAAAGGAAATGGAGCGGATCCTGTGCATTGTGGGTTTTGTTTATTTCATCTTGGGAGTACACATGCATTCAATTAATCAATGTTTCAATGAGTAATAGTTCTACAATAAGTGATGACCCGAGAAACACTTGCTGATGCCAAACAAGTTGCATTTCTATTTTTTAATTAACGTTTGTAAGGCCTGATGACTGGTCAATATCATCCACTATATGATTTTTAAATTATAACTATGCCAGCCTGCACTCATGTGGTGAATGCATCTACACAGTACACAACCAACCCTCCTACTATCTGACCATTCAATATCATCCACTGTGATTAAGTAATAAACTATGCCGGCCTGCAATATGATCGTCAACCCTCCTACTATCTCATCAGTCAATATATTCCACTTGATGTAAAGAATAGAAAAATATGCTATATCCTGCAATATATCATGTGGTGATTCATCTACACATTACACGGCCAGCCCTCATACTATCTGACCAGTCAGTATAATCCATTTGTTTTAAATGATAATGTTTTAAATAAACTATGCCATCCTGCAATATGATATCAAGTTCTGAATGCATCTCCACAGTGCAAAGATGTACACAGTTTATGTGCACACAAATGGTTGTCAATTTGCTGGTTGTTATTATCGCACCGAGGATAAAGAACTGATATGTGATAAGCAAAAGGCTGTGTGTATAAAGTAAGAGTGTTTATAAGCATTTAATTTGTGTTATGAATCTGCTAAATGTAAGCAAAGTGATATTAATATCATTCCTGAAATAGTTTTTCCGTGTTTTCCTCAGACACCCATAACATGAAAGCATGAACAGGTTAGTTTTTTAAAACGTCTTCCATTGGCTTTAATCCTATTCCTCACTATCGCATTTTTATTACACTATATTTTTTACTAAGATTTTAATGGTGTTATTTTCTTTTTATTTTGTTGTGGGTTTTCTCGGTCAATTTCAGCAGAAAATAATTCAGTTTCATTAATACACATTCAAATTCACGCATATTTCCATATACTCATTCAAACTATATGTTTCCTTTTAACTACTATCGCATTCAATTTCGTTTTCGTGCACACAAAAATCGTTCTTGTTGGTTCGTTTCAGTCATTCTAGGCCTATTTCATTTGTCGACATTCAAGACTACAGTTTCACAATTCTTCCGTTGGATTTCTGCTATTGCTGAAATTGAATGGTCAGCTTCTTGCTGTTGGCTTTTGCAAAATTGAATGATCTTATTTGACCAATGAATAATGAAATCGAATTACTCCTTTTGACTGTTGAATGCTGATGCAACAGAGCGATTATTTTCAAACGAAGTTGAACAGACTGGGTGTTAAATTGAATGAATTTTGTTGAAATTGGTCTGGAAAACCTATTTCATATACAAATAAATGTGAATGAATCTGCTCTGGTTTAATCCACGGTTACCCCCTCAATACATTATCACAGTTTAGCTTCTTGTAGTTTAGTGATGCCAAGCTGGAATAAGGGTTTAAAATTAGGATCGGTCAGTGCCTTGCGATCGAGACAAAACCCTGATATATCGTATTCCGTACGGCCGTCTATTGCTAACTCGCTCAAAATTCGCCCAAGAACACTTGCAAATCTGAAACGAATACAAATGAAGAAGTTTGTTATCAAGAAATAACAAATTAGAGATAAACTGTACGAGTATACATTATCAATGAATAAAAGTTGAAATAACAAAGTTGTGTAAAACCTTACTTGAAGGCGTGACCGGCACCACAACACAAAACGACTTCTGGGAAATTGGTACGATGGCATGTGTCGATTACAAAATGGCGGTCTGGTGGCATTGTATACAGGCAGGTTTTGGCATGTAGAATTGGGCCCAGAGACTGCACAAAAGAAAATGGATACATTTCAGATGACATTTATGCATAAAACTGCACTAAACATTTCAGTTTTCAAAAAACCTTTCTAAAAAGAAATACTTACAAACGAAGAAATTATTCGTACATTTCTCATACCTTTTGTCAGAACCCATAAAAGTAAATATGTGTGTGAATTGTAAGCAGAGAAAGAACATCAATCTAAATTCAAGGTGTGGTGGTGTCAATTCTAACTTACCCACCAGTCTGTCCAAGCAGATAAAGTAGATCCCAAGTTTCTCTCATTTGAGACGCAATAAAACTTTGGCTGGTCACAAATGCCTGAAAGAAACACAATCTCTGAGCAAATCAAACCTACCCTCGGGATGTGCTCTTTTGAGAAGTCCAGACATTGCTTGATTCTTTTCTGATCAGGTATGAATGTTCGAGTTTCAGCCGTTACTGTCTGTCCTCCCGCGTCTACCCCTATCTTTACGCCCGAGTTTCCATGAATTGGCATGCCGTACATATCCAGGCCAGTTTCTGCATGGTAGATCCATATCGGATACCTGACATTGGGTACAAATAAAATTGTAAATCTTTTTTTTGCTTCTGCTGCTAAATCTAAGTTTGCTGCGACCCAAAAGTAATAGTTTTTGCGCTAGCCCGATTAACGTGTCACTATGGTTTTTCTCGCAATTGAATGTTGTGATTTTAGATGAAGAAAACCAGAAATTTGGGTCATAAACTTACTTGCTTTTTGTGAACTCCGTCATATTTGGCGTAGCAAGATACACGGCTTGTTCCTGGGTGACCGTGAGTGGCAAGGTAACCCCTGCCGACTCTAGCACTTCGTTCGCCCATGCCCCGGCCGCTATTATGACGCGTCTGCATCGGAATGTGCCATGGTTGGTAAAAACCTTAATTTTTGGATGCAAAAAGACATGTTTAATTGATCTACTCAATGCCGAAATTGTTATTATTTTAGTGAAAAAATGTTAAGAGTTGAAACGAAATCAAAAGAAGATGCGGTTCCAACCATCACCCCCGGCCCGCCGGGTGATGAGTTCGCATCTTGAATGAGTTGTTCGATGCACTGATCTGACAGTTTATTATCTCCCTGAATACAATATAAGCTCTTACCTGGATGGTGCCATCTTCTGTCTTCTTCATTCCTTCAAATTTGGTCTCTTCTAGGATTGTAGCGCCATACTTTCTCGCCAGTTGTATATGCACAGCGTTAGCCAATGCAGCATCAACTAATCCGCTGCCTCGTTGGTAGACTGCAACGTAGTTATCACTCGCCGTGAACTGTGGATAGCGTTCGTTAAGACGAAAACCATCGAGACGCTCGTACCTATGGAAATACATCAAGTTGAAATTGAGTCAACTCGTCCAGAACCAGAGACAGGGCTATATCCGAATTGATGGCTATACGGCTACAGCTGGAGCTGGATTGCAGCGTCATTGTCCGTTAAAGTATAAGACGTCCTTGGAGCAACACCCTTGGAGCTGACACCAATTCGAATCAGTGGCGTAACTATAACGGGGGGCACGTGCCCCCCCCAAAAAAATTGATGTCAGTGCCCCCCCCCATTTGGAACTCGCCATCAAGATCCAGTTTTGAAAAGTACAAACGGAGTCTATAATTGATTTGCCAGCAGTGTCCCTCTAGAAAAAATGGTGCACCACTAAAAAAACACCTTTTTAGTTACGCCGCTGATTCGAATACAGCATTTAAATCCAGCCCAGTCAAAAATGTCATAAAAATTGTTATTCATTATAAGTTTATTTATAAACTGTTTAAAATCTGACGTTTATTCTTCGGCAATGTAGTAACGTACGCGTTTTGGTTTTCCTTCGTACCTTAATTTTAAAAACAGAGACTGTTCGTCTGAGTAGGGAAGAACTATGGATAAGGCACCTCCAGACCATTAAACCCCATTGTCTGAATCGTTAAGTCCAATGGACAATTTAATGACTAACAGCTTGTTGTCTTTGCCTACTCCTTTTCCCACAGATATTCCCCTTTTGGAAGTCTGTCTCATTCACTATTAGTTACTTTTCTCCCTCTTCCCACTTTTCAACCACTTGTCAGTCCCTTTCCTCTACCCCATTTGTCTCCTTCATTATTCATCCCATGCCCTTTGTGTTGCCACCCCCCCCCTCCCCCCCCTCTCTCTCTCTCTCTCTCTCTCTCTCTCTCTCTCTCTCTCTCTCTCTCTCTCTCTGGGATCGGGTGATCTCTGTCCACTTGACTGACTGCTTCCGTGAGACCAGTTTACCTGTTTATGTGTGTTGTTTTAAGCCTTTGAAAACGACTCTGCTATAGGGGTCGAAATGTCAGGCCATTAACCATTTTTCCTCATTTATACCGTAGGTCCTTTTAGTCGGTAAACAGTTTGCAGCAGCTAATTTTATTTAATTATTGCAATGATTATGTAGAGGTTAATCAATGTACGTGGAACCCAAGGTTCGCAAACACTTGTTTTTAAGTGAAATACTTGCAAAAAAAACCTAATCAATGAAAAAATAACAGGTAGTTTACTGAATCCCGCATTTCTCCATGGACTCTGCGTATCGATTGACGATAGCTTCCCCGATGCCTCCCTTCCGACTAAAGTTAATGCCACCAGTAGTATAGATTAGTTGTAAGCCTGACTCCTGCTCTACTTCATGCCAGCATGAGTACGCCCCGGTGGCTAGCCTTGTGTACTGATGATCACTGTACGACAGACGGCTACAATAAAAGGTTAAAAAAAACCAAACCATTATACACAACAAAGAGAAAGGGCAGATTGAAAAAGGGGCAGATTGAAAGCCAGTTGTGTCAAACCGTGCACATACATTGGGTTTATTTTTATGGTCACCATGATTAAGCATTTTCTAGATCGTTGAAAATTTGCAATATACCAAATGCTACAATAGGTATTTTATAGATGTCATTCATGATGTCACAAGGAGGCTCATTATGAAGACACCTGAGCCACCCCCACCCCCCAATCACTAACGTCACAATTCCTACAACAACGTTTTCCAAAAGCAGTGAGCAGAGCGAAGACTGAAAAGTAAATACGGAGCGACCCCAATGCTTGGTTTATGGTGTGACCCAGCATTGTTGATGTATTAAAATGCACCCAATAATAGTTCTGTAAACACAGTCGGGATCTATCTGATAATAATGTTTACACACAATACCAGGGTAGCCGTTTGCGAGCAACCATTTAAAAAAAGCTCGGGTTCGGTCCTTCCTCCGTCATGGTTTCTCTTTGAAAATAGTCCATGTATTATTGCATTGATGTAAAGCATTTAACATTTTTAGTGGGGTTATTTTATGCCATTTAGGTGAGGGTTTATAATAATGTTTCTGTGTCAAATTTGACATCACGGACTGCACAGCTATAAATCATACAGGTTAGGTTTCCGTTGCATCCATATCATATTTTGGGTTATCGATGCTAGGACCATGTTGATCTTCCTATACGTCATTCTTGAATATTACTGCAATGCCCCAACTCAAGTGCTCCACAACCTATCCAAACCAAGGACACCTCATAAAACCCAATCTAAGATGAATGACAAGGAGTATACGAATGATTTCATGACCAAAAAAACCCAAAAAAACAAAACGCATTCAAAAGTGGTGTGTGGTGTATAGCACAAGTTTTGTTTTCCCCCAGCAGTCCGTAATTACGAACGAGGATATACTTTTGTTGTATATTGAAACTACAGAGAATTGTGTTTCTATGGAGACACCAAACACCTCCTTTGATTAATTGCTAATTATCTTTTTTGTCTCTTACATCATTCTTGAGTGATCTTGGGAACCGCCATTGTGATGCCCCAACTTAAACTGCTCCAGGCCTAGAACCTCTTAATAAAAAAGAAAATTGAAGTTTGTCGTTACATTAAAAATACATAACATATTACTTCTAATTATTAGTAATCTCTTGGTGGTTATTCCACCTCTTTAGAGAACTTTGAAAAGTTGTATTTGTGAGTCGGAAAGAATGATGAACGAACATCCATTGTTTTAAACCCAAACTATTTATATAGTCTAATACTCAATACAAATTATGATTATTTTCCCATGCAAAGCTAAGCTATTTATGTTATGCGTTGCACAGATCACTGTGTGGCTATTTCATCATTGAAAAAAATGATTTGCATTAGTGTTGATCAGGTTACTTACTTGATCCAGCTCGTTTTGACAGCCAATAGACAGTGCCACTACCGATTCCTCCACAACCTACTACAATATACTCGAACCAATTTCCTTCCCCTCCAGCCATCGTGGTTATACCGAATCTTTCGGACTTCCAAATACTCCTGTAGGCTGTCTGAAATTTGATATCGCTGAGACCTGTCTATATGTGAACACCGTACATGTGGGCAGCTTGGTTAGGTGTACTCTGTATTTATAATGCTGTCCGATGTCAACCTGTCTTTATCTACCCCACTGATATTGTTCCGTCCCACCTGTGGTAGTCTTGGTTCCAAGACCTTCGCATGGATCAATTCGAAAAACAGAATGAGTCCACTATCCATCGTTGGTAGTTCGCACCGAAATGGATCAATTCAAACAACAGAGGGCGTCACTATCCTCGGTTCGATTTCCAGCTTGCATGCTGGCGCGTTAGTGTGTTAGGGACCTCGCACGAGAAAGGGACTTGAATCAAGTCTAATCCCTACCAGGGGGGTTAGTTCGCTGATCTCTAGTATACTGTCAGTAGAGATATAATAGAGATATAATAGA
Organism: Pisaster brevispinus; assembly: GCA_023634235.1. Lineage (NCBI taxonomy): Eukaryota > Metazoa > Echinodermata > Asteroidea > Forcipulatida > Asteriidae > Pisaster > Pisaster brevispinus. Next base: position 207,547 of record JAMKCF010000008.1, on the reverse strand, counting down.
GATCAGTGGGTCGCTTTTTGGCCTAGGTATTATATTCTATATCTATGGGTATGTTCAGACACAGTACTAAAGTTAGACCCGAAACGGTCTAACGTTATGACCAGCAGGGGGGCAGTCGTTAAAAAAACACCTTGCGTTCAGACAGCATGGAGTTAAACCCGAAACGGTTTATCTTTGGTTTTAAGAGGTCAAACAGCAGCGCGACCCCGTTATGCCAACATCCTGTCTCTTCACAAAAACCATTGTGTTTACCCATTCACATGTGTTGCATAACGATCCTGTGGGTCAGTAGTTCATCTGTTGTGAGTTAAACCGGATGTGGTCATTTTGATTCTGTCCACACACAGTGCTAAAACCCGATCAGGACTAAAGATAAACCCCCCAGCTCGACGGTCTAACTTTTCCGGGTTAAACCCGATTCGGACTAACTTTAGAACCGTTCAGACACACAGAGTTGAACTCGATCGGGTTGAACCATGAGTTAAACCGACTTTAGTACTGTGTCTGAACGGCCTCTATGGTACACGTTCAATGATCAACGGTGCGGCACGCACAGTGTACTCGCTCTAAAGGGTTTACAAGTGAAGACACGCATGCGCAGGGGACTTGTTTGCTGCAAAGCTCTGAGAACACACGCATCTTCTGTCTGGTTAATTTCACTGTTTAGCAGACTCCTTGATGTAACGCCAAAAATCTGGTCTCCATTGAATTGATTTCCCTATTTCGGGAATGTTTGTGCATTCACGCCATACACACAATGAAAGTATGAACTATGATATACGCTGTAATGACTGTGCAGTGTTTTGTTAGGACACTGGTTTCTTCGAAAATGGCTCACTAGCATGCACTCCATGATGACAACCATGTTGTTCACACGTATTTCCATGCAGTGAGTTTGTGCATGGATTCCTACCTCCATGGTTTGTGAGAAACAGGTCAACTCGTACGCACGCAAACTCGTACGCACGCAAACCCGTACGCCAATTGGTCAACTCGTGCGCCAACCAACTCGTACACACACAAACTCGTACACCCACAAACTCGTACACACGCAAACTCGTACACACGCAAAGTCGTACACAAACAAACTCGTACGCAGGTGTATTTATTACGGGACACTTGTACATTGGAAACAACGAAAGCACTAATATCGTGCTACTTAACTAGGCGGGAATTATTAATTCGAAAGCGGGAATTATTAATTCGAAATTAATGATTGATACTTGATTGATAAAATGGTGGCGCTGTCCAATTCAGTGACACTCCAAGACAAGTAGTTGACTTGTAAAACATAAAACCGTAAAATTATGATTACAAGTCCAAGGCAGGATCTTCAAGCTATAGGACGCCTACCAAGCCGGGACTCTGAAAACCTCTAGCCTGTTGTCAGCGTGCAGCCACCTCCATGGTCCTGCGATGTGAGCAACTTCAAGCCCCAAACCAAACGGTCCTTTCAGGACCCATGAAAACCACCGGCCCTTTTCAGGGCCACACATTTACAAAAGAGATTACAAAAGCTGAACGAGTCTAGAGTATGCAATAACCTGTTTCAACAATATTTTTGAAATTTCCAGCCAAAACTTTCACTATAGTTGAACAAAAAACTGTTTTATTTTCCAAAAGTTATTTACTATCAATTTCAGAAATAATCAATTTCAGAAACAATCATTTCGGAAATGAACAAAACTCCCAAAGAATCTGGGTTTTTTTACTAAATTTATTTACTATCAAAATTTAACTGACGGAAATGAACAAAACTCCCCAAAAATATGTTTTATTTTCTAAATTTATTTAATTTCATAATTTAACTGACGGGCTAAACAATAATTTCAGAAAGGACAAAACTCCCCAAAAATCTGTTTGTTTTTCCAAAACATCTGTTTTATTTTCCAAAAATTATTTACTATCAAAATTTGAGAAAAATACCAAAACCATCTGTTTTATTTTCCAAAAATTATTTACTATCAAAATTTCAGAAAAATATCAAATTGAAATAAACCCTACCTTTCGGATTTTAGCGGGAATGCCATCCGTCAAATCAAAGTTTAATTACTTGAGGGAAAACAAAAACAAAACTAAAACGCAATTCATTATTATTAGACTTATTAAACCTTTTCCCGAAGTCAACACGTAGTGAATTATTACAATATTATAAGTTATAATAATAACTTTGCATCAAAACAGCGAAACCTTTTCCCTGAGTCAACACGTAGTGAATTATGCTTGCGTACGAGTTGGTGGGTGTACGAGTTAGTTTGCGTACGAGCTGGTGTGCGTACGACTTGGTGTGTGTACGAGTTTGTGCGTGTACGAGTTTGTGTGTGTACGAGTTGGTGCGTACGAGTTTGCGTGCGTACGAGTTGACCAGAGCATTCGGTTTGTGTCGTAATCCAACAATTCTCGCGATCATCAATCATCACTGCACTACAGTATTATAATATAAAAGAAAAGCTGCAACTGAACACAAACAAACACAAACAATAAAAGAGGTCTCCTTTTTAATTTGAAACGAGTTTTTTTTAAGAAGACAACAACAGTGGCGTAGCCAGGACCGTCGGGGGGGGGGGGGGGGCTGCTAATGGGTTTGTAAATGAGGGTGGTCATGCTTTTACTTTGGAAGGGGGCGCTGAAGGGGTCCACCATCCTCTTATATTTTGTGGCCGCGATACTGAGCGATACCGATTGCGATCGTTCACTACATTTTGATTATACAAACAAGTATTTTCCTCTTTTTTCTCTCTCCTTTTTCTCCTTTTCTTTTGGTGAGCACTATCGCGATTTTTTTTTCGTGGGGGGGGGGGGCACCTTGGGGAACCGGACTTTTTTGGGGCGCGGCCCCCCCCCCCCCCCCCACCAGGCCCGTCTCTCCCCCTTGGCTACACCGCTGCGCTCCGGTCGCACCCCTTTAAAGTTCTTTTGGATCTAAAAAATATGTTTTGCTTGAGCGCAAGCAAGTTCAAAATGTGCACACGCTTTTTCAAAGAGAGACAACAAATAGTATTAATTATTAATGACTTACCGGTATATCTTATGTTATGATTTACATTAAAAGTTGAATTATTACTTGTGCCAACTAAGTCATATTTATGAGGGATAATAAGTGATATTTATGACTAGGTCATAATTATGAGATATACGAAAGTTTTTACGCTGATTATGACTTGTACTGTAGGTCATAATAATTTATGAGATACACACGGAAAAGAGACTAACCAAACCGTGGCAGCGCGCTGGTATCAATAGCACATACTGTTTACAAATGAGCAGAGAAGCAAGGAACCAGCGGCAGTTACCATAGGACGTGCATGGCTGTATTATGTGGTTTAGGTTTACCTCACTGATCTCTATTTTATACTGTTTGGTTAATCATAGAGCTACAAACCCAGCTCTATGGTTATATCTCAGGCTGTCTCTGGGCCCAATTTCATAGAGCTGCTTAAGCAGAAAATAATGCTTAACAATTTCCTGCTAAGCAGAAATGAGCAGGATACCAGTCACAAATTGTACACGTGACATGGTAGTTTGGCTGGTAACCTTATTCTGGTAAGCAACATTTTATTTTGCTTAGCAAATTTTTGTGCTTAAGCAGCTCTATGAAATTGGGCCCTGGGGTGCGTTCCACTTGCGCAAACGTTGCCAACGTTTGCGCACGTTTGCCAACAATTTCGAGTGGAACGAGTTGTGCGCTGCCAACGTTGGCGAACGTTAGCAACCGTAGGCGAACGTATCTATGAGGTGTTGGTGGGTGGTTTTAAAAATGGCGGACAGCATGTAGATAACCGAAAGGTTAGCAGATGAGGGTTTTTTTCTTGTAACGAAAACAATTTTTTTAAATTTGTTAGTGGAGTTGAAAAAACAACTTAATAAGTTGATGTCGTGATATATAAAAGAGGTACTAAAACTTAAAAGCCAACGCTACAAAAAATACACTCCGGTGTCTCCATCTCCATTACAGTGCGCCGCCATTATTGAAGTGCGCAACAAATCGTTCCACTCGGTCGCAAACGATCACAAACGGTTCGCGCAAACGGTTGCGATCTGTTTGCGCAAGTGGAACGCACCCCTGGTCTCAACCATCAGCGCCAAATTAACACAAGAGGGCGGTGTTTTGACTTGTCTACAAAACGGTGAAGATGGCGGCTGGCATTAGAGGAGTCTTGCCGGAAGATGTGGCTGAAATGGTATCAGCTTGTCGTGTTTTAGTGGTAGGAGCAGGAGGAATAGGTTGTGAACTGCTGAAGAATCTTGTACTCACTGGATTCCAGGACATTGTGTTGGTAATAACGGAACCTTTCATTATTTGTAATCAACAAATAGATGTAGTTCTATTGTTTATCATTTCTGTGATCGTGCACACACACACACGCTTACTACGGCACGGGCGGGAGCGCCTGTCTTCTCTGGCCTTGCAGGGACTTTTTACATAATGGAACAAATACAATGGACCCAAAAGGGAATTCTTTGTTCAACCTGCACCCCACACGGGAATGTTTTTAGAAAAGGGAATAAAAGTAATACTACTCTAGTTAGTACTAGAACGACAATAGTACTATATTAAATAATAGTATACTAGCTACTTAGAGTTAGACCCCACCACAAACCCGATCCGTATAAATGGTGTGTGCATGCACCGGTCCTACTACTTGCCGTCAACTCGCCGACTTGCCGTCAACTCGCCGTCAACTCATTTTCGTGCCGTCAACTCATTAAATATACATCAAAAAATTATAAATGGGGCATGGAAGTGTTAAATCTGGGCTAAACTACATATTTCTTATGGTTTTCGGTACAATTTCATTTACAAAAACGATTTTGTGTTGATAAATAAATAGTATAAACGCTTAGCCGTTGGCCGCAATCTTTCCTTTTCACGGAGCTTGGACTGTACCATTCATGGTATGGGTGTGAAATGCAAGTATCAAGCTATGGATGGACATCAGAGGGCGCTATATTTGCTGCGTTTATACTATTTATTTATCAACACAAAGTCATTTTTGTAAATGAAATTGTACCGAAAACCATAAGAAATATGTAGTTTAGCCCAGATTTAACACTTCCATGCCCCATTTATAATTTTTTGATGTATATTTAATGAGTTGACGGCACGAAAATGAGTTGACGGCGAGTTGACGGCAAGTCGGTGAGTTGACGGCAAGTAGTAGGACCCGCATGCACACATATTTAAAAAAATGTACAAACGCACAAACGCCACCACAGTCTAGCGTTCTCTTCTTAGTCTTAGCTCTGGAGTCTGGTGGTAGTGGTGAGGATGTCAGTGTCTGTTGCACTGCACTGACGTCCTGGGTATAACTTTTAAGGCTTCTCTACTCTACCATGTGAACACAATTTTGACTAATGACAATGTTTTTTCATATTTTTATCTGATATAAGAAGCTGAAATTCCGTCATACTCTTCACGTTCATAAGATGATGATAAGTACACTTTTGAGGCATCCCAAAATAACAAGTATATCCATGGATGACATTTTTCCAGAAAATAAATAGCAGATCCACGCTTGCATTTTAAACACCATGTATGGATTGACGAGTGAGCCATGGCAACTCCACTGACTTCCATGTCAATACGCCATGAAGCACTAACGAATGTAGTCTTGGTGTAAGACTTTGTTTTGATTTGTTACAATATTTCCTAGCGAGATGGCATTTTCATTTGTAGGCAGATCGTGGATGATAGCGCCCTCTTGCTGGGAAATAATGACAAACCAGACTAGAAAGAGTGTGATGAACTTGCTATGGGGGTGCATGCATGTGAGTGTTCACATACAAAGTCTGTACAGAAGGTTTCAACAGAGGCATCAATTTCATTTTATTTTAAAAAATAATGTCCCCCTAGGTTAAAATTAACAACTCTGAACCCAGCAGGCTGGGAGTTCCAGACACAAAAAATATGTGAACAAAGTTTCAGCTTCCTCCATCAGGTACAAATATGACAAATTTTGTTAAATTGTTTACAATTTTTTTTGCAACGGTACAGGATCTTTATACCCTCGACTCTGTCACGTTGTATGCAACTGAGGAGTCCAACCTGGGCTACACTCCACCTTTACTACAGTTCTAGTCATTGCTATTGCTAAATGCTATTCTTTGGTCACATGTGGTTCTCACTCAGTGGTAGCCTCCACTCTCAGTCATAGTCATTGCTGTAAGTGTAAGTTTAAGGAGCACCACTTAGGGCTCAATTTTCATTAAGCTGCTTACCAGTAAGCACATTTTTGTGCTTACTAAATACTTCAGCAGGAAAACAAGCATATAGGTGTATTTCATTCAATACAATCCCAGGGAGACTGTGAGGATAGTTTTTCAGATCCGCTCTGCATGGCAAATCTAAACTCCCGCCTACATGTAAAACGTTCGTACATGTACAATGTTGCAACGTCTACAGCATGCTGTAACTAAACACTGTAGAGATGCATGTCCACAACTGTCAAAATTGGATTTGCATTGTCATGATTGTGTCACTCATCTGCTTTATAAAAGAACCATCGTAAAGTAGTGTATCTTTTGCTCTGCTCGCAGAATAGCAGTGTTTATGAATTAGAAACTCTGCTGGCATTGTGTCCAAACTTATGGATCATGCAAAGCAGTGGCCCAAACTAGGGGGGAGGGGAGCATGTGCTCCCCCAAAAAATTGATGTCTGTGCCCCCCATTGAAATCTGGACTTTTGGGATTGGAAATTTCCAGAGTAATGTTAGGGGCTTATACGCTTTAATGTTTACACACACAAAAATTCCTTTTACATGCAGACAATGTACATGGTTGTTTTTACACTAACGCCAGATTATCTTATAAAAAATAGTAAATAACATAAAAAAGGCGCTGAAAGGGGGCTTGTTTAAGAAAAAGGCAAATGGAAACTTGTTCAGAAGTGCCCCCCTAGAAAAAATGGTGCACCCCCACCCCTAAGCGTAAAATGTCTGCTTACTAGTACAGCGCTGTATGGAACTGGACTCCTTTGATTCTTGGATGCCCCCACCCCTAAGCGTAAAATGTCTGCTTACTAGTACAGTGCTGTATGGAACTGGACTCCTTTGATTCTTGGATGAGTCTGCGACTTACTCCCTATTTAGCTCAGGGTGTGGCATGAGATTCAAATAAAAAAAACACATGTTTTTCCCAAATGTTTTCTTTATTGGTCGGTCACTGACTTGTACTTTTGTTATTAGGCCAAGTAAAATAAGAAACGAGTTTCTCGTCCCCGCCCGCCTCCTTTTTGGCCGCCGCCTCCTTTTTTTTTACTATTTACTTCTTCTTTTTTTAAAGGGGGAAAAGGAAAAAAAAAAAGAAAAAAAAAAGGGGAAATTTGACTAAATAAAATGATTTAAATCATTTGTTTTGTCATGCATTGCATCAGAATACTCAAATAGCACAAAATCTGTGACTAAATATACTTTGGCCAGCCATGTTTAGCATGGCGGCCATCTTGGAAAAAATAGCTAAAATTTGGAAAATAGTAAATAGAAGCGCCCTGCCTCCTCCTTTTTTTAAAAGTCCGGACGAGAAACTCGTTTCTTATTTTACTTGGCCTTATGGCAAGATGGCATGGTTTTGATAACTCATGACGTTAGTCACGTGGTGTCATTTTATGGAGATTCTGCAAACTGGCACAGTAACAGGTAACATGATCAAAAATCATTGGCTGTCAAATTGCCATGTCATGATGTTGATGATACAGTGGTATGCCCTTCCTTCTGCTAGGTTCCAGCAGTAAGACCCTCTTGTACTTGCAATCTTGGGGTTGTGATCTCGTGATCGACCATGGGACCATGGTACTATGGGGACCATATCAGGCTATTGAAAACAAGAACTTTGTAATTTTTCTGTGCCTGACTTAAGACCCATTTATTATTTTTTTTTATTGAAACAGGTTGACTTGGATACAATAGATGTAAGCAACCTGAATAGACAATTTCTATTTCACAAAAAACATGTTGGAAAGTCAAAAGCTCAGGTGAGTTTTTATTTGTCTTTTGTTTGGACAAAAGGTATGTATTTCTTTTCAATAAACGTTGTTAAAAAAAAGAAAAGGTAATTGCCTGTTTAGTGTTGTCTCTAAATTAAAACAACCTTGTTTTATTTGATATTATAAAATATATTAAGTAGTCACATAGTAACTTGTACAACAGATTATATACTTTTGGGAGTTTTAAACCTTGTCCCTTATGTTGCTAAATCATTTCAATTATGTTATTATTTTTGTTTAATGAAAGGTTGCAAAGGAAAGTGCTCTCAGATTTAATCCTAATGCTAAGATAGATGCGAGACATGATAGTATCACCAAGTGAGTACCTTATTAGATGCATTATTTACACTGTTTTCATATAAACTTAATTGCTTTGTTTTCCTCTTTCTTGTTTTGGTACCAATTGATTCTGTCATTGATATGACAAGTCAAATAAACTTAAAGCTTTGTTTTCTCCCCTCTTGTTTTGGTACCAGTTGATTTTTGTCATTGATATGACAAGTCAAATAAACTTAAAGCTTTGTTTTCTCCCCTCTTGTTTTGGTACCAGTTGATTTTTGTCATTGATATGACAGGTGAAATGGCTTTTATTAAAGCTATAAAGTTTACAAATAATAGTTGTTATTTCACCAATCAGAAGGTTGTTGCTTTATTAACAGAATGTGATTTATTTCAAATTGTAAACTAGTCATCAAAAGAATCAATTTGACTTTACGTGTTTTACTAATCTTAATGGATATTTACAAACATTTCTTTTATTGTTTTTCCCCTGCTAGCCTTGAGTACAACAGAGAGTTTTATATGCAGTTCACACTAGTCATGAATGCACTGGACAATAAAGGTTGGTTGTTTACTGCAGTCAATTGTTTTGCAATTAAAACCTAGAGGCTAATGCTTCTGATATTCTTTTTACTAATTAGCTGTTCCGAACTTTCAGTCGGAACAGCTATTGTAATCGTCGAGATTTTTATTTAGCTGTTCCGAACTTTCAGTCGGAACAGCTATTGTAATCGTCGAGATTTTTATTCTTTTTCTTATTATTCTTTCTTTCCATAAAATCGTATTGACTTAACCTGTGTCTCTTTCAGAAGCCATATGTTCCTCTTAAAATTATAAAAAGTAGACAAATCATATACCATATTGAAGCTTATACACTGACTTAAATTTTAGATGTAATTAGATTAAAATTCTTAATTAATTATTCACGTGACAGCGGTGTGAATATTTAATTAGTCAATCTTGTTCGCACCATATCTCAAGAAGTATACAACCGATCCTAAAACTTTTTTCGGTTATGGACTTGTCTTGAATTGTAGATGTGCATTTGAGCCTAAAATTCTCCGTCACGTTATCATGACGTCATTTGTTTGTGCGTTTTTGTTCTGTGTACAAAAACAAATGGCGCTAAAAGTGCAAATTTTTTGACAGTCCAAAACACGATATTTTCAATTAAAATTACGAATTAGTTTCCTAAATTACATAAACTGTTTTGAAAAGTTAATTGCTTTTAATAAGAGATGTTCCTGGTCATTAAAACTAGTCTAAGTAGAAAAATTTCCACGATAATTAACGATTCAGTGACAAATCGGACACCAATGGCTAGCCAAATTATTAAAGGTTCCGTTCATCAAAATGTAGTCAGGATGCCCTGCGACACAGAGAAAAATGCACGCGAAATGCCGTAACGAAATAGCCGACTTCTGGGTACCAGTCGCTGCACACTTTTAATACAAAAAGATCGATCTATAGCGTATTGAAACGGTGGCTTGTGCATGGATATGTGTACATGTACGTCGTGATTCTGTTGCCCGGGGCGCTCGACGATTTAGAACATAAGCTTAACTCTAATTTAATGTAAATGTTTATAAAAATTCTTAATTGACTCATTTGAATATTTAACTAGTTAATCTTTGCAGCACCATATCTCAAGAAGTACACTGCCGATTTTCAAACTTTTTTCAGTTATAGACTCCTTGGGCATTGGAGATTAACCTCGAGTAAGCGTGACCCCATGTTGACCTTTACTTCGGGGTCAACCGGAAGTCTGACCATATCTAAAGAACTACACAACCGATTTTCAAACATTTTCAGTTATAGACTCCTTTTGCATTGGAGATTAGCCTTGGGAAATTGTGACCCCATGTTGACCTTTACTTCGGGGTCAACCGGAAGTGGGACCATATCTCAAGAAGTACACAACCGATTTTCAAACTGTTTTCAGTTATAGACTCCATGGGCATCATGACGTCATTTATTGCGCGTTTTCGTTTTGTGTACAAAACACATGGCGCTAAAAGTGTAAATGTGTACATGAGCAGCACATGCAATTCCTATGTGGGTTTAGTTTTTTTTTAGAATGCATCGATCGGAATTTTTTTTTTTACCATCGTGTTCCTTATAAAATTTATTAGTACGAAAAACACATTTTTTTTGCTGTGACGTAATCAGGTGTCGAATTACGCTAATTCAAAGCTTATTCCTTTAAAAAATCATATCTCCTGAACCAAATGTCGTAGAGTCGTAATGTTTGTGTTGCTTTGTAGTGTACAACAATTGCAAATAATTATTTTTAGTAATGACCACATTGACCTTTACTTCCGGTCCAAACAGGAAGCTCAAATCTTTATAAAATCATATCTCCTGAACCAAAAATCAGAAAGGCGTAACGTTTGTGTTGTATTGTAGCTTACAACACCTGCGTAATTTCATGTACAGTGATGACCTCACTTTGACCTTTACTTCCGGTCCAAACAGGAAGCTCAAAACTTTAACAAATCATACCTCCTGAACCATATGTCATTAAGTCGTAATGTTTGTGTTGTATTGTACCTTACAACATTTGCAAAAAATTATTTTTAGTGATGACCTCACTTTGACCTCTACCTCCGGTCCAAACAGGAAGCTCAAATCTTTATAAAGTCATATCTCCTGAACCAATAGTCAAAAAGGCGTAACGTTTGTGTTGTATTGTAGCTTACAACACTTGCAACATTTCATGTACAGTGATGACCTCACTTTGACCTTAACTTCCGGTCTAATACAAGATCCGAACTTAATTAAACTAGTTTACACTGTGATTATCACTCTGCAAAACAAGCATTGATCATTTCGAACAACATTACGTCCCATACACAAAATACAGAATCAGTTCATATCTTGGGCTACAAAACATAACTTTTTAGGTCAGCAGAACGGAACAGCTGTGTGATTGTAAGTTACAATCACTTACATCTAGTCTTTTTCTTATTATTCTTTCTTTCCATAAAATCGTATTGACTTAACCTGTGTCTCTTTCAGAAGCCATATGTTCCTCTTAAAATTATCAAAAGTAGACAAATCATATACCATATTGAAGCTTATACACTGACTTAAATTTTAGATGTAATTAGATTAAAATTCTTAATTAATTATTCACGTGACAGCGGTGTGAATATTTAATTAGTCAATCTTGTTCGCAACATATCTCAAGAAGTATACATCCGATCCTCAAACTTTTTTCAGTTATGGACTTGTCTTGAATTGTAGATGTGCATTCGAGCCTAAAATTTTCAGTCACGTCATCATGACGTCATTTATTGGCACGTTTTCGTTTTGTGTACAAAACACATGGCGCTAAAAGTGTATATTAATGTGTACATGAGCAGCACATGCAATTCCTATGTAGGTTTAGGTTTTTTTTTAGAATGCATCGATCGGAATTTTTTTTTTTACCATCGTGTTCCTTATAAAATTTATTAGTACGAAAAACACATTTTTTTTGCTGTGACGTAATTAGGTGTCGAGTTACGCTAATTCAAAGCTTATTCCTTTAAAAAATCATATCTCCTGAAACAAATGTCGTAGAGTCATAATGTTTGTGTTGCTTTGTAGCGTACAACAATTGCAAAAATTTATGTTTAGTGATGACCTCACTTTGACCTTTACTTCCGGTCCAAAAAGGAAGCTCAAATCTTTATAAAATCATATCTCCTGAACCAAAAATCAAAAAGGCGTAACGTTTGTGTTGTATTGTAGCTTACAACACTTGCGACATTTCATGTACAGTGATGACCTCACTTTGACCTTTACTTCCGGTCCAAACAGGAAGCTCAAAACTTTAACAAATCATATCTCCTGAACCATATGTCATTAAGTCGTAATGTTTGTGTTGTAATGTAGCTTACAACATTTGCAAAAATTTATGTTTAGTGATGACCTCACTTTGACCTTTACTTCCGGTCCAAACAGGAAGCTCAAATATTTATAAAATCATATCTCCTGAACCAAAAGTCAAAAAGGCGTAACGTTTGTGTTGTATTGTAGCTTACAACACTTGCGACATTTCATGTACAGTGATGACCTCACTTTGACCTTTACTTCCGGTCCAAACAGGAAGTTCAATCTTTAAAACTCATATCTCCTGAACAACATGTCAAAGAGTCGTAATGCTTGAGTTGTGTTGTAGCTTACCACACTTGAAACATTTTAACAAAAAGGATGACCTCACTTTGACCCTAACTTCCGGTCAAAAACAAGATCCGAACTTAATTAAACTAGTTTACACTGTGATTATCACTCTGCAAAACAAGCATTGATCATTTCGAACAACATTATGTCACATACACAAAATACAGAATCAGTTCATATCTTGGGTTACAAAACAGAACTTTTTAGGTCAGCAGAACGGAACAGCTGTGTGATTGTAAGTTACAATCACTTACATCTAGTATTATTATTATTATTATTAGTATTCCATTTTATCCCAGCATGCAAAAGAAAGATCACATTTTCCTTTGTGCCAGTAACTCCTCAAGTCGGGCTATGTCCCATAGTCTTAGATCTCAAGGGTCTTTCTCAGGATCCTTGCTGTTCCCAAAAGCGTCACTTTCTGTAACAGATCTACCCTCACAGTTGTCCCTATTTCATCTAGGTGGTTCCCCAGTGCTTTTGGAATGGTGCCAAGTGCTCCAACCACTACAGTGACTACATACACTTTCACCTGCCAAATTTTACTGAGTTCTCTGGCCAGGTCTTGATACGTATTGATCTTTTCTTTCTACTTCGAAGCTGTTCTTGTATCACCCAGCCCAGCTATATCAATATTAAGATGACACATCTTTGTCTTATCTAAGACTACAATATCCGGATGCCTATGTGATGTTCTATAACATGATCAGTCTAAATGTTAAAGTCCCAGAAGATCTTGACTTGGTCAGTCTCTGCAACTTTCCCAGAAACATGGTTGTACCATCTTGCAGTCACTTGTAAAACATACTTCTTACACAGATCCAAGTGAATCAGCTTGGGCAACTTGTCATGTCTTCCTTCATACTCTGTCTGAGCCATCATACTACATCCGCTGACAATATGAAATACATTCTCCTCTACCTTATTATGCATTCTGCACATAGGAGAGATTTTTGCTTTCTCTACCCTTGCTTTCATTACATTTGTCTGTAGAGACTGGTCTTGCGCCGCAGTAATTACGCCTCGGTTTCCTTCTTCAGCTCTCCTCTCCTTAACCAATTCCAGGACTTGGCGCTTGCCACAGCTTCAGTACATCTTAAGAACTGGCCATGAAGCGGTTTGTTTTGCCAATTCTGATGTCTTTTCTCTTTCATTTCCATCTTGTACTCCTTCGGCCCAACTTCCCCTGCCCTCGTGTACTTTTGCGAAACTTTCAACGAGCTCTCCTCGGTCCTCTTGACATGACAATGCAAGCTCCTGCGTTTGACGTTAACACTGTCCGCCACACTCAGCAACCCCCTACCGCCCTCTGACCTCGAAAGATAGAGTCTATTAACATTTGCCCACGGATGTAGCATGCCATGCATGGTCATTAGTTTTCTTGTCCTCCTGTCAATGACATCTAGATCTTCTTTAGTCCACTCAACAATACCCCCACTGTACCTCATCAAAGACACGGCCCATTTGTTAGTGGCCTTAATCATGTTTCCCTGATCAGTTTTAAGAGACTTAAAACATTTCTTTACCCGTCTGATGTATTCTGCCTTCAGCCTAAGTTTTAATAGACTTAAAAAATTTCTTTACCCGTCTGATGTATTCTGCCTTCAGCCTTACCTTTGATTCCTTGTGAAGGACATAGTCTGATTCAGGTACACCAAGGTACCAGCTCACAAGCCTGAGGAAACCTGTAAACAAGGGTGCTTGCAATATGTGAACCAGAAACACCAGGGTTAACCCCTACTCTTCCACGATTGAAGAGTTCTGAGTTCTTTAACAAGTGCCACGACTAGGTCTTCGAACCCAAACTCTACTGATCAAAAACACCAAAGCTTGAGTCTGGTGCCCTTAACTGCTCAGCCATGATACACCACAAACTGAATGTCTTTTTTTTTTTAAACTAAAGTTATGGTCTAAATGATGATTTTTTGTTGTTTTTGATAGCTGCTCGTAATCATGTCAACAGAATGTGTTTAGCTGCAGATATTCCGTTAATCGAGAGTGGATCTGGAGGTTATCTCGGACAGGTGTCTGTCATAAAGAAGGTACCTAAATTAAACATGGAATGCTTTCATCTTGAAATACTGCAAATAGTTATTTTGTATGTTCGCAGATAAGTTCAATTACTGTATGTTACATTTTGCCCTACATCATAGTGGTAGGTAGCCTTAGGTACATGTACCACGTGATGTGCTGGTGCAAATTATACGCAACTAGGCAGGGGTCATATCGTCAACGTTTTCGCGAAGAGCCACATAATAATGTCCAAACGCCTGATTGAGGTTTACATTTTACTGCTTGGCTTAAAACTGCAAAATCTGCAAAACTAAAGCCACAGTTTGCAGTTTAAGATCTCTCATATGATTTTGTATAAGTTTAACCTCTCCATTGGCTAACTTATTTCTTTAAATATATTGGCTAATTACCAAAGTAACTAAGATACGTGTCTCTTCATGAAACCTAAAAAGTGAGATGTCCTACTTAAACACCCAACTGGTTAACGTGTTTTTAGATAGGAAAAGGGCGCATATGTCATGTGATCAAGCGCACACTGACAAATGTGGCTCTTCGTGAAACCCAAAAAACGATTTGACCTACATTTTACGCGCTTCTGTTGCAATGTACTACAATGCAATTTGGGGGCCTGTGGCTCTTTTTGAAAACGCAAAATGCAGTTATTGAGATAAAGGCCCCTTCCTGTAGTAATCAATAATTTGACATTTTAAGCTAGTGGCTCTTCGTGAAAATGGTGACAATATGTGAGCTGTTTTATTGTTTTATTGTAATTTGACATTCCTGTGAAGGTTTCTGTAGATATTTGCTTATGTGTTACTAAATCCAATTTTTTTCGAGAAATCATCCACAAGGGAAACTAAACTTTAGCTCTATTTTGGGTTGAGCAAAAAGGGTGGGATTTATAGTGATGGCGCTCTACCTGACTGACTGACCTGACTGACCGACCTGACTAACCGACCTGTTCGACCAGCCTGACTGACTGACCTGACCGACCGACCTGACCGAAGAACAACCTGACTGACCGACCTGACAGAAGAACAACCTGACCGAAGAATGACCTGACCAACCGACCTGACTGACCGACCTGACTGACCAGCCTTACTGATCGACCTGACTGACCAACCTGACTGATTGACTGACTGACTTGACTAACTAACTGACTGACTGACTGACTGACTTGACCGACATGACTGACCTGACTGACTTGACCGACATGACCGACATGACTGACCTGACTGACATGACTGACATGACTGACATGACTGACATGATTGACTAACTGACTGACCTGAATGACTGACATGACTGACCTACTGACTGTTTGACTTGACTGACCTACTGACCTGACTGTCCTGAATGACCTGACTGACCTGAATGACCTGAATGACCTGACTGACCTGACTGACCTGACAGACTGACTTACTGACTTGACTTACCTGACTTACCTGACTTACCTGACTTACCTGACTTACTGACTTACTGACTTGATTTGACTTGACTGACCTGACTTTTACCATTCTTTGTCAATTACCAAGCAATAGCGACTTTATCTTAATCTTAGTCTTACTGAGCTATCTACTAGCCCTATTTTGGCAGTCTCTCTATTTTGTCAATATCTTTGTTTGGGATGTCAGTCAGAAACCAAACAAGCAAGTTCTTGTATTATGACCTGTGCCCATTTTGTTCTGATTTAGCAGGAACAATATGACACATTGCAGTTTGTATTTAATGCATTTGAAGCCATGTTTGAAGTCTTAGTATGACCTTGTTTTTCTCAGGGTTTAACAGAATGCTATGAATGTGCACCTCAGCAAGCTCAGAAATCTTACCCTGGTTGTACAATTCGGAACACTCCTTCAGAACCTATTCATTGCATTGTGTGGGCTAAGCATCTGTTTAAGTAAGTAACTTCATTACATTGAGGGAAAGGAGCCAAATATTGGAATAAGAGATGAGATTTACTTTCTCACCATATAGACCAAAGTTAATAACAAAAAGACTTTCCTTGTATATTCCATGGAATTTTTGGCAGGCGAGATGCTACACTGGTCATATGGGAAATTTTGCATTGTGTGCCACATAAATTCAAAATCAAGAGTTAAACAAAAAGAGCTGGACAAGTTTCGAGTCGGCCGTCCTTTCTTCATATCAAAAGTTGGTAATAAATCAGACAGTGCAATCACCATAAAATATATGATTTTATGTTTTCTTCCATTGGACCGTGTACAAATCGTGCTTGCAGGAATTCCAAATTTTTCAAAGAGCTAAGATAGATCTTAACTGTGTATCACTTTCAATCTCTTAGCATGATGTCACAATATAAAAAACTATGGCAATATTGACAACTCATCTTAACATCAATCTTGGAGCTTTGCGAAATTGAGCCGTGGCTCTGTGATGTCACAGGTAGCATGGATGTGTAGACAAGTCAAGCCGTGGCTCTGTGATGTCACAGGTAGCATGGATGTGTAGACAAGTCAAGCCCTGCTCTATGATGTCACAGGTAGCATGGGTGTATCTAGACAAGTCAAGCCCTGGCTCTATGGTGTCACAGGTAGCATGGGTGTATCTAGACAAGTCAAGCCGTGGCTCTGTGATGTCACAGGTAGCATGGATGTATAGACAAGTCGAGCCTTGTACTCTTGTTTTTTAATTAATCTATTGAATGATTCAGTCAGCTATACTGAATGTACTATTGATTTCAAATTAATCTATTGAATGATTCAGTCAGCTATACTGAATGTACTATTGATTTCTAATTAATTTGTTGAATGATTCAGTCAGCTATTTGGTGAGGAGGATCCAGACCAGGATGTATCTCCAGACACAGCTGACCCTGAGGCTTCTGGTGATGCTGGTCAAGCTTCTATGAACTCTGACAAACCAAATGATGGTTTAACTTCAATGGAAAGAACCTCAACAAGAACATGGGCAGAGTCCACTGATTATAATGCACAGAAGTTATTTAAAAAGGTAAGTTTTAAGAAATTATGACGTAATTCATTGCGAGAGGTAGATATTGAGTAGTTGCAGTTGTATTGGAATATCTTTGTTTAATAAATTGATCTTTTAGTGCCAAGTGGTTAGGCAGTGTCCGAATTGGTGGCTACAGCTAGATTTCTGCGTCATGTGTTGAAATATGGTACATCCTTAGCAACACCCTTAGCAATAGTAGTAACCCTAGCTGTAGCTGCCAATTCAGATACAGCCTTAGATTCACCTTCTGCATCTGGTTGATTTACTTCAATTTGTTTACAAGAACTATTTAATTGAATTTATGTCATTTCTACAGCCTCACCAACCCAAGGAATACCAGTAATTATTCCCTATGCTATTGTGAAGAATGTTGTACTTTCCTCATACATGCAAATTTAAAGTAGGATCAAAATAATTAAGCCATATCATAGAAATGTGTATAAATACGTCATGGATTAAAAACCAATGAAAGCATTGTCAACCCTGATTTCAACAGTTGTTTCATGATGACATCAAGTACCTTTTATCAATGGATAAACTTTGGACAAAACGGCGGCCACCAGTCCCATTGGTTTGGGAAAATTTACCTCATGAAGAAGGCAAGTTTAACATTTGAAATACTATAATCAAATCAAAATACCTGCAATTTTTGTAAATTCCTGAATGTTCCTTATGTGTGTCTTACTAATGAGCTTTGGATCAAAAACAAAAAGTCATTTTTACAGTTAAACTACAAAGTCTCAACAAGTTTGAATGTACGGATTTTCACACAATGCAAGATATAAGTAAGTAAAGTACATGACATAACAGTTCACATTGTCAAGTTCCGAGTGTCCTGAACAATTTTGTTGAAGCATGTCAGTTGTTTTACCTATGTGCTCCTTATTCACAGCATGCAGCTTACAACTACCATAGAAAAAAGGCAATAAGTGGTAATAGTAAGGGAATAAAAGAGTAGGTGATGATGTCTTCAACTGCTGTTTAAAACTGGCAGGGTCGTAAAGGACCAAGTTGAAGGCAAGGTCCTTTATGGCATGGCCACCACCCAGCAAGGTTTAAATGGCTGTTCAAGACCGAGTCGCTACTCTTTTATTGCCATTCGTAAATGCCCTTTTTGTTAAAAAGCATAATGGTGTAGGACAATCTGTCAAATTTCTGTTTTGTAGCCGTAAGTTTTCAATTTCTGTTAAAGTCTTGGGCTTCCATTTCGGGAAGGTTAAAATTGCATTGACGCTCAACGGTTGCGCGTACGCATAAATGCTAATGTATTTTATATTGAGTAACAGTATGTATTGATTGCTGTACATACCCACATTAGCTAGTGTGCCAACAAGCATATATGGCTTTGAGTGCCTAATGCATGTTCACAGCTCCAGTTATGTCTTTATCAGCCATTTAAAACCGGTTTTAAATGAGAATGTGACCACCTTCCAGTAGGATTGCCTTAACTAACTGGGGTTTTTAAGAATAACATTCGATGCACTTGAAATCTAGTGCAGCAGTTTGATAGTTTAACACAATTTATTTTGAAACAGATCTGGAACAGAGCCAAGAAAGCATTGTGTTACATGACCAGAAACAACTGAGTATTAAAGATTGTGTCAGTATGTTCAAAGATAGCCTGGAATCTATCAAACAACTGTACAAAGAGAGAGGAGAGTTAATGTGGGACAAGGTAGGTCAGAAACTCAGGCTAATCTCTTTTTTTGTATAAATATATTTTTTTATGAGCGATCTCTTAACATCACAAGGCCACGGACGGTCACTCCAAGGTGAGGGCTACACTAATTCCGATTTGGGCCATCGACCCACCAGGGGCATGTTGCCACCTACTTGGGCTGAAACAGGGTTACTCCCTTCACAATCCGTAAGGATGTAGGCATTGGTATTATCCACTAGGAGCCTGGCCGGTAGAGCAGAATGCACTACCTTCCCAACTTTGTTTGAAGCAATTATGGTGAAGTGCCTTGCTCAAGGGCACAAGTGTCATGACCAGGATTCCAACCCACACTCTGCTGCTGACAACACCAGACTGGGGTCCGGTGAAGTAGACCACTCGTCCACAACACGCTACACTCTGTTGTTATTATCAACTTGTCGTGCTAGTTGGAAGCATAGAGCAAGTTTTGTGGAAGAGAATTGTTCCCCTATTGGCTGAAGATGAAAACTGATGCATTAAAAAAAGTCAAGAACATTCACAAGTTCCTTCATAGATAAAAACCTTGTATTTGGTCATTTTAAGAACTGATAATTTCCTTTGAAAATATTGCACAGAGAAGTGATTTGTTTTGATGGTATTTTGTTTAGGATGAAGTTGCTGCTATGGACTTTGTCACATGTACTTCTAACATCAGGGCTTATATCTTCGGCATTGCAAGAAATACAAGGTTTGACATCAAATGTAAGTTTAATAGTCTGCCTAAAGAGTAGACTCTTTGTCTCATGATTTAATCTTCCTGCTTGATGACTTATTAAAGTAGACTAAGTAGCGCATCATACTAAACTTGAAAAAGTCAGTGTGAGTACATTTTGTTCTGGATATATACTACGTGATTGAAATACTTGAGTGAAGGCTAAAGAGGGTAATGTTGCCAAGTAAATGATGACTCCTTTTTGTCGACAAGAAAGAGGCAAATCCATCTTGCTCATTCATTTGTTAATGTTGTACTTCCTCTTGACCAATCAGCTATTTTCCTGATTTCATTGCACCTGTTTAACAAGTGTTGTAAAAGGTCATAGAGTCACTGTTTGGAGTTTGAAACCATTAGCATGAATTGGAATATATGCAAACAATAAATTGATACAACTCGGTCGGATGCATTAGAGATAAATAAACACACCTTGCCACTTAAAAAACTCAAATTTTGAAACTTTCAAAGTGCAAGTTTCTTTTTGTTATTATATCCTCGAGTTCCTTTTGAGCTTAAAATAAAGAGACATTTTGTGTAGCTATCAGTAAATATGCTAATGTATTGAAAGCCTGTTTTTTGTTCACTTTCAATTTCTCTGATGTGTTAATATGGATGTCCTTGAGAAGTCTCACAAACTTAAATAGGTATAATATCCCCATACAAAATGACTTTATTATTGGCTTCAAACCTTAAACTGGTATATGACTCTGCCTGTCGGTAGTTCCCTTCCCTCCCACTCCCCCCCCCAAAAAAAAAAACCAAACCCCTATCTATTGTGTTTCTATGTTGACATATCTAGGCATGTTTAAGAGGAATCTTGGCCTTGTATATATTCACTCTGTTTCCAGGCACGTAGAAGTTCCTGTTTTGTCTACATTTACTATCCCCAAACCATTCCCCAGTAATAAGAAATTAGCCCTTAGTTCAGAGACTTTGCAGTTTCTTATAAACATCTTATAAATAATTGACAATGAAAGCAGTTTGTGCCTACATGGTACAAAGACATGAAACCCCCCTTATTGTCAGAAGTTTTTTTTGAACTTTAAATGAGTTCTGATTTCTGAATGTTTGGAAATATCAGTTATCAAATCTGCTATGAAAACTGGCCCATGTCCAAACTCCTTTATTGACGAGCTCCTCAAGCTAATTCGATATGTTCCTTTTCCTATTTGTTTCCATAGCAATGGCAGGGAACATAATTCCAGCAATAGCTACAACCAATGCCATTGTAGCGGGACTTGTTGTCATGGAGGCTTTGAAGGTTCTGGCTGGTCATATTGACAAGTGCAAAATGGTGTGTCTCAAATCATTATTGGTTTCTTGTTTACATTTTGGTCCTAAATAATATTAAAAATAATATATGGATTTATAAAGCGCACATTCTAATATACATTACTCATGGCGCTACAGTAATAGATGAAAAAAATATACAATGATTAATCTTGGCGAAAACTGAAAACATTGCTAAGAAACTAGACACAGTATGCTTGTGTAAGGAGCAGTGTCTTCAGTTCTGGTCTGAAAGTTTCCAGAGAAATAATGTTCCGGATAGAATCGGGTAGTTTAATCCAGAGAACAGGTCTAGTGTGAAAAAAGGCCCAGTCACCAAAGCGTACTGTACTGGACCTGTGATCATTATTGGTTTCTTGTTTACATTTTAGTCCTAAATCAAATGCGTCATCTTATTTTAGTTATTTTATCTTGAGAAGTTTAGCAATTTCAACTTTTAAGTTCAGGATTTCAATTTAGTTTGTTACGTTGGTACATCACTTTCTGTCCTGAAACTATTCTAAATCATGTTGTTGACTATTTGTTGAATTATATTCAATAAAATGTGCTATATGTGTGTTTTTGTATGCTTAGGTTGGATAATTCAATCTAGTGATACATTTTGTAATACATTTTTTCCACTTCTTTCAGGTATTTCTTTATAGGACAGTGAATGACAAGAATAAGCTGTTTCTAACTTGTTCTTTGGACAAACCAAACCCAAAGTGTTATGTCTGTGCATCCAAACCAGAGGTAATCCTATTTTATTATTGAAATATCCTATAGTTCATTGATATATTAAGACATCCAGCTAAATGACAATTCCCTAAACACTTTATGATTGTTACTATTCTTGGTAAATATTGGACTTTCTGACGATCATTTCCAAATATTTGTTTCTTTGCAGGCCACAATAAAGTTAAATTTGTCAACTACAACTGTGAAAACCCTTGAAGATAGGGTAAGTAAATACACTTACCTCTTAGGAGTAAGTTGTACCTTCTTGCGCCTGATGTGTGTGATAGACAACAATGGATAACAAATCTTATTATAACACAAGCTTGGTGGTTTAGGGAAGTTTGTGGTAGTATTGTACTTTTGAAATCTTAGGTTAGTTGTTGTCTCTGTTAAGAGCAGAGTGTGTAACTGGGTAAGTTTCTGTTTAATCAGATTGGATGTTGTCTTGTTTGCTTTTAGATTCTGAAACAAGAGTTTGGGATGATTGCTCCTGATGTAGAGATAGAAGATGGTAGAGCATCAATCTTAATATCTAGTGAAGAAGGAGAAACAGAAGGTAAAACTTTCATCTTACAAAATGTAGCTACTTCAGTCAACCTATTCAAGTTACTTGTACATTATCTATTTGTAATGTAACTCTGCATCTTTGGTTGTTGGTTTAGCATATCATAGCGTCCCATTCATCAAATATATTCCCCTTACTCTCTTCTGCCACCTGTAAATAGTATGCAATTATAGTCTGTATCTTTTTCATTGATCAACTCAACCTAAATACAATCCTTTTGTATTAACGCTCTGCACTCAACTCTTCTAAAGTATTTTATCCAAGATTACTCTTTTTTGGGGCATGATTTTAAGGATAATAAGTATTTGTTATTTCTTTGTTACCTTCAGATAACAACTTTAAGATGCTCAGCAATTTCATGAGGAGTGGGGTACAGCTCAAAGCAGATGACTTCCTGCAGAATTACCAATTAACAATAAACATTACTGACTGGTAAGTACAGTCATAAGCTCATAGACCTCATGCATTGATGTCATCAAGCTATCATCTTTGAGGTAAAATGATGGCATGCACAGCTTTGCATGCACAACACACAGGATAAGGAAACCTGCTTTTGACCTCTATTAGAGGGCGCCCTACTCAAACGCATCGTTGTATTCAAATCCACAAAGTTCGAGATTGAGGCGTCCCCTTGGAGATAGGCCTTCACTATGGGTTTTAAGTAGCCACAAAATGTGGTTCACGAAAAAAGTGACTGCGCCACCGATTGTAGTGTGCCACCCTCCAAAAAAAAATCCACTAATGGGTGAGCTTGAAAATTAAGCTTTCGACAACTTGTTGTTCCTGTGGGTTCCTTTTTTCTGTTTTATATGTTTTTGAACAGTTATGAAGTTACTCAAAAGGTCTCTATTATATTGACTGGATAGGACTTGTTGCGCCGCCATGCACACCGTTACCTTTGTTCTGAGACTGAGTCTTCAAAATCGAGACCTGTACTCAGCTGAGACCTCAACAAATTGGGTCTCAAGACCTATCTCAATTCTTGAGACTTACAACACTGCTCAAATAACGTCATGTACATATAAGGTTTAATCTAGAGTGTACACTTCAGACCTGTTGTTCAGTGTATGTGAAATGTGTGCATAATGTTGAACATGCAGCCAATCATGCAGCCTCTCTGAAGAACAAGAGTTACTTAAAAAGTCAATATATGCAAGAAACGTTCAAAAGCTAACTTGTTGGTCTCACTCATCACTGAAATAAATGTTGGTGCTTTTGAGTTGTACAGTTTATAATATGAGGTTTGTTTGAATGATCTTATTAGTGATACGCTCCCAGATGGTGTGGAGTTTGAAGTAGTGAGTCGATCTGCAGACACAGCACCTCAACCAGAACAATCAACTGAAGACCTAAAGGATGAAAGTCAACCAGGTACCAGTAGGAATGGTATCCAGACTTCTAACAGTAGCAACACAAATGGAAATGGTCAAGCTCCAGGTAAGTCAGGATTTCATTTGAACATTTGATCAATTCAAATTAATGAACATTTGATCAACCAAGAGTTGTTAAAAACTTAAGACATTGTTGCAAATGCTCTGTTGTTATAAAGCATTGTTTCAACTGTTTTGTCTTTTAAACAGATGATGATGATGATGATGAAGAGATAATCATGCTGGATGATGAAGACAAAACAGAATCCACATCAAAGATACCTGTCAGCAAGAAGAGAAAATTATCATCTGAGGATTTAGTCTCTACAGCCGCATCATCTTCAACTCCTGCTAAGAAAGCTAAGATGGCTCAACTAAATCAGCAGGATGATGAAGAAGATCTTGTAGTGCTTGATGATTGAGATGTACTGCCTGGGAGGATAGTCAACTGTCACTATCAAGTCTTACTGTTTCCTGGTATTTCTTTCTGATACTTAGCAAAGCAAATACCTGAATGATAAGATACTTTATGAGCATTTGGATTTGTTATGATTGTACAGTGTATGCTCTGTAGTATATATCAGACTTACCATGACATCAGGGTTTATGTGTATTACATAAATTGTGTCATCAATGAACTACATGTTCATTGTGTTACACCTGTATGTTGCTGTTTAATAGTTTGGGGCACTGTCATTTTCTATGACATCAAAAGGTTTGTCTTTACCCAGACATTTTATTTGTGCTAGAAACATGGAACTCAAGATATGTTTTTTTTAACTTCCCTAAAACATGGTGGTCCCGAAAGGTCAAGTGAGCGACATTTGCCAGACATGGTAGTAGAAATGAATATTCATATAATGAGTTGTCACATGAGGATTGTGAAAATGAATATTCGTACACATGTAATGAGTTGTCACATGAGGATTGTCAAAATTAATATTCATATAATGGAGACCAACTGTTTTCCTAGTTCACACATGTGCCATGATTAATAGAAACACTCCTTTTTATATCCCCACTAATCCTACCACTATCGGTAACATTTTCCAGTGAGTTAATCAACCAATTAAAAACATTCTGCTGCAAAGGTTGGTACAGTGGCACAATGTTGTACAGAACTAAACTGTGTGCTGTGCAGATGCGTTCACCACATGATATCATATTGCAGGCTGGCACAAATCATCTATCTTACAAAAGTGTAGTAGATGTTGTTGAGTGGCAGAGAGTAAGAGAGTTAATCTAATTGTCTAGAATGCTAACTCTTGAGCTCTACATGACCCCCTTGCTGCCATAGTTCTCTCATAAAATGTTCCTTCTCGATGGTGTGATGTAGGTTTTCTCTCTCATTTTCAGCAAGTAAGCTACCAATTTAACATCACGTTATTCTGTTACGTGCAAAATTGAAAGTTCGTCAAAACAGCCCTTCAATTTTAGTTATTAATAAAGAAGCAAATGTACTTTTGTGTCATGTGATTTAGAAAAGATAACCATTTAATATAACTCACAGAGCATTCAAGTTTGCAGCAGCTTTTTGGCAGAAATCTCTAGTTGTACTTACTCTGCTAAATTGAATGCTGATATCTTATTGCTAAAAAGAATACCTTCTTAGTTTAATTAAATATAAAGCAACATTTGCATGCCAATATTTGAAAATGAATGATGTTTTCAACTGGGGAAGCAAAACCGCTTTAATACAAATGCATGAAAGTGAAATAGGCTGCTTTTTTGCTGAAAATGACTGGGGAAACCTATGTTATAAAATAGTGGCTTTAATGGTCTGAAACAGGACTAGATAATTCCCTTAACTCAGAATAAGTTACCTTAAACTACCACAGGAAGGAATACCCATGACTGACTGTTGATGACAAACATGAGTGTTTCTGCATTCAACATTGAATATATTTTCACGTCTGATTGTGGGACAGGTAGTGAGGTTGAGTCTGGTTATAAGACAAGTAGTGAGGTTTAGTCTGGTTGTGAGACAGCTAGTGAGTATGGAGTTCCTTTCACAAGCTATTGGTCTGATTTTTAAAAAGTATCAACACTTGTATAAATTATTATTCTAAATACTCTGTGGGATGATCAATGTATTTTTTGATGCCACTCTCTCACCATTGACAACAACTGTTTTTCTATATTGTTTGATACACTATTAGTTGGCTAGGTTTGGTTTATCTTTGATCACTGTGTTGTATCTCAAGGGTCTGTGTTTTTATTTGTGTTTTCTCAATAAACATCAGGGATGAATAGATCATAAGAAGTGAACTTGTGTGTTTTCTTAGTGCTTGTTACAGGGGTTTCTTAAGATAGAAAGATTTATCTCAAGTCAGACTTGTCTTTCAGAAAACGGCAAAAGTAGCTTAAAATACTAACAGTTTTTGTGCAAGCATCTTTAGCCCAGACAAAACATAATACATAGTGAGGAATCATTTAGTTGTAGTCTACAAATTAAACACAGTTTTTATACTCCTTTTTTGACAGAAAGTGTACATGTTCAGTACAAACAAAAAAGGTAACTTTCAAAATGTTCTTAGAGCCACACAAAGATCTGGATGTTCACCAAAATCCGATTGATTGATCCTGGCCCGCTATCAATCTTTCTGCATCATTTTGAACATCTTTGGTATCATACACTTGCAGGGCTTCAAGCATTTATAATGTCAATGGAATCTGGCAATGAAATGTTCACCTACAATAACAATAATGCATATCAGTTTTAGAAAGAGAAATTCATTATCATTCTCAAGTTTTCAACAAAGATGTCGTACAACCAACTGAATATTTCATCCAGTCAGTTTGTCATGGTTTAGTGAACGGTGATTGAAGGTTTGCTCACAGTTTCTATGAAGAATTTAAATTAAACAGTAATTCGGGTATCTTTATTTTCTATTTTATTGACTGTGATAGTATTTCATACAGAAATATTTTTCGTGTTACATGTAAACAATTTAACATTAGAAAGTTGAAACCTGACCGTTCCCCCGCCCACCCCTCCCCCCGCCCCCGCCCCGCCCCCGCCCCGCCCCCGCCCCGCCCCCGCCCCGCCCCCGCCCCGCCCCCGCCCCGCCCCCCGCCCCCCGCCCCCGCTCCTTGTAAGTTATAGAAAAAAGTCTGGGCCCCTGTACTGTAGACAGATTTTTGTAGTCGCTTATTTTTGTATCCGCGTAGAATATTCTAAAGTAGTCTGGCTCCACTGTATCAAAAGTATCAAAACAGTGAGAACGACGTCTTTATCAGCGTGTAAAAGGAAATTGTATGTGTTATGATCAAGATGGATGAATTGACAAAAGAATGAAAGCAGATATAGATTTTAACATATCTAGATTGTCATAGGGTAAGTGTTTATAATTTAACTAAGAAGATTTAAATGATTTTTTAAAATACATTTATTCTGCATTGTCCAGTTTCCGGACAGATTATACTAGCTACGCCTACCATTGCCTACAGACGAAATTCGTCGGTACACACCACGGGGAGTTTCTCTAGCCCGTAGTGTAGTACCATGGAGGAAGGATTTTCCTTCCTCAATGGTAGTACTAGTAGTAGTAGTACGTCAGTGCATGGAGGAAGGAAAAGAATGTTGCACTACAGTCATTTGACCAGTTCGGGATCATTGACCAGTTCGGGACCACTTCAACTTTGCAACAACCCCATAATTAAGTTACTTCTCACATTACCAATTTCTGTTGATACATGTGAAGAATAACATGCAATAAACCAACAAACCCAAAATAAGGTTCCAAACTTCATCAACAAATAAATTATGGCCATTTTCTTGAAGTTTGTCTGCGATTTTGATCATTATTTTAAAAAAAAATGTTGGTTGAAAAACGCTGTTAAAACTTCTCACCTTTAAAATTTGAGCGCCAGGGCGAATAACATTTATGTTAAATGCTTAGAATGTGTAAAAAATATTTCAGGTAAATACTGAGCAGTCGTCTTGTTTTTTTGAGGAGACGAAATTACCGAAATCGTCTTTTGGGGGGCATCGTACCCTACTCCTAGAACTATTCGGTTCGTTCCGCTATCGTCTCCCCGACCCTCATAGGTCATCATGTACAAAATCCTATTCGAAACTTTTTCCCCTTCACGTTTATGCACCTGGACTTCTCTTTTGAAAACGGAGCTCGCCAAAATTAGGCTCTATGTATTCATTGTTTTCACAGTGAGCTCGGGGTGGGTCCAGAAAATCCACTCCGCAAAAAAAAAGTGCAAAAAATGATAAATTCCCATCGTTTATTCAGAATCGTCGCCTTCCGATAACAAAAATGGCCGCCGTCGCTTGTATCACTGGTATGCTGCGTGCAACGCTGGTCCACGACATGCCTTAAGACGGTATTCAATAGTATTCTGTGCGCAACACTGGTCCACAATAATCAATGGCTTATCTTTTATAAGTAAACCGTTGATTATTGTGAACCAGCGTTGCGCGCAGCATACCATTGAGGGTCGGGGAGACGATAGCGGAACGAACCGAATAGTTCTAGTGCCCTTGACCAGTTCGGGATCACTCACTACTCAGCATCTCTCATTGCGTCAAATGGTGCCGCACTCAGCATGCTCAGTGAGGTAAAATCTGACTGCTGCAGTCGAAAGTTTATTTGTTGCTTTTAAGATACATTTCTTCAACAAATTCTTGTAGGAATATTGTTTTTTTGTGAGAAAATGAAACTTGGAGGAGGAAATTGCGACTGTAAGAATAGATATTTGGGTCAATGTTGCTTTTAGGCGTGCTTCACCTTTTCATTTGCCTTTGCTGTTGTTTTGTGTTTTTGTTGCTGGATTTTTGCGCTGCTGTTGAAATTCTCTGGAGAAAGGAAGTCCATGTCCATGCCAACACACTTGTGAAGTTTGTGTCCTTGAGAGACAGTTTTATGAATGGGAGTATGGGTTTGAAATAGAGGGCACGCTACTGATTCAGAATAGAATCAACTGATCCTGAACTGGTCAAACAGGTGACAATACTTTTCTCAAAGCCTCTTCAAAAGTACTAATCTTTTTTTGTCAGTGGATACTTGGTGAGTTTTATAACATGTTTAGGTAAACTGATAAACTTTTTTGTTTAAAATGTCAAAGAGATTGCAACCAAAAACAATGTGAATTCAAAAAGTGATCCCGAACTGGTCAAATGACTGTACACTGACGTCCTGGGTATAAAGTTTCTGTACCATGGGAACAAATTTTTTACTAATGTTTTTTTCACATTTTTACCTGATTTATTAAGAAGCTAACAATTCTGTTCATATATTTATAATATTCTTCATGGCCATAACTACAGGGGAGGAGGCATCCAAAAAAAATATATATATATATCCATGGATGATCATTACTCCTAGACCTAGTATTCGGTTCGTTCCGCTATCGTCTCCCCGACCCTCATAGGTCATCATGTACAAAATCCTATTCGAAACTTTTCCCACTTCACGTTTATGCACCTGGACTTCTCTTTTGAAAACGGAGCTCGCCAAAATTAGGCTCTATGTATTCATTGTTTTCACAGTGAGCTCGGGGTGGGTCCAGAAAATCCACTCCGCAAAAAAAAAGGTGCAAAAAATGATAAATTCACATCGTTATTCAGAATCGTCGCCTTCCGATAACAAACATGGCCGCCGTCGCTTGTATCAATGGTATGCTGCGCGCAACGCTGGTTCACAATAACCAACGGCTTACAGATAAAAGATAAGCCATTGATTATTGTAAACCAGTGTTGCGCACAGAATACCATGCGAAGGCGTGTCGTGGACCTGCATTGCACGCAGCATACCAGTGATACAAGCGACGGCGGCCATTTTTGTTATCGGAAGGCGACGATTCCGAATAAACAATGGGAATTTGCACCTTTTTTTTGCGGAGTGGATTTTCTGGACCCACCCTGAGTTCACTGTGAAAACAATGAATAGATAGAGCCTAATTTTGGCGAGCTCCGTTTTCAAAAGAGAAGTCCAGGTGCATAAACGTGAAGGGGAAAAAGTTTCGAATAGGATTTTGTACATGATGACCTATGAAGGTCGGGGAGACGATAGCGGAACGAACCCAATAGTTCTAGGAGTAGGATGATCATTATCAATATTATTCCAGAAAATAAAATAGTATAGTATAAGTAGATCAACGCTAATGTTTTAAACATCATGTACCAATTGACGAGGGAGCATGTGTATTGTGTGCGCATGTGCGAAATGCATAGCAACTCCAACAACTTCCGGGTCAATGGGCCTGGTAGCACGAACGAATGTAGTCTCGGTCGGTGTAAGACTTTGTTTTGATCTGTCACAATATTTTCCAGATGGCACTATCATTTTCAGGCGGTTCGTGGATGATAGCGCCCTGGATGATTATGGGGAAATTATGACAAACCAAAACGAGTTGCGTGCAGAATACCACTGATTACCAACCGGAGCAGCTATATTTGTTGCCGAAAGGCAAGAATTCTGAAAAACTGTGAGAATTTATCGATGTTTTGCAAATTATTTTGCGGAGTGGATTTTTTGGGACGAGCGTAATGCTCAATGAGAGTACAAAGAACAAATACAGCCTAATTTTTGTAAGATCCGATTTTTAAAAAAGGCTGTCGACATGTAAACGTGAAGGGCAAAAAGTTTCGAATAGGTTTTTGTACATGTCACTCTATTATGAGGTTCATGGAGACTATAGCAGAACAAACCTTATAGTCATAGTTTTTAGGACTAGGAGTAGTATGTTGGTACCATCTTTGCTGAGCTTTCTAGCCCCATGCCCTAATCAGTTAAGTGTACATTGTAGCCCTATAAACTTGGAGAGGACGTCCGGCCTTGTGATGTTAGGCGGTATCTCATAAAATTGTTTTAAACCCAAACCAACCCAAACCCAAACCAACCAACCAGTCACACACATGTTACAGCTAGATAAGGTTTGGTTTGCACTGTGTGGCGAAGGTGAATCCGTAGCCACACTGCCAGCTCATTCAATCATGCAGCTAACATCAAGGTGCATCCCCTATGGGAGAGGCAGTGAGTTTTACCCAACTAATGCATCAAACTGTCGGCTTGCATGCATTTTGTCTAACTCCTGTCTGTGAGTGTGGTACCCACCTCTGTATGTACCATGCAGCTCTCTTAGCTGTAGCTGTCACATGAAACAGCTGTTGAGATTTGTTTGCACCCTTGACACCCTTGACACCCTTACCACATGTACCACAAGCGAAATACAGGTTACCCCAGTGCTACTCATCTGTAGAATTTTCAATCCAAATTACTACCAAGTTTCAGAAAAAAGCGCTTTAAGATCTCCCAAACACCACTCTGCCCAATCACACTAGTTTAATGGCAAAGAAATTCTTTGGGCAATACCTTGCTTACTCACACCAGGTATCAACAACTTTCAACCTATCAAGAAGCCCAGTTTTGTGATCTGTGGTCAATGTTACACTTGTTGTTTTTGAATGACCCTTTTTTATTGAATGATTGTTATCATGTATAGGAGGTAGAGTACATTGGAAGAAGCATCATGTTCAGAGTTACCCACCAAGGTGTAAAACACCTGGTTAGCCATAGATTCAGCAATATTCAACGACCATGGTATCTTCCCAGATACTGTAGCTGTGCCTACTCTCAGGACACAGAGAGTACCCCTGTTTTACCCAAACATGCTCAGGTAGTCATATGTGGTGGAGGGATTGCTGGATTAGGGGTTGCATACCACCTCTCGAAACTGGGATGGACAGATGTAGTCATCTTGGAACAAGGAAGGTCAGTTCATCTTATCATCTACAATGTCAACTTCTTGTACATTTTCCTGTATTTGGATTAGTGAAATATTCATTGAGCTTTATTTTTGTTAACAATGTAGTTGACTTTTCTCTAGGTTGACAAGTGGGACAACATGGCATGCAGTAGGTTTGCTGGGCATACTTAAGAAGTCCCATTTCAACACTGAGCTGGCTAACATGAGCTGCAAACTATATGAGGATGTGGAAGCAGAAACTGCAGTCAAAACGGGTAAAGAGTTCCTTCAAGCCTGGGAGAGATTAGAATAAAGAGTTCATCCAAGAAAAAAGAGATTGTAGAGTGAAGAGTTCCTCCAAGCATTTCCTGGATCTGTTGGCTGACTTACTAGGGGTCCTGAGTTATTTTGGGGTGGGGGGGGGGGGGGGGGGTAGGTAGTAGGGTGAAATTGAGGTAGGGAAAAATGAATCAAGATATTGATTACAAGAGTTCAGAATTTCCTCCTACATGTTAAATTAAGTGCAAAAGTAAAACCTCAACCACTGTGGACCTCTACAATGGGTTATTGTAGTCGTCAATAAGAGCACAAATGTCTGGTGTAACTTGTAGCTTTTTAAAGGAAACTTACATAACTTATGGTAGAACCCTAATTTAATACTAAAAGACTGTTTTCTGTTGAATTGTTTAATTTCTTGAATTAAATTTCTGTAGGTTTACGCCGCTGTGGAAGCATGCTCATCGCACAAACTAAAGATCTGATGATAGACCTGCAAAAAGGACATACAAAAGCACAGTAAGTAGTGGCATGTAACAGTATATACCAGAACATCACAAAAAGTAACCATCCTTGACAAATCATTGCAAAAATATTACTTTAAATAGGGAATAACAGTATGATATGAGCCGGTCTTCAGTGCGTGTTAATGACCGGGTTAATGGAAAGCTGCTGTTAATTGACAGTTGAAAGCAAGGTCCATTAACAGTGGCCAATGACCAACCAAGGTCGTTGCATTGGTTTTATGCACTTGCCAGCTACCTTAAATTGATACATTGTCTGCGCAGTGACGCCTATGCATGGTATGTGCATGCACATGGCAACATCTGTCCTTGCCAAAATAGCAAAAAAAATACGCACAAAGAGAACAGTTGATTGAATAACAAGCACATAGTGCAAACAGAACTTCTACAGATGGACTTGTTTAGGGGCATTTATTCACTTTTTCACGGAGCTGGTCTTTATATCACATGTTAATAAACCCCCATATGACCAGTCTTTGACCAATCAGAGTGTATAAATTCTTCAAGCTGTTTATTTATTTAGCTTTTATTTCTGTTTGAATCTGGAAATAATTAATTGTGCTTGCAGGGTTTGGGGTATAGACACTGAGCTACTCACAATAAGTAATGTCCAAAAACTGTTGCCATGGATGCGTGTTGATGACCTAGAAGGAGGGATACTGATTAAAAATGATGCTTGGATTGATGCAAAACAAGCATGTCTTGCTTTGGCTCAAGCTGTTAGAGACCAAGGTTAGTTACCCACTTCACATTGGATGATGTGTTTATCCACAACATTTTTCTTGACTGACGTACGGCGGACGGTGTATTACGACCAGAACAACTTTGGAGCGCTCTCAATTGTTTGCGTGCAGCCGGACGGCTGACGGAAATATCCACCCTGACTTTCCAGTGTGTAGCATGCACAGGCATGCACCTACTGGGCTATGCTTCATTTCAGCTGTACAATAAGGGACACCAGGTTCTGGAAAACATGCCTTGTAAAATCCCTTTTATGGGGGTTACTCTGTAACCTCCAATGCCAGACCTTTGTCCTGTTGTTGTACAAATGTGGCATGCAAGAATGGACAGGCTGCCACCATTGTTTGTCATTATATTTGACTCAATGGGAAGTAAGTCTTAGCGTTCCGAAATTCCAGCATACCATGGCAAACAAGTTCATTAAATTCCTTTTGCTGAAGTTGTTCAAAAACTTGACCAGTCTGCCCCCGATTTCACGAAGCGCTGCGACGCGTCGTAAATGCAAGATATGACCGGTTACACGTCTTAAGTTGCGATGCGTATAAAAACGATTTCATCAAAGTTACGATGCGTCGGATACGTCGCAAGTTCCTTGACTACGAGGAAGAACACGTCGTAAGTTCTGACTACCCAAAGGGTCGTCTTAAGAAAGCGATGTTTCATTAGATAACGCGCAAATGCTAGCAAAGTGGCGTTGATGCTGCTTGCTAATCGAGAAGCCGGAAGAGCGTTGCGTCAGAGAGAGACTGTTTCGCGACCAAACTAAGGCCGTGTCCGAAACGGCGACTTCGGCTACAGCTACAGCTAGATCAGCGCGTCTGCCAGTGTTGAAAATAGGCAGACGCGCGCGATCTAGCCGTAGCTGTAGCCGAAGCCGCCGTTTCGGACACGAACTAACCCTCTCGACAGTCTAGCTGATGATGAAATATTTCGTCGGTATAGATTTACCAAACAAGGTACTTATCACATCATCGAGAGGGTTTATGGAGCGCTGAGCGTGTCACAAGGGTAAGCTTTTAAAATATTCAATGCTGGCCCCTATTATTTTATTGGGTAAAATTTTCATTAGACCTAAATAAAATAATATTTGGGTGATTGGGGGGGGGGGGGTTGCAACAGATTAACCGTTTCTTGATTGACAAAAGATCGTGATTTTACGTCTATTGCTACAATCTTGTGGATTATAACCTTTCCCATTTTATGTAACCGCTGTTTACGTGGTTGTTAAACCATGGTTAAACAACCCACAGCGATCTTAGCCTTCAGTCAAGGCCCAGGCAGCTGCCGCCCGGATAGTGATACAAACAGCGCAACCACTAACTAGCACGAAAAAGACTAGTGCGAGCGGCGAATTCTGCCATCTTGAATGAACTAGATGTATACACCAAGTTGTATACAACACAAAACAGCCACACAACTTTAGCAGTTTGACCTCGTCCAAAGGGTTGTTTTTATTAAGAGTGAAAATGGTTTTGAGTTGCGACTCGTCGCGCTTACGACGTGTATGGTAAAACGGAATTTAGAACTCGTCGCAGCCGCGACGTGTCTTAGGTTTGCGAACCATACGATGCATCGCTTCTTGCGATGAGTTTCGTGAAATCGGGGGCTGGTATGGTATGGCCAATCTGTTTGCTGTGCAAGTGTGAGCACTGGTCATGATTTACTTATAAATATTATAATTATCATTTATTAATAAAACAGAAACAATAAGCATTGTGTTGAAATTATTCAGAAATAATTCAGTTTAAATTCTTAAACTTAAACTTACAGTTTTTACCGAAATACGGAGAGTCATATAAAAAGAATCAAAACTTTTTTTAAATGTTGGCTCTAAAGCAGGTTATATACACAATTTGTCACCATAATGTAAATTTCATTTAATTTTGAAATCGATGTCTACACTGTTTTAGGGCATTTTTCAGTATTTAGTATATAAAAAGTAAATAC
The DNA here is from genome assembly GCA_023634235.1 of Pisaster brevispinus. Lineage (NCBI taxonomy): Eukaryota > Metazoa > Echinodermata > Asteroidea > Forcipulatida > Asteriidae > Pisaster > Pisaster brevispinus. The sequence goes on along the minus strand of JAMKCF010000008.1, from coordinate 172,588 downwards.
TGGGTGCAATAAATGAAAGTCTTGCGTCTTTAACACTGAAATTTGGGAAACTACTGGGTTTTTTTTGTGGGGGGGGGAGGGGATAGTGAAGCTCTGTAATAGATTGCTATAATTATCACCAGGTTCAAACCCTTTACATTCAATATTATGCAACCTGATTGCAGGTGTGACAGTGTTAGAGAGGACTGGAGTAGATACAGTGGGAACCACTGATGGGCGTGTATCTAGCGTGCAAACAGACAGGGGTACTATTGAGTGTGACAAGTTCATAAACTGTGCTGGCATGGTACGTATTTTGTCTCTACGTTTTGTGGGGGATGTGGAATTTCTTATTTGAAGAGGAAAAAAATGTTAGTTTATTTAGGTTATTTATGATTTAAATGTCTATACTTGTCATTTAAATATTTTATTGGTATACAATGTGTATGTACTTAATGACAAGGGGTCTGTGGGGCACTTCTCATTGGGGACAGTTTTTTTAAATTACTTCCCTGCATGGCCCTATTCATAATTGTTTATGCCCAAAGTTTTAAATATAATTTGGGTTTGAACAAAGAAAAATCTAATTGTTTTTGTTCAAACCCAAATGCTTTAAAATATATTAACAAATAACATTATGATGCAATGGTCCATGGAGATTCAAGAGTTTTTGTTCAAAACAAAGACTGACATACATGCATTTCCCATGGGCATTGATAATTTCTGAACCCTTTTCCATATTACAGTGGGCTCGTGATGTTGGTCTTGCTAGTTCACCAGAAGTCGGAGTACCACTTCAAGCAGTATCCAGGCAGTTTCTTATTACAAAACCAATCAAGAATGTATCTGTAGATGGCAAAGGCCCATGTAAGTCAAGAATAGTTGAGGCTTTAATACTGAAGGTTCAGTTAGAATTCTCTAATGGGAAACAGAAGTTGGACTACACAAAGTCATTAGTGATGGATTGGGTTTGTACATACAACATGTACGAGGTACAATGGTACTTACCTGTATGAAAACAATCATCGTCATCAAATCGAGGGAACCCGGGCATTGCTGACAGCAGCTCTTTACTGGTCTCTTTGCTCTATGATTACGGCTAGGTCACGGCTGTTAATGCCAGAGTCATGCTCCAGGGTGTCCACAAATGTTGCTGCAGGATGCCCTCTTGATCTTGGACCATACTGAGACTCCCAGAGTAAAACTAGTTGAGCCATGAAGACAATAATACAATCTTAAGTGCATATATGAAGCACTCAAATAGTGTATTAGGTTTGAAAATTTAATTCATTATGACCAGAGCCCAATTTCATAGAACTGCTTAAGCAAACAAAGGTGTTTAAAATTGTTCTGCTAAGCAAAAATAAGCAGAAAACCAGTCACAATTTGTACATGTGACATGGTACTTTGGCTGGTAACCTTATTCTGGTAAGCATAACTTTGTTGTGCTTAGTTTTATGTATGCTTCAGGAGCACTATAAAACCGGGCCTAGCTATCAGTTCAGCATTATAATGGCATGTAAAACCAATGTTTGTGGAATGGGGAAATTGGTTTTGAAGAAGGTGCAGGTGTAATTCATTGGTTTGGGTTGATTTTGTTTCTCATTTTCAGATGTTCGAGATCCAGACAGTTTACTGTATATTCAAGAATATGGAGAAGGTCTTTTGTTTGGAGGTTATGCACAGAAGGGAAAGCCTGTCTTTACTGAGTCTGTTCCTAAAAAAGGAGATTCAGAATTTATTCAGCTTCCTGAAGACTGGGACCACTTCCGTAAGTTTGTGCAAATAGTGTATTTGTTGGGAAAATTATCAAAATATTTGACCAAAATATTTAAGGAGGTAAAACGGCTGAATCTATAAGCGTTTTTAATTGTCTGCAGAAGCTCATTGATAAAGAACAACATTGTTGTTTTATTTGTAAAAGTAAAGTTTTTATTTCAACAAATTCGTTTTGCCCTATTGGTTCTTTGAACTAGGCCATTTGTTGGAGGGTTTCTTGCACAGAGTACCAGCAGCTGCTGATGTGCAATTTGAAAAGCTCTTCAATGGGCCAGAGAGTTTTACACCTGATGGGGAATTTATCATGGGAGAGGCTCCAGAGGTAGGTGTTTTAAAAGTATCTTTGGTCTTCTTGTCATGCTTTGTTTAGTAAATCAACCTTTATACCATTTAGGATTACTTATATTCTGTAATTTTAATGTCAATGTGGCTCAAAACTGATTCAAAAACTGATCAAATACAAAAACTTGTTTTGTTTTTCAAATTTTTTCTGAGACTGAGGTCGCTTACTGTTAATTGAATTCATATTTTAATCCAGGGAATTTTGTCTGTTATTTTAACAGGTTAGTAATTATTACGTCCTAGCTGGTTTTAACTCTGTGGGGTTAACCTTAGCTGGTGGGGCTAGTCGGCTTCTAGCTGAGTTGATTGTTAATGGTCATACCTCAATGGATTTCTGGCCAGTTGACATCAAACGATTTAGCGCACACCATAACAGCAAAAGATTTCTTCAATCTCGTGTTACTGAGATAGAAGGTAGATTATGATGATAATGAAAGACATGGTCAAATTCTGTTTTGTGATGCACTCAACTTTCAATAGATAGAGTCCTTGAGAAAGTGGGGGGAAAAGTGTCTAATCTTACTTTAAAATGGTGTTAAAATGTTGTCTTTGATAACCTTCTAGTGTGAATGTTGTCAACATCCTTAAACATTCAATGACTGCACATTTCAAATATATGGGTCTGTACATTTTTATACGGGAATTTTACTGTTCATTCCTGAATTTTGATGAAATCAAAACAGCATTGAACTTGAAACTTTGACTCAAAAGTTCCTCTACAGACAGACCCATTTCTTGATATGCTATGACGTAATTTTTCAAATTTTGCTTTGAAAGAGTTTACACCTTTTTAACGTGAGGTTAGAATATAATAAGTTTTTTTTCCACTTTCATTTAGATGTGAATTTGACCTTGAAGCCTCTCTTTAGTTTTATTCATTCATTTTGAATTGTTTTGATTTATTAAATTTGAATGGTTTAAATCATTCAAATTTTTTTTAAATTTATTTCATTTGAATGGTTTTGAATCTATTAATTTATTTCGAACTGTTTTGATTCAATGTGGATAAATATGTAAACAGAGATGTGATGTTGTTATTGTGATTTTCTTAGGTTCTAGCTACCGAACGGGATACCCAAGTAACTCTTCTTACAGGACTGGGCGTAAGCTACATTGCCCACCCCTCTACTCTAGGTTAGCTCAAGCAGGTGCTGTATTTGGAGAAAGGATGGGAATTGAACGACCCAAGTGGTTCATGAATCCTGATGACACAGGTACTTGAATTTATTCCATTTTAATGTCTTGCAATTAGTTTTGTCTCTAAGTGGAGATTAACTGTGAAAATCTGAAAGTTCTTGGAAACAGTGAAATGGAATTAAAAGTGAAGACAACTGAAACATCAGCCATGACATAAAAGTGATGTGATGTCTTCAACATTCTATATGTTGAGAAAAAACTACTTTTTAGGCTCCAATTGTGTCATTTGAAAGCTCTCATTCTCATCTGTTTGATTGGCAAAAAGGAAAAGCATGGTTTTAGTAATGAGTGTCATAATTTAATCCAGCCACCATTCAACTAAGATTTGTTCAATAAGTAGGATTAAGATTACATATTTCAGACTGTATTTTTGTCTAGATGAGTTTGCTCAGGAGACACAACGAGGCACATTTTGGAAACCTCAATGGTTTGATCTTGTCAAGGCAGAGTACTGGGCTTGTAGAGAAGCTGTTTCTTTAATGGACATGTCAGCTTTTACAAAGTTTGAAATCAGAGTAAGTCTTATGCACTCTTGTATGGCCAGTTTATTATTACGAGGGAGCTTTCCATCTTTGTGCAGGTTTTATCACTTGTTTTGCATAGATGCAATAAATGTAAATCTGATGGTGCTTGATTTTTTTGCCTTGTAGTCCGCAGGTAATGAAGCTACCATGTTACTTCAGTATCTTTGTTCCAATGATCTGGATTGCCCTGTTGGAAGTGTAGTCCATACAGGAATGCTCAATGATAGAGGAGGATATGAAAATGACTGCAGTATAGCAAGGCTTGATACTAATAGGTAGGTTATTACATTAACACACCTGCCAACTAGTATGACTTTCCTTTATTTCATACGTAAATTTGTTGAAAAAACAACCTTTGTTTTCCCCACATAAAATATGGGTTTTAACTGTGTTGACATGCACAAACAAATTCTAGTTCAAAGCAGCTGGGAGTGTAGGTTATGCTAGATTTAAGAAACACTGCTGCAAGTGCAGACTACATTAGATATGACATGAGGCTCGAAACTACTCTACATCACGATCTTGAGAGAAAACTATAATATTCATCTTGAAGTATTAAAGCTAGAGAATTTCAGCCAAACTAAATCCTTTGTTCAGAAGCTCATCTATGCAATTCTTTGAAAAACAAATGTTAAATGAAAAACATACATTTTGGATTTTCAGAAAATAGTTTTGTGATCCAAAAGTTTGGCAGGTCTGCATTGACCAGTTTACTTCTGACCATTCGCTATCAGAACAGTTATTTAGAACAATTTTTCAAATCATTTTTCATTATAGCAAAAGCAGATGATAGAAGTTTGTATCTAGGCCCATAGGCCACTCTGAGGTACAGTGGACACCATACTATGGCACTATTAGGTTTTGGTAAATTTGTCTGCATCCACCCAAACCAAACAGTGCACTTCAATAGTGTCCACCATATCTCAAACCAAACAGTGCACTTCAATAGTGTCCACCATATCTCAAACCAAACAGTGCACTTCAATAGTGTCCACCATATCTCAAACCAAACAGTGCACTTCAATAGTGTCCACCATATCTCAAACCAAACAGTGCACTTCAATAGTGTCCACCATATCTCAAACAAAACAGTGCACTTCAATAGTGTCCACCATATCTCAAACCAAACAGTGCACTTCTATAGTGTCCACCATATCTCAAACCAAACAGTGCACTTCAATAGTGTCCACCATATCTCAAACCAAACAGTGCACTTCTATAGTGTCCACCATATCTCATAAAGGCTCACTTCACAGACACCACACTTGGTTACTGTCTGCTCATGGTCTGCCATTTTGGGACTCTAATTGCATGAACAGACAGTGGTCTCGAACTGCAAGCGTGTCCCCTACAATGTGTACTGCGCAGTAACTAGGAATCTGACCCTCGAAATGGCACATCTAATATTTACATGTATCAAGTTCTGGGATCATGCAAAAAATAGTTAATGGCCTGATGTTTCAACCCTAACAATCTTTCTTGGAGGCTAAGTGACAACACAACACAACACAACACAACACAACACAACACAACACAACACAACACAACACAACACAACACAACACAACACAACACAACACAACACAACACAACACAACACAACACAACACACCACACATAAATAGTGGTGTAAAAGAAGCAGTCAAGTGGAAAGAAAAGAAATGAGAGAGAGGCAGAAAGCATACAGAAGAAGCAAGGGATGAACATTAAAGGAGACCGGGAAGGGGGGGGGGTAGAGGAATCGAGACATCAGGTGAATTGGGTTCAAGTTTTAAAGTGAGATGAAATGATGAATAATGGTGTTGTGTTTGGTGCAGATACTTCATCATATCCCCAACCATTCAGCGGGTCAAAGGTCATCATTGGATCAAGCGTCACCTTCCATCTGATGGATCAGTCACCTTACAGGATGTAACTACTCAGTATGCTGGATTGAATGTCTTGGGTCCTAAAGCTAGAGATGTTCTTCAAAGTCTGACCTGTACATCACTGAAAGCTGCCGACTTCAAGCCTTTCATGTGTAAGGTATGTATAGTGAAATCCATGTGTCCCTCATGCGCTGTGCATAGTGCATTTTGTGCAATCCTTCAAAATGAGAATACACACCAAGCAATGCAAAAAATTCTTGCAGATAATGCAATACACAATGCGGGATACATGGAATGTTACGCATTGCCCAGTGCGCACTACACATTTGGCACAACGTATGACGAACACATGGATTTCCAGCCTAATCTGATTAAAAGAAACTCAGGAAGTTTAGAATTTTGTTTTAGTAAAAGCTTCAGTTGAATTCAGGTTAGTTTCAATAAAAGTAGAATTTATCTATTCTGTTAACAGATTGTCATAAACCTTTTGAATGATTATGTTGAATTGTTTTTATATAAATGTAACAACAGGAGATAAATGTTGGATATGCTACAGGAGTGAGGGCAATGACTATCACTCATGCAGGGGAGGATGGTATGGTGCTTTATATACCAAATGAAGTAAGTTATCTTCTACTTCTACAAAACAACACAACACAACCTAACTCAAACACTTAAACTAGCCCCAAACATGGTGCCTTCTCTTAATCCTGCTCAATTACTTACATTAACGCACCCTGTCGTAAACTCATCGTGCAATGATGATCTCCTCATGCATCTCAAATTGATATTAGATGTGAAACAAATATAAGATACATCTTAAAGAGGGTCCCCAAAGTCAAATTGGGTTTTCAATTGATAGAGTTTTCATAAAAGTGGGGGAAAGTTAAGTTTCTAACCTCAATTTAAAATGGTGTAAAATATTTGTTTATTTGATACTCTTCAGAGCAAAATTTGAAACACGACGTCATTGGATGTCAAAAACAAATGGGTCTGTACATTCCTGAAGAGGAATTTCTGTGTCAGTCATAAGCTCAAATTCAATGCCATTTTGGTTGAATATCATTAGAATTAAGGAATAAACTGAAAATTGACTGTTCAGAACTGTACAGACTATATATTTTAAATGTGACGTCATCATACTTTTAAATTGTACTTCAAATTGCACTTGAAGGGTATCAAACACAGTGGCATTTTCCACCATTTTAATGTGAGGTTAGAGACTTGAAATTTTGTTTTCATCATCATAAGGCCTCTATCTATTGGAAAATGAGTAGATTAAAAAACTGAATTTGACCTTTGAGTCCTTTTAAAATGAACACGGGTAAAAATCTACGGTAGCTATGTATGGTCAATAGAAGACTCATAATATGCAGTTATTATGTAGCACTTATTCACACCAGTGACTGGTATCTTGGGGCACTCATTACTTTATGACAGGTGTGCAGAGTTATTGTTTGAAATATGAGACCCATTAATAGAGCACCTTGTAAGTGTTGACAAGGTGATACAGCCCAATCTGCAGCCAACCATGCAAGAAAGACCAGGATACCTTCTGTTGCATACGTGACCTACAGCTTTTGTCCAATCTGAAGGACGAAGCAATTGATCCTTTTGAGATACGGTGGAGGCATTACGAGTTTAGTTTGGGTTATTCAGTTTGTATACACCCAAACCGAACAGTGCACTCATACTGGTGTCCATCATGTCTAAAAAAGGCTAATTTTGATGAGGCCTTGCTCAAAGACACAGGTGCTATTCGCAGGATCCAAAACCATACTCTGACAACACCAGAACTTGACTCCTTATCCAAGACACTCCATAAATCAGTATTTTCAATTGTTTCTCTCTCATTGAGCAATAAATATTGATCATCAGGTTTGTTAATATGAACAAATGTTCATACAATAAATGTGTGTTTCTTAGAAGAGCTTTTGTTGTCAAATTGTAACAATCCCATCAATGAATTGAATCAAAATGTATTATTGCTGTTTGTTCCATCACAGAATGCAACTCAAGTGTATGACGCATTGTTAGATGCAGGAAAAGATGTTGGTATAAGCAATGCTGGTTACTATGCACTACGATGGCTGAGAATTGAAAAGTTTTACTTCTACTGGGGAGAAGATTTTGATTCAACAACAACTCCGTTTGAAATTGGACGAGAAATGAGAGTCAAATTTGACAAAGTAAGATCTATAATGCATATTTGTTAGCCAATATTGTCAAAAGGATTTCACAAACAACATATATTTCTTTGGAGATGGCAAATTTTATTTCAAACGGTCATAAAATAAGTTGAATATCTGGTTTAAGTCAAAGGTCATAATAAAGAAAAAGGTCATAAAGATTTGCTAAAACCGATGTTTAAAAAAATGTATTGTTTATGTTTGACCACTTTTTTAGCAATATGCTATAAGAGTTTAATCTTCATAAAAAATTAATTGTTCAGAGTGATTAAAGATGGGTAGGTCAAAGGAATTTATTGTACAAGTGCTTAATAAAACTGAATTGTGTCCAATTGTTGAGATGCCGCCTTTTAGTTGGTTTGATGACTTCATAACAACTCGCATAGTCAGGGATGTCACACCTCTGTTTTATGCTGAGCTGCAGTTGATTATTAATCAGTTCTATTTGTTGTTTATCTTGTTGATGTTTATATCAGGATGTTGAGTTTATTGGCAAGGCAGCACTTTTGAAGCAACGTCAGGAAGGCATGCAACGTCGATTAGCTGGGTTTGTCTTGGAAAACCATGACATTGACTCTGATGTCTGGCCGTGGGGCAGAGAACCAATATATCGTAATGGTCAGTTAGTTGGAATGACCACATGTAGTAGCTATGGCCCCACTCAGGGTAAGATGATATGCCTAGGTTGGCTGACCAATAAAGATGAGACGACTGGTCAGTTAATGGAAGTAACATCAGACTTTGTTCATAAAGCACAGTATGAGATTGATATTGGTGGGAAGCGTTTTTTAGCAAGGGCACGTCTGTATCCGTACCAACTAGGAGCTAAGCAAGGAAGTCATGGCTAAGAGTACTAAGCAAATTGCCAACAGGGTCATTTAATTTCAATCTCTAAGTCTTCCGTGTTATAAGAGGTGACTTTAATTTATATATTGATTCAGCCTTTGAGAAAGACTCTGCTAGGGTCGAAATGTCAGGCCATTTACTTCATTTTGGCATTTTGAATTCTATTGAAGGCAAAATGAATGGTCATGCTTAATTTCACTGAAATTCAAACTGCATATGAAGTATTTGAGAAAATACAATGTAAGATCTGATAAATCGTTGATATGCAGCAAACAAAATTGTCAGAAATGCTGGTGGTGACTTTGCTGGCTTTTCCCATCAACCTAAATTCTAAGTTTGTACCCGGGCTCGTATGAGAGTGTGTCGTGGATTAGGTTGTCAAGCGCTGTATGTTGGTTGTCTGAAATAGAGTTGTTTAGTTAACATTTTAATTTTAATTTTTTAATTACCGGGTAACACTCAAATAATGATAAATACTAATAATGAAAATTTAAAAGTGCGCAAATCCACAAAAGTGTTCTTGGTGCTATTACATAACAAGGGCCACATTTCTTTAAAATAAAATACAGTTTATTCATGAGAAAAAGATTGGTTACCCACTGAACGATTAGATTTAGGCTCAATGAGGAGGTTAGAATTGCCAGAACGGAGTTCATCAATAAATGCAATGGGCACTGTTCATGCAAGATTTAAACACATCACAATAGTTTGTGCTTAGTTCTGCTACTAAGTGGTAACCAGTGCAACTCTTGTAAAGAAGGTGTAATATTGGAGGACTTTTTTGACAAGGTGATAAGACAAGCAGCAGATTGCCAAACATTACCAATCATACTATACTATAGTATAATGAAATGTATGTGTCGCAACATGTTTTGCATTCAAATTTATTTTAAGTCAAAAAGTAAACAATAACAAGCTTCCAATTGAAACAGATTTTAGCCAGGGATTTTGTAACAGGGTTTCAAAACATTTGCTGTTTTAGAGCAGGTTGTTCAAAATCTCTCACCCAAAAGCTTGACCCATGAATTTTTGATTAAACAGGGTGGCCGAATGGTGTTGTGAATTGAAAAGCAGGTCTTGAAAACACTCTAAGCACCATGCTTTCAAACTCTCTGTTCTTGTTATTGTGTTTTCAATATGTGCGATCTGAGGATAGTTTTTTTCTTAGCATGACTCTCTATGAAGCACCTGGGCATCAACAAATGCAGCAATATTATCATTTCAGTTTGAAAAAGAGAACAGTGTACATTTATTTGTATGTTTTTCAGTCATTAAAGTTTGTTTCAGGAAATTGGGGTTGCTTTGGTTTAATTTTGTAAAATCATCCACATTGAGTCTTTATGCCATCATTCAAAAGTTCAACTTTGCTAGATGATAGTTTAATGCATAACACATGTTTTATGGAGGAAAAGTTAATTGGCCATCCATCAATTACAGAATGGCAAACTTTTTGGCAGTGGATTTTTATGTTTTAATGTATGTTAACTTTGCATCAGGGATAAAGACTTTTTTTTTACCCATACACTGTATACTCAGTACTTTCCCCCACAGGAATAGCACTCGGATGGGGTTTCGAACCCACAACCTTCTTGCCATGCTAGAGCAGATGTCTTACCACCACCGAGCTACATGTAGTACTAGTAGCTTGGTTGCTAGAGTCAGTTCGCATCTTATATTTTAGCTGCGGGTACCCCAACATTTTATTAGATGTTAAATTTGCATCGGGGATGAAGATCATTCTTTGGTTTTTGCTCTTACACCAATGTGTATTTTAAGCACTCAATACTCAGTAGGCTTATTTCCCGGGTTCAGAGAAATAAGATTTTTGTAGTTTGTATTCAGTTCAAACTTTTCTTACTTTGCTTTTAAAAATCGACGAAAATAGCCAAGTATTTGTTTCAGCTTTGTATAATAATGGTTTTGTATGATGTTTGAAATGTTTGAAGAATGTTTTATTATAATCATTTTAAAATAAAATTAAATATATTTGTTGGGCGCGATCGGTCAATCTGCACGATCGACAGATAGCGCTGCGCTATCGGCCGATCGCGCTGCGCTATTGAAAGATCTATTGTTCGCGCAGCAATCGGTCGATCGCGCAACAATCGGTCGATCGAGCAACGAGCATCTTTGCGCGATCAACTGATCGCGCTACGAGTATTTTTTGCGCGATCGAGTGATCGTACAGGAATGGTTTTGCGCGATCAACCGATCGTGCAGGTATGGTTTTGCGCGATCAATTGATCAGGCTTTGCGCGATCAATTGATCAGGCTTTGCGCGATCGGCCGATCGTGCAATAATGGTTTTGCGCGATCGGTCGAGCGTGCAAGACGAAACGGTGTGAAAGGCAATTCTGTCCAGCGGGGGATTTTGTCCTCCCATACGGCGAATTTTGTTCAAATTTTCTTCAAAACAGATGGAATTACAAAAATCGTCGTCGATCGGTCAATCGCGCAAAACCACTCCTGCACGATCGGCCGATCGCGCAAAGCCATTCCTGCACGATCAATTGGTCGCGCAAAACCATACCTGCACGATCGGTCGATCGCGCAAAACCATTCTTGCACGATCACTCGATCGCGCAAAAAATACTCGTAGCGCGATCAGTCGATCGCGCAAAAGATGCTCGTTGCGCGATCGACCGATTGTTGCGCGATCGACCGATTGCTGCGCGAACAATAGATCTTTTAATAGCGCAGCGCGATCGGCCGATAGCGCAGATTGACTGATCGCGCCCAACATATTCATTACTCAACAGAGTGCGCCCTCTTTTGGTCTGTAAGCTATCCTAGATAAGAGATTGGTACCCATTGTTAGCTGCGTGGAATTATAACCTGAAAAACGGGAGCCAAGACCTCTGTGTGTATGCGTGTGTTGTTCGCAATTGTTCGCGCTGCCGCGGCCGACGACCGCGTGAAGTTCCAACTGTATGATGTGCGACTGTGAGATTGAGGATCTGCAAACTGCAGTCGTCTGTTCTGGAGTTTTTACATAAATTTTTTCAGTAAATCTGAGAGAACATCTAGCGTTATAGTTCATTAGTTTTATTCTGGTTCGGTGAGTAACCTTAGTTCTCAAAAGTACGAAGGTAACGTATAAAACTATAAATTATAAACTTGCTTGATTTTGACTGAGCTAGCTCAGTAGCTGAGTTCCGTAACTCGCCCTTGTACTCGTAGTACTCCTAGGGTCATGGATGAGGTTTGTTCCGCCCCAGCCTGATAATCGTGCCAACTAAAGTTGGGACTGGTCCCAACTTGAGTGTTAAAGTTGGGGCGTCCAAACTATAGTTGGGATTGCATTTGCAGTGAACACAAAGCACCCCACGAATAAACCAAACTAAAATCATAATATTAATAACAATAGTAAGTATCATAAATAATAGTATGAAGTTTTTAAGACCACTTTCCCTTGAGAATATTTGAGATTAATTAGAATTTTGTTTTTCTGAGAGAAGGGAAACTAAAATGCGTAGGACTACTGAGGAGACCATGCTGAGACCTACTCCTAGAACTATTCGGTTCGTTCCGCTATCGTCTCCCCGACCCTCATAGGTCATCATGTACAAAATCCTATTCGAAACTTTTTCCCCTTCACGTTTATGCACCTGGACTTCTCTGTGCAAAAAATGATAAATTCCCATCGTTATTCGGAATCGTCGCCTTCCGATAAAAAAAATGGCCGCCGTCGCATGTATCAATGGTATGCTGCGCGCAACGCTGGTTCACAATAACCAACGGTTTACGTATAAAAGATAAGCCATTGATTATTGTGGACCAGTGTTGCGCACAGAATACTATTGAATACCAGCTTAAGGCATGTCGTGGACCAGCGTTGCACGCAGCGTACCAGTGATACAAGCGACGGCGGCCATTTTTGTTATCGGAAGGCGACGATTCTGAATAAACAATGGGAATTTATCATTTTTTGCACCTTTTTTTTGCGGAGTGGATTTTCTGGACCCACCCCGAGCTCACTGTGAAAACAATGAACACATAGAGCCTAATTTTGGCGAGCTCCGTTTTCAAAAGAGAAGTCCAGGTGCATAAACGTGAAGGGGAAAAAGTTTCGAATAGGATTTTGTACATGATGACCTATGAGGGTCGGGGAGACGATAGCGGAACGAACCGAATAGTTCTAGGAGTAGCTGAGACCATGCTGAGACCGACTGAGCCTAGCTATAGAGCAAGGACAGAGAGCAAGCGTCACCCGGCGGCACTGAGCATGAGGCCGCTGTCCGCTGTCAGAACCCTTTAAAAAACACTATTTTTTACACTGAGTTGGCGGTCCATTATGAGAGATATACTATCATTCCAAACCAGTTTTGACACGAGTTTGTACAGAGCCGAGACCCGGGTTTGAAATAAAGAATCTTGTTAATTACGCCGATCGCATCAGGACCATGATCGATCACGGTGTCCTGTTGACGTCTATGGGCGATTCCAACTATAGTTGGGACGTCTCAATTTAAACACTCAAGTTGGGACCAGTCCCAACTATAGTTGGGACAATCATCAAGTTGGGATGGAACAGGTTCGTTTCCGGAGTTCAGACAACTCATCCGTGGGACAAGTCGACAGTCTGAAAACTCGACGGGTCAGACAACCCGACAGCTTGACAAGTCGTCAGTGAGACAACTCGGCAGAGTGCCAAGACGAGTCGGTGTCGACAGGTGAAGTCGACGCCGACGGGTGAATGACTGATCTCCGTTACTGACATCAGTGAAAATGTGTTTTTTTGCGTGAACTTTAGACAAGTTCATTTTGCCTTCTCTTGGGCTGGATAATGTACGACCTGGAGAGTGCCATTGTCACTTCTCTTGCTGAATTCACATATAGGCGGCCTTGCGTGTGTGCGGCCCGGGTAGTAACTTTTATGACATGATCCGAAGAATTATTTATATTTTCTTTATTTTATTTGACTTAAGTAAGTTCTTCACTGGCACGATATGTACTAGACTACCTACTAGCTACTCTCCTTGCGAGTCCAGCAGTAGGTTCATATTTCGCGTCTTCTTATCTGTCCTTAAGGCTTATCTGTCACCACACTGAAATTGTTTTTTCAATCTTTGATATACAAATACGCGCCGTATTTTTTTTCCAAAAACGTGGAATGTTTTTTCAACAAATTCCAGCAGTAGGGCTATGTTCAAGTATTGTAGCATTCGATCGGTAAGTTTCATGATCGAGAGCATGGCGGATTAAACATTTCAGCAGTTGAAGAAATAGGACTGCCAGGGTGCTGAGGCCAAGGATTGTGGGTTGGCCCTATTTATGGGGCTAGAATTTACGGTACTTTGTCATCACTAAAACTAATAAATGACTAATAGTGGTTACTACAGTAAAGACATAGCTGTAACCGACCATGGAGGTAGAATCTTTTGAGAAGATAATAATTTTCCACCTCCATGCTGCTGCTACTCTTTTTGTTTTATATTAATATGCTAGTCTAGTTCTTCCTTAAAAAAAAACACCACTACACTACAGTGCCATCTTAATATTATTAGAATATCAACTTCCTCCACTTCTTGGCCCCCATCAATAATATCAAATTTAAAGTTTCTCCCATGAAAAACGTGTCGGATACAACAAAATAACATTGTAAAATGTCATTTTTTAATAGATTCTTTTTATATCTGCAAATTACAGCATAGAACAAACACCACAATAAAAAATGGATACAGATGGATTTGGAGATTTACTCCGTGATGCTGAACAGCTAACCGCTAATGTGGATAGTGGAGCTGAATTGCCTCGCGTTGAGCGTAATTTACATCAAATTATGGAATCCAGTCAACGCTTGTGGACCAAGACAGCACAAGTTGGGGCACCTGATGCAGCAGATGTTAAAGCGTGAGAAATTCTTTTAATTGCATTCATTAAAAAATGTGTGTGTTTGTTTATATGTATTTGCTGTGTTTTATCAGCTGGTGCAGTAGTTTGTATCGTAATGTATGCTTGAGTAATTTTGTTTTATTTAAAGGTTTTTTTCTTTTTGTTTCTTTCACTTCTGGCCGCCTGATGTACCTCTTGTGACCATCTTGATTTTCTTTGAAATGGCCACATGATCTGTGGTCCTTGTTACCTTACCTTGTAGGAATATGTAAATATGTTGAATAACTATTAATGGATTGTTTGTTATTCTCTTGCAACAGTTCAATTCTTCTAGGATCCAAGGGGCTTGATGTCCCAAGAATTTCACAGAGACTTGAAACGCTCAGCACCACCAAAACATTTGAAGCACTGGAACCCACTGCTGATACAGACATACAGGTATTTACATCTGCATTTATGGTAGAGTTTCAATACTTGTTTCACTTTTATGTTTCAGAGCATTACTGCATTACTGTCAATGTGTAGTGTTGAATCTTACCAACTTAAGACGTGATTGTGCTTCATGTTCACTAAATAGCTCTTTGATGAGATTTAATTTAATAAAGCTGATGTGTATTTTGCAGAGTTTTCTTAGAAATGAGAGAGAAAATGCTGTCCTTGCTGTCATCCAGGAGACCAAGAAAAATGTAAGTAGGCAAATTAAGACAACTTTTGTGCAGTGTTGCAGATCTGGACTATTCCATTTCACAAGGTGAAGCAGAATGAAATGGAAAAGCCAGATTTCACCTAGTGATTATACTCTGAAACAATGCACGAACGAAATGCATTTAATACTTGTTTTATATAACTTTACTTACACATTAGATCCTTGTCATTTGAAATGTGTTCACAATAATCACAAAATAGATACAGAAACGCGTCCACCCCACACCCTGAATATTCTCAAAAATCTTTCTAAACAACATGGAGGACTCCAACCAACCTTGTCTGACGTGACACGACCTTGCCTCGCTGGGAACAATTATTTTGTGAATGACGATAATAAGCATCCAATAGTTACCCATGTTGGACTCTTATATTAAAGTGTGAACCATCATGGCAGTAGATACATGACAAAATAATGATGAAATTTTACTGGTGTTCCACCAATCAAAATGAAATTGTGTGTGGTATATAATAACTACGTACATGTGTGTGTATTTTATGCTTTGCTATCAATGTAATGTAAAAAGAGCAATTGAACTGAAAGTAACATTGCAAAAATAAGCACTACATGTATGTTTTTTCCATCAGCAGAGTTAGAATGGTCTTATCATCCATATACTAATGCAATGTCTGTTTGTGTAAGAAAAACTCCCAGGTGCCTGTATAGATCGGGCTGCAAATTTTCGTTTGGCCTTTTTTCGGTCCGGTGATCATACTAAGGGGGTACGATTTTTTTATTTTCTTCGTATTTCAAAATTTGATTTATTTCACTTTTATTTTTTGAAAGAGGATGAACGAACACAAGGTATGAAAGCACGGCTGATGATTTACGAAAACATGTGCAGCGAAAACAACGTTGACGTGCGGCACGAATCATGTGCGGCACCAAAACCTGACCCGCAACCCACCCGCAAACCCGGCCGCTCTCCCATTTGGGTCAAGTTCGCACACAGACCATTCATTATGCATAAATTATTACGCCGATATTAAGCGGTACAACATCTGGGCCCATTTTCATTATTTCCTGCCAACACGTCTGTGTGTGTATCTCTCTTTGTACTATAGAAAATACAACATTTCCATTATTATTTTTATTTTCTGAATCGATCAAACAATTACCTCGACCAAATCACCACAGGAAACTAACAGCCTTGGAAAGGCCGCGAAAGGCCGCCGAAGGCGGCCTATTCGTGAGTGAATACTAATGCTACAAATTCAACTGGCTGGAAGATAATTTTTTTGATATTTGTTTGTATGTTTTGGGGGGGGGGTTCTTGTTGTATATCTTTTTCTGTGAAAAGCACCTGGAACATCTTCTTAGGTGGATTTTGGCGCTAAATGAATACTATTATTATTATTTGTTATTACATTCTTAGTATTTGAGAGTTGGCATGAGATGAATACAAGCCACATGCATGTACTAGTAGTGAGGTTTGCAGTGTCACTTTGGTGTACAGTCAATCCTTACTGAATTCAAAAACATAATACAGTGTATTCACTCACTCAGTATTTCTCCTTCATATGTAGACATTACAACAGACGGAGAAGAGCTTCTGGGAGAATATGCAGTCTGAATGGCAGGAGGAGAGGCAGAAGATTCTTAATGCTTTGATCAGTACTGGAGAAGAAATGATTGATATTGGCCCTGAGACGGAGTCCATATTGAGTGAGACTGTAGGTATGGAGGGCCGTAGTGCTATGGATAGCATTGAGATGGCCTATGCCAGACAGGTGACTATATATTTGTGCACAACCTGTGCGTATGTTGTGCTTGTTACTTGGAGTGAAGACAGTAGTCAGACACCCTGTGTGTATGTTGTGCTTGTTACTGTGAATGTAGACAGTAGCTAGACACCCTGTGTGTATGTTGTGCTTGTGACTGTGAATGAATGGAATGGAGTAGCTACATTTATTTGCTTTACTATTTTTTATCCATTCAGGTGTATTTATATAATGATAAGGTTCTACATGGAGGAATCCGACCCAATCTGATTCATGATTTTGAGCAAGTCAGCCATCAGTTTGATGACAAGGTGGGTGCAGTCAAGTCCAAAATATGCATAAACAAATTATTGAAACTCAGCTTCATCACACCCTGACATTATCTGAAATCACTGCTCCAGTTAAAGTTTTATATCTACAGGTGATAAAGTTGTATTATTAAAAATAGTCATTTGTGACATGACAGACTTTCTTAATCCCAGCTGTTCAATAAAATACAGAATAAGTGTAAAATATGCCATATTAGGTCAAGGTATCTTCAAGAGGAATGGTTTAATAATAGTTCCAAAATGTTTTTATGCCAATTAGCGTGTGAGTGAACTGTGGGCCATGGTGCGTGAGATGTCATCAGTTCCACTGGTATCATCAAGAGATGCAATCCAGACAAGATGCTCACAAAAAATGCAGATGGCACTGATTTGTCAAGCTCGATCTTATCTTGAGAGCAGGTAAAGACACTAAAGTCTGCGTCAATATCAGGTTTAAGGTGCTGAGGGTCACATTCTTAAAATTTCATCTCTTATCTGTAGATGTCATTGTTCAACAAGTTGTGCCGTGCCATAGAAGCAATTCAAACATGCATCTTACGATCAAATTCATTTTTTATTGTTCTTATCATGTTCAAGAAGGACCTTTAACCACTTCACGTTGGATGGCATGTTTATGCGCAAAATTGTCTTATTGGCAGACCTTTTTTTAACCAATTTCAGATCACCCTCAAGTTTTTGCAGTCAGTCATGTTTGTTAAAAACCTTGTTGCCGCCAAAAGGCCCTATGAGTGATAAAAAACTTACCAAATACAAAAAGCCTCCATATTAATTTTGATGTTTTGTACCACTGTCAGCTACTTGACTTACATCCGTACGATTGTTGGTGAGAATCTCCAGAGAGCTCAAGTTGGTGGAATCCCAGGAACGTATCACTCGGTCCAAGGATTTCTCAAAGTCAAGTTACTACATCCCATACCAGGATTACAGGTAAGAATGAACACAGTTTCCTACCACACTCCTTCACATTTTTAACTGATCACTTCATTTTTTAGTCCAAGAATTTCTCAAAGTCAAGTAAACTACATCCAATACCAGGATTAAAGGCAAGAATGTCTGTCATGTTGTTAATGACTCCATTACCCAAACGTGTTTTTCATTTGTTTGCTTGCTAGTTGTGTATTTTTCTCATTTTAATTTCAGTTACTTCCTGATATTCCAATGAGTGTGATTTTAACCAATACATAATAAAACTGAGTTTGTATTCTTGGTTAGGATGGTGAAGTAGATGGACAGCCTGTGTGGCCAGTCATTTACTACTGTCTTCGCTGTGGGAGTCTGGATGCCGTATTGCATGCTGTCCAAAGAGCCTCGTAAGTCTTATTCATGTTGATGAAAATCCAAAACATTTTACACGTTTTGGGAGATAGTCCAGGAAATGTGTTTAAATAGTTTACATTTACTAATTTATTGGTAAAATCATGTAATAACTTATTTCATAATTGAATAATAACTGCACTGGTGAAAGGGAGGAGTTTAATTTAAATAGGTGGTAACTCAAAGTTAGCCTCAAGTTTGTTTAGGTTATCCAGGTTTTATCTGGGTTCAACCTTGAGTTACTGTTTCTTTAATTCTGTATCTCTCCCAAAAGGATATTGTGGAGGGGGTTAGCGTTGCAGGTTTGAAAGCCACTGAGTATACAGAGCTTACCATAAGTACTAAAAATGAAATAATAACCCCTCTACAGGTTTGGGATTTTTTAATTTACACGTTGGGGTTTCATTTCTTTATTGCAATGTGTTCTTAAAAATATTGCTTTTTATGGCATACAGTTGCCTAATTTGATTCTAATATTTGTTGTTTTTTTTCCCTTTCCAGTCAAGATCTCGGACAGTTTGAGGAATACCTGAAGGAATACATGAAAAATGAGGACAGAAGGTAAGCTCTTTAAGAATCAAAATCAAGACAATGTCTTTATTCAACACAGATTGATTGCTACACATCATTTGTTTTCCTTCTTTTCTTATTTATCTATCAAGGCTTTCTCCAAACATGCTGACAAGCCTACGTTACAGTTACAAAAGATCTGTTAAAAACAGCCCAGATGCATACAAAAGGTAAGCTACTCACACTCTTACAATTGATGTTTGTATTACTTTGTATTCCAATTGACTACTCATTGTACAAATTGGCATACTCTGAGAATTGATGTTTGTATTGTATTCAAACTTGCTTGCATTTCAAATCATTTCATAGCAAGCCTTGTAGACCACTACACTCAATTTATATAGTGGTATACATTATTATTTCTAATTGGATTATGTTATATTATGGTTTATTACTTGGATTATATTAAGAATAAATGTGATGCCCCATGATGATAGCAATCCTTGCGCTCGTAGCATGGTGGGACTCTGGGAACCAGACTCACTATGCAGTGCTAGACAACAAAGGGACCCTTGGCTTATGGGGACCTTGTAGGTCACTGAGCCGGGGGGCTGAGGGCAATAGAAGACTAATACAAGCTTGAACTTTTATGGTATGAAAGGAATCAGTTTTTGAAAATATAATTTACTCTTTAGGGTACACTATTTATTAATGCGCCATGTCTTTCATAAATGACACTCCTGGCGCCAAAAAATCCAATTTGGTGGAGCTTGTTAAGAATGATTTTATGAGACTATAATACAATACCTTGTACATGTTGTAAGGTATACAAGGTGAGGTGGCGCATATTGCTGCCAGACCAGCCAGAAACATTGTGGCAACCCACTTCTCTTTTACAATAAGTGTACTGGGTACTTTTACATGCATATTTATGCAACACACAGGACCAACGTCTTTACGTCCCACCAGAAGGACAAAGCAATAATGGTTAAGTGTCTCGCTTAAGGAAAAAGTGTCAAGACCAGGTATCGAACACACACTCTGCTGATCAGAAACACCAAAGCTTGAGTCCAGTGCACCTGACCGCTCGACCTCGACAGGCCACAATTATTATTATTATTTTTTCTCTTGGAAAGGATTTGGCTTAGAGAAGAGTATTTTGGTGTATTTGGCTTGTGTACTGGAAACTGAAGAAGTCGTACATGTTTTTGTGTGATTTTGTTATTTGTGTAAATTTTATTTCATTAGTTTTTGCTATTGATGGTTGCTTTTTAAATTGGTAATTTTCATTATAGCACATTTATCCGATGTATTGTTACTGACTAGCACAGTGTTTGATGTATAAGTTAAGTATGTTTTATTAGGATGGTATTTTATTGCTGTTTACCTAAACAGAGCTGTTTACTGCTTGATTGGATATTGTGACACAGCAGACAGTCATTTTGAAGTTGCTACAAAGACAGAAGATTATCTCTGGATAAAGGTTTGTAACATATTTCAAATGTTTCTATCGTACACTTCTCATGTTGAGTGTCTTAACTGAGTGCTATAGTACACTGGACTAAAATATAGTGTTTTCACAGTGCAATGTTGACCTGACTGTGAGACTTGTGTCCATGTCCAAGATAATCATAGATGCAATCCTGGCCAAAATGCTTGGACTACATGACAATAAACACCCTACCCCCTGTCCCTACTCCCCGCCCAGAGTCAATAGTGATCGAGGGTCAGGGTCCCAACGAGTTATGGGCAGGATTGTAGGTCCCTTGTTTGATTTTGGTTTTACCTTTACACCAATGTGTGATAAACACTCAATACTTGGTGCTTGCCAAGTCCTGCCCAAAAAATCCATAGGCTTCTTGGGTTGGATTTGATTTGAACCCACAACTTCTGCATACCGCAAGAGTCGAGACTGCTGTTTGAATCCTGTAATTAGCAGCACTTGTGCTTTCTGCTTTCTGAAGGTCTTTGTGAAAGCAACAAGTTTGTTTCCGCTAGGCACTCTGTATTCCTTACAAGGTGTACCTTAAATAAATAGTCTCCACCTGCTTGTAAAGGTTTGCTTTACATTTTCTGGCAATAGCACCCCTCACTAATGCTAAAAATAGCAACTCAGTACACGGATCTTAGACATCGTGTCAAAATTCAGTGACGTACGCACGTACATGTCCAAGTTTTATGTTTTCTCACATGGACCTGAACGATATGGCATAAATTTATAATTTGCATCATTTTGTAAATCATAACTAGTTGTTCATTTCATGCACAACTATGACCCAATTTTGACCTCTTTTTTTAAAAGCTAATTTGTCATACTCTTAAAGAATGAAGGTTTAAAGACGTCTCTCTAGGGTAGAGCATCCCACCGACAGGTTTAAAAAGACTGTATTTTTTATTGTATGCTTTTTTACACATTGGAATAAATCCTCCATTTGTTGTACCTGATATCTAAATTTAATGATTAAAGCAAGTTTTGTCATGACTAGTCATGGTTGCACTGTCAGAGCTCAGTTTATTATGAACACTTAATTTGTAACCATTACTATTGTCGTTGTTGTATCTATTACCATACAATGTGTTTTCCTGATGATTCTATCCTAGTTTTACCTAAAGTAGTAATTGATCATACATTTATTCTTGAACTCTATATTGAGAACAAGGTAACATTGAGATACTATATTTATCTGCAGCTGAGTCAAGTAAGTTTTGGAGAAGATTCAAGCAGTCCCAATGACTCAGATCGTCTAACTCTACACCAACTTCAGATCTTACTTCTTGAGGAGTATGGTGAGACTCACTTCAGTGCACATCAGAATCCCTATCTCTACTTCCAGGTTCTGTTTTTATGTGGTCAGTTTGAAGCTGCTATAGAGTTCTTATCACGTTCTGAAGTAAGGTTACGTTGTCATGCAGTACATGTGGCAATTGCATTGTATGAGATGGGGCTGCTGATTCTACCTCAGAACATCCAGACACAAGTTTGTAAGTTTCTTTGCTTCATTTCTTGATTAAATATGGATAGTCTTTTCATCTCAAGTTGAGTTTACTTTTAGTACCCTCAGACTTTTTTCATCTTATTGATATAAAAGTCTGTAGTTAATTGAATTTTTTCACCTTTACCTGTAGAGTGTATAGAAGTACCTTCACATAAAAAAGAAGTTCGGTGTTATCGTTTTGATAATTTAATGTCTTCTTAACCTGTTCTTTTTACTGCAACCTGTTATCTTTGTAAACTTGACTTGTTTAGTCCAGTTTTTTTCTATTGTACAATAAACCAAGTGAAATTGAATCCATCAAGCTTGCCAGCAGCTCAATATAATCTCCATTATTTCTACCTACGTTACTCACTGATTGACTCCTACACTCATCTGTATATTCTATCACAGTGAGTAAACATTCAGATGACCCAGCTCCTATCAGAAGACTCAATTTAGCTCGACTTATCAGCATGTATACCTCCAAGTTTGAGAACACTGACCCAAGAGAAGCTCTACAGTACTTCTACATTCTAAGGTTTGTAATGTTCTAATGTTTGATAAACAGCTTTCTTTGTCTCTTCAGGGTGCACTGCATTTTGTCTTAAGCACAGTTTTTATATGAATGATAACCACTCTCTTTTTGCTTCATTTATACTTTATCATTTAAAAGCTATACAAAGTTTGGACTGATTTGTCTGTACCTTTTTTGTGTTCGTTGGGGTGTTCGTTTGTTTGTTTGTTTGTTTGTTTGTTTACAAAGCTGAATATTTGTTCCTATTTGTCTGTTTTATTTCTAATCTTCTCAGAGGATTGAAGGATTCTGAAGGTGAGAATCTGTTCAAAAAATGCTTGAGTGAGATGGCGATTGAGACGAGAGAGTTTGATGCTCTCCTTGGTCGTCTTGGAGAGGATGGAACTAGAAGACCAGGAGCTGTGGATAAATTCCAAGTCGACACTCAACAGATCTTAGAAATGGTTGCCAAAGATACAGAAGCAAAGGGTCTGTTTGAAGATGCTGTAAAGCTGTATGATCTTGCAAGTGTGAGTATTGTTTCATTCTAAAGATAAGTCTTGAAAGTTTCCATCAGATTTTTTCTCTAGAAGTTTTCAGAATTTGAATGCAACTTTAGGCAAAAAGAGATTTCCAATCTAATTGATTAAACATACTGGTGCTCATGAAGTTACTGAACTAAGCCTTCACAGATTCTCTTGCCCCATGATGATAGCAATCCTTGCGCTCGTAGCATGGTGGGACTCTGGGAACCAGACTCACTATGCAGTGCTAGACAACAATGGGACCCTTGGCTTATGGGGACCTTGTAGGTCACTGAGCCGGGGGGCTGAGGGCAAAATAACACTAAATTTGTAAGTATCAACAGTGTTTTATTTGGATGTACTGTATAATGCGGTGTTCTTGATGTCTCTTTTTTCAGAATCCTGATAAAGTGTTAGAGATCTTGAATCGTTTGCTGAGTCCAATTGTGTCAATGCCTAAGAGTCCACAGTCTTCTAGACATAGGTTACATAAACTAGCAGTGGCTATTGCAAAAAGGTAACATTACGTTTTTCACTCATTTTATAAATAAATACTCATTAATCAGATATCGTAGTTCAGACATTCTATTTTGAATAGCGTTACATTTGTTTACTCCCAACAGATTCCAGGCACAGTCAGTCACAGGCAACCAGTCAAACACCAAGTCATTCTATCTTCTCTTGGATCTAATGACTTTCTTTGACCAGTATCATAGTAGAGATCTAGATAGAGCTCTAGGGGTAAGATATCAGGCTGAAGGCTTTCAGTTATTGAGTTTTGATGTTGGTTTTGCACAAGGGCTATTTTTATTATACCAAGCATGATGTGGGGACAAAGAGTAGTACCCCCCCCCCCCATCCATACTTTAACACACTATTTTCCTCGTTTAAATGGTATGATTTGAATCTCAGTGGTTAATGATTGATCTTGTTTTGATTGTAAATGTTATGATTTGAATCTCAGTGAATTATGATTGATCTTGGTTTGATTGTTAATTTTATGATTTGAATCTCAGTGGTTTATGACTATCTTGTTTTGATTATAAATGTTCAGATTTGAATCTCAGTGGTTTATGACTATCTTGTTTTGATTATAAATGTTAAGATTTGAATCTCAGTGGTTTATGACTATCTTGTTTTGATTATAAATGTTAAGATTTGAATCTCAGTGGTTTATGATTGATCTTGTTTTGATTGTTAATGTTATGAATTGAATCTCAGTGGTTTATAATTATCTTGTTTTGATTGCAGACAATTGAAACTCTACAGCTTGTACCTCTTACACCAGACACTGTGGATGACAAAGTCAATGCCTTCAAACAATACACAGATGAGGTATGTGTTTACAGAACAAACAATTTGCTTAAATTCATCAGTTAGTAGTGTTTGGTTGAACTCACTGTCCTCCCCTTTACTAATGACGTGATTTATCTTTATCAATTACTGTAAAAGTAATGTGCATGTTTCTTATGGACGACATGTTAGTTTTAGTTTGAAAGTTCATTCTGTATTAATCAGGTCACCGTAAATTGTGCAAGTCTCGTGCATATCGAAAACAAAAAATTAATTGGATAACAACTATGAAATCAAATCGTCTTTTTAAATTCTATACAAAATTCTTGAAAATAAAAATACCATGGCAATTTGTTATAAATATAACTGCTTTTTTCATATAACACAAATAATTTGTTCAAATTAACATTGAAACAAAATTAAAACTAAGGACGTGGATGCTTTAAAAAGTTTTTTTTAAACATTTGTCAATCACACTCAAACTTATGCGACCTTCACATAGGTTTAATGACATGAATGTCAGCTGTGCTAAATTCTTTATTTTTTACAAGTAACCGAAAACAGAGGTCAGGTATTATTCTCCGGTTTTCTTTGTGGGTTTAATAAAAACTTTTTAATATAAATATTTCATGGCTTTCATATATTTCATATATTCAGCCATAAACTACGTCAAACTAAATTATTTGAAGAAACAGAATCATGCACACGTAAAACTCAACAATGTTTGGACCAACTTGGTCGTGCGGAAGTTCAAATATGGGCGAGACTTGAACAGTCTATTCCCGAATCTCGTTTCTGGCCCCTATTGTCTCTAACGGGTTATCTGTGTATACTTGTAGTTGTAAATAAATACCTATGATTAAATTAATTTTGTATTTGTGGATTTTAGGTCAGAAGAAATATGCCTGACATTTTGGTGTCAACAATGAACATATTACATTCTAAGTACAGAGCCACACGTAACAGCACTCTGCAGAATGCTCAGGGTCATCCTACAATCAGATCAGAGGATGGTGGAAAAGACTCAGTAAGTGTAGTCCTCTCAACATCACTTTGTTTTGATTTGTTTGTTGTTTTTGTTGCTCAATGTAAACAATACATTAATAAACAAAAACAAAGGTTTATTATTACCTTGTTGTTAAACTCACACTTTCTTTTGACTTTCCCATCTGCTTTTATGTTTAATAAATGGGATATGTTTTGTAGATACATGTTTTAAATAGATTATATTGTTGCTCTCTTTTCAGTACCTAGCTCACCTGAGGAAACAAGCTAAATCTCTAATCACATTTGCTGGAATGCTTCCATATCGAATGCCAGGGGATACAAATGCAAGGCTTGTACAGATGGAAGTACTTATGAACTGAAATGACTACTTCCTAGTCACCTTAGTAATGTCTGAACCATACAGATAGTGCCAAGTTCTAACAGGTACAGATCTTTCAAAGTAAATTTAAAATATCTCCAGGTACCACTGCCTGGCAGCACTGTTGGATAGTTCTGGATCTTATTGCTCTTGGGGTACTCATGTATACCTGTAACCATTATCAAAGTATCAACTTATTACAGATACTCATGTGTATTAAACAAACATACAAAATGTATGAAATTCCAGATTGTTTATTTCATAAATTTCAAAATATTTACAAATAAATAATACAATCAACACACTTGGGTTAAAATGAGTTACAAAGACCGACTACAGGTAGTTGCATTCATGTTTGGTTCTATTATCAAGAGTGGGATTCGAACCTACAACCTTTGCATTCTAGGCCTTACCATTAGACCACTGAGCATGCCTGGTGACAACAGGCCAGTTGGAAACTTGTAGTTAGTAGCATGTACCAAAATAGGGTAAAAATTAATATTCTTTACCCCCGGTGTTAATGATTACATTCAGCTTAAAAGTAAGAAAGTCTTACTATAATTGGTTTAGATATAAAGTCTTGATTTTTTTTAAATTGAGTTCAGGTGCTTGCAGTTTAAATCACAAATGCGTGGTCTGTGTTTCATTCAAATGTGCCCAGCAAAATGACTGGTCAAATCAAGTCGGTCCATAGTGGTGGCTACAAGGTGACAACGTCTGATGGGCAGACTAAAATGTGTTGGCCTATCTGTTCATTTCTTAACTTTATCTACTTGCATAATAATGAATTGTTATCTTCCTGACTACCTGGCAAAAACCTACCATTTTTTCATCGTTAACCATGGAGTACTTTAGGAGATAAATGTTGAAACTAACTGTGCATATGATCACAAAAGTTTACCAAACTTTTTCCGCTCCCTCATGTAATCTCACCAGCATTTTGAAACAGTGACGTAACTTGCTGATCCAGTCGGACTAGCTATAGTCAAACCATGCAGCGTTTGAGTGACATCTACGTTGACTGGGGAATAAGTCTAGTCACCCAACCTTGCTCCAGGCTGTGTTTTTTTTTTTTATGTATACATGTATGTAGTATTGAAATAGATTTCTTGTTACAGTTCATGCACATATACTTAACCTTTTCACTCCTAAATCATTCAAACTGCCTACGGTTGGATTTTATTGCATTAAGTACTTCAGCTACGAGATTGGGCTGAAAAAATCCAGCAGCTGTTAAGTCTATACAAATGGTAGACATCAATCTAAATGTCACACCAGGCGTGGATACAAAGCAGTTCCCTTATACTGTACAAGTATTGCTGTACAATGTAAAAAAAAAGTGCATCAAAACGTTGATCATAACTACTTGTACATATTGATTACATAGAGCATCACATTATGAAGCATGTACTGTAGCTTATTTGGCCTTGCACATGTTCAGCCTCCTTGGTTATTCATAATTCTGATTAATGTATAAAGAGAACAAATGTCTACACTAACCATCGGGTAGATTCTACTAATTATGACAACTGACCATTAATTAACAGATGTATAAAGGATGCTGCTTTGCTTTTTGGAATGAAACTTTGTACACCTTTTTTAATGAATGCTAGAAACAAAAGATATTAAATATCTGCTTAATGTTATTTATGTGTTCTTTTTTGTTTTGCCATTTTTGAAGATGTAATACTACATGAATTACTAAAACACAGAATCTATATAAGCTATTTTAACAGAAATAACCTCTAAACTGTAAATTAAGTAGAACTACATAAATCTTCAAGTGAAGACCGATTTATTACAAAAGCAATACAAATTATTTACAATTACACATCAGTTTTAACTTCCAATAGAACAGGGAAATAAAACCCCCAAACCCTAAAAGCTATCTGAGGAATACTCAACTTGAACAAATTACATGAGTCAATAACAGAAACTTGAATCAAAAATTTCATCAACGAGATGGAAAGTATTTGGGTACAGAAAGATTGTGACCAAGCAGTCCATTTTGGATGTCTCCATTTACAATGAAGTATACACCTGGCCAAAAACCAAGCCTTACCTTACACTGCATTAAAGAAACGACTAATCAATGCCTTTGGATGTCAGTCAAATACCATACACAATTAGCAGTTTGAACAAGAAAAACAAAAAACTGCAATCATCTACAAAGTACAAGTGTCTATATACATGTACGGTTGATGAGGCGTACAGTCTGGAATATGGCACAATGCATGTCATTTGATTGTAGTAAGGTCTGTAATTAGTGTACATTAAACAGACATCAATGGCTGATGTCACAGAACATATTACTCAATGGCTCTCTAACCATCACAAATTGAAGGCACACGTGTGGGGGAAAGCTTGGTTTCCATTAACCTCTGAACTGAAAAATGAAGATGGTTGATGATACTGCAACTCCTCAAGCTAAATTGAGTCCTCAATGTGTTTAAACTATTATACACTTGGGCACAATGTTTATGTCAAAGACATCAAAAAGGCAGAAATATGAACTCAGCACCTGCTAAAGCTAGATTTGATAATTGCTTCCTGCTATTTCTGTGGTGTTGATGGTTGTTGTGAGGTTCCTGGCATTTGCATTGCAGATTGTGTGGTACCTTGCGTTGTAGACTTTGTATCTGTCTCCTGTACTGCACATGGAGTCACAATAAATCCTGAACTTAGATCTACTGCTCTTCCTTCTTTGTCCTGCATAAGAACAGTAGCAAAATTGTGAGAATAAATTGTGACGACAGTTGTAATTGTGCAACTAACAAATTACTACATACAAGTACACCAAAATGCAAGCCACTCAGACACTTATGGTAGCTCTTTTGAACTTTTAACCCTAGGCACAGATGGCTCATATCAAGCTAACAGGAATGCATATAACAGAGCTTTGTTTCCTGACTACATATTGTATATCAACTGTCCTCAGGATTTATTGCTGTCCAAACCATTGATATAGTATGAATGTTAAGCTTGTGTTTAAATTATCTATGAGATATAAGCTTTTTTTTATGAGCGTTGATCCTTGGGGGACCATGAGGGGAGAGAGAAACTCTGGGGACAATACAAGTCTGGTTCCCTGTCTCAACAATCAAATTGACATAACACATGCATCATTTCCATCTCAAATGCTCAGGGCCTCACTTTCCTTGCATGCATTATGTCAGGTACATTGATGAAATCCAAACGCTGAGCATTAATAACCAATGTCCATGACTGGTTCAAACTCGCAGACACTTCATGTTAAGTTTCTGGGTCATGTCTAGACACGTGATCCTGCATCACTTCACAGTGTTTAACCCCAGCTGACCTATATTTATATCCCAATGTGGAACACGTGTTCAGTCTTATCTGATTTTACCTCAACCTACATTTATCTTTTATTACTGCATCTAGTTTTCTACTTGCTGTGACTGCATAGTGTTAACAGTCTGTGGACAAACCTATCCATTCAGATTTTGCAGCAAAGGCAATTAAACGTCAGCTCAAGGCAGTTTTCACAACAAATAAATTCTGGTTGACATCCTTTTTAATTTCAACAAAGCATCAGAGAGATGTAATTTTGACACACAATGCACAAAACTAACGTAGAAATGGATCTGGGGCACTGATTTCTAATTTGATTTCCAATTATTTCTGTTTCTATTCATTTTTCTTTTCAGAAAGGTTGTTGTTTTTAATACTGTGTATAGAACTTAAAACTAAGCCTAACACTGCACTGATCAGTATACAATATTTTTGAATTTTGAGAATCAACATAAAAGTACTCATAAATCGTGAGCAAGTTCCATTAATGGAATGTTGTAAGCCATACCACATTTATTGGATAACTATTCCAAGTATTGAATGTCAGTAATGAATACTCACTGCTCTGAAATCTAAAAACATCTCTTTAAATGTCACAAAGTCTGTGAATGTAAGAAGAATCTCAAAGATCTCTCCATCAAGGTTCTTTCTCTTCCTGAAATAATCAAAATAAAGCATTTTCAAAAAAGTGGATTTTGTTAACATTCAAGTAATCTTATCATTTCATCACTCTGTTTAACCCTCCTGGCCAGAAGTTAGAACTGGCCGTCAGTGCACTTTGTACAATGGTTGGCACCCATCAAGGTCACTCCGTAATCAGTCTACCCTGAGGCCATACTGTACTGCAATGTACTGTAGATGGGGGTTAAAAGTCAATATTTAGGTTCTAGGGGAATGGAAACAGTGTAAAGAAAACCGGTAAAATAACAATTAAGACACCATGAGTGTGCAAAGCGGGTTACCATGACAACACACTCATCTCTTCCCATGGAATGTACTGTGTTCTGGGTTTCCAGGTATTTGTGTGTAGATCAATTTATGATAATGGTATGTAAACATCACTGTCCCATTATGTATCAGAACACATGATCAGTGAATAGTGTGCATGCATCATGCAACCACTGTGCTAAGTGTAAACAGGACCCATTGCATGAGACAACACATATGTAGGGTTAACTTACTGCAGTTGTTTAGAGAACTCCTCCATATCAAACCCTGGTATTCTTGCTGCCAGTTGATCCTCAATGTATTTTTCTATCAAATTATTCTGGGGGAAACAGACACATTGATTCAACTTGAAACTTAAATTTCAAATGTTTTTAAATGAAGTCTAAAAAAATTATAAATGTTTAAGTGTCAAGAGGAAAGTTAAGTGACAAAATATGTATGAACAAACTATGGAAGTATCACACGTATTCAAACAGTTTTGGGGAAATATGGGTTCCTAATGCACTCAAATAGGACTTGCAAAGTACATTATCAACAGGACAACAAACAGACATGCAGTCATGAGTTTGTAATCAAATCAAGATGATCGTCAACATCCAGGTGTTTAGTAGCTAATCAATGCTATTACTGTAACTATTTTTAAAAAAATTTTAATTTTATTTTTTTATGCAAGTTCGCCCAAACAAGACTAAAAGCCATTCTTTGTAGGGGCTACATGAAGAACACATTTAAGATGAAAATAACTTGGGGCAGCTGAAGGTAGAAAAGGACATTCCTCCTAAATCAGTCCAGATTGTAGGAGGGAGGGAAAAACTAGTCCATGATACTTACATATTCTTTGAATACAGCAGTATATATGAACTTATTCTCCTCTGTGTCTTCAAAATGAAGATAATTATCCTCCATGAATTTATTTTGTAGACACTGGAAACCCTCCTCTGTTGAACAGATTATAACATTCACGTCAAAGTCATCCTTTCTGAACATATCCATATGTGTTTAGTAGTTGTTTAATCTAGGGAAACATTTCAGTGGCAACTGCTGTCGTAGTCTAAAAAAGGCAAATCAAACAACTGCAAGAGGTAAAATTTGGCAAATTTTAAGCACTGAGCCAAACATCATGTAAGCCTTATAAAGGTACTGCTAACAACATTGCAGGCAAAGAACCATGACCAACCCCCTGGGCCCATATCACCAAGTTACGACAACCCCTTCCATCTTGAAACCTACTCAAACCATCAGAAGGACAATTGTTATGTTTGAGATTGAGAATAATGTACCAGCAACCCTAACATGCCTTGCCCTTGCTAATAAACTCTGCATTAGTTTTAGTAGCACAGATTTAACGTATTTTCATAAATGTAAATTTCTGATGTATTACTGGTAGCGGTCACAACGCGTTTAGTGGTCAAATGAATTTGCATTCACAAACTCAAAAATAGATTAACCCCCTTTTGTTTTTTAACTAACATCTGGAAAGGAAGAAATATGAGCAGTGTTTACTAGACCATAGCTGATTTACTAAAAATGTATGCTGGGCTAGAGTTAAAGGTGAGCCCTGTCTTATAAGAATCTACACTTTGTTCCGTAAATTTAAAAAAGGGGCAAAGGAAATCCTACGTTTTGGCTGAAAACTTACCCATAATGATGTCCTCTATATGGCCAATGGTTGTATCAAACTTTGTATCTGCTATACTTGAACTGAAAGTATTCAATACATAAGAAAATAATTGTCTTAGTATTTATCAATTAATAAGGATCTACTAATGATGTAATCTCCAAAATACAAAGTCAAAGTTCTGAGTGAATCATAAAATAAATTCTTTCTATCCCAAATTGTTCTTATTTAATGCAGAAATCAATACTGAACAAAAATGTAGCCGAAATGATTCTTTAGCCCTTTTAAAACGATCCCCCAGAAAACCTAGATTCCTTGCAATGAATTTTACGAGCACAGATTGTTTACCTCTCATCTCATGCTTCAGACATTTCGCAAGCTTTCACATGACACCTGGTAATGAACTGACCAACATGCGACAAGACTACAACATACATAACTGGTTACCACTGAACTAGTTTTCAGGTTCAGATTGTCGCATGCAATGCCTGACAATAAACAGCGGATAATTTCACACGAGGGAGTGGACAAGGTTCTTTGTGAAAAATTTCGCTAGCATAACTTTTTGTCAAAGTCTACTACAAAATTACGCAATGTATGAGAAAATTTTGCAAGTAATTTGGAACATCTAAAATCTTTTTTGCATATGCTCATTATACACATAGATGAACATTAGAAATGAATTTCAGCCAAATCTGAGAGGTGACGTGTAAAAATTTTCAGAATATTGGTTGATTTGACACGGAATGACCCAGTAATAATTGTGTATTTTATCACATACTGTGATTTGGCAAGTTCTTCTTCTTGGAAATCCATTGGTTCTATCAAGTCACTTGCATCACCTCCTGCTAAAAAAGATAAAACACAACAATCTGGGGTAATGCTTCATGCTGCTTCCAATCATCAATTTGCATCATCATGACCTATATCTGGGCAAATTCAAGGAAACAAACAATATCCCTATCCTACGATGTAATTCTCTACATATTACTTCAAAGAAAAAGTTGTGTATGTCAAAGGTGAAAAGTAAGAGTTCAACAACAATAATATGGGACGATTAAAAAACGGTAGTGAGCAATTTTTATTCTGATCCACTGATACTGATGATGGGACAATCCATACAACACTTCTTTCGGGGAGGGGGTATTTTGCTTGTGGCTAAGGCAATTAAAACAAGTAAAACTAAATTCAGGAAATTTGTGAAGTCTTTAAATGTTAACAATTCCTAAATTTTAATAGTGTTTATTTTAAGAATAAGATGGAAATATTTTTCTGGAGAGTTGACACTAGTATGAACTTTATTTACTTCAAAAGCTTTCCAAGTCTTTAGCTTAGTTTTTAGGATTGAAACATATACTTATTAATTTTGACATGACATTGCCAATCTTTTTTAATGCTACTGACTGTGGTATTTGTTTGGTCAAAACAAAACCAACAAAACGACAAGCAGGGGAAGGGATAGCCCCACTTGTGTGGCAAAGAAACAGGAAACCTGAATCCTGAATTCAGGTTTCCTCATGGTTTCCTGTTCCTTGGCCACACCTGAATCCTGAATTCAGGTTTCCTCATGGTTTCCTGTTCCTTGGCCACACAAGTGGGGCTAGGGAAGGGAAGAAAATTAAAAGCAAAATGATTAAATTAATTGAGAATAAGAAACTATCAAATATTATAATATGATATATTATTATTATCAATAATAATAATATTTTTATTAAATACAGTTTTCATTACTTAACTTGTGTATTTAGCCAGCCTCGCTACCATGGACAGCGCGCCGTATCGATACCTCTCGTCACTAACCCCTGGTAGGGATGTACTGAAAAACAACGCTGATTGGCTCCCAAGGGTGACTACTTTGTGTGCATGCTTGTTAAAACTTTCGAGCGCTTGTATGGCGCTTGTAAGTTGTAGGACGCTTTAGTACGCGCATGCATGTAAAAATGCACATATTTTGACGTGATTCCATTTCAAATGAATCATGTTTTTGACACGGTCACCCTCAACTGCATACAGTTCTATTTCTACCTCCATGGTTAGACATATCACAAAATCAAAGAAGAATGACAGAGGACCAGTCGCTTTTTGACTTGATGCCTCTTTTTCACGAATGAACCAATTTTAATGAAGCAATTCCAGGGGTTATGATCGAGCAAGGCATGCTGGGAAAAATGGCGCAGTGAGATCGATCACCCCTGGGACCAAGGATGGTATTTAGCAGATAAAAACACGACTTTCCCAATGTACAAACCAAACTCGCTGATGAGCTACCGTTTCATGCATGGCTACTTTATTATATTTAATAATATAATAAGAAAGAAAATGACAGAGGATGTAGACTGAAATTCTGTGTGCATACAATTTAAAAACGGTCGAATTAAAAACTACACTAGTAGTAGTACTATTAGTATTAATTACTATTGTAGTATACAGACAGACAGCACATTTCTTCTGGGTATTTTGTGTACACATACACAGATGTGTACTGCAGTCATGGCGGTGGTCGAGTTGACCAACAACCTACAGACACGTCAATCGGGATCGCATTTCCCTCCTTTTTTAACATCCATTTTATAGATCAGCCATCTTTTACCAAGATCGCACATTTTCAAGAAATGTGTCATGTTTTAAATTGTCTATGTTTAAGTTTAAAGCATTTATACGGCGCATACTTTACTTATTGGAATCTTACCTGAATTAACAGCCGCCATTTTGAACACAGCAACGGACTTCGATTTATACACTACGACTGTTTTGTGTTTGTATTTGAAAATACCACCACCAAGGAACAGTTTGCTTTTGCGGCTCATGTGAGTTCATATTATTTTCCTTTCTCTCCCCGATTAATTGTATGTATACAATCACCCTTGGGGTTGGGACGGGAGGATGGTACTTTTGTCCATGCTTTATGCTTGTACCAGTGTACCCATCCATTATTTTAAATTAGAAAGTTTACTTTTTGTAGAAATTTGCACATATCTGACCATAGAGGTCCTCCATGGTCTGACTATTACGTGTTAAATTATGCTATATATCCTATAAGTTTAATCATGCATGGTCTAATGTAAATACAAAAAATACACATTTTGAAATGCGGCTCGTAACTCCTACTCCTATGCCATGGAGGATCAGGCTAAAATTCTTCTCCCACCTGTTTTCCCACAGCATACCGGTAATGATTGAACTTAAACTTAAAGTTATATTTTTCATGCGGCTGTTTTGCAATTTCTCTACGGCCAATTAATGGTTTGAGCATGTTGACGTCTTTTATTGTACTCTTTATTATTTGTGGACTGTCTTCATCGAGGAACCTAAATCACCGTGCGAGATGCCAATTGCATGACATTGCTTGGCCGTTAACTTATGGTTTATTGTCCTCTATGGAGTTGTAGAAACTCCATATATAGGGACTTTTTAATTGACCTTGATTCATAAAGCACTGTGTAAATGGATAATAGTTTACGTTGTCATTGTTGTTTACAAATTGATAGTCAGTGTTCGACTGGAATGAAATGACGTCATATGGCCTTTGTACAGCCTTTATTGTGCACTATAAATGCCATGGCATAACACCAGGATTAAATCATGGAGGTAAAATAGTGCGTGTATTATGCATGGGCCTTTTGGTCAACTGGCTCTCAGCATGTGATAAGTCTAGTTCCCAAAGACCGATATGACAAGTTACCGTGTTAGCCGGTAACCTTGTACATTGTACATTGTACATGTATAATGAACGGGTATTTCTTGACATGTGGATTGTGAACTGTACACATTTTTGATGCGCCTATTAATAAAAAGGGTGTTGATATTGATTACGTCTTTCTGCCTACGGTCGTGTAGGTCAGAGGGTATAGTGTGTACATACATGTGGCAAGAAGATAAGCAGTTGCTTTGCAGGTGAAATGTGGGGTTGATACCTTTATCCGCGCGAGAAACCATAGTGATATTGCCTAATTAGACGACGGTTGTTGTGACTAGCCAAACACACTCATGCACATGGTGACTGTGATTCGACAAAATGAGACAAGTATGATAATATAACCTTGTTTCTGTAGGAGGGGATGCATGCAGAATGTCGCTGGTCCAGCTCAAGTTCTTCACTGTGATACTTGAAGTTCCAAGATCTGACCCACATCGATTTAATCATTGGATCATTTCTCTATTTGATGGCCATGTACTGGGGATACACTGAAGATACAGGTAATGACTGATTGTCAATTAATTATCCTTGTGTTCTCTCATTGGTGATTTTCCTTAATTTTTTGTAGAAATAATAAAACCAAATAACAAATTCCCCAACAGAAAATCATAAATCTTGTTGTAACTGCTTGTTAATGTGTTACTTTCCCCCTTCCTTTTTCCTTTTCTTTCCCCCTGGGGTGGGCTTGCTTAGGTATCGATTGGGGGGGGGGGGGTGGGAGCTCCTTAGAGGCCCTAAAGTAATTGTGTGCTCTCTTGAAATGTGGTGGGGGTGTGATTTGTTTTGTCACCGTTCGGAAAGCCAATATTGCCTAATGTGTTTCTTGAGGCTTTGTATTGTTTTTATGTTTTTCACTAATGTTTATTTATTTATTTTTTCTCTTCAATGGAGTTACTCCATTTATTCCACACCCCAATAACATTTGATACTGATACTAAACACACTCAAAACACCAAACAAACAAAAACTAGCTAATATACGAGATACAACCAAAGAAATAATCTCAAGGGAAACGAATGAATACAACAGATACAGTTTCTGTTTATGGCAATATTATTAAATACTGCTTAATTAAGCTGATGTTTATAAGCATTAGTTCTTAAATGCTTTACCAGTCGGGGGCATCATGTCAACGATCACAGTGATTAATTTGCGTTTGTTGCCACTAGCCGTAGCAGTGTTGCCGTATTTTAATGGCTGAATAGATAAATATTAATACAAAAAACCAATGAAATGACAATCTGTAATAATGTATTTCTTTCACTATTTTTGTATTGATGATCCAAGGTGTTGAATCCTTGCACGATTCTGGAATGCACCTCCGTTTTTGTGGGTCTAGTTTCGCAATATTATATTAACCTTTAACGTGACGTGTGTAGCTCTAAGAACTGCTGAATCTTTTTTTCGCAGTTTCTTTATTTTAAAACACGTAAAATTTGCTTCCTTAGATACATTTTCAATCAGATTGGCACATAGCCTATGATAAGTTGTACGATGTAAATTAGCTATAGAATGGCACAAAACCTACTAAATCAGATGCAGAATGGTACATAAATGATTGAATGGCTTAAACAAAACATATCACCTTTCTTGAATATAATAAAAGATCATTCATCGATTAAATAAAACGCTATGATCCTAGATCCAGTGCCCTCGTAGTATATCAGATAATTATGTAGAATAACAGAATGTGCTTACTCTTCGTGATCGTGACATCGGGTTTGACTGGATGGCTAATATTGTCTATCTATTAACATTTACTCAAGATTTATAGAGTAATACAATCTAGTAGATTTATTATTAAAATACACAAACCAAACATTGAGAACTTTATCCATTAGGCACGTTTCATATTGGATGATGTTTCCTTACCACAATTTGTGTTGATGGCCATGGTTGGGATTGGGATTAAATTGAATGCTTACATTTACACTTATGTGATTCAGTTGTTTTTAAAGACGAGTGCATTGACTTGCAATTGTGCCTAGCTCTTTGTCACAAAGATCGATGGCGTTCAAGAATCAGTGACAAATATTTCACATTAAACAAAGAGGATTTCTTATTGACGTCCACAAAGGTGAAGTTTCCACTGCATGGTTGACATCTTGATAACGACAGTTTATGCTGCTTCAGGGCTGGATAGGGATGATTAAATTCTTACATCGGGAGGGGACATCGAGTATTATAATGCGATGGGAACGTTATGTGTAGTGTGAAGCAGTAATACAGCACGTATAGTGTACGTTCGCAAGGAGTAAACTGCACTTTACATCGGCTCGGCATCATTAGTCCAGCAGGTCCTACATAATAAATGTTGGGTGATTCACGGCCTTACCATAGGATTTTGAGCTGAATTTCATAAAGTACGATGTTTGTTATAGATCACCATACTTCATAGTATATACATTATTGTCTTGGGTAAACCATTTTCTTTCTATCGATTTTTTATGGAATTAAAATAATAAGCGATGTCTGTCATTAAACCATTTGTTTGTTATTGTGAATGGATATAGGTCTACACACAGCATTGCAGTTTGAAGGTTGCGTCTCCCATACTAGTTAGACTAGACGAATCAATCAATTAGTTAGTACTAATACCAAATACATTTCCCATGTCTAGGTTCTACAATGTACACGTATTAATAGACCTCTGGTGGCAGTGGTTTCAGTAAAAGCGTCATAACAAACCGTCACGCGCGGTTGATTGGTATTTCAAAATAGTGCAATGACTTTGTAAGTGAGTTTCGCTCGATAATCAGGTTTCTTTCATTTATAGTTTGATCAATCATTACATAAAATAAGAAACGTTTCCAATGGTCCATAATTTGAATAAGTTGATCCAAAGAAAAAAATGGTCATAAAATAGATAAAAAGAGAAAGGAATATGGGCTTAGTGTCTTCTTCATTAACTGTCCATCAGTTCAACAATAATTTCTCATAGTTTTTAATTAAAATTTGCTGAAATCTTACTCATTTTAGGCCAATGATTCTATTATAAGCACAAATATTCATTTCAGTGGTCAACTAGGCTCCACGTAGAGACCTTTTTTCCCCTTTTTTGTTTTGTCCTTGGTCTCCATAAAGTACCGAAAGTGAGAGCACACCCACACACACAAGTGTGTAAACACCTGCAATCGGGGACCTCCTATTGTCCCTCTTTTGTTTGGACTCTAACTTTTTGGCAACAGCTCCCATTGGTTTTGTACACAATTTCTAACTGGGGACCTTTACCCAACCGGGGACCCTATTGTCCTCTTTTGTTATAGGTCCCCGGTTTGAATGTGAAAACAAACTCACGTACATGCACCCACCCTTACAGATCTGGTATGTGGGCTCCTGCTGTTCTATTGTTCCCTTTTCTGAAGAAATTATCGGTGGGGTACCACTAGAACAAAGAAACCTTGTGGGGTAGCATTGTTTCATTGTTAAAAGTACCCCATAAGTTGGCGCGTGTAAGGGCACACACACACACTAACGCAATGTTTGTTAATCCTGCTAAACAGAGGACTTCTCTTTGTTCTCTCATTATTTGGAATTAGTTAGCTTTTTCTAGTGTCGTCCCCATTGGTTTTGTACACGAAAGCAACTTGTGCACGCTCACACTTTTTGATTGGCATTAAAAATGTGCTAAATAAAAAAAAAACTCACAGCATTTGGGAACTGATAGCGTTAAAAAGGTGAAATGCCTTGTGTTGATTAATTATTGCCCTATGGGCCTGTCAGTTCATACGCCGAAGTCGACCATGCGCAGAATGCTATTTGACCTGTTTCCGGTGTGGCACTCAGGAAGATGTGAAAATCCGCCCATCTTAATGTACGTTTCTCCCAAGGCTTGCACTCGTATGTTCCCATCACTTTACAGTAGAGATCAACGCCCTGGTTGTAGGTCGTACAACTTGCAATGATAGCTTTACACTGTTAAACTTTGACTGGGGCACGTCTAAAAATAACTTTTTTATTACTTATGTACAGAGCTGGCTGGATCGGCATCTAAATTTACATAATGCTTATGAGATTTATGCTGGCTTTATTCAAATCAGGTAACCCACAGGAAAGGTTGTAATTCCATCCAGCTCATGCAAATCACCGTTTTAGTGTGAACTACTCTTAATGTGCATCACAATGCTACAGCGCTTGAAGTTTAATAGTGAAACGAATCTTTACTTTAAGAATGTTGCATAACCAGCATTTAAAATGTAAATTAATTCCTTTATAGTCATAGCATGGTTTAACTTATTGTAATGTTTGACGTCATGAGGAACGTTGTGGATGCGACTTTGTCATATCTTAGGGATAGGTCTGTTCACAGTATAAACCATGTGTTAAACACAGGTCGTCTGGTTTAAAAACACCCATCAAATTGAATTCTGCTGTCATGACGGAATATCAACTACCGGCTGCTTGCCTTATAGTCGAACCATGGTTGAACCATGGTCGAACTTGATGGTCCTACATGTGCATTGTTGTGCAGGCGTGTTTTGCTGGAGGTCAGGGGTTGCACCTCTTTATGAAGCGGAAGATGACTTTATTCGACGTGGTTTTGGTAATTGGTAAGCAGTCAACGAATTAGTCAGCCACTTCTGTCACGTGGTAACCCGCATCGAGTAGGATACCTCGAAGCACATAGAAGCCGGATACCCGTACGTCATTAGCGGGCAGGTACCCATTATTATGAGGGGGTATAAATACCGTAGGTAGTTTCAGAATCGACTCATCCAGTGCTTCGCACCGTGCCATCGAGAAGGTCAAGTCCTGATATCCCTTATCGCACATCTCCCAGCAATTTTTTTCACAAGACCTAGCCTGTCCAGCTCATTGATTTTTCGTGGACTGAGAGTTTCTTCATTTCTAATTTGATCACGATGGCACAGTGGGGATACACCGGAGAAACAGGTAGGCTAACGGTTAGAAATTCCTCTAACTGGGTCAATTTGTGGTATTTGATGGGGATGATGGTTACAGATTTTGTAACAGAAGAAGAAAAAAATTCTTCATGAGCATAATCTTTACGAAGCTAGTCTTATGTTTAAAGTTTTCCGGGGAAAACATTACAGTTGGTGACTGAATTGAATTTGATTTCTTATTGCGCAAAAATATAATTAATTTTTAGTATGAATGGATCAGGCTTAATATCCGAAAAAGGGGAATCGTCCACCCCTTATACCGATGCAACTTTTTGTTCCTTTTTGTTCAAGTTCAGGTTTGTTTTTATTCAGTGCAGGGGAACATTAGGCCTATTCCCTTTGGACAAATTTCGGTATCCAGCCACCACTTTTTCATTCGTTATGAAATAAAAAAGTATCTAATTTACTCAAATGAGATATTCCTTTGGGTAAAAATGAGTGAAAAAGTGGTGGCAGGATACGGAAAATTTTCCATGTATTGATTTCAGTGCGATTTATTCACGAATTAAATTCATACATATAGCCTTACAAATGTATACACTGTGCATGTGTCAGTATGATAGTAATTAACATGCGGGAAAAAAAAGTAAATTCAGCTCGAGTTGTACTCAAATACCAGTATTGCCCAATAACGCTGTGATTACACCCTCCCTATTTACCCGCAATACCATCAGCTTAACTGCATCGCTTGCAAACTTCTGTACACATTATTGGCCGTACACTCACTGTGCCATTTATCTCGAACTAAACTGCAGAATATAACGAATTTACACCATCGGGTAAGTATGGTGAAGTGCAGGAACGTGCCCACTCAACATACTTATCACTCAGTGTTGATC
This sequence comes from Pisaster brevispinus, assembly GCA_023634235.1. Taxonomy (NCBI): domain Eukaryota; kingdom Metazoa; phylum Echinodermata; class Asteroidea; order Forcipulatida; family Asteriidae; genus Pisaster; species Pisaster brevispinus. The sequence goes on along the minus strand of JAMKCF010000008.1, from coordinate 131,456 downwards.
AAAGTGTGTTTGTGAACTGTGTCCTCGGTTTTATCATTTTTAATTTGGACTCCAATAATTATAAGGTATAAGGACATTTTGTGAGTCGAGGGAGACATCACATTTATTTTGATTCCAATTTCCAAGTAACTCTGTAAAAGAAAGGTTTTTTGTTTTTGTTTTTGGTGTGTTTTTTACTGAAAATAAAAATAAATTGACAAAACGATTTTCGATTCGTGATTGATCACATTATTCGTTGAATTGAGGACAAAAGAGTAACTCTCTCGTAAATCTTAATTACTTTTCCATCTCCCATTGTGAGAATGAAAATATCCTGCATTGTGTAAATGAAACCTTTGTACCGTTGTGTAAGGCAATATTTCGTTGCCGTGGTTTCCTACTTTAACAGCGAGGAAGGGGATTGATATAAACTGATTATGAAACTATATAATCAAATTATCTTTTAGACGCTTTTAAAGTGACTCTGTCAGTTGTTCAATTAACTTGTGTACTATGTACACAATAAGGATGAAACTAAACGAGAAGGCTTGTCCAGAGTGCAGAATATTTTCATTATTTTTTGAATGGCAAACTGGATACCCGTAGACGGCTGACAGAGAGCGACAGAGTTACAGCATTATATTTAGCAGGAATACGGAGGTTTCTTATACGAAGATCAGATCTCACTCGTGAACATGTCTGGCCCTCTTCTGGCGAGGCCTAATTATTATAAGTACATTATAGATACATGATCCGTGGTTTGGACAAACATGCATTAACATAGTGCTTCCTGCATTCCAGGTGCCAGACCTTAGACCCGAGACTGAATTATCAAGTTACCTTTAAAGGGACGACTGTTCACAAAACAACAACTGGATTGTATGTGTTTAAAATGAAAGCATTGACATTCGCCACAGCAATGGGAAATCATGGAAAAATATTATGTTCACTTCCACTCATTCATTATCGTCAGTATGTGATGGTAGGCCTAATGGTTCATTTTCACATTATTATATAATAACACATAATTTTACGCGTCTTGTGCAGCAATTGACTTAATAAACATCAAACATCTCTGTTGACTGCTGCACCATTTCGACATTTCCCTCAACTTGAAATGTTGTCTCAGATACCCGTTCCATCCCTTCGTTGTGCATATACAGGGCCTAAATAATAGATTCAGTTAGTGATGCCGCTCTCGATATTCTAATTGTGCAGGTATAACCGTCTAGTCCCTGCACCGCCCAAGTTTGCTGAAAAAAATGTTTGGTTGGCAAGAGTAAATTTCTAGAATCGTGGTTCAAGTTTCAAAAGATAACCATTAGCTTTATTATTTACTGACAGTTTACAGTGAATAACATTTTAATTCAGGTTCAAAAGTTATAGGTCCCTAGAGAAGTGCCTCTCTTTAACGGCTACCGGTAATTTGTATGACGATTTTTGTATTACATAGTTTTTGAAGACTTTTGCGTGGCATCAATGCTCTTACTGATTAATTGCTAAGCCATTAGTTTACGACAGTATTATCATGATGAAAGAAAATTACATGTTGGGTTACAAATGAGCGTGGTGTTTGTAAGAGCTACAGTGTCATATTGGCATTAACATTTTACAAGGCAACTGTGAAGGGGGAATTAAAAATAATGTGTACAAACGATTACCATTGACTTTACCAACGCGTTGCTATGGCTATTTAGTTTTTGTTTTGTTTTTTCCTCTCTTTTTTTCTCCGAACACAAGCTGGTGAGCGTTTCCTCTTACCGCATGTTATGGTTTATCGCTTGGGACGGCTGTGCCCTCTGTGGCCGTGAGACGTATTTTAGTTTTGTCATTTGGATTCCTTGATTGTACTCTTATTGTCAGGCTATACCTGCTGTTGGCAAAACATGATAAGGAACCATTTGAAATGAAAAAAAACCCAAAGATTATGACCAAATCGAAATTCCATGTTCACATTTCACAAATGTGTATTGAAAAGATGATGTGATTGACAGTTACAAATCCATACACTAAACAACAAATAGTTGTTCCAAAAATCATGCATCATGTAGTTAGGCAGATTTTTCCCAACGTTAATTGTAACCCCATCACAAAAACGAGTGGAATGAAAAACTTTTCTAGTATTGTGGTGAAACAAAAACATAATATTGATTTATTTTTAATGCTAGCTTTCTGCTAACCAATATGATACGTGTACGCTGAATAGTCTTCACTGCAAATGGTATGATCTCAATCATTGTTTATACATTCCTCTGACCAAAACATTTCTATTTCTATTATTAATAGTAAATAATTTGTCCTGGATTGAGTTTTGTATTTTATTATATTTTACGATGCGTGCAAGCAGGAAGATGCATCCAACCGTACGCAGGTCTACCATAAACGCTGCAAATACGACATGGTATACTTATAACGCTTCAATGGCAAAAACCATTACTGATGGTAGTGTTATTGCCGTACACGGTTTCCTTGTGTTTGTGTATTTAGGAAATAATAATCTGTAACATCTCCTTTTGAAAATCATCATTGTGGCATGATCGCCACAAATAAACACAAGTTGTTATTTTGTGTTGGTTAATAGTGCTTTGTGGTCAAAGTATGCCCATAGCATTTTATGGTTTACTCTTTGACAAAATTTGTATTTAGAATTATTTTTGTTTTATATAAATACACCTCCAATTTTTTTTTTAGATTTCTGTCGAAAATAAAAGTAACGTAGAGGAAACTCCGAAGTAAATCATTTTGGGCGACCTTCCTATCAAATAAATCGTTTGATACACGGAGATACACACCATACATCAACATTCAATGCATACAAATTTCGACTATATAATCATCAATTTGTCATCATAAATATCAAAAGCAAAACAAAACGTCCTTCACTTTTTTGTGTCAGTCACAACTATAGTCAATATTCATGTCTGGTGGTAGTCTTTAGCTTTCGCATCCAAATCCCCGTCTAACGAGTCACCTATTGAATAACTTTTCATTTCCCGCCATTATGGGAGGCGCCAACTTTAACAGGCAGGGTTAAAACCATTCGTCGAAACTGTTCAATCTAAAAATAGTCAATATAGGGCGAAAAGGCGCTAGCCTGTTTTATTGTACGAATGGAGTGTCTACCTATACATCACTGCTATAAAGACTTTTTACCTTCGAAGCTCCATATTATTGGAATGAAAACAGGATATTATATTTATCCTGTAGAGAAATCAGGAAATTGACTAACTTGAAAGCAGAGACCAGAGCACACGTGCATTTGTGTCATTTTGGCGTACCTGGGCTTGTTAGATGGAATTGGAGGAGGGTGTGATTATGTCACCGAGAGGAAGAGAAGTCTTGAGGAAACGGTTTCAGCATACCAAACGGAATAAAATGTGATGTTTTTTAATGCTATGTTAATTACTCTGTCTTTTAGGACCAACTCATTGGTGTGAGAAGTTCCCTGATGCCAATGGGAAACGTCAATCACCCATCAATATCGTTACAAAGGATGCCCGGGTCGACGCTGCTTTTGGACCCCTCAAACTCACCCCAGCTCGCTGTGCTGATGTTGTGAATAACGGTCATACTGTACAGGTCAACATCGATAGCAGTGACACGAGTAAGAACAATGCATATCCTTTAATAACATTACAAGAAACGGTTAGAACTATTGTTTTAGAGAATAATAACGTGTATACTTATGTACAGATGAGGCATTTAGCATAAGCAGTCTCTATTCTTGCTGACGTCGGAACAAAACTTTCACATTCAAGTGCCGGTTGTTTTTGGTGTTATCCCCATGAAATTCTTAAGCCCTCTGAAACTTTTAACAACTATCAATAACTAGATTTGTTGAGCGCCTCACGCTGATCCAACCCCGAGGTGCTTTACAACACATTTGCTTGATGTTCTATTAGCAAAAACGTCATTGGAAAATAATTTTTTTAATAAACAGTTCAAATGAACAGATTTTGAGTTTAAGTAAGTCAATTTTGATAATGGCTCAAGTCATAGACGATGGAAAAGACAGCAATGTACTATTTTGCTTGATATTATAACTGATAGGCGGTTTGGTCAGGGTAAATTAACTTGTCCTAATCGTGTTTGTTTGAAGATATGAGCGGGGGACCTTTGGAGCACAACTACCGATTTGCTCAGTTCCATTTCCACTGGGGAAGCAAAGATGGTCAAGGCTCTGAACATACAGTGGACGGTAAACCCTATGATGCTGAGGTAGGTATGGTCCCGATCCAGCAAATTCAAATCAGTCTGGCTTGGGGTAGGCAAATGAATTTGAGGGTGATTTTAAGAGGTTACCATCGCATCTGCCAAGTAGCCCTTTCCTTTTTAAGATGCTGGATTTGTTAGCAACATCATCTAGAGAAGATAAATTGCCACTCCCCCCCCAAAAAAGGGGGGAAAGAAACAAAAACGGGAAAAAGAAAAGAAAGAATGATTAGAAAATATTTTTCATCAAGAATGGTTCATGTTCTACCTATTTGACAAGATCTTCCAATGCCTCAACTGAAGATAAATTTATGACTATAATTCAATATAATTCAGCTGAGTTATATAACTTTATACTCTAAAGCACTGTTGTAACTATACAACTATTGCCTGAAAAATCACCTTACCACAAGGCAAACCATCGCGTATATAAACAAGCTAGCCGTGCAGACGTATCAATAAAACGCGTTTGTTTATTGTAATTAGAAATGTAGAATCTTGAATATTACTGATGTGTAGATATATAATGTGTTAAATGTGTGGGAGGCGTGTGGGCAGGCGTGTGTTAAAATGTACGGGATAGACTAAACAAACTAATGTTATTGTTCATAATCAGATTTTGGTGTGTGGCCCTTTTTCCGGTCTCTCTCATTAGCTTCATCTAGTTCATTGGAATACTGATATTTTCAAGGCTGTTGGTGAAGCTTTGCCAAAAGACAAAGGTTTAGCTGTACTAACAGCATTCATCAAAGTTGGCAAGGAGCATCCTGCCTGGACCAAGTTGGTGGCGCTATTGAACAGTGTCAAATGCAAGGTACTTCATTAGATTTTATTATCATTGTGATGAATAATGCGTGTATTCTGCTTGACAGTTATTTTAAAAGCATAATTGACTACTTCCATTTTTTGAGAAATAATAATTGAGTGTCTATGGTGTTGTGCTTGTTTCCTAGAATGATAAATTCAGTATTCAAGAAGCATTTGATGCGCTTAGCCTTCTGCCTGGTAAGTCCTGGGAATTTCGGGTGTACAGCTCTCAATTGTTGCCGTTTGGAAACATGGTTGGAAGCCCCGTTACAATTATTTTATTTTAAGTGAGCAAGAAGTTGATTATTTTTTGCAAAAACCTAGAAGACTTTGTCAAACATGCTTCCATAATTGTAATTATTTTAATTTAGTGGACGCAATGACTGCATCACGGTCACTTATAAAACACGATTGACTCGTATTATTCCCTGGTGTATTGCAAACATTTAGAAAACAAAACGGATTATTGGACGTATGAAGGATCCCTGACAACTCCACCGTGTTATGAGAGTGCACGATTTATCATCTACAGGGAACCAGTGGAGGTGTCTGCTGAACAGGTAGGTCACGTAACCTTTTAACTTTTAATCTATACTGAAGGTCATGTTGTGTCGCCACGAAGGCAAAATATTACTATAGGACAGCAGCATATTATTGGAAGCCTAAAGAGTCAATTAATTTACCATTGCCTCAAATTTGTCTAAGGCTGCAGATTTTTTTTACAGTGAAATAAGTTTCTAATGTTGAAAATCACATCACTCCTCCAAATATATATTTTATCTTATTTTGGTACTCTTACTGATAAAAGTGTCGAAACATTGAGTAGTATCAGGTCCTCCTTTTGTATGCATTAATAGTCTTTATTGGCGATGCTGTTTTTGTATAAGTCACCGGTAGAGGGCGCAATATCAACTGGTTCGGAGGTTCTGTGCATGTCTACGAATCTGATCGTTTTGAGCCAGATGTTCAAGTGCTCTTCTCCAGACTAATGCACTAACGGATTTTACTTAATAGTATTTCTGTGGTTTGTTCTGTAGATAAGTGCTTTGAGGGGTTTATTGAGCTATTGCAAGGGGGAGACTCCATGCTGCAACGATTCAGACAATATGTGTGATAATTACCGCCCAACTATGCCACTGAACGGACGTGTGGTTACAGCATCTTTCCAGGCCTAGGCTCCAGAATGTCTTAGTAGTTGGAAGTGACAACAGGTGGTAGCCATAGTTTCCCCTTAACATGCGGCAATGACAGTTATTTTGTCATTGGAATAAAAAATTTAAAAAAAAATCCCCTCACATGAGGAAACTTTTGCTTGGACAAGTGACTTATTTTTAATTCAAGTTCTTAGTGAGAACCTATAGGGACTGCATATAAGAAATAGTTATTTTGTGCATCAACGGCTTCATGCTCCTCCATCCAACTCTATGATTTTGTTTTATCGTGCATGAGGTTATTTTCTCGTATTTTACTGTTATTAATGTTTCCTTCTGTTCCTTTTCAAGTAATGGTCGTAGTAGGTTAGAATCAAATCCAGAAAGATATTCTTATTTATTTTTTGCAACAATGAGCCCAATCATGGAACATCATTGTAAATAATATAAATCTATAATGCAAGTTTGTATCTAGGTTTAAACTCGTTACTTTGCGCCTTCAGATCATCCGTTGAGTTGCCAGGTGATAAAGCATGACAATAATTTAATTGTTTTATTTGGTTATGTCGGGTTTTAGACAACTAAAGTGGTGCTACTCGCCCTCTGTTAGGTTTGAGCTATAATGTAAAATTACCAACTGTTTAGTATCATGTGTTAACAGTGTGGCACGTACAATTGACGCGAACGGAAATTCTATTTTCATTGAAAAATAGTTGTTTGTATTTAGTAGCAACGATGAAATATATTTTTTAATTATTGAAAATAAAGTGTGAATGTTTGCATGTGTCTTGGCAAACAAGAACAAATCATGGATTGGTAATAATTAACTTGATTTCATAATAGGATATATTATGATAGTGCAGCTGATTAATGTCTGTGTTAAGGCAATAATTTCACCACTTCGTGAGTATGAGTTTAATTGAAAGATTATCAATATGGAAGTACATCTATTTTGTTTTAATTATGTTTCCCCTTGCTATGCAGTAATATTCCAACACGTTTAATTTAAATTTCCAGTTTGAAGATAAACGTATTCGACTGAATAACTTAATTTGTGTGAGAAACTAGTTCGGTTATAATAAACAATAGTGAAGAATAGCATCCGAGTCTGACCGGACAATCTTTTATTATTTTGTCCTGCCGAAAGTTATTACTGTTAAGAATATGCACTCGGCACGTCAGGTTTATTAATCTTGGTGCAAAACGTTCTTACCCCTTTAAAAACCGTGCACACTCAACCGATAGAGGTTTCCGTAACAGCGCCCGCTAATGTTCGATGGTAATGATAGTGTACGGAAATGGAGAATCGGGATAGTCGAGTAATAACCAACAATAACGGACAGGTAGTTACTGCACGAACCGGGAGGCGTGTGAACCAATAAACTTGGCGAGGGGCCTAAAGGGCTACGGCAAGTCAGCAATCCCTTCACTTCATAAATACACTGTTGCATTGGCGTAATCATTGGGTGGGGCGGGCCTTGCCCCTACCACGCCCCCGATTGAGATCTAAGAAAAAAACGACGAATATCGTTTTGAAGGGCTGTATAAAAATCATAATATGTAAGCAATAACGTTTGTATTCAAATTAGTTGGTGATCTTTGTAAAGCCCAATAACCCTCGCACAGAACACCCACGTGAAATCGACACCCCCCAAACCCCCCCCCCCCCAAATACTCAAAAACTATAACAATCATTAAACAGGAATCAGGACTCTGCTAATCAGGAAAAGCTTGAGATCAGATTTTTCATTAGTTCCTGTTCATTGAGTACTGAAGCGAAGCAGTCCATACAGGATGCCGCGATTTGTAAATGTTGTTTTAAATAAATCATTGATGAATGAATGAATGAATGAATGGAGAAGTTTGACGTGATCAGAATCGCGTCGCTTCCACGCTCGATTGCTTGTTGGGGAGGGGCGGGGGTGTTGAAGGCAATACTATACATGGTCCTAATATTTTACAAGCGTGTTTATTTTTTCTATATTATCAATCAAGTCGACTCTCGTCGGACTGCAACAAAAGTACGCCACACATCACGATCTCCCATGGCTGTCCTGATCTCAGCTGCAGAGGTTAGCTCAGTATCACGACCGATTGGTCCACGTAGGTTAGCGTCTGCCCACCTCGAGAAGCTACTCCATGTGTGGGTTCCCAGAGAATGAGTTGGCTTGCAGCTATATCTGGGTGTCGAACGCAGTGTCCAGCCAGTCGCAGACGCCTATGCCTGATAGTTGTAGAGATCCTTGGCAGGTTGCCATAGAGCACACCGTTGCTGACTTTGTCTCTCCAACTCACGTCTAGAGCCATCCTCAGCATGCGAGTGTAACAGCCATCAAAGCCTCTTGCTTTGTCGTAAGGGTCCATGCCTCAGAGCCGTAGAGTAGGATGGACTCCACGGATGCACGGAAAAGAGCTCGCTTGAGTTTGTCCGGCATCATAGACCTCCAGAACTTCTTGAGGTTTTGGCATGCCTTCCAAGCCTGTGCTTTCCTTACTCGGATGTCCTTGTCTGTTGATCTGATGTGAGAGCCCAGGTATATGAAGTCTTCTCTCACAGCAAGGGTAGTACCATCCATGGTGTTGATTTTCACATCCCCAGTGTCGATGTTAAAGCACATGACTTCCGTCTTCTTGACATTGATCGGCAGGCCAATCTTGTTGCATTCACTTTCCACCGTGTGGAGCAGGGCTTGTGCCTTTTGCACCGAATCCGAGACCAGAGCGATGTCATCTGCAAAGTCGAAGTCTGTCTCTACAACAGCACTCAGCCGTCTGCTTTGCCTTGGTGAGAGAGTGAAACCCAGCAGCTCCTAACTCCCCATGATTGCTCGCCTCAGAGCGTAGTCTAGGGCTATGACAAATAAATAGGGCGCAAGTGTATCACCCTGCAGCACACCAGCCATGATCTCGAAGATATCCAACCACTCGTTGTTTGTACTCTGATTGTATTATCTGATCCTGCTTTTGGGAATTGTATACGGCAAAGTTCAACGTTTCAAAAAATACCATCCTTTTAATGTGTCTGTACGAATTGGTGGTTTTTGGAACGCTAGGTAAACAGCAGCGGACATATCAGTTCCCCCCCCCCGCATTTCTCATTATCCACACATTATTTTATGCGAACAAGTGATCTTGGTAGGGTCTGCTGCCACCTAGCGTTCGTGGTAGTCTCACATATCACATTGGGAGAAAATGGAGAAATGTTTAAACATTCTCTTTTGAAATTAAAATGGAGACTTTTCTAAACATTCTCTTTTGTATTAATTAAACCATTATTTTCTTTCAGGGGATTCTTTTTTATAAATGTAACTACAGGGTCTGTGTTACTTAGTCTGATAGTGTTGAACAATGATCCTGATCAAACCTCTATTAAAACGGCAAAAACAAATAGCACCCTAATTCGAGCTGGATCATCATGAGCCTGAACTATTGACGTCACGGTTTGAGGCTCATGAATAGCGACAGATACCAGCCTTTAATTAAGCACATGGCGGGATCCTGCCAGATATACCTTTGCCCTCGCATCCCTTTCACACGTGTATAAAAATACAGACGTGATTACACTTGATTACATACAAACATTATACATACAGCAGCAGACGATCGAAAGTACAGTTCTGCTGATGCATAAGTGACAAACTACATCACTTCGGAGCAGACCAATCATAACACAGAAATTGAAAGCTTATGTCACTGCAAGTTTATTCACTGATATCATTGGGCCTGTAAGACCAGTGCCCGTCTTTATCCTTGCGGAGGAAAAAGACAGGGGATTAGTCTAGATCATCAGGGTGCACACACTAAATAGGCAAATTATTCATGCGCCAAGCTGATTAACATAATTTGTAGGCCCCAAATCTTTTGAATAATAACGTTTTGGGGGGTCATGCAATTAACAGATTGTGTAAATTATAACAATGCATCACAACCTTTGGGGCTCAGTGCTTCAACTTGTGAGAAGATTTGATAAATGTGTAGGCTTTGAAGTTGGTACTATTTGGCTTGGGAATGGGAGGAATGCCTTATGGAAACTGGCAGCGAGTCGGTTTGGGAAAAAACATATTTTAGGGGTGTTTTTGTCAAGAGTAATTAGTTCAAATTCCAAACGGCTGACCTACCAAAAATTAAAAAGAAATCTAAAGTTTAGTTGTCTGAAAAAAGATCTGAGAGACTTAAACTTTTTTAAAGTATTTTTTGAATATTTAGCATTTAGCATTGGCCACTATGGGAGTTTATTTAGTGTGGTGCACCCATCATGGTTGTAAAAGCGCAATAGCGCCCCCTTTTAAACAAAATGTATACACACACACACACACCCAACCACACACGCACCCAGAAAACGAAGAAAAAAACAAAACAAAAAACAAACCAAACACTGGCAACTGGACGATCCAGGGTTATGTAGATGTTTTGAAATCTAACAGTAAGAAGTACACTGATGGCGCAGTATTGTTGGAATGAAACCACGTACCTGTTATATATATCGCCTGAATTAAAAATTAACAGACGAATCAATGTAGATCAATCATTTATTGTGCATTAATTGTCAATGCAAAGTTATCTACCTGTTGTTGGAGTTTAGCGTTTAGACTCGTCCATTATATTTTAGATGAAAAAGTCAACCAGTTATTATAACTGTACATTCAAACACATAAGAAATATACTTTCTACATGATTTACAACAGAACAAAAATGATTTGTAATAATTCAGACTTGATGTGAACAAACAATTATGTAATTTCTATAAATTTCACATTATGCGCAAGCTGTTTCGGAAATCTGATGAAAGCTCCCCTACTGCAAATATGGTATAGCCTAAGCTTATGCAAATGATCTCCGTCTCATAGGTGATTTTGTACACACAATTCGGGAATTAGCCAAAATGGCCGCTGGTGGTACCGTACGGAAAACTTCTAGTTAATAAAAATAACTTTAAAAACAGCCTTGTAAAATGACATTTATTTCTATAAAACACAGTAGTTAGCATTGTGGGCAGTATATTTACTACATATTGCGCTCTTAAAGAGCTGTGACTCTCATAAGAACGGGACATTGAGGCCTTAGTAATGGCCGATGTTGAACCGGCAAAGACAGCGGTGAACGGGCCGACTGCTGGAGCAGGGCATCACCGAATGAAGGCAACGTCCAAGCGGAACCCAGGAAGTGCAGACCCGAAGAATAAATCACGTCTTGCAGCATTAGCACCGGGAGAAAACCTGAAGGAACGACAGGTATGTCCATTATGGATCTACTCATTATAATACTCAGAAAAAGTTGCTGAATTCTTAAGTATTGTTGTTGTAATTGAGGGACTGATTTAGTGATTTACGACTAATTTTTTTAGGTTGTCATGATTGTGTTGCCTTCTTGTGTATAGAAATGGATTGGTGGTTGAAATTAAATCGACGGCAAACTGGCATATGACATTAAATTTTGCAAATATTATTTTACTCCTAGCTGCAAATTAATGACAATGACCCTAGTACTAGCCCCACTTGTGTTGCCAAGGAAACCTGAATCCTTGGCCACACGTCCGGACCCATTTTTTCTTATGCTCACCGATAACAAAGTCGAGGCGCATTCCCTAGGGGCGGGTCGGCGGTTTAAACCGAAGGTCGGTCACTTCGTACCCAAGTCGCTTCGTACCCAAGTCACTTCGTACCCAAGTCACTTCGTACCCAAGTCACTTCGTACCCATGTCAAAGCAATACGCATATGATATGGTGTACTTGGGTACGATTGTGTTAGTGGAGTTGTGAGCAGATAAGATTATTTTTTAAAGCTGAATTGTGGGCAATTTTAAGATTTTTCTATTTTTTTTTTTTAAGCTGGAAAATTCTTGAAAAGCTGGAAAAATTATTTAGTCTTGACTTGAGTCTTGAAACAGAATAACATCAGTGTCTTCGGAGAGGATTTTTTCAGACTTTGGAAGGATCCAGCGTATATTTTTGTCAACCAGTCAGATTGTCAGGTACAACCAATTATTATCACCCTACTCCAATCAAAGAGGCCGATCAAAGAGGCTTTTCATATTGGAAGGATTCCGAGTATAGTTTATTGTCAACCAATCATCAACCAAAAAATTAATATCTCTTCAATCATAGACGCCACCGAATGACAGTGATGGTTTAATCAGGTCTATTGAGGTACGAAGTGACTTGGGTACGAAACGACTTGGGTACGAAGTGATCTGGGTATGATATTTTGGGTACGAAGTGACTTGGGTACGAAGTGACCGACAACGTTTAAACCAGCTCAATGTGTTCACCCGCCTCTTAGCTTGACCAGGGTGTTTTGGATGTTTTAAGTAAATAAAGTTTTAAAAAGATATTTAAAGAAATAATTTGTCGATTTACTTCGCTCGATGTTTACAGACCGCGGCCATTTTTGATTGATCCCAATCATACCAATCAATTCACGTTGTCACCGGCCGGCCGGGCTGTGTGCGGAGCGGATACACAAAGCAGCCATTGCAGTGTTCGCATCCTTGCTCAAAAGTATTTAAAAAGGAGTACAGTCGACCTTACTGCTTCCCTCAGGATATACGAGGTGTTTGTTGTTGATTACTTGGGAGTATGCAGTGTTTACTACAAAACCTTCAATAGGTAGTCTACACAAGTTTGTACTTATCAAGTAAGAATAGTTTCAATGTACAAACAACCTACAGTTACTTGAAGGAAGCACAGTTTTTGTTACCTTCTAAATTCAAAAAAATATAACCTAAATGTAATTTTTTAGCAAACGAATTGTAGACTAGGTTAATGCCTGCCTGTAAAGAATTCTCTAGATTCTCTACTTAAGCTGCTGTTTAAGTAGCTTAATGCTTGGTTTTAGATTGCTTGTCTGTCTAGTCCAATATCTGTCTAGGCTTTTTATTCTTTGGCTGTCTATCGCGTCCTAAGGCTGACTTCTACTAAGTTTTGACTTTACATTTAAATCATCATTCTTACTCCTCTTTCTATTATTCTGTTTACTTTACGTACATTGACTTCATTACTTAGTTATTTTGCTTTGTTTTTTATTTGCTTTATTATTTTCTCTTGTATGAGAGTATGGAAAATAATTGTTTTCTTGAATTGATTTAGGAAGAAAGACATTATACTGACTGGATTGTTATTGAGAAAGTAATATAGCATTCTGATGACAAAATAGATAAATAACCACTGTAGGAGTATTATGAAAAATTAATATACAGAAAAACATTAAAACACACTATTCGCTAGAAACTATAAACTACTTGTTTCATGTAAAAATGGGCTTCGATAAAGCCCTTTTTACACTCAAGGGAAATAAGCAGGGGGGCCTTGATCCTATGAAAACAACGTTGTCAAATTTAATGTAAAGTTTACCTCTGCTCTGCACAAGCACAGGTCCATAGTCTTTTCCTATGATTGGGACCAGCAAAAAAAGTAATATTGTTGTGAAAGTTCAAGATGATCGTCCTTGTGAATGAACTTTAGCGAGAGCTACCAGGCATGTGCACAAGAAGAAACTTTTCCAGGATGCGTTTAATTAAATCCAAATTGCAACAAACAAGCATTTTATGATGATACTTTCTTTGCTGAGTTTTATGTGCAAAATCATCCATTCAGCAATTTATGCGGAGCAATTGATAGCATTTAAACCAACAACAAAGAAGGCGGACGATGTTTTCCCATCGATGAATGCTGTCGAGGCACAGAAAATGTGCCAGAATGATCGAAAATTGTTTTGCACTGAGTTAATGACATGAAAATACAAAATAAAACAAGGGAAAATGAATGGTAATCAACACATGCAACATGTACAGTAGCAATTCTACCGATGTGCGGATACCAGTGAAAAGACGACAAACCATGTTGACCTTTGGCACTCCAAAAGACATAGGTTCTGTGCCATGTTGGTTTCTGCCCCATGTCGTACCCAAGTTTGACCAACACTCGTGGTCAAGACAACTGGTGCTTGAGACCAAGGACCCTAGTTTGCTGTTTTTGTTTGAAAATTAAGGGCTTAAGAGAAGCCACAATTATTTTCATATAAATTGCAAAACTCTCAAAACTACCATCATTTTGTCATTTTTATGCACATTTTTGTAGCATTCATTTTCAAGTGTTCATTTAATGCTTTACCTTAATCTTGGCAATATCTGATAGTGCAACATTGAATGGACATTAATTTGTGTTTGTTACTTCATGTAATTTCTGCATAGGGGATAATGTTTGTGTTTTACCCTACACTGACGTGTATGTTGTTAACACTGTTAGTGTTAGTACTTTCCAAAACACTGGGGGGGGGGGGGGGACTACTCCATTGGCTACTCGGAAGTGATTTGAAATTTGTTTAAATTGTATTCCTTTTGTTACCCCCACACCTTTTTTGCACCTTGAAGAAATGATACCAAATAACACTAAACACAGACGTGTGTCTGTTGTTAAAGCAAGAATATAGAACAAGAAAAATTCATGCATAGGCCTTAGTTTCTTTTCAGTTTTACGTCTTTAAAAACAATATTAAAAAAAATCTTTAAACTTACATAAAAACTACCAATACATCATGTTGCGGGTGATGATCAAACTAATTTTGTATTTAAGCCTAAAGTTTTATTTGGGAATTGACCAAAAGCTCCCCAATAAATAATAAAAGACAAATTAAGAAACTAAATAAACAAATGACATTATCGAAATAAAGTCAGTCACATTAAACTGTATCCTAGGGTGATGGTTGAAAAGAGAATTTTATGAAAACATGCCAAAATGTACAGTATCCTACAGTGTAAAGTAATGCTCTATTGCCATTACAATGTCTGAATGTGGTTTTGATCCATTGAAGTAAATTCCTATTTACATTGCAATATTACAAAGCCAGTATTTTGCTGAAAATGAAATCAGGCATAAAACGTAATTCTCAGCCAGTCAGTAAGTGAGAAGGTTGTAATTATCTACGCTTACTTTGCTCAGTCTTGATGTGTATTGTTTCATTGTTCTTTGCTCTTACTTACAGGTAGAGCAAACAGGTAGCTTGTAGTGCACACAAGTTGTTTTTGCCATAATATTTCACCTGTTGAAGAAGTTGCAGGCGTTGTGGTTTCAGACAACATTTAGAGATGATATGTTGCCACAGTTGTAAATGTAGTTCTTTCATTTTACTTTGACTGGGCATTTAATCTTTTCTTTTGGATGAAAAAACTGTCAACATGTGAGGGAGATTGTGAGGTAAGTTTCACAGACAAAGTTGACAATTTCGGAAAGTCGTTATTGACTACTGATCGAACTGGAAATCAAATAGTGTAACAATTTACACTGAGCGGGGGCAAGTAGAAAAGAACCTTGCTTTTCTCATATAAAGTATAAAAGTTGTGTTATTAGTTGTTCCTTTAAGTAATGTCTTATCATACTGTAAACTGTAAAGTGTTAAAACAACTGTATTTGTTAATTTAGGAAAGAAGTTGAAGTGATTGATGTTGGGTGTGATTGCCTTTACTGCAGTGATTGTTGTGTTGAACACAAGATCTTTGTGCTTTATTTAGAGCTGTTATGATTGAACCATGCAGATTACAATCTCTGTACTGTGTAAATCTGCCATCTTCATACCCCTCACTTTGTTGTTTGTAACCAAGGTTACCAGGGCTAATCACTACACAGACTATTTTAACATCAGCTTAAAATGTAAACCTGCTGATTTAGGATTAGGGCTTTATGGTCACTCAGATGAATCTTTGGGGAACTGTAGGGTTTATGGTTAAGAACTTTACCATGGATTGCCACATGACTACCATTTAGAGTGTATAGGGCTTTGTTGTTGATGTCACGTAGCTGTGAAGTTGGGGACTGTATACATTGGACGATTATGTGGTGTATCACATGCCACTGGTAGAAGTCTTGGCTGTAAACAAAGGACAAGTTTTTTTTTATATGCACACAATTTGTCTTTCTTGATTATTGTTTATTCAATACTTATTCTTTTATTTCTCTTCACAAAATTCAATAAGTTACAGACTAAAATGTGGAGAAGGCTAAAAAAACTGAGGAGGAAAAATACACATAATTCCCATATTTAAAAGGTTTAGTCTGCCAATAATTCTTGATCTTGAACTATCAATCATAAAAGATTGACCCTTTTATAGGAGGTTAATGTGTCTTGCAGAATTGCATCGCATGATTTCCAAACAATACTTTTGAAAGTATTGTAATGCAATAATCTAAATGATGGCTTCCTTATATTGGAATACAATTTCTGTTTTATTTTGAAGATCAAATAAAATGTATTACAAAATTGACACTGTTTTGTTTACCGTAATTTATGAGAACCTGATGTTGATGAAAACATACAAATATCTGTCAATGAGGAGTACTAACTAGAACCTGACTATGATGAGTAATGAATGTTACCAAAATGTCCAATTCATTCTAATTGGATAATCAGTTGGAAAGAATTGGATTGAGTTGGTATTGAGTTGGTGTGAGGACTGTGAGTTGGTTTATATTGGAATGCTGAATTTCCAATTGGAATAAAATATTAGACCGACTGAGTTCAGTTGGAAACTTCCAATTGGAGTCAGTTGGTTTGATTTAATTGAATTGGAATTAGTTGGAATTTGTTTCTACCAATTGGAAATTTCACCTCCTAATATTTTTCCAATTTGAAATTTTATTTCCCAACAGGGTCCAATTGTAAAAACAATCTTCATATTATTCCAATGTCACCAACTGGATTAAGCAAAGAATTAGTTAACTGCACTGGTGTAAATCCCTGGAGTGGGGTGGGATAGTTTTTGGACTGTCAGCCTAATGGGTATAAACTATACTTGTTTTTCTCATGGTACTTATTTTGTGGGTGTATTTGAAAATATCCAATTGAGTCTAGTTGGGAAAAAAGTCAAACTGAACCCAACTGACTCCAATTGTGTCCAGCTGGGGCCATTTGGTTTTTGTGCCAATACACAACATTGGAAAAATTCCAATTGGTTCCAATTGGAAAATTGAATTGGAAATGTTGGTAAGGGGTACTCCACATATGCACAGTTAGCACCTATGATGAGAACTACCACATGTTACTGGAACCTGTTACTGATGTACTTGACAAATGATTTATATTGCAACTTTTGCTGAGAGCTTATAGTACATTTGTACCTGTTAATGTTATTTGCGATTGCATTTTAGCATTTGAACTAATGTCCCTAGATGAATGTCTGTAGTTCTTTTAGCAGCAGAGCAATGGCCCCCTCCGAATTTCCAGTGCCCTCAGGTGCCTCCCTTAGGAAAAAACCCTCCCCGAAATAAGTTTAACTTTATTAATTAAGACAGTTAGAAACATGGCCTATACTGATTTAAGTCTGTGAGTTGTATGCCTTCAAACTTGTTATTACATTATGGTTTTAGAAAAACCTTAAACGTTTGTAATTGTATTAAAGAAAGCATGACCCCCACACTGACAGAAGCCAGGTTCCCTGCCTCCCTGTGTTTTCCTCCAGTGAAAATGTCATGGTTACGCTGCTGGGTTCTGTTGACATCTATAGCAAGTATTAGTATCTTGCATCATCGTTTTAGTAATTGATTTGCAGGTTGTGATGCATATGTATTTTGTTTGTGCCACTGGTAAGTTTACCATAAAGGTGATGACGTAATTCTTCTCAACTGCTTTGACACAGTTTTGCATTTTAAGACTGACTTTGTGACAACTTCTCTTCAAACCTTCCACAGCATGGATGCTTATGTTAATATTTAACTAAGCCACACAACAGCTTGCTGTTTACATAAGTTGATGAAGCGCATCCAAGTGGTAGGATTAGAATATTGAGATGAATTGAGAAACACCCATCTTATTTGAGTTTGCAGTTGGAAGGCATAAGCAGCTTGCTGTGCATTACGTGTTGTTTATTATATTTTGAAATAATATTTGGCTTCATGGATGTAACTTGGTGAGGGATGGCTTCATTTACACAGGCAGTATCATTGAACAGCGAGAGAGTCAAGAGAAATGTAATGTATATTATCTTGTATTTTGTTCTTTCTTAGTCATGTGAGTTTCTGTGATATACACTTATATAATTGTACAGACTACTTTCAAGTTTTCTTCACATTGGTCAACCTCGGAGATTAATTGTCATGAAAAGAACTTTGATTCATTACTTGAATAGAACTTTGGGAACCGATCAAGTGAAGACTAGTAGTGTACAGTGTAGAGCAAAGATCTTTAATAAGGAATGTTGAAGTTCTTATATGATGAGCATGGACACCAGCCAGAGTGTTAACCTTGTTCTTCTTGTCATCATTTGTCCCAAAGCAATTTTAGAACTATCTTTGCTTTATTGCTTACAGTTTGTATTCAGACTGGTAGGGCTCCAAACAAATGCATGTACATGTACATGTACAGTGCAGTCGTTGTTCTGTATGCTCGTTTTACTAAGCACTTTGAAAAGCTTGTTATGTTTACCAGTCTTTGTATAAGATGGTTCCATAGCAACAGTGATTCCATGTATTTCATGCTCCTCTCTGAGGATGCAATGCATGAAGCAAACAAGGAGTGGTAAGACAGGGCTTTGGGGAATAACATACTGTATCATTCATACATCTTTATACATTTCATTCACTCAGAAATTTGAGCAAAATGTATAGTACAAAGCACCATGAAGTCATAAATTATTTTTTTTTCCCACTAAGTTCTACCTATTCAAAAATCAAAGTAAACATTTACATGTTTCTGCACACACTTGTGTACTGTAAAGAGCTTTCACAGAGCGCTGCTTCGTCAATTGCTTAATTGCATACAGTGTAATTGGCTTCTAGTTGCTAAGCAGCAACTGTTTACTTTTAGTTGACAATGAGTGCGAAATTGATGCCATAGATTAATGATTGAAAAGTTGAGAAATAAATGACTGATTGTATGATCGCATACTAGGCTGCTAGGTGAGCTTTGCCTTAATTTTTAAACAGACAACTATATTGTTCTATGTAGTTTAATATTATGACTTTTTTAACACACAATATTTTCTTGCTGGATCTACATATTTCATGTCACATTTTAATACTGTTGGGTAGGTACTCTGTGCTTGGGAAATGGTTTATAATAGAAGAAGAGCTTGTTTCAATAGTTTAATCAGTTGCTGAGCAACAATGGACAACAAGGGTATATCAAACTTGTCTTATCTTACAATAAATCTGTATGTATTGTAATAATGACCACCTTGTGTACTTTCCGTAGTACTGGTAGCATATAAAAAGTACAACGCTGATAACAGGTGTCTATTAAGTTTACAAATAAATCCAATCCAATAAAATGCTGTGTGTTCATACTTGATCAGTAGCCTAGATAAAACAGGTCATGGGAAGGTGTACTTCGAAGTTAAAATACTGGTGAAATTGACCTGCCTTTGTAGACAAAAGCTAATTAATGGATTAAAGACGATATGCCCACATCCCCATAAATGCAGAGTTGCCAAACCTCCCTGGTTCTGCAGAAAGTACCTTGAAAATAAACAAATGTGTTCTAATGAACATGTTAAAACATCTCCCTAATTGTGGGAACCTTTTCCCTGTTATGTTTAACGTGATTCTAACTATTTCCCTGATTGTTGTACAAAATCTGCTTGATTGCAAGATGCAAATGTTGGCATCTCTGTGTATGTTTGAAAGAATAATATAGTGGTTTCCACTCATTGTTACAGAGAGAAGCTCAACTTAAGATTTATTTTCAGATTCGTTATGTTTTACATCATGAATATTGTCATGTTTGTAACTTTTTATGAAGCTTCAATTAAATTTATCAACTACAGAGAAATGTAAATTGTTTTCCCAGATCTTAATATTTATGTTTTCCTCATGTAAGAATAGTTGGATAATATTGATTGATGGTTAATGTATGGGTACTTATATAAATAAGACAAGTTTTATAATTCTGTCTTTATCACAGCAAAAACTGAAAGAGGAGAAGGAAGCCAAACGAGCACAGCTTGATGGCCGTCATGAGTTCATTATTGATGCTACTGCCGGTTCACTCTCTCTTGAGCTCACTGAAGTTGAAGATGCCATATTGGAAGGCAACAATGTAAGTTATATAGGTCACTATAATTGGTTCATCTGAAGCAGCTCATTGATTTAGTAATTCAATTTAAGCAAAGACCACAATTAACCATTAGTTTGATGCAAGCCATTTAGATTTATTAATCTAAAAATCAGATGTACAATTGTTTCCGGGTATCTGTGTTCAGTAGCACCCAACAATGATCTAAGATTTGGTCCCAACTTGACAACTGTCAACACACATCTTGTTTTTGTATAGATTATCCCCCCCCCAAAAAAAACCCACAAAAACAAAATAAAAATAAAAAATAAAATAAAATAAAATAAAATGAAATAAAATAAATAAATAAGAAAACAAAAAAACAAAAGGGTTCTGCTTCCGGATTACATGCTGTTTCAAAATATATGTCGATAGGTTGGACATTTTAAAATATTTTTAAAATTTCATTTTACTTTTTTTCATTCGTAAGTTTGCTGTTTGAGCAACAATAACCCCAGAAATTAGAAAAACAAATCATTTTCAGATGGTATGAATCATACACCAAAAACCAATCCAATCTGCATGATACCAAACTTACGGGAAAAACTGTTCAGTTTGGTTACAAAAACAAACGATCACATAATTCAATGTGAAACTCATTTGAAGTTTCATAAAAAAAAAAATTAAGAGCGAGGATAAATTTTTCCCTAGGAGGGACAAGGCAACTTCCATTTTGTTAATAGAGTGTACACACAGGCCCATTTTGCAATGTTTAAATTTTCAAACTGGTCAGAGACAGACAGTTTTTTGTTGTTGCTTGAAATGGCCTTTTTTCTATGGATTGTTTTTTCTGTCTTTTTTCCTTTTAAAATTTGGGTCAGGTTACCAGAATAAGATTCTTTTGTACGTCTGCATATCTATATAAAGATAAAATATTTACTATTCAATTCAATTGTATTTGATTAGGGAATTAATGTTAAAAGCAAATATATTAATAACAAAAACCGGTCTTGTGATTAATATCAGATTGAGAAGATGGATAAGTTTTTTGAGTCTGAAGCCTCCACCCATTTGATGTTCTTCTATCAAGAGACTGAGATGGCATCAGAATCAGGTAGGAGTTTCCATTGCTATTTGCATACCTCAATCTTACACACCGTGATTTACAGAATATAAGCCTTAAACATATAAATTGCCTGAGCTTATATAACATAGGTGTATAAGCCTCCTGGATCATAATAGATAATAGTTTGTTGTTGGCTGGAAAATCAATTCATAACCCACAGCTAATATTCTGAAAATTACAATAGTTCAATTGTATCCATCTGTATGTTCTGAGTACAAGTCATGAGTGACTTTAACACTGGTACATATTTCAGTCTATACCCCTTAACCAAGATGCACCTGTTGATTGATTTGCTATTATATGTTTACTTCTTAACACTACCATTTGTGATGTGATCAAGCTAAATGAGTTGTTTGCCGGGAATATCATTATGGAGAAACAAGCCAAAACAGGCTGACAGGGGTGAAATTGTCAACAATATATTTTTTGTAAATTTAAATGCCAAAATATATCTACTTTTTTATTGGCAACTTCCTTCCTGATAAATAACATCAAAAAGGGGTTAAAATATTTTTTGTCGGGAAAAGCGGAAAAAGCCACAAAAAGGGCAGTGAATATGTCAAAAATTAGCGCTTAATACAAGGTCTCAACCTGTTCATGCCTAGTCGTGAATGGTATCACCCAATTGGAAAATGAATGGAGACTCCATATAAGGTCACAATGATCCTGTATCTAATAGAATATTCATAAGAAGGTCCATTGAAACTTGTAAACAAACCCTTGATGTAGTGATGACACAACTTTTGCGTATAACACAGCAATTCACCGTACAATCAAGTCGCGAAGATGGCGGTGTCCACAGAATCAATGGAGTTGTTGGAGTTCTTTCAGATTGTTGTTATTTTGCAGTAAATAAGGTGCCTGACAAGTTTGGCAATTCAATTCAAGACTATTTTACAATCCGAGTGCGATTACGAGGATGACAGAGATGACAAAGGGGATTTTTATGGGGAACTTAACACAATACGGATGTCAACGGTATAGTACTACTTGGTACATACATGTACGTATAGCAGCAGTCCACAGCTTTACAACCCCAGTTCTAATGACGATTTCAAGACTAGTGTATCTATGAATGTACATAATCAAGTACAGTATGTGCAAACTTTAAGAGCATTTTTCCTTAAAACATACTTGTATCTTGTTGCTTGGGAGTGTATGAATGCATGGCAAACTATTTTGCATTGAAAGAAAATGTCCCAACGTATGTTCAATAAACAACTCTACTTTAAATCCCTTTTTCTCAGTTTCATTCTCTTGTAAGTCTTTGTGTTTCTACTCTCACAACTTTCGAACTAAAGGTGGTATCAACATGGGATTTTAACAGTATTAAAGCACAGATTATGCTCTTTTCAAAATTAAATGTACAAAATAATCAAAAATTACCTGGGTCAACAAACGACTCATTTCGCTTGATCACATCACATACCTGCGCTTGTGTCATTTTGTAAGGAATCTGGAGATACTTGTCTAATAATTGTTCCTTTTCTTTGTGTTTTTTTTGTACGGGGACCAAATTATACTGAATGGTTATATATTTTTTTTGTTTAAAAGGTGGAAAGCATGCTTGGATACAAGATGGAGGAACTGGTAAGAAAACTTTCACAATAGTTCCTAAATGGTTTCCAGAAGGAGCATGAAGTCAAGAAATTGTTTCAGTAAATTTTTCTATTAGCTAATATTAATATAAGAATAATCTGCAATGTGTTTACCAACCAGTGAGCATAAAACATATTGAAGTGGGATACCATTTACCAATCAAACGTCCAAAGAGTAGGTGATAAGGTCTTTTAAGACCGGCCAAGTAATCAATTAAGGACCATGGCTGAAGGAAAGGTCCTTTATCGCATGGCCAAGACCCTGCAAGGTTTTGAATGGCCGTTTGAGACTGAGTCACCACTCTTTTATTCCCATTCATAAATACCTTTTTGTTAAAAACATCCAAAACCTTCAAAAGCTGAGAAAAAATCTCATAGTTTAGCCTCAGTTGGCCTCAACTCTGCAATAAATTTCTATCCATGTTGAGCACTAAGTAGCTCCTTATGCAAGTTTCAAACTTGCCTGCTTAAGTTCAAACCATCGCATGCAAGTTTCAAACTTGCACAAGCAAAATATGCGACCTACAAACTTAAATTTGACCTTGAAATTTCCATGCTCTGCATAATTTTCTGACTCAATTTCCTCAGGCCATGTTTAATCACTCGTCACTGTGTTTATATGGCATGTTTATACATGGCCTCTAAATATCTTCTCGACTAATCAGAATAAATAATTTGTCCCAGGTAATTATGAATGGTAAGTAGTAGGTATATTGACCTGACCATTCATTTAAGATACCCTTTCTTAAATACTACTTACATAGATCCTTGTCATTTGATTGGTGGAACATGTGTGACGTGTTATCCATTATTTTGCCATGAAATATTGCTGTGACGCTTCACAAGTTAATATTGGAGCCCAATATGGATAATTATTGGATGCTTTGTAAGTTTGTCTAAATTTAATATATTTCGTCGTTCCCAAGTGTGTGTCACAGTGGTTGGTGTCTACATGGAATCGCCCACATTGTAATGAAAGTTTTTTGAAGAATTTTGAGTGTGACAAGGATCTGCATGTCTTAGTTACATAAAACAAATATTGAATGCATTTTGTTTGTTTATTGTCGCAGAATATAATCACTCGGGGAAATCTAGCTTTTCCGTTGTAAGTCCAGATTTCCGAAATCCAAATAGTCAAGATTTCTCCTTTTGACCATAATCTGCAACAGTACACCGATGTGCATCCAATAGTTGTGTATGATCGGACACAAAGCATAAACCAATGGTAAATATTTCACGCTGTTGTCACCCCAAGAATTGCCAAAACACAAGTCGAGTTGACTAAGTTATTATAACTTGTTATTTTAGGAGAGCCACTGCGATTGGGTCCAGCTAGTGTGAAATCTGGCAAAGTAGGAAAACCTAAGCTGTTTGTCACAGATGGAGTAGATGCGCCACTCAGCGGTACCTGTGTATTCTTCTTACGTGCTAATCCTAGCAAACCTATTGCACCAGAAAATGTCCACAAAGTAAGTCACTCTACCTTTGTCTATTAAGATACTGAATATAAAGTTTTGTTGTCAGAAGTAACCAAGTTGCTGTTTCCACAGTCTGTAGATTCAATGCTGACAAGCCATAGAGGCAATTGCAATTGCAATTGAAATTTCAGATATGTTTGTGTGCAGGATCAGTTGTTCATGTATGTCAAATACTATACGTAATGACAGACAAACAGCTCCAAGTAATACAAATCAAATAACAAAATACTATGTACACACATCGCTTTTTCTACATATTTTAAGAAAGGTCAAATAACAAATAAAAAACTATCAGTACAAGTAGGTATATTTAATTCCTAATGGGGATGTGTTTGTTCTTTTTATAAGGATGTGATTTTTACAACTCTGGCCAACAATGGTAATGGACTCTTGCATGCAATAGAAAAATACATGGCAGAGATCTTCATCCCATTCCTTAAGGGAAACCAAAATGGTTGGGGTCAACTGGAATCCCAGGTAAGTGTCGTGATTCTTGACTTAAATTCAAACTCTAAACATAACCCTCACCCTAACCAACTGGAATCCCAGGTAAGTGTTGCGATTCTTAACTGAAGTTTGATAGCTGCTGGAACAAATGAGCTGCCAGATCGCCGTGTTCTGATCCTTCTTTGTAAAAAACTTTTTCCGAGTCAGAAAGAATAGATTTAATTCTATTGCACATTAAAGATTTATATAATGCCTCTGGAGACTCTTGTTGAAGGCCAGTTACTTTACTTACTTGCTTGACTATTCATGTACCTTTTCCTGTAATTTGTTTTGTTTGCATGCAAAGGTAGTTGTTTAATTGTTTTAATTTTGTAAAGGCAAACCAAGGAACAAGGAAAGAGTTTGTCCAGTCTCTTGATGCATTTGTCACCATTCTGAATGCTGCTCAAGACTCCCTAGAAGAGAGGGTGGAATTACGTCGCTGTGAAACTTATGATCTGAGTAAACTGACTACAGCTGGCGATTACATCACTGTTGCTAACAGTACTCAGGATTTGGAACTTATTGAAGGGATTATGGCAGTCTGGATTAAACAAATTGAACAAGTAAGAGTTGGTCTTGATTTTAAAAAATGGAAAGAGTTCCCCGCTAAATTAGTAGTAGAGGAAGTAGACTGATTATTCTGAAGGTATTTTACCAACATAAAATAAGTTGGCCTATGTCTTTCAATAGGTGTTGACTGAAAGTGAACAAATGCGCAAGGAAGCAGATAACATAGGTCCTAGAGCTGAGCTGGAACACTGGAAGAAGCGTATGGCACGTTTCAATTACCTCCTGGAACAGTTAAAGAGTCCTGAAGTAAAGGCTGTACTTGGTGTCCTTCAGGCTGGTAAGAGTAGAGCCATCAAGGTCAGTACCCACTTCATCTTTCAGTTTGTCTTGTCTTTGGATCATCTTCATTAAATGCATCAAAAACTCTCAAGTGACTTTGTAGTAATTGGCTGATATTTCATTTAAATATTTATCCACCCCAACAAAATGTTTCTTGCAAATCCAATGTATTTATTTATTTTTCAATTAACAAGTAAGGGATCACTATTTGATTTTACCTCAACAGACATGGATGGATCTTGATCGACGCATTACAGATGCTGCCAATGAAGCTAAGGATAATGTGAAGTTCTTGTATACATTGGATAAATTCTGTGACCCATTGTACAACAGTGACCCAGTGAGTATTTTGAAGTCAAATTGTTCAGTCAAGTAGTTGTGTAGTATTCTAAACATTCAGCGGTCTCTATTTTCTCCAGTACTTTTTCCAAGGATCAAAATAGACAACAAGAAATTCAGAAATTAATCTACCATACTTCTTAGATAGTCTGTTTTTCTTTTGATAATTTCATTATTATTACCATTATTGCATTGTGTAGATCTTTTATTTTATGTCTGTATTCTTAATAATTCTTAATAATTCTGAGGTGTATTTATTTTAATTACAGATTGGAATGATTGAGACCATTCCTGGCTTGATTAATGCCATTAGAATGATTCATAGTATCTCAAGATTCTACAACACCTCAGAGAGGATGACATCTCTCTTTGTCAAGGTAACCTTGCTTCTTGTTTTTTCTCTCCTCTTTATGTTATGAATGTTTCTGTTATTTGAAATTTTTTCCAAATCAGTGAATTGTGTCAAAGTGTGCTCAGAATTATGATTTATTATATTCACAGTTATTTTCTGCCACTAAATCAACTTTGTTTTGAAATAGCCATGTTATGTCTCATTTATTATTTGTTAATTTAAACTCTGCAGGTTACCAACCAAATGATCACTTCATGCAAAGCTTACATTAGTGAGCGAGGTTTAATGAACGTTTGGGATCAGCCAACTGAAGAGTTGATTCCTAAACTAAAGTCTTGCATCCATCTGAATCACGAGTACCAGCGACATTTCCAACGTACCAAGCAGAAGTTGGAGACCATGCCCAATGAGCGTCAATTTGAGTTTTCTGAGATGTACATCTTTGGCAAGTTTGACACCTTTGAGAGACGCTTACAGAAAATCATTGACATGTTTGACACGATGGAAATGTTTTCACACTTGTCTGAGACACGTATTGAAGGTAAGTGTTGGCTGTCTGGAGAGAGAGACAGACAGACAGATCAGTGGGAGAGCATGCCTTGTTTTTATTATGTGTTTATATTCAAAATGGCTTTGGTTTAGTTTTTCTTCTCGCATTGTCACATATTCTCCTTAAAAAAAACTGTCAAAATTACTTATTTATAAAAAAGTAAATTTTGTATTTAAAGCACATTGTGTTGCTCTGGTACTTCCAGTATGTTATGATGATATGTAAGCAATCAATAGGCAGAATTGTTGGAAAGTCTCGACATTTATAAGTGTGATGATGCATTAGGAAACTAATGGATAGTTCATAATGACTGGGGGAAGTGCACCTGCAAATGATGTATTGATTACATTATCCCTTGGAATAGATGATTGATTATGCACCTGTTGTGAACTGAAAGACAGGAAATATGTCAACACGAATTGTCAGAGCTGTGATCAATCTTTTAGTGATAAATCCATCTGTTTTCTCTTGATATGGTTAGTAGAACATGATGCTGGCAAATGCATAAATTATCATTGACTTATGACAACTTCCTTGGAAACACAAAAGCTTGTTACAAAAACACGAAGTGAATTTTTATTCATCTGTTTCCTTCATGTTGACCAATAAAAGTTTTGAACATCTACATGCAAATTACTTTTTTTGCTCCCACTTGCCAAAAGAATAAAAGATTAGGAGAATTGGAATAAACAAGATTTAAATAAAAAACCTGATCAAATGTCTATTTTCGATGAAGCAACGTGGCCATCCTAAAAAAAAGAAGTTCTTATTTTTGGTGTTCCTATCCTAGTCCTGTAATTGTAAATGTAGGAAATGCCTAAAAGTGCTTGGCCTGTTTGCTGCAGTTTTAAATCTGAAACCAATATAAACAAATAATTGAATAACAAATACTATCCATCACATGATTGTGACTATTGGGAAGTGTAAACGCCGAATTATTTCATTACTGCAGGTATGGAAATCTTGGCAAACAAGTTCACAGTGATCTACACTTCAATGAAGAAGAAACCATATGACCTGTTAGATCAGCGGAAGACTGACTATGACAATGATTATCAAGATTTCAAGCGCAGTATTGGAGAGCTTCAGGTAATTTTTAATTATGCTTGATTTTCAGGGATGTTTCCGTTTTAGGAAATTTATAAATTTCAGCATCCAATTACCATTTTGATATTGTATTTCTTGCAATAGACCCAGATAAAGACGTTTATGGACAACACATTTGACAAGATCTACAATGTGCTCAGGGCTCTACAGCTCATCAAGAAATTTGAAAGGTAAGAATTTACTGAAATGAGTGATTGCTTGAGATCACACAGCCTGCTTTCCCTAAAGATTGTACGCATTTATCATTGTTTTTTTTCATGACATTGCTTTCATATTATTTCTCCAATCCTTTCCCCTTCCAGGTTAACCATACCGAATCTTGGCATCACTGAAAAACATTCTCAAATTCTATCTCGCTTTGGGCGTGAGATTGAGAATACGTCCCGAAACTACCAGCGTCACAAGAATGATCCACCAGTAGCACGTGACTTGCCTCCAATATCAGGTAAGATCACCTGGGCTAGACAGATGTTCCAACGCATCCAAGAACCAATGGAGGTCTTTCAGGCAATGCCTCATCTACTTCAAGGTGCAGAGGCAAAGCGTATCATCAAGAACTATAACAAGCTAGCCAAGGTCTTGATGGAGTTTGAAGTCTTGTATCATCGAGCTTGGCTTAGACAGGTCAGTCCTTTCAGTTGCTTATTTGGTTGTTTTGTTGTTGTAACTTTTTGTCATCAATATTTGATTTTGTAAATCATGAATGTGATTATAACATGTACATTTTGATGTTATGAAAAAGTAGAATTGTATACAACAGGAATGGATCGCATGGATAAGCATAAAATCTCTATCAAATGAACCCATCTCAGTTTCACTGGTCAAAAACAATGAAATCTAATTTGCAGTTTATAGTGAGTTTTTAAAACAATATTTGTTGAGTATGATTGTTGGTTTTTATATTTTGATGAGGTAAGTAATTAATGTATTCTTTATTTCCATTTGCAGGTTGAAGCAATCAAATCTGGTCTTCATGCTTCTCTTCTTGTCAGTCACCCAGAGACTGGTGAACTCTTTGTGAACTTTGATCCTCAAATCCTGACCTTGATCAGAGAGACTGAATGTATGTGCCGACTTGGTCTTGAAATTCCTCTTGCTGCAAGAGCAATACGTCAGAAACAAGGAACATTCAAGAATAACTTCAACAAGTTAAAGGTGGTTACCTCAAGTCCAGTGCCTATCTTCCAATATATTTGTTGTCTGATTTTTTATTGGTATTTTCCAAGTTTGTCAAAAAATTACTTGATTCATCTGAAGCCATTCCAAGTTTGTCTTAAAAGATTTAGAAGTTTTGCACAGTCATAGAAAAGAAGCATATGGGAGACAATATTTCTCAAAATGTAAACAACTTCAGTTGGTTTCCATTACCAGGTTGGTTGGTTGGTTTTTACCTTTCAAGTTTGCCCTAAATTAATGTGAACATTGGAATGTTTTTAATTATTAGATGGTGATGGAGGAGAACAAGCGTGTTCGTGCCAAGATTCAACCAGTCTTTGAACCTCTTATGGTTCCACATGTCAATAAACTAGACAGTGTAATTGAGCCTGGTTTGACGATGCTGTCATGGACAAGTATGAACATTGAGAGCTATGTAGATTCCGTTTACTCCTCCCTAGGTAGGTACAGTTTGTTTAATCCAAGTTCTTCATATATGATTTCTTATCATTTAACCTGCACCAATGGGATAAAGGACAATTAGTGTGAGTGTTGGTGCAACACCCTTGTGTGACGGATGTAAATAAAGCAAGTTCATCTCGGTAGAATTAGATGAACTAAAATTACAGCTCAGTTTGCTGTTGTACAACAACCATTGGTTTATTCTGAATTGTCAAGTAATATGAACATGATAAAGGGGATTATTGCGGCAGTTAAGGTATTAAAAACTGCTGATAAATGAGGATCTGTTGTTTGTAAATAGTGATCTAATTTGGGTTTGAACAAAGACAAATTGACTGGAGCGGGACTTGTTCCAATGACCTCCGGATTAACGTACCGGCGCTCTACCAACCGAGCTTCTGACTGGCACCCCCGAACAAAGATATACTAAGATTGACTAATAGGGAGAATGCCAACATAGGGCTGGATAGCTCAGTTGGTATAGCGCCGATATGTTAGTCCGGAGGTCAATGGTTCAAGTCCCGCTCCAGTAAATTTTTCTTTGTTCAAACCCAAGTTATTTAAAATTTACCTAGTCAGTTTCCCATATAAATATTGATCTGTTGTTTGTAAATATTTTGATGTTTGTAAATATTGATGTCTTATTTGTAATTGACTTGTTGTTTTCCCTCTTCTTAGGTGAACTTGAGCTTCTGATGGACAGAGCCAATGACTTATGTCAATTCAGAATCAATGCTGTTCTGTTTGAGATGAGTACTACTACACTGTGTGAACTACCAGAGGATGAACCATGGACTATTGAACAGTTTCTGCAAAACACACAGGTTAATAAATTATAGTTACAAAACTTATAATGAGCACATATCCACCCTTAGAGTGCTCAAGGCACCAACAAGAATATGATAACATAATAAAGGGGACTATTATGGCAGTTAAGATATTAAAAACTGCTGATAAATGAGGATCTGTTGTTTGTAAATATTGATCTAATTTGGGTTTGAACAAAGCCAAATTGTCTGGAGCGGGACTTGTTCCAATGACCTCCGGATTAACGTACCGGCGCTCTACCAACCGAGTTTCTGACTGGCACCCCCGAACAAAGATATACTAAGATTGACTAATAGGGAGTACAAAATGCAATCCAAAAACCTATACAAAAACTTACAAAATACATACATGGAAATGACAATGAAAATGCAATTATAATGACTGAGAAAAGGCTAAAGACATCAAATGCATTTTGAGTTGAGATTAAAGAGAACTTAAGGAACTATATGTTTTTAATGTGTAGCGTTAACAAACGAGAAGCACCTTCTGGTAATTTGCAAAATCAGTAGTCTTAAAAATCTATTACTTAACGAGTACTTGACCATTACTTTTGTCAAGTTCGACACTATCAAGAAATGCAATCTGGCAACTGAGGTGTTATGAAGGAAAGTCTGGGATTATACAAGGCATATGGACAGGGTACTACATAGCAATTTTAAGTATCACATGTGCTTATGCAAAGTCACGTGGAGCTTTGGTGTTGAAATGTATTGTGCTTTGTGAACTTAGGAGCTGTGCAACCATGGAGCAATCACACTGCAGAACAAGAGCACCCAAGTTGAGGAAGCTGCTAATGAGCTCATTAATATGCTAATGAGTTATGAAGATGAGGACGATGAAGAGGAAGATGAGGAGGAAGACAAAGAGAAAGATGTGACTGAAGAAAGTAAGACACTTCTTAGAAGCTATGTATAAGATTGAAGTGTGTGTCGAATGACAGTACCTGACTTAAACTGCATTTGAGCTCAATCTAATCAAAACTTTAAAAATGCTTTATTTTCTGCAGATGGTGAGAAGAGGAAATCTAGTCCCACTCCATCCCGTCTTAGTGCTCGTAGTCTTTCTCGTAGTCAAGGAAGTGCAGGAAGATCTCGTACTCACTCTGCTGCAGCAGTAAATGTAGCACGTCGCAAGAAGGAAATGAGAGAGAATCTAGAAGAAGTAGCTCAGGAACTCTTGGCTCATTTCAATCATCGCAATTTGGATGCTTTGCTCAAGGTTACTAGACAGACACTTGACTCTATCCGCAAGAGAGTAACCAGTAGCTCACACCTCAATTACATTGGTATGTACCTTCTCCATGTAGGACTTGTGCTGTGAATAAAAAAAAAAAAAATTGTTTCCTGGTTTTTATGTTGATTAATTGTTTCAAAAGTGGCAACACACTTTCTGCAAAAAAGCTGTTGCTGTATGTTTATTTTGAAAACACTACTTCTATAATGTCATTCTTCTTTCCTGACCACTAATATAATGGCATTTGATTATTTTTCTTTTTTAGACATTCAGCGGAGTGACGGTCAGAAGAAGGATAGTCCATTCTTTCGTTGCAATGTGACTCTAGCTATTCCTAATATCATCATGCAACCTGCTTTAGATGAGGTACAGCAAGCTGTTAATAAGGCTGCTCAATTGGTTCTTGGAGTGGCCAGAGCTATTGCACAATGGAACAAAGAACACAAGTCAAAGGTATACAATTTTTTTACAATATTAGTCTGACTAGTCTCCATCCCTTCATGATCCATTTCAAAGTTATAATTATCGTTTTATTTTCTACCTTTTGGCTTTCAATTTTCCATCACAATTTTCATTAGTTTGTTTCCATCAGGTATGCAATTTTTCTGCTGATCAGCTGATTTCCCTTTTGTTGTCGTCGACATTTTTAATAGTGCCATTTCTGTGTACTTGGTCTTTTCCCCTTTTTGCGATTTTGATGCAAAGTTTCTAAAATACCCTATTAGACTATTTGGTTTCTTGTCAATAGTATTCCAGTTCGTTAGATTAAAAAGTAGCTTACAGACCAAATTAAACTTGTTTAATGTTGTTCATGAAAACAGGCTAAGCTGGAGGCAGACTTAAGAGCTTTAGCTCTTGGGGATCAAGGAAGACGAAGCAGTATCTCCAGTATGGCAGCATCTGAAAGCTCACGTAGTGACATAGCCACACGTAAAGGAGGTATTTCATCATTGTCTCCAATACTCATATTATGCTGAACCATGTTTGTTCTTCAATCCAAAACACTTAGCATTTAGTTTCTGTTGTAGAAGTTTTGGTTATTAAATGTCTTTGATATAGTAGAGTCTCTTATCCCATGAAGAGTCCTTAAAAAAGGAGGAGTGTTTACATGTGATCCGGAATCAAATTTGAATTAATACTTCTCATTGTGAAATTTACTTTGTTCTGTTTCAAGGCAAAGAGGATGCTCCTGTACAGGCCATTACCCCAGCTGCACCAACAAAGAACTACTTCAAGAGTGTCAGTGAGAACAAAGAGATTGCCAAACTTGTCTCGCTCCTTTCTACCTGCGTCAATTCCACTAAGAAAGAAGTCACTACTGCACTTGAAAAGTTTGCTCACTATCACCCTATTTGGCAGAAGGAACGTAATGAGACTCTGGAGGAGTTTCTAGCTGCAGGACCTAAGCTTGGTGACTTCCAAGCTATGTTGCTTCATTACAGTGAACTGGAGGCAGAGATACAAGCTGAGCCTGAGTTCTATAATGTAGGCGCTATTGCTTTATTCACAGGTGAGTATGACTAACAGGCTACCATCCGACAACATAAATCTTTTCCTAATTTAAAACAAAAATGTTGTAGAGATATAATATTGATGCAAAAAGTAGTTAATGACCTGAAGTTTCCTGCACCCCTCCCTTATCTCCTCCTTCATTGTTCATCCAATTGGTTTTTCTCTGTGCTTTCTCTCTTTTCATTTTTTTCCACTTGACTGCTTCTGTTAGATCAGTATACCTGTTTGTGTGTTGTGCTGTCATTTAGCCTTCAAGAAAGACTCTGCTAGGGTCAGAATGTCAGGCCATTAACTACTTTTGCTTTTATACCTTTAGGTCCTTTCGGTTGGAAAGTAGTTTGCAACAGCTAATTCTTTATCTTGTAATATAGATGAATTGCACATGACGTCAGTGACCACCATATTTGATGAAAAACAATGGAAAAATGCCCGTGTGTACGCTCGCGCACGACTCTCGGCCAATGATAGCCTTTCACGCGTGCACGTTTCGTCAACGATGGCAGCCAATACAATGGGTCTAATGGCTTAAAATAATATTGAACCTTTGACCTTTGTACAGAGAACCTGAAGCTAGCCTTGACAACAGAGACCCGTGCTTGGCAACTTGCCTTCAGCCGAGCTTGCAATGATAAATACCGCAACATGATGGAAGATATCTTTGAATTCATCGATGAAGTAACTAAGAGATTGAATCGACCAGTCAAGGATTTAGATGACATCCGTCTGGTTATGTTATCTCTTAAAGAAGTCCGAGAGAATGAGATCCGTATTGATATGGAGATAGGTCCAATTGAGGTAAGTTGGACTCATGTGAGGTTGAATGCCACTCGGATATTTGTATCAACCTTCATTTACAGACAACATATTGTTCCAATTACCCAACATTATTATGTTCTTTACTCTTTCTCATCAATCTCAGGAATCCTATGCCCTTCTTAACAAGTATGAACTCCTTGTTGCAAAAGAAGATGCAGAAAAGGTGGATACTTTGCGGTACTCTTGGGAACGAGTAGCTGCCCAGTCCATTGAGATGTCACACTACCTTCTACAAATCCAACCTGACTTCCGTGGTGGCTTGCTTAGTGATGTCGAGGAATTTATTACAGATTGTAGTACATTCTACTCAGAGTATCATGATGTAAGATACTTTTTTATTTAATTGTTGTCGTAAACTTCATTAACCAATTCAGGTTTATGAATAGTGAAGATAAGAGAAGACTTCACAGTAGTACTATGATTTGATTTTAGTTTATTCTCTTCAAATCTTTTCTTTTGATTCCATTTCTTGTTAGGCTGGACCTATGGTAACAGGACTCCAACCAAAAGAAGCCAGCGATCGCTTGGTTATCTACCAGAATCGCTTTGACACCCTCTTCAGAAAGTACACCACATATACTGGAGGAGAAGAGCTTTTTGGTTTATCTGTCACAGAATATCCTGAGCTTTTACAAATAAAGAAGGAATTGAACCTCCTTCAAAAGCTGTATGGACTTTACAATGACGTCATTGATCGAGTGAATGGATATTATGACATCCTATGGGCAGATGTGGACATTGAGAAGATTAACCAAGAATTGATCGAGTTTCAGAACAGGTATTTTGTGTGCTTGATGTGGTACTTGGGTATGGTGCAGGACAAACTGAATCATGTCAAATCATACTTTCTTGGTTTGTTTTTTTGTTGTTGTGAATGCCTGTTACTAATCATGTGTTTGTGTAAATACTTGTCATATTGTTCTGAATAGTTTGTGGTTTTTGAAAGGCAATGTACACTTTCATTCATACATGCCCACAAGTTTTGAAGAAATTTCAGCATTGAGATCGTGCTTGAATTTAAATGAATGTTCCAAAATTAAAGGGGAAAATGCTGTTAGTATAGCTGAAATAATATTTTGTCAGTACAAGTGTTTACTTTTAATGCAATGTCTGGAGTCATGTTAAAATATCTCATGCTGTTCATTATTTTTTGTTTTTCAAGGTGCTTTTCCAACTAGCAGATACTTTTATATGACCTACATGTGTGTGTTCAGCACAGTGAGCGCTTTATTCCCATATTATGAAGGCTGTAAGGATCAGTAACCCTTGTCTGTTCAGTTCTGTTTGTTTTGTACAGATGTAGGATTTTCATCAGCATGGATTTTGATTGTTTCATCTCCCTAACCTCTCTACTTTTAACACTTAACATAAGACCTTACACTTCCCTCTGTGTGTGGTGGATGCCTGTGACATCTTAATAAAGACATCTCTATTAACCAAAGACATTACTAATCCAATAAACCAAGCTATGTACATGGGTTACGCTTTGTTTGTGAATAATAAATTAAGGCTGCTGTAAACTGCAACAAATTGTTGTGTGAAAAATGACATTTTACACCATGTTAAATCCACATTGGCAAGCATTGAGGCTTGTGAAAAAAATTCATACCAAAGCATTGTGTAGTGATTCAATATGTTAGTCAAATTGTCATGTCTACTTAAAATTGCAAATCTTAATAATCCTTAACATTTAACAAATTTACTGTAAACTGAATGTG
The DNA here is from genome assembly GCA_023634235.1 of Pisaster brevispinus. Classification (NCBI taxonomy): domain Eukaryota; kingdom Metazoa; phylum Echinodermata; class Asteroidea; order Forcipulatida; family Asteriidae; genus Pisaster; species Pisaster brevispinus. The sequence continues at coordinate 95,718 of JAMKCF010000008.1, read as the reverse complement.
TAACAAAGCATGGGCAGAAGGAGGTTTTTGCGGATAAGATCCAACACTTTCTCTTAACACCCACAGAGCACATAGGCTGTGCATAATAACTGCTAATGAAGGTTGTATTCATAAACTATTTAAGTGAGATAACCAAATGCCCTTCCTGGATCTCTTATATAAACTGGTTAATAATGCCTTTTACAAGATGTCGCAAGCTCCCCCGTGCCTTGAAGGAGTGGCCGGCCTTTAATGATCTCAAGAATACAATTGATGACTTCAATGAGACGTGCCCTCTGCTAGAGCTTATGACCAACAAGGCCATGAAACCACGCCATTGGCAGAGAATGGCCGATACTACAGGTCATGTCTTTGAAGTAGAGAGTGAATCCTTCTGCCTGAGGAATATCATGGAAGCACCACTGCTCAAATCCAAGGAAGATATTGAGGTTAGGACTGTGGAAATGTCAAACTAGTTGTACATGCACTAGTAGATACAAATGCTTTAAAAATGATGGCAACATCAGAATATGATGTACCAAGTATTTGGATGATGATTAAAAGTAGTTTTTGTATATAGTGGAAGAGAAAGTATGAATTTTTCAAGAAGTTGTTTAAAGTAGTTTACTTTAATGTTATCTGGTTATACAAAACAAAAATGTTTCAGCTACATTATAAGCTTTTTGTAAGTCAATTTATTGACCCAAATCAGCTTACGCCTTGACATCAATGTTTGCATGTATTTTATAGTGAAGTGCACATTTTACCTGTCGCAACCTTTACATACTTGCCATAATTTTTATGCACAATTTGATTCCCAAAGTGGCTTACGTGGCAGACAGTAGCTGTGTATTTGAAAGTGTTGATGATTTTTGTTATAGTGTATCAATATTGTGTTTCATTTGATATATAGGACATCTGTATCTCAGCAGTGAAAGAGAAAGACATTGAAGCTAAACTCAAGGCTGTCATTGCAGAATGGAGTGCCCGTGATATTATCTTTGCTAACTTTAAGAACCGTGGGGAGCTTCTTCTCAGAGGTGACAACATCACTGAGATTATCAGCTTTATGGAAGATGGTTTGATGGTCTTAGGGTCTCTACTGAGTAACAGGTGAGGTGCTCAACTATCTTCACTAAAATGTGAAATAAATCATTATCATTTGACCTGTAAACTTTCTTTACTTCTTAAGATGTTATTTAGAAAATACTATATGAGTGCAATAGAGCAAAATATATTCATGAGGTGAAATCTGGACTGTTCTATTTCCTGAGGCAAAGCCGAGTGAAATGGAACAGACCATTTCAACCAGTGATTAAATTGTTCTAAATTGTATGAATAAAATGCATCCCATCTTTGTACTATACATACACATAGGTCTGTGTCCTTTTGATATTTTTCATATAATTTGTAATTTATTTCAGCAAATAATACAAAATTTCGAACATTTTCGAATTATTTGTTTTCAACAATAAGGTATTAAATGGCAGATAAAGACATAGCTTGAGCTGTTTTTAAGACTGGTTGTCTAAAGTGCGTTTGGCGTTCATAGCTGTAGGTGGGTTGGCACGCAAGCTTATGAGCGTGCTAATAATGCGTAATGCAATCAATACAAATGGTACTCAGTGTAAAATCTATAAGTATGCCCAAAGGTAAGCTGTGAAACCTCTCGGGCGTTCGATATTTATCAGTAGCAGACTCCTATATTAAATTTAGAGTGTCTAAACACTACACGGCAAAATAAAGTATGACAATTGACGCGTATTCCACCAACCCAATTATAAGGATCTATAAGTGCAATATATAATAGGAGTTGACTAATAAGGAATGTCTTATATTTCACAGATACAACGCACCATTCAAAAAGAGTATTCAGCAATGGGTACAAAACCTGTCTAATACAAGTGAGATCATTGAGCAGTGGATGCAAGTACAGAATCTCTGGGTTTATCTTGAAGCTGTGTTTGTAGGTGGAGACATCGCTAAACAGCTACCTAAGGTAAGGAGTTATGTAGTTCTACAAAAGTGACTTGCAATGGAAAGGAAAAGTTGATTTTGTTGTTTAGTATACGGCTGTAGCTGGCTTTACTGATTGTTTTATTTCTAATCAGAGAAATAAAGCAATTAATACTTGTTTCATTAATTGTTTCCTTAATCTAATTTCCATATATCTCTTGTTTATTTCTTCCCTGCTTTCATGTACAGGAAGCCAAACGCTTCTCCAACATTGACAAGTCTTGGGTGAAAATCATGGTTCGTGCTCATGAGAATACCAACGTTGTTCAGTGCTGTGTTGGGGACGAGTTCATGGGACAGTTATTGCCTCATCTTTTAGAGCAACTGGAACTGTGTCAGAAGTCACTCACAGGGTAAGGGTCAAACATACTTGGTCCCTTGCAAATCCTTTTACCCCTGTTTTGATAATTGCTATATGAATTTCAGCAGCTCCGTCACAATTGGACAAGCTAACATACACCACATTTTATGTTTGAATTGTTGTGTTGAAAGAATAGCTGCACAACAATGCACAAATTAAACCATAAAATTTTATCAACTTTTTTCAAAACTTGTTTAACTATTGTGTTAACAATTCTTGATTTTAAATGGTAAATTTAGTACAAATACAATTGTTTTCTTCATATTACTTATGTGATATCTTGCCTGCCAGGAAAAGCCCTGGAATGCACATCACAACTCATTCTGTCAACAAAGTGAATGTTTACTTGTGGTATACTATTTCGTTAGCATGATGTTATTATGGGTAATGTTATCATACTAACAAAAATAGTCTACAACTAGCAAAGTGCTGGATTCCTTTTGGAATGATGTATACTAGATAACGGTAAAAGCTGTTTTTTTTACTTTGTGTTGAAGTATTTAATCATGTATTGTATTTTACATTCTCTGATATTCTTCACAGTTACCTTGAGAAGAAACGTCTGTTGTTCCCAAGATTCTTCTTTGTCTCAGACCCTGCCCTACTTGAGATCCTCGGTCAAGCCTCAGATTCTCACACCATCCAGGCTCATCTTCTTAGTATCTTTGATAATACTAAGATGGTTAAGTTTCATGAGAAGAGTTATGATCAGATCTTGGCCATTATCTCATCTGAAGGAGAGACAATTGAGGTAGGAGAAAAGGGCAAACAAGAAGACTAGTACATTTTATTTAAGTAACTCATTGACTAGGAATAGATGTTTATAGTCAAAGACCTTGCGTAAACCACAAGGGAAACTGACATGGTAAATTATAATTAATTTGGGGCTGAACAAAGAAAAATTTACTAAATCAGGATGTAAATGTGGGCCCTCTAGATCAACTTGCTGGCACTCTACCAACTGAGCTATCAAGCCTTAATGTTGGTGTTCTCCCTAGTTTGTCAATATTTTTGTTCGGGTTGCCAGTCAGAAACAAATAAACCTGTAACTGCCGTATAGCCAGGGGTCACATCTGGGTTGGATCACAGGGTTGGCCGTGCACCATGTAGATACATTCACCACATAATAACCTATCGACTAAAACTGAAGTGGCTGATATTGAATGGTCAAACAATTGGAGTCAAATAACTTTTTGTATTTAGTCTTGAGCTTGTAATGTTTGATTACTGTATCCTTTGTCCTTACTCATTAATCCCTGCAGCTGGAGAAACCAATTAAAGCTGAGGGTAACGTTGAGATCTGGCTGATGAATCTAATGATGATGTCTCAACGTTCTGTACATGGTGTCATCCGTACTGCTGCTTTAGCTGTTCAAGATTCTAGCTTTAATTTGATTGAATTCCTGAACTCCTACCCAGCTCAGGTATGTACAATGTGCACTGATGATGAAGCCACAGTTTGTCCCAAACTATTTCAGTGGTAAGGGAGCTTGCCATTTATCTGATCTGCCAGCTTTTTCACCAGTCCATATTTTAAAGTTTCCTTTAAGCATTGTTATTTGCACAAACTTGTAATTTGAAACTATATATTGGTTTGCATGTAGCAGTGGTAAGCAATAAACTAGCCAGTTGGACAGTTTGAATGGGCATTAGTAAGGTAGAACACTGGTTGCTGCTATTTTTATTTATTTATTTTTATTATATAAAGTTATTGTTATGTCATAAATTGAATAACTTTTCTCTTCTTAATTAGTAAACTGTACCTTTAATTTTGTACTAGGTTGGTCTTCTAGGGATTCAGATGATCTGGACTCGAGATGCTCAGGAAGCATTGACTAATGCTAAATATGATCGTAAGGTGATGCAGCAAACCAACCAAGCATTCCTTGAGCTACTGAATCTTCTTATTGAGCAAACTACACGCACTCTCTCTAAGGTGGAGAGAAGGAAGTTCGAGACTCTTATCACCATCCATGTACACCAGAGAGACATCTTTGATGACCTGGTAAGCTTTCTGTTATTTGTCAGTATTTCAAATGCCTTCTGAAAAATTTCAGTTTGAATTAATTGTTAGTATCTTTGCAGTCTTTGGGTCATTAGCAAGATAAACAAAAAACAAACATTTGTTTTTCTAGTTTACTCTTTGGCTAGAAAACTTGTAACATTTTAAAACAAAGTATTGAAAGCTGTTTGAATTGATATAAAGTGATATGATTGACCTGTAGTATTAACAGCTATTTCGTTTTGACTAGGTGAGAATGCACATAAAGACTCCTGCTGATTTTGAATGGCTGAAACAGACTCGTTTCTATTTTAATGAAGACAATGATAAGATGTTGGTTTCTATCACTGATGTGGACTTCTTGTATCAAAATGAATTTCTTGGATGTACAGAACGTCTTGTCATCACTCCTTTAACAGACAGGTAAACTCAAGGGTATAATATAGTGTACTTGGAAGTTGTAATTTGTGTACATGTACATGTAAGTGTTTTTATGCAGGGATTGTCAATAGAAAGGTATGTTATAGTTTTCTTTGGTTTTATTTTTTTTACTGTATAATATTTGTGATTTCGGCAAAGTAAGAAAATATTTGACACAAAATGCAACTGAGCAGATTGTCCACATGGTCGTGGTTTCCAGACTTGACATGTGCAACTCACTTTTATATGGTCTTGTACTCAAATTGAACGTCTTTAGCGAATTCAGAACTCTGCTGCCGTGTTATTACCTTGACTAAGAAGTCCTCCCATATTAGGCCTATTTTAAAAGAGTTACACTGGCTACCAGTAAGCAGTAGGATTAAGTACAAACTGTTGCTGTTTGTGTATAAACCACTCACTAATAATGCCCCTGCATATATTGATGATCTTCTCAAACCATACCATCCTTCTCACATGTTGTGCCGCTTTTATGGAACAAATTGCCAGCACAAGTAAAAACATCTGTTTCTTTAACCCTATTTAAAAAAAAACTAAAGACTCATCTTTTCAATCAAGTATTTGAGTAGATGATTTGTTAGTTTATTTTACGTGTATTTTAATTTGCATTTTTTAACTACATGTATTGTATTCTGGAATTCTTCTAAGGTAGGGCTATGTTTTATTTTGATTATTGTACATGTATATGTTATTGTTTGTATTAGCGCCATGAGCACTTTTGTGGATTTGTGCGTTTTCATTTAATATTACTATTATTATTAGTATTACTATTATTATTATTAATGCATTGGGGTCATTCTTTTTTACACTTTGCAGCATAAAATATTCTTTACTGCAAAACAATATTTTCATTGAAGTTTCAAAACAAATAAAATTAGTATTGATGATATTTGTTTAGATGTTACATCACTTTGTCGCAAGCCCTGGGTATGAGCATGGGAGGTGCTCCGGCTGGTCCTGCTGGTACTGGTAAGACAGAGACTACTAAAGACATGGGTAGAGCATTGGGCAAGTATGTAGTTGTCTTCAATTGCTCAGATCAGATGGATTACAGAGGTCTTGGTCGTATCTACAAGGGACTTGCACAGTCTGGTAGCTGGGGTTGCTTTGATGAATTCAATCGTATCGACTTGCCAGTGCTTTCAGTGGCAGCACAACAGATTGCCATTGTCTTGACAGCAAAGAAAGAACGTAAGAAGAGATTCATCTTCACTGATGGTGACACTGTGGATCTCAATCCAGAGTTTGGACTCTTCCTTACAATGGTAAATACGTACAAAAATGAATTTCATTGTAACTGATCGCTTTGTACCAAATGGGATTAAATTATAACTACCCTAAATTTTAACATTACTTGGATATTTATGACTGCACAAGTTGTCAAAGTAACAACATTTGTAGTTATGAATAAAACTTGTTGAACATCTTTACTGTTTTACCCTTTTCCTCAATAAAATCTGATTTTATTCTCATCTTCATTAGAACCCAGGTTATGCTGGTCGTCAGGAGCTGCCTGAGAATCTCAAGATCAATTTCCGCACAGTAGCTATGATGGTACCTGATAGACAGATTATTATCCGTGTCAAGCTAGCTAGCTGTGGTTTCATGGAGAATATAATTCTTGCTCGCAAGTTCTATACACTGTACAAGCTGTGTGAGGAACAGTTGACTAAACAGGTACAATAATCTAATGTCGCATCTCTCTTTTTGAATTATGTGTGGTTCTGAAGAGAATGGAAAGTCAATGTTTGAATCAGTGTCCTCTGCTCATCATCAGGACTATTGTTTTTTTCTTCGTTCCAAAGAGATATTTCACATGATGTAACTACCATGCAAACCTTCAATCATGTGGCTATACATCAGTATAATCACAGTGCAAGTAAATCTGCATGAAATTCTTTGTTTTTATTTTCGGAGAATAGACCAATCCATTAAGCCCTGCCTACCATAGCAACTGTCAATCACCAGTGTTCTTATGGTTGGTGCTTACAATACAGCTGGCTTACAATGTGGCATGTTGTAATTGAGCAGAGTGTGCTTCGGATGGGACATTAAGCCGTAGGTGCCATGTTCTAGGATAGGTAGTGCTTGAAAAGAACCCAGGGGTGGATTTCACAAAGACTTAAGACTAGTCTTATCTCGAGTTAGGACGAGTTACTCGTCCTAACTTAATTACTCCTAGGACTAGTCCTAAGTTGTGAAGAAGTAGGGATTACCCCAGTGTTTCTGGTTCACATAGTAAGCACCCTTGTTTACAGGTTTCCTCAGGCTTGCGATTTACAGTGATTAAGTTCACTTATGAGGCCTCCTGGTTTCATTACCAGAAATATATAATAATCATAATAATATAAGTGTCTTGCATTGGTTTCCATCTACACACAAGAGAGGGGACTTAGCAGTCCAAATTGGCAAACAATTATTTACAACTTTTAATGGGATTTTTAAGTGTCAGATTTTTGGGCGCATGTACCAAGTTAGATAAATCCTATTATCTTAAATCATGACAACAAAAGTAAACTGTAAATCATTGGCACAGTTGTGTTTGATATACAAGATTTCTACCAATATGATTCTGATAATTAGGATGCACATTATGTCAAGTGATTTATATGTCTTGAATTGAAACTAAAGCTTGCGTTGGTGCAGATATTAATAATGACATCTTGTTTTTCTTTAGGTTCATTATGACTTTGGTCTGCGTAACATCTTATCTGTTCTACGTACCCTTGGAGCAGCTAAACGTGCTAACCCTACAGACAGTGAGAGTACTATTGTTATGCGAGTACTTAGGGATATGAACCTCTCTAAACTTGTAAGTTAACAAGCTTCCATATTGTCTTATAGACTAATACTTTATTTTCACAATTGATTTCAAACTTTAGTCTGCCCTGGTAAACATTTTGAGTGATGTTTTAGCTTGGAGTGTATTGATCAATTTTAACAATTCACAATGATGCAAGACAAATGTAATAGTAAATATTCATACCTATTTCATGCATTTTCAGGTTGATGAGGATGAGCCTAGATTCTTGTAGATATCTACATTTGCACTAAACCAAACTCTACTTGATGTTATTAATCAGTCTCACCAACCATTATAATAATGAATATTCATATCTATTTCTTGCATACTCAGGTTGATGAGGATGAGCCTGGATTCTTGTAGAAATCTACATTTGCACTAAACAAAACTCTACTTGATGTTATTAATCAGTCTCACCAACCATTATAATAATGAATATTCATATCTATTTCTTGCATATTCAGGTTGATGAGGATGAACCTTTGTTCTTGTCACTCATTAATGATCTGTTTCCGGGTATCACATTAGACAAGGCTGGATACCCTGAGTTAGAAACATCCATTACATTAAGAGTGGAAGAGGCAGGACTTATTAACCATCCCCCATGGTGTCTCAAACTCATTCAGGTATGGTCCAATATGTTCTTCATTCTTATAACAAGACTAAGTGGGTCTTAACAAATAAATTGGAAGTCCCTAAACAGGTACCTTCTCCTCTACTACATTCTCAATTTGGGAATCGGATTTCCTCTTGCGTTTGTGGAGTGCACATTTAAGTCGATATGGTTTGAAGTTAGATTTACACCATAACCATTGATTCCCAAAATGGCAGACAATTAGACAGTCAGTGCAAGGAGTCAGTATTTTGTGGCAGATATCACAGATCTTTCTAACTTAGTGAACTCAAATTAAATGCTCCCTGAGGTTATCTTTTCATTATAAGGATGTTTAACCCCCTGTATTTTATCAGCTGTTTGAAACGCAACGAGTTCGTCACGGCATGATGGCTCTGGGACCATCTGGTGCAGGTAAAACCTGTTGTATTCACATGTTAATGAAGGCTATGACAGACTGTGGAGAACCTCATAGGGAGATGAGAATGAACCCTAAAGCCATAACAGCACCTCAGATGTTTGGCCGCTTAGATGTTGCTACTAATGACTGGACAGATGGAATATTCTCTACACTGTGGAGACGAACACTCAGGGCTAAGAAAGGTGAGAGTTAAATCACCGCCAAATCTCAATCCTAGGACAGTCTTCGTCAAGTAGGCTCTGAAAAAGACTCTGTTAGGGTCAAAACATGGGCCCATCTTAATCATAGTACAGTCTTTGTCAATTAGGCTTTGAAAAAGACTGGTAGGGTCAAAACGTGGGCCCATCTTAATTATAGTACAGTCTTTGTCAATTAGGCTTTGAAAAAGACTCTGTTAGGGTCAAAACGTGGGCCCATCTCAAAGCCTAGTACAGTCTTTGTCAATTAGGCTTTGAAAAAGACTCTGGTAGGATCAAAACATTGAGCCATTACCACTTTTTGTATTTTTGTATAGATTACAAGCTTATAAAATAATAAATCAAGTTATTTGATTTTACTTTTAGGAGAACATGTATGGCTTGTTCTTGATGGACCAGTAGATGCTATTTGGATTGAGAATCTAAACTCTGTGTTAGATGACAACAAGACATTGACTTTAGCTAATGGTGACCGTATCCCAATGGCTCCAAACTGTAAGATTGTTTTTGAGCCTCATAACATTGACAATGCATCACCAGCTACAGTCTCTCGTAATGGTATGGTATACATGAGTTCTTCAGGTCTCAACTGGAAACCCATTCTGGATGTAAGTTGTTTTTAGTTAAAATTCATTAATTATCAAGTTTGTCTAATACATTGTTATCTTGCCTTAAAAAAGAAAACCACATCCAAACTTTAAGTTGCTGAACACATACCCTGTAAAGATATTCCTGTCTTCTAAAAGTACACTGTGTTGCTGATAGTGCTTCATTCTAATCGTTTCTTTTGTACATTATCTTTTATTGTATGTGTTTTTTTTTAGGGATGGCTCATGAAGCGTAACATGCAGGAAGCTGAGATTATTCGTAATCTCTTTGAAAAATCCTTCCCTCAAATCTACACCTATGCCCTGCAGAATTTGGTCTTTAAGATGGATGTCTTGGAATGCATGACAATAGCACAGGTGAGAATTAAACAGGAATGAAGGTAGCATCATACATTGGTAATGACCCCGAATATAAATTGTGTAATTTCCCGAAAGCCTACTTGTTAAATAGATGGTAATGGTTGTAAGCATGGTACAAAATTATTTCCTCTGAAGTGCCAATGTTGACTAGAAATCAATAAAAGTATGATGATAAATTTAAATCTGCAAAGATCACCTGCAGATGATTTTTAAAATGTTGTGATGTCGGTTTAAATGCTGCCCTTAATACGGCCAGAGATACCATTGGTGCCCGCTGCTGCCTCCTTAACATGGATGGATTTGATGATTTCTTTATGTAAATACTGTGACCATTTTTTGCTGTTTTATCAGTAAGTAGGCAGTGTATTCAAGGGAAACTTTCATGGGTAACTTTTATTGTATTTTTCTTGATAACTGTGCCTATAAATCAGCATAACCTTTACAAAAACCAAACAGTGACTCTACCTTCAAATTGCTCTAAATTTATTTTTGTCATTAACATTTAATGTATAACTTTACAGAGACATTGTTTGCATTTATGGTCATTACTTATAGTCATGATTGTAATTATTTTATTTGTGTCTACTTCCCCTCTACCTCTTAGGCCATTAACCTTCTTCAGGGACTCATACCGAATAAAGATGAGAAAGATAGTGGAGGTTGCCCTCCTGACCACCTGGAGAAGCTGTATGTCTTTGTGGTCATGTGGAGTGTAGGTGCAATATTGGAGTTGGAAGACCGTAGTAAGATGCAAGATTTCATTGTAAATCACCAAGATTTTACTCTCAATCTACCTGCATTAACACCAGGCACAGAGGAAACCATCTTTGATTACTTTGTGGACAATGATGGTGAGTCAGTAATGTCATTTGAATTCATAATCTTTTTATTTAGAAGCAAAACTATTGATAAAAGGTGTATTTTAGACAGGAATTGTGCTCACAGGACTAAATCTTTACAGCATGTTTTAAGTCTTAAAAGTGTCATGCCATTGAGACAGATTATGAACTCACTGGGTGGTATGAGTTCATGAAAGCTTGTATGATCTTTTGTTTATGTATAGGTTCATGGAAACACTGGAACTCTAGAGTAGAGGATTGGGTTTATCCTTCAGACTCTACACCAGAGTATGGTTCTATCCTTGTACCTAATGTAGACAATGTACGAACAGACTTCCTCATCCACACCGTGGCCAAACAAAGCAAGGTAAGTGGTGATTGGTTGATTTAAATGTCATTGCAGTTTCAAACTCACTTTATTCTTTTGATTGCCTTGCTCATATGCTTTATGTAAGTAGCAGTACTCAAAGAGGTTGACTATGCTTTATTTTCATCTTTGTGCTTTTCTTTGTCTGTGATATGTTGCTTTTATGTTGTGTTGTTAATTCAGTCCTTACCTCTTTGTAGTGGTTTTGGACGTTTTTATTTTGGTGAGATTCTTTGTAAATGGTATGATAGATCAATATTCTTTTGATTGTGAATTTGAGGTAGGGATTTTCTTGTTGATTTTATGCAGCCCATCTTACTTATTGGTGAGCAGGGTACAGCAAAGACGGTAATGATCAAAGGTTATATGTCAAAGTACAACCCAGAGGAACACATGGGAAAGAGCTTCAACTTCTCTTCTGCAACTACACCTCTGATGTTTCAGGTATTACAGTGTGGATTTTTACAGAGGCTTAGGGTTGTACAACTGACTACTACTAATAAAACCAGAGAGTGTTTACTCTCTGGTTTTATTATTATTATTATTATTATTATTATTTTATTCTGCATTAAAATCACAACACTATGTGGAAGCACGGATGAAAACATAAAATTGAATTGTTGATGAGAAGATGACTCCATTCAACAGCTACTGATCCACACTTGGCTGTACTTCTAATCACTATTGAACAACACTTATTTTGAACAATAATGTCTCCATTGCAGAGGACCATAGAGAGTTATGTTGACAAGCGCATGGGAAACACATTCGGCCCACCTGCAGGTAAAAAGATGACGGTGTTTGTTGATGATATCAACATGCCAATCATCAATGAGTGGGGAGATCAGGTATGAATACTACATTCTTTTCAAGTTTTAGGAACAATGTATGGATTGTATGGATTTGGTTTGCGAAACAACATCTGATATTATATACTTTTGTTGAGTGGAATGGAGTTCTGATTAGCTACTTATTTAGTTCATTAATTGTTGTTGGAGACTGTGTTTGGCTAGATCCGCTAAGTACCAGCAGACTTACCAGGTATAAGTTATTTTGAGCATTTGCCATATTTTCATAAACAATGGATTCACTAGTAATTCTGTTGCTACCTAGTACCCCTCTCAAAGTATCAATCTGTTACGAGAGATTTAAATTGTCTTAATCCATTTGACTTAAAAATAGAATTTAAGAAACATCTCATCTCAATTTAAGCATTAAAGCTAAACTTCAGAAGCTTCCACCAACTATCAATAGAAAAACAAACTGAACTTGTCAATTATAATTTGATTTAAAAAGTGTTAGATACAAAAAGATAAAAATAACAGCTAGAGTTTTGACTAAGATGATTTCCATTGACCGTTTTTACACCAGATCACGAATGAGATTGTGCGGCAAATGATGGAGTTTGGTGGTTTTTACAATCTGGAGAAACCTGGAGACTTTACAATCATTGCTGACATTCAGATGATGGCTGCTATGATCCAGCCTGGTGGTGGACGGAACGATATCCCTCAGCGTCTTAAGAGAGAGTTTTCCGTCTTCAACTGCACCTTACCATCTAATTCATCTATTGATAAAATCTTTGGTAAGTACTTCTTAAATTAGTAATGATTACCTCAACATGCTTGCTTTAATTACAAAGCATGCCTTGTGACAACCTCATTCCAGAGCATGCCTTGTGACAACCTCATTCCAGAGCATGCCTTGTGACAACCTCATTCCAGAGCATGCCTTGTGACAACCTCATTCCAGAGCATGCCTTGTGACAATCTCATTCCAGAGCATGACTTGTGACAATCTCATTTCATTTCACTATCCTTGACTTAGAGTTTGGGTTGAGTCGTACTCACATACTGGCTCCTATTGTTTGATCACTACGAGGGTTGCCTATGTAATGGACTTATAACTTCATGGTATAGTTCTCTTTAGACAAAAGACAATTTCAATTGACCTTGCATACTTTGCGTATATTTATATGATGTCGTTGCTTTATTTTAGGTGTAATTGGTTCTGGACATTACTGCGTTGAACGAGGATTTAAGGATGAAGTCAGGGAATTAGCCAAGACATTGGTTCCCATCACACGTAGATTGTGGCAACTTACAAAGGTTAGTGGCTTTAATTGTTTGACCAAAAAGAAGTGAACGTAGGTTAAACTAAGGTACTCTTTATTTGCCTGTCTATATAGCATTTTCACTGTACAGTCCACATTATAAATGTACCTGATTATTAATGTTGTGTGTCTACAGATTAAGATGTTGCCAACACCAGCTAAGTTCCACTACATCTTCAATCTTCGTGATTTGTCTCGTATCTGGCAAGGTATGATTAATACCTTGTCAGAGGTTGTGACCTCTCAGGATATTCTCATGTTTTTATGGAAGCATGAGTGTATGCGTGTCATAGCTGACCGCTTTACTAATCAGCAGGTTAGTATTGTTTAAAGATATCAGAGAGTGGGTAATAGTCCTTTAAATCATTTCTTGACATCTATTAAAACTCTTCCATTACTCACAATACCCTCATGGATTTATTATTGCATTGATAAGAATAACAAACATTGCTTTTAAAAATCCTTTTTAAAAGTATCCTAATATTAGTAAGGAACTAACTGTGAAATAATAAGTGAGGTTCATCTCTCATCCACATGTTGACCCAGTGTGCATGATGTCATCATATTCTTGCTTGCATCATTTTGGGAGTCAGTTTCTCTGTGTGTTACTGTGCAGGGTGCATTTTAGGGGACTGACTGGGGTTAGATGTGCACCATATCTTTATATGCTAAATGCAATTTGAATCCCAAAGTGGTAGACCATGGGCAGACAGTAGCTGTGTGTGACATTAGTGCAAGGGGACAATTGGCAGTAATTTTTCTTTTTGACAATGTAGCTTTGATTTTTGTACATGCATCTTCTGAGAGCCTTTTATCTGAGGATATTTGCTGTTTGTACTTTCAGGATGTTGAGTGGTTTCAGAAGACGATCATGAGAGTGATTGGAGAGGAGCTAGGAGAACAACTTCAGAGCAATGTGGACACTAATCATTTCTTTGTTGACTTCATGAGGTGAGGTTTTCCTTATTCAGTATGATGTGTCAAAGACGTAGCTCTCCATCATTAAAGAGGGGCTCAAAGGTCAAATTTAGCTTTGTAATCCACTTATTTTCCAATAGATTGAGTCCTTTTGAAAATGGGGGAAGAAACTAGAAGTCTCTTACCTCACGTTACAACAGTGTAAAATGTTGTTGTGTTTGATACACTTCAAGTGCAACTTTTGTCAAAATCCAAAAAACATTGATTTCAAAAATATGGTGTGTAAGGAGAATTTTTTGTTCATTCCTGAAATTTGATGATATTCAATCAAAACAACATAGGATTTGACCTTTTGATTGGCATAAAAACATCTCTTCTGGATTGTACAGACCCATTTGTTTGTTATGCTTGAGTCGTCAGATTTACAATTTCGCTATGAAAGAGTTTTATTTGAAACTACATTTTACACCATTTTCACATGCGATTCGAGACTTGTTTTTGCCCTCTATTTTCATTGGGAATATATCCACTGAAAAATGAGTGCATCACAAAATTGAGTTTGACCTTGGAGCTCCTCTTTAAATTAAAGAACGTATAAGAGCACCCGACTCAAGCACTGGTGTTTCTGATCTGCAGAGTTCTAGGTTCTAGTCCTGGTCGTGACAGGAGTGTTCTTAAGCAAGACACTTAACTATTATTGCTATGCCTTTGGGTGGGAGGTATAGCTGTTGGTCCCGTCTGTTGTGTAATAGACGTAAATAAACCCAGTGCACTTTATCGAAAAGAGCAGGGGTTTGCCCCGGTGCTCCTTGCTTGATTGGCTGCATATTGCGCCACAGCACCTTGTAAACCATTACATGATGCTATGTAAAGGAGTAGGTCTCATACTTCAGAAACTTAGCTCCCACATACCTTGCAGGAAAATACTGAGAGTTGAAGTGCCCTGAGCCTCACTGAGTGACGGATATGAGTGCTATATAAGAAACCACTATTATTATTGTTATTATTATTATAAAAGTTTATGTGGAGTAATTGGTCATAATGTACCAAGTTATGATTTTTATTCTTTTTGCCTAAGGCAGAGTTGATTCTTACTGTGTAAGTTTGTTGACCCATACAGAGATGCTGCAGAAGCAACAGGTGATGAGCCAGATGATGCTGATTTTGATATGCCTAAGATCTATGAACCAGTTGAGTCTTTTGATGTATTGGAGGAACGTCTTCAGATGTTTATGGGTCAATACAATGAAAGCGTCAGAGGAGCTAATATGGACTTGGTCTTCTTCAAAGATGCAATGATCCATTTGGTTAAGGTACGCTGCTTTTTCTCAGAAGACTTTTGCATTGTCAGTTAAGGCTTTTGACTTCATTTGTCATAAAAAAAATGTATTAGTTCACTTGACATTATAAATTGAGCAATCAAAAAGTGATAATTACATCAGGATTGGAAGCCAACATCTTCAACGTTCGTCTCTTGACAAGAAAATTAAAGGTATATGTTTTATTGCCAAATTCTTAAAGATTTGGATCCAGAAACTGTTCCATTTTAAAACACTTTTTTCTATAGTAAATTGGCTTATATGTGCTTGAGTCATCATTACATTTGTATTAACTTTTTGTTTGTTTGATTGAATGGTTGCAATATGAACTATAGTGAAAACACAACTTGTGTCTGTGATTTTTAGATATCCAGGGTAATTCGTACTCCCAGAGGAAACTCTCTCTTGGTAGGAGTGGGAGGTTCTGGTAAACAGAGTCTGACGAAGATTGCTTCCTTCATAGCTGGATACAAGACCTTCCAGATTACTTTGACCAGGTTAGTTATTCCTTCTTATACCAATTTGCCAATGTTAGGTTTTTTTCAGACATGAGATGATCTCACTAGTTTTCTGTAACTCTCTGTAGATCATATAATCAGTCCAACCTGATGGAGGATTTGAAGATTCTGTACCGCACAGCAGGACAGCAGGGTAAAGGTATTACATTTATCTTCACTGATAATGAGATCAAAGAAGAAAGCTTCCTGGAATATCTCAACAATGTTCTGTCATCTGGTGAGGTAGGTTAAAGGTCACATTACGTACATTGCATAGTTAAATAGCCAGCAATGAATTGCCCATTGAAATCCAAAATGAGTGGCAAGGATGAGGGTTAGTTTAATTCAGAGTTGTTTAAATACCCTGAGGCCTGGCTGGTTCTTGGACATTTTACTGAAATGAAATTATCAAGAACAGGCCTCGGTATAATTAAACCACTAGTTTAAAATGGATTCAACATACTTTGATTCCCGTTCACTAATACCTTTGCGTTAAAACATCCAAATGTTAAGAACAAATCTGGCAGTTTAGCCTTGTTTCACCTCTGCGTTAAGTTTGTATGCTCGTGTTTAGTGCTGAATAGCCCATTGCACAAGTTTCAAAGTTCCATGTTGAAGATTCAAACTATCAGACACAAGTTTCAAACTTGCGCGAGCCAAAAATGAGACCTACCAGCTTCAATAGGGCTGTGAAATTTGCAGGCTCCGCGCAATCGTCTGATACCGCCCTTTTTTGACTCAATAAGGTCAGGTCATGTTAAAACACTTCTATCTGTGTTTATATCGCCCATTTAAATATGGCCATGTGATCACCTCTCGACCAATTAGAATTGATAAACTGTCCCAGGTATTTATGAATATAATATCAATGAACTTTTTTGTACCCCTCCTTCCTCCAGTGATTTTCATTTATGACAAATGGAAATGTGATGTGAAATGTTAATGTAAGAAAGGAAAAGAGATGTTTCTTAAATAATTTTAAGAATGTTTGACCTGTTGAATGTTTCAGGTGTCTAACTTATTTGCTCGTGATGAAATTGATGAGATCCAACAAGAGTTAATTCCCATAATGAAGAAGGAGTATCCTCGCCGCCCACCAACCACTGAGAATCTCTATGATTACTTCATCACTCGCTCCAGACAGAACCTTCATGTAGTTCTCTGCTTTTCACCGGTTAGTAAATTCACAGCTTAGTGGAAATAACCATGAAGCATTTTCAGATTGATAGCAGCTTATCCTTGCAGCTATTTCTTGTTGTTTAACGGTTTAACTTTTAATTGAAATAACATATACTTTAAAGTTACTGTTGCTATGGCTTTTGGGCATTCATCTGAAGCCCACGACTTTGACACAGATAGAGATATCTTGTCAATTGTCAATCACTTTCGCTCCTTATGTCAATGTTAGGTTGGAGAGAAGTTCCGCAATCGTGCCATGAAGTTCCCTGGTCTGATCTCAGGTTGCACCATTGATTGGTTTAGCAGATGGCCTAAGGATGCTCTTATTGCTGTGGCTGACCATTTCCTAGCAACTTTTGAGATTGCATGTACAGAACCTGTCAAGAAACAATTAGTCCAGGCTATGGGAACCATTCAAGATGGCGTAGCAGAGTCTTGTGTGGAATACTTTGAGAGGTAAGAATTTGACCTGTTAACAAAGAAAACTGACTGAATAAATTATATCTATCTATCTGAACATCTAGAATGTGATGGGTTATGGTTTGTGATGATTTTTTGCAGATTATTCTGCAAAGTATTAACTTGATTATGTAAACAACTTTTTAGTTCAATTATATTTTGTCAGCTCAGGACTATAAGGTTAGCTATAGTGAAGTTTGTATGGATTTTATAAAATTGGTTTTGCATATTTTGGAGCTGCTGGTAAATGGAGTTTACTGATCAAGAGTGGTCTCCAAAATTTGCAAAATTTTCACATAATGCCCTTTTGATCATTATGGATATGAAATTGCAATTAATGACCTTATATCACTGAGCCAACAATTTGTGGTACAATAGAGTCAATAGACCGATTGCAGGATGTTACGATCCCAAAATCTCTAAAAAGCCTGAATTTTCTCAGATGCAACAAAGAAATCAAACAAGGTGACACTGATGTAAAGAACACAGAATCAAAGTGATTTAATGATTAAACTATCAACCACTTCAAATACTGATTGGGTTTAACAAATGTACAACGATTAAGTTAAACAAGGGCTTAGCAACTGTGTTAATATTTACTTCAAATAAAGCCGAGTCTTGATGGGTCACAGCATAGTTTGTGCACCTCTTTACTATCAGCTGCGATGACGTAGCACCCACTATAAGTCATGTGATTAACATGTAAACATTGGTCGCACAATCAGTCTGTTGTGAAGATGGTATTGAGACTTAATGTTTTCTTGTTGAATCTTACGTGACTGAGTGAGAAGAAGTGGAGCACAGTTGGTTTTTTTCTATAATTTTTTTTATATGACTTCCATTTGTATTTGATTGAAATATAGCTTGAAAATAAACCTAATAAACACTCTGTCTCAGGTTCCGGCGATCAACCCATGTTACTCCAAAGTCCTACTTGTCATTTATTTCTGGCTACAAGAACATTTATTCATCCAAGTTTGGTGAGATCAATGAGTTATCAAACAGAATGACTACAGGATTGGACAAGCTAGTAGAAGCATCATTATCTGTTGCTGAGCTAAGTAAAGAACTTGCAGTTAAAGAGAAGGAGCTTGCCATTGCGTCTAAAGAAGCTGAAGAGGTATGGAAACAAAACACAATTTTAAAGTGTAAACTAAAGCTCCCATGATTGGGTTGCATTCCCTTTCCGGAATAGCTTCGTAGTTTTACTAAAAATAAGTTAAAATAAGTACAAGCTGACAGGCCTTGAATCGGTGGTATAGATGGTGAGGGGGGGGGGGGGGCAGTTATTTTTTGTTTTATAACACCCCATACATATGGTACCAAGGAGCTGCTGTTGCTATGGGTATAGTACATCGGTTGCTATGGGTGTAGTACATTGTTTACTGCATTTGTAGCGTGTTGGTTCGCGCAACTTTCTCGTCAAAATAAGACATAATCATATTACACACTCTAAACCAACGTGAAGAATAATCGTTGTAATCGTTGTGAACTGGAGGAAATTACCTTTTTATGGAAAACTATGCCTTTATGTTTGATGTTATTCAAAAAAATGTCCAATTCAGGAAACATACCCTTTGGTCCACATTGGAAACAGAGTTGGTGTAAGCCTGATTCTCTAGCTACACCACTGCTACATATCCCTAGCCAGTGCTGGAGTACTCGAGACTGGTCTAAAATCCATTTTTTGTGTACTCGCACTTTGATTCATTCTCGGGGCACTGTGACTCGGACTCAGACTTGGTCTCAACCCATGGGACTCCGCGTGTAGACTTGGTCTTGACCCATGTGGGACTCGGCGTGCAAACTCAGCTGGAGACTGGGGAAAAAGGGGGGGGGGAAACTATGCAACCTTAGCAACCTTTATTGTGCCCATGTAAATCATCAATGATGAATAAAATATTGTTTCCCTTGATGCGTTGCCTGTGGTCTTTGCATGTCAACCACAGACCCTGTTTGTTTCAATCCCACATGGCAGGTTTATAGTCTTGTTCAAGTCTGTGATGGTGTTTTTTGTCCACCTGAAATAGTGCCCTCTTCTTGATTAACCTTCCGAATAGCATTTTGCACGACCAATAATGCTCAATCTCAGACTTGAAAAGGCAGGCCAGTTTTAGCTGGCTTGCAGCATTTGTTTTCATAGGTTTATGTTGATTGGTGGTCCATGGTTTTCTACCTCCGTGATTGGTTGTATACAGTCCTTGACAGATTGACACTCACAACGACATGTTGATACATACAAATTTCTAACAAGTTGGCAAGTTGGTCAGTTTTTTGTTAGTCTGTGCTCGTTTTTTCTCCTTCTTTTTCTCTTTTTTAGGATGTTTTAAGTGTAAGTTGATTTGCTGTTGCAACCTGTTTACCAACTAAAAAACATGTGGTATAAATAAAAAATTTTTTTAATGGCCCGACGTTTCGACTCCAGCAGAGTCTTTCCAAAACGTCCGGCCATTAACTTTTTTGCATGTAAATTGATTCATAGCACAATGGAAATCAATTAGGCGTGTCTTTAAGTATGTGTTTTGACTTGTTTAAATGGTACAAATCAAGCAAATTTAGTCACAAGTTTGACAGAAATGGATCAAATTGGTTTAAATTGTATGCAGAAGTGTTCCATATGAGTGTCGGCAGGAGGAATGAAGGTTACCATTATCGCAACCCTGTTCTAGGTGTTTGACATAATTCCACTGTAAGCAACGCCTACTTTATAAGAAATGCCTTCGAGCGATGAAAATTGTGACTTTTTTGTAAAATAACACACACAAAACAAGCGTATGCCTGAAGTAACAACTGTTTTGGGCGTGCAGCAGATGCGCACGCATGTGACGCAATAATTTACCAACAGGGAGGACTAACTTTACATAGACATGTGGGACTCGGACTCGGACCGAAGGGGACTCCCCCTTGGTGGGGAGGACTAGGACTCGGTCTCGGACTTGGACAACAGGGACTTGACTACAGCCATGTCCTTAGCTACACCATTGCTACATTATCCCTAGCTACACCATTGCTACATAATCCCTAGCTACACCATTGCTACATAATCCCTAGCTACACCGTTGCTACATTATCCCTAGCTACACCATTGCTACATAATCCCTAGCTACACCATTGCTACATAATCCCTAGCTACACCATTGCTACATAATCCCTAGCTACACCATTGCTACATAATCCCTAGCTACACCATTGCTACATAATCCCTAGCTACACCATTGCTACAAAATCCCTAGCTACACCATTGCTACATAATCCCTAGCTACACCATTGCTACATTATCCCTAGCTACACCATTGCTACATTCATGATTGGTTTTTGTTGTCTTACAGGTTTTGTTAGCAGTGACACAAAAAGCACAGGCAGCTGAAAAGGTCAAGGCACAGGTACAGAAAGTGAAAGACAAAGCTCAGGCCATTGTGGATGAAATAGCTGTAAGTAGGACTCGGACTTCATTTGTTCAACTTCTATATGTGTTTAATACTGTATTGTTTTGTCATACTTGTGCTGCTTCATTTAACAAGTTACACATCATTCTTGTTCCGTGTATACAGGCAGATAAAACCATTGCCTTAACAAAGTTAGAGGCAGCTAAACCTGCATTAGAAGAAGCTGAAGCTGCACTTAATACCATCAAACCAGCTGACATATCAACTGTACGCAAGCTTGGTAAACCACCTTCTCTTATCCAGCGTATTATGGACTGTGCATTGCTGCTCTTCCAAGTTAAAATTGAGCCAGTATCATTGGATCCAGATAGACCATGCCCTAAACCATCCTGGGGACTGTCTCTTAAGGTAATTTGTTTTATCTTAGTGTACAACTTTGAATGTCTTTTACAATTCATAACTTGATGATTTATTAGCTGTCCGTTGTCTATAAATCTAATCTTCTTAATGGCATGTAAATACCAGGGCCTCAATTCATAGAGCTGCTTAAACACAAAAACAGGTAAGCACAACAGAATTAGGCATACCAGAATTAGGTTACCAGCCAAAA
This sequence comes from Pisaster brevispinus, assembly GCA_023634235.1. NCBI lineage: Eukaryota > Metazoa > Echinodermata > Asteroidea > Forcipulatida > Asteriidae > Pisaster > Pisaster brevispinus. Next base: position 74,233 of record JAMKCF010000008.1, on the reverse strand, counting down.
TACCAAGTCACATGTAAAATCTGAACAACAGAAAAGGTTGAAACGATTTGTTTTCTCTGCTAAGCAGTTCTATGAAATCGGGCGCAGATGATGACCACTCTGGGAATAAATCTTAATGGATAAACTTATTGAATAAACACAAATCGTTGAGTGTCGTGTACCAGATACCTTAAATGAAGGTCCAACATGAGTACTTTCTTTAAAGTAGATGTGAATTATCAACTCGAACGTTGATGGTGGACATGCATGCATGCTTTTAGGAATAATTCCATGTTATGGTTTTTGTTGTGTTGCAGCTCATTGATGACTCTAATTACTTATGGGTTGTTTTTAAGTGTTATTGGGTGATGTGCTTGTTATGTTGCAGCTAATGGGTGGTTCTGGGTTGTTAGTGGGTGTTTTGGGTAGGTTAAACGTTACATGCTTGTTATGTTGCAGCTAATGGGTGGTTCTGGGTTGTTAGTGGGTGTTTTGGGTAGGTTTAGCATTGTTACATGCTTGTTATGTTGCAGCTAATGGGTGGTTCTGGGTTAGTGGGTGTTTTGGGTAGGTTTAACGTTGTTACATGCTTGTTATGTTGCAACTAATGGGTGGTTCTGGGTTGTTAGTGGGTGTTTTGGGTAGGTTTAACATTGTTACATGCTTGTTATGTTGCAGCTAATGGGTGGTTCTGGGTTGTTAGTGGGTGTTTTGGGTAGGTTTAACTTTGTTAAATGCTTGTTATGTTGCAGCTAATGGGTGATTCTGGGTTGTTAGTGGGTGTTTTGGGTAGGTTAAATGTTGCTACATGCTTGTTATGTTGCAGCTAATGGGTGGTTCTGGGTTGTTAGTGGGTGTTTTGGGTAGGTTAAACGTTACATGCTTGTTATGTTGCAGCTAATGGGTGGTTCTGGGTTGTTAGTGGGTGTCTTGGGTAGGTTTAGCATTGTTACATGCTTGTTATGTTGCAGCTAATGGGTGGTTCTGGGTTAGTGGGTGTTTTGGGTAGGTTTAACGTTGTTACATGCTTGTTATGTTGCAGCTAATGGGTGGTTCTGGGTTGTTAGTGGGTGTTTTGGGTAGGTTTAACTTTGTTAAATGCTTGTTATGTTGCAGCTAATGGGTGATTCTGGGTTGTTAGTGGGTGTTTTGGGTAGGTTTAACTTTGTTACATGCTTATTACGTTGCAGCTAATGGGTGGTTCTGGATTCTTGAATGGCCTGTTGACATTCCCCAAAGACACCATTAATGGAGAGACAGTTGAGCTTCTAGCACCATATATTGAAATGGAGGACTACAATTTAGAAACAGCCAAAAAGGTATTAAAAAAAGATGCACAACAAACTGAATTAAAGCATGAAAAATATGTGTGTTTGTTTGCATACATTATATAACAGATTAATCTAAAAGAGTAAAACTAATTATTTGTACAAAAAGGCAACTGTTTTGCAAAACTGCTTAGAACTGATTGGATTACCATGTTGTGCTGTAGGTGTGTGGAAATGTTGCAGGTCTTTGTTCATGGACTAGAGCTATGGCATTCTTCTTCACAATCAACAAGGAAGTCTTACCACTGAAGGTAAGAATTACTTTTCCATTTTTACTTGTTTTGTTTAAACATTTATTGGAAATAACATTTTCAGAATAGGCATTAAGTCTATATTACAACTTAAGTCTATATTACAACTTAAATCAGCCTTCACATTGCTTGGTCATCAAGTCAATGCTGTCGGTGGTGTAAAAGTATTAATATTTTATTTATTGAAGATTATGGAATAATTAACCTTGCCAATCTTTTTTTTACACGATTTCAGTGTGGATCTATTTGTGTACTATTTTGTCTGTATTTTGTCACAGGCCAACCTGGTTGTTCAGGAAGCAAGACTTGAAGTAGCAAACAAGGATCTAGCAAGGGCACAGGGTCAACTAGATGAGAAACAAAAAGAGTTAGATGCAGCTCAGGCAGAGTATGACGCTGCCATGAAGAAGAAACAGGTAATTTTGCTCTCTGAAATACTCAAGGATTAAGTGTTCCCTTACCTGAGGGGATCATGGTTCAAAGACAACTTTGGTTTATGTGCATTTGCCATCCCAACTTGTTTTAAGGAGAGATATTGTATACTATCAATTAAACTCTGCCATTCCTTCATCTTGATCTATGTATTCATTGTATGTGTTTAGGACTTACTTGATGATGCAGAGAATTGTAGACGTAAGATGAATGCCGCCTCTGCTCTAATTAATGGTCTAGGTGGGGAGAAGGAACGATGGACACAACAAAACAAGGAATTCAAGGCTGCAATTGGAAGGTATAGAACACTTCAGTGAAAACACAAATATTTCTATAAACCAGTTCGCTTCAGGGATTCAAACTTTTTCCAGTTACCTGAGTGGAACTGTTTTCAGTCAAAATGTTTGTTTTTTCAATGAAATTCTGTTTGGACATCAATATAGAGACAATGTATATTCGGTTTGCGGTAACACCATGTGTATATCTACTTTGTTGTGTAGATTTGTTTTTTGGGAACTTGGTCTTGCTTTATTTTACTGCTGCGGATTAGGTACCGTATAGAGGCAGTTTCTCATTGACATTTGCAGAATAATATTTTTTCTTCTGATATTTTCTGAAGCACAATCTGACCGTTATATAATGGCTGATCATCAAGCCGTGCCCGGTCAAACATACGGCATACCAGAGAGAGATGAAAGGCCTCCTGATGGTATATTAAGGGAACAGGTCTTTAATGACAATTCAATCCAAAGAGTTCATCTGCTCATTGTTTGCATCGCTTTTGACTGGGGTCGCCAAACCATTACCACAGGAACTCTGTCAAACAGTTGCCTGTGTACGCTCAACCTGCCACAGTGCCTCACCTCAATGTTGCGTGTTGACATGAATGCTGCCAAACACGCACAGAAACATGTATGGCAGCTGCTGCGAGATAAGAGTTTTGTGTGTTATTGTGTCCTCTGAAGCAAAATGGTTAACAACTCAACTTTCCAACCTGTATTATAGCCTCTAATTGGTAACCAATTAGCTGTTGATGTTTGACAGGTTGGTTGGAGACGTCTTATTGGCCACAGGGTTCTTGTCTTATGAGGGTCCATTCAATCAGGAGTTCCGCTCTCGACTTATCATGGATTGGAAGAAGGAGATGAAGTCACGTAAGATTCCCTTCAGTTCCGGTCTGAATCTGATTGAAATGTTGGTGGATAATCCCACGGTAAGTCAGCAAATGTCCGATGGTAAACAAACAATTTTTGTTTCATAAATTCTAGTATTAAACAAATGAATCTTGGGATATTTCAACTTTTGAAATTTGTGGTTACTTCTTGCAACACATAAAGTGTAATTTTGTCTTTGTTGTGTTGTTCAGATTGCTGAATGGAACATGCAGGGTCTTCCCAATGATGAGCTGTCCATTCAGAATGGAATTATTGTGACTAAAGCAGCCAGATTTCCACTACTCATTGATCCTCAAGGACAGGGCAAAATCTGGATCAAGAATAGGGAATCTAAGAATGAGATGCAGGTCAGAACTAAACACATACATTTCTTTCCTAGATAGGAGCTATGCAATCCAGATATGTTTATATGATTATTTCCCCAACGCCATTCGAGCTTTCTATTAATACAGAACAATGTTATTTTGAACATGTTTCTCATTTTTCTTTTTACTTTCAAACTACACAAGGGATTTGGCACTGGCACCTACTTGATAACATTTAGATTATTTTTTTTACAATAAGTACAAATCTGTCTTTAATTATTCGTTCACAAAGAAATTGAATATTTACACCTTTATGGCGTGTGTCTTTGTTTATTCTTAGTTGACCTCTCTAAACCACAAGTACTTCAGAACACATCTTGAAGATTCCTTGTCTCTGGGTAGACCTCTTATGATTGAAGATATTGGAGAGGAATTGGACCCAGCTCTTGACAATGTCCTCGAAAAGAACTTCATCAAGAGTGGTAGTACCTTCAAGGTAAAGTATTTTATTCTTATTTGTATCTATTTTCTTTTTTTAGTGCATGGACCATAAGATGAGCCTAATAAGGTTTAGTTAAAATTTTCAATTCATAACAGTTTTCCTACAAACAGCCTACAAACTATTTATATTTATTCATTTTTTCAGCAAATTTCATCAATGATTTACAATTTCTTTTAATCAAAAAAATGTTTTCATTTGAAGGTGAAAGTTGGTGATAAAGAAGTTGATGTTATGGATGGCTTTCGTCTGTATATTACTACTAAGCTTCCTAACCCTGCCTACACACCAGAAGTTAGTGCCAAGACATCAATCATTGATTTCACAGTCACCATGAAGGGTCTAGAGGACCAACTCCTTGGTCGTGTTATCTTGACTGAAAAAAATGTAAGTAATAATGGCAAAACCTCTTTGCACTTCTAGAACTCTGATCATGGTTATACATAATGTTATTAAAAGGATGGCTTAACAACTTGATTTACGTAATAATTGCCCGATCATCTTTCTCTGTCTTTGAAAAGCTTTTGCATCAAAGAAACTCTGGTACAATAAATGCATTGTTCTATGCTTAACAAACTGGCTATTCTCTTGCACAGGAACTTGAAGCAGAACGAACCAAACTGGTTGAAGACGTGACAAGTAACAAACGCAAGATGAAAGAACTAGAGGACAACCTCTTGTATCGCCTCACCAGTACACAAGGCTCATTGGTAGATGATGAATCTCTGATTAATGTACTGTCAAACACCAAAACTACAGCAGAAGAAGTCAGTCAAAAACTACAGGTAGCTGCAGAGACTGAGATCAAGATTAATGCAGCCAGGGAGGAATTCAGACCAGGTAAGTCTGGCACTGTATGAGATTTAGGAGTTATATTCTTTCTAGAGAAGTAGAGAGCAGAATATGTATTTGATGGTTTGCAAACTGTCATCCACCATTTGATGATTGTCTCTTCTTTTCCACAGTGGCCAACAGAGGCAGTATCCTGTACTTCTTGATTACAGAGATGAGCATGGTGAATGTGATGTACCAGACCTCCCTTAAGCAGTTCCTGGGTCTGTTTGATATATCCATGGCAAAGTAAGTCTTTAAGAAGCTCTCTGTACTTTTCTTTCATTATCTTCATTGTAGGGTTATGAAATGGGTAAATACCTTGAATGTGTAGAGTGCCCTCGTCTCTATATCTTTCAGTAATTATAACAGACCTGAACTTTGTTTTTGTAAGGGCAAGTTGGTTTTTCCTTGGTAAAGGGCACCTGTATGTGGGAAATTTACCTTTGTATTGTAACATTTTAAGATGCACTAAGGCGATACCCAGGGGACATGGAGGTGATTGCCTCAATTGTCTCAATAAGTGTCAGGCCCAAGGATTAAACATACCTTTGTCTTTAGGTTACTCAATGTCATACAAGTGTAAATCCATTAACTCCACAGTTCAACCAAGAGCCCGATCACAAGCAAGCGTATCTCTAACATAATTGATTACATGACGTATGCTGTGTTTAAGTATGCTGCACGTGGTCTGTATGAGAGTGATAAGTTGATGTTTACAATTCTACTGACACTGAAAGTGGATCTTCAAGCTGGCAAGATTAAATCTGAGGAGTTCAGCACGCTCATTAAGGGTTCGTTCTTATTCCAGTTTCATCTTTTAAAGCAGGGACTCCTATTTATTCAGTCAGTGGAGTGTATGGAAACAAATGTGAACAACAACTTTGTTATAAAAACAATTTTGAAATCAGTTATGAACTTGATGTTTTGTTTTTGTTTTTCAGAATAATTGTATTTAATTGTGACTATCTAATAAATTTGTTTTGATGACATGTCCAACCATGCAGTTGCATTTGCATTAAGTTTAATTTAGTTGAATATTACACAGTCCCATGATGTAAATGAAGTTATAGACAACTCTTTATTAGTGATTTTGAAATATTGCACAAAAACTTCAAATTTAGCATTTTTGGACAGCTTATTTTCATGTGTACCTGTTTGTAAAAAAATTTTTCTAATGATTATGTGTAACAGGTGGAGCCTCTCTTGATCTGAAAGCCTGCCCTCCTAAATCAAGCAAATGGATTTTAGACATTACATGGCTCAACTTGGTGGAACTCAGTAAACTCAAACATTTCAGTGACATCCTCAACCAGGTAGACAATTACTTACAAGTCAATGTTCTGCATTTTTCAATCATTTTACTTCTTTTATTTCTCACTTGGCAAGTGTGAAGTATAATCTGCTGATTCCTTCTCTGTTGCTGGTGGAAAGCTAAAAGATATCATCCATGGAGCTTAAAGAATGTCGAGTTTTAATCCTTGCTCTAATCAGTCAAATTAGTACTTACAGTCAAGTTAATTTTCTTGCAGATTGGACGTAATGAGAAGCAATGGAAGCACTGGTTTGATAAAGAGGCACCCGAGGATGAACCTATCCCAGATGGATACCAGAATTCTCTGGATGTCTTTAAGAGGTTGCTCCTGATAAGATCCTGGTGTCCAGATAGGACACTACCACAGGCAAGAAAATATATTGGTAAGTGTTGGTATGATCTAAACTTACTGCAGTAAGATTTGGTAAAGATATTATTCAAAAACGGTGATTGAATTCTAATCTGTTTTTACTATTCACTATTGCCACAGTTGACTCCCTTGGTGAACGCTATGCAGAGGGTGTTATTCTGGATCTAGAGACAACATGGGAGGAATCTGAAAATCGTACCCCACTTATCTGCTTCTTATCCATGGGTAGCGACCCTACTAGCATGATTGAATCCTTAGCTAAGAAGAAGAAGATTGAATGCAGAGCTATATCCATGGGTCAGGGCCAAGAAGTTCATGCCCGCCGTCTCATGAGTCAATCTCAGGCCAATGGAGGCTGGGTCATGTTGCAGAACTGTCACTTGTCATTGTCCTTCCTTGGAGAAGTCATGGACACTGTTGTTGAGACAGAGAATGTTCATGACCAGTTTCGGTTGTGGATGACAACAGAAGTTCACAACAGCTTCCCTATTAGCTTGTTACAGGTGAGAAAAAAGTTTCATGTAGTCAGAATATTCAATCTTATTATCATTTGAAATCCAATTGTTTGCTGAGCTTTTTGATATGAAAGCCATTGTACTCTGACACTGTGTGTGATTGATTGTAGATGTGTATCAAGTTCACCAATGAACCACCTCAAGGTGTGAAGGCTGGGTTGAAACGTACATATGCTGGCATATCTCAGGATCAACTAGATGTTTCTAATATGCCACAATGGAAACCAATGCTGTATGCCACTGCAGTATTACATACTGTAGTTCAGGTGAGTTAAGAATTCAAAACCTCAAATTGATAGATATTTAATTCAATTCAATTCAGTTTATTAGTCCTACCATGGAGGAAAATTTCCTTGCACACATACAGTACACACAATAATTACACACACACACCCAAGTGTGTAAACACCTCCAATTGGGGACCTCCTATTGTCCCTCTTTTGTTTGGACTCTAACTTTTTGGCAACAGCTCCCATTGGTTTTGTACACAATTTCTAACTGGGGACCTTTACCCAACCGGGGACCCTATTGTCCTCTTTTGTTATAGGTCCCCGGTTTGAATGTGAAAACAAACTCACCCACACACACAAGTGTGTAAATGGTATAATACCGAGGACATCCCGTGCTGTGGACTTAGTTTTTTTTGGCGCCGTTCCCATTGGTTTTGTACACGAAACAAACCGAGGACTGTCCCCGATATGTTTTTTTTCCGGATCCCTATTGCTAAAGTCCTCGGTTTGAATGCGTAGACATGTTCACACACACACAAATACAAATATATACTGAATATAAATTAGATCAAATTAACAAAATTGTGGCAGAAAGTAATTAAAGCAATTAATATCTGGGCTGATCATTAAGGAGACGGACAGCGTATGGTATGAAGGAGTTGAGGGTATCTGTTTGTTTTGCATCGAAGTGACTGCCATCTCCTACCACTCCTTAGTCTGATGAAAAATTTGTTGAGTGGATGGTCGATGTTACTGTTGACCGCCTCTGCTTTAGAAAGAACCCTTTCTTTGCAAGTTTCATCCAAGTCTTTGTCTATTCCTAGGATTTTTGATACTTGTTTCACAACCCTTTTCATTTTATCTGTATCTTGTTTTCTTGCCCCATTGTACCAAACCACACAGTCATGAGTAATAGCACTTTCAATAACAGATGAGTAAAATAGAATCATAATTTCCTGATCATGTATCATGTTTGATGCTTCTGCATCTGCATCAGGAGGTACGTGTATCAAACAAGTGAATTTGTGGTAATTCCTGCGGAATGAGATACAAAGAAGCTCCATGTTTGCACTACAACATGACGATCTCACAGTAAAGTTATTGCACCATTATTGATGTAAACACACAAGCCTCCACCTTTAGTCTTGCATATGTCCTCATAGTATCGATCCTGTTTTACAGCAACAAAGCCAGGGATTTCAATTAGATTAGTAGGAGTGTCTTTATTTAGCTGTTTCTGTAATACAAATTATCCCTGAGTTGGGATACTCATTGTCATACCTCACATTACCCCGTAATTCATCCATTTTGTTATTGATTGATCTGGCATTGCTGAGCGTCAGGTAGCGGTGAATGAAGTCCCCTCTTGAGTACCTGTAGTCCTAATCCTTCTCTCCTGCCTTGACAATGATGTTCATTTATTGGCTGTTCATCCCCTTTCAAGGGGACCCAGTTTGGCAGGTTATTAGGTTTAATCTTGGCGTGTCGTGGCCGAGCGGATAAGAGCACCGGACTCAAGCTCTGGTGTTCCTGCCTCAGCAGAGTGTGGGTTCAAGTCCCGGTCGTGACTTTTATTGCTTCGTCCTTCGGATGGGACGTAAAGCCATTGGCCCCATGTGTTGTGTAATGCACGTAAAAGAACCTAGTGCACTAATATTGAAAAGAGAAGGGGTCCGCCTTCCTGGTTTGATTGGCTGCATATTGCGCCACAGCACCTTGTAAACCATTACATGGTGCTATGTAAAGGAGTAGGAGTCATACTTCAAACGAAGCCCCATGTACCTCGCAGGAAAATACTTGATGTTGAAGCGCCTTGAGTGTCACTGAGTGACGGATATAAGCACTATATAAGAAGCCATTATTATTATTATTATTATTAACCTTCAAGAGAGGCTCATCAGCAAGATGTAGTAGGTCGTGGCGGCCATATTGAATCAGTCTCTGTGTGTCTGGCAATCCATAGCACACAACATTCAATCCTGGAGCTGTCAGAAAGCTACAGAATACTTCAATTCAAACCCAGAAAGTTGTCAAATTGTAAAGGAACATGATGATCCTGAAAATCTTTACTACAACAACAAGGTAACAAGTAGGAAAACAACGGCAAAAACGAAAGACCAAATTTTACATGTATACTGGTCATAGAACAGCGCCCTCATATGATATGCAAATTCTTTGGATCTGTAATACTGTTTCTTTCTGTATTGATTTGGAAACAGGAAAGAAGGAAGTTTGGTCCTTTGGGCTGGAACATCCCTTATGAGTTTAATTCGGCTGATTTCACTGCAACAGTTCAGTTTATGCAAAATCACTTGGATGATATGGACATCAAGAAGGTGAGATCACTTTGATAAATTCATTTCTCAAGGAGTATGACAAAGTTTAAAGCAGTACATATGATATCTGAATAGTAATAATATTTCTTGACACTCATAATGGATCATTGAACACTGTTAGTATTTTCATTTTAAAGGTCTGCTCTATAAGGTGCTGTTAAATATTTGTTACTTTATTTGTCCAATAGATGGAGTCCACAGGAAATAGAAAGAAAAATTCATTATGAGTCCCTTACCTCGCACTAAAACAGGGTAAAAAAGATTAATCTCTGAAACACTCTCAGGGAACATTTTAAAGTGCGAAATTTAGCAAACCATTTGACAATGGACTTGTGACGTCAGTGGTGGCTAGTTGATTTTGGACCTGCCTATGTACTCGTACTGAGCTAATGCAAACCCAAATTCATGGCTTGGCTTGATTCGCTTCAGTACACATCAAGCAGGTTCAGTACACAAGTAGTAGTTTAAATAAAATGCTATTTGATTTCCTATGTTAATGTTACAGGGCGTTTCATGGTTGACAGTGCGCTACATGATTGGTGAGATTCAGTATGGAGGGCGTGTGACTGACGACTTTGACAAACGTCTATTGAACACATTTGCAAGGGTAAAATATCATCTCTTTGGTACTTCGTTATATCACAACAGAATGTCATGGTAAAGCAGTTTAGCCCCTTAATCAAGTTCTAGTGGCTAATTTATCAAGTTCTAGTGGCTAATTCATCAGAGTGTGCAGTGGGGATCAAATCTGTCGGAAAGACACAAATGGCTTGACCACTTGCATCGGATTACATCTTTTTCAAAAGAACTTTTCCAAACTTAATAACGGCGGGCACATAAAAATGTTTCAGAGCAACTACAGAACGTCCTCTTTTGGTTGCGGTCTGTTGACTGGTTGATTTATAATTAAACTCCCAGACATTTCATTGTGTAGTGTGTGCACAGGCGTGCACCTTATGTGTTAACTTCTTGCTTGAAATCTCCATTTCAGACTTTCTTCCTTTTGTTGTACCAACAAGGGTTACAAGAGGTCGATAGGCTGCCACTTTTGATTATTATTGTTTTCAGCATATGGGAGGCAAGTCCAAGATTCCAGCATAGCATGGCTGTGGCTTACAGCCTAGGGTAATTGGCCTATTCACAGTGAAGCTTTCCATAATTTATCGAAATAAAATGATAATTACAGGTGCATTTTATTATTCTTCTTTATCTAACAGGTGTGGTTTAGTGAACAGATGTTTACAAGTAGCTTCTGTTTCTACAAGGGTTACCAAATCCCTAAGGGTAGTCAAGTACAACAATACGTAGATTACATCAATAATCTTCCAAATGCTGACACACCAGAGGTCTTTGGTCTGCATCCTAATGCTGATATTACGTGAGTCAACAGTTTATCTGCATGAGTTACAGAGTATATAAAAGGCTTCAGTAGACATTTAAAGTGTTTACAGAGAAAGCAAAACTTGAATTTGAATTTTCTTAGGAGCTTCAGAAACTTTGTCAAATTGTTTTGCAAAGCGCATCTGTCACATTTTGAGCGTCACTCTTTCAAATCACTGAAACATTTTATTTCTTCCATCTTAATGGCAATGGACTTAATGGCATAGGAGTTGATTTTCTTGGCTTTTGGAACAACAGTTAGTTATTTGAGGCAGTGGAAGTTTCGAAAAAGAAAGTATTGCATTGTTTTTCTAGGTTGTTTAGATGTATCTGATGTAGATATCCCAAACACAAGCACAAAATAAGCAATGATCCCTTTGTTGTATTTGTCTGTTTGTAGGTATCAGAGTAACACAGCTCGGACAGTTCTTAGTACCATTCTGAGTATTCAACCTAAAGATAGTGGTGGTAGTGGTGGAGAAACCAGAGAGGTTGTAGTACAGAGAATGGCTGATGATATGTTGGATAAACTACCTCAGGATTACATTGCATATGAGGTATTGTCAACTTATGGACCTAATAAGAGTTTTGTTATCAAAAGCATGACAGAATACTGTTACTTTTACAGTACAAAAATTAAAATTACATGTAACAAACCACAAGGGAAACTGACTGAGTAAATTTCAATTTAAATAGGGAAACTGCCAACATTAGGGGCTAGATAGCTCAGTTGGCAGAGTGCTGGCATGTTTCCATAGATCACAGGTTTAAATTCCATTGTACTCAATTTTTCTTTGTTCAACCCAAAGTTGAAATCAAATTACATATGATTATCATTGATGGTTTAACTTGAAAAAGTTTTAATTCTAATTATAAGTAAAGTTTGATATACCAATTATTTTCACAAGCAAGTGGTCAGCATAAAAATTGAAAAAATGTGATCCAATTACTGAAAATCTTCCCCCCAAAATTTGTCAATGACATTATGAAGAGTTAGTTAGGCAAATAGAAGCTTTGCTACCATTATTAAACATTTTGTTTTCTAATCCTGATGTTCTTTTTATGCAGGTTAAAGAGCGGGTTGCTAAAATGGGCGCTTTGCAACCAATGAATATTTTCCTTCGTCAAGAGATAGATCGTATGCAACGTGTCATTACTCTGGTTAGAAACACTTTGACTGATCTCAAGCTGGCAATTGATGGCACCATCATCATGAATGAGGTCAGTTGAAGTATCCAAAAAGTGTTTTACTATAGTGAGAAATAGTAAAAACTTTCATGGACCATTTAAAGGGTCTGCTTGGTGTAGTGGTATCTTTCCTTGTCTTCCATCTCTGGGACCCTGGTTCGAATCCTGCCGGGGGCTCTATGTGTATTAGGTTTTCAGTCTCTACCTGATTGCATGGGTGTTATCTGGAATAATTCTCTAGGGTTTTCTTCCCATATCAAAAAAACTGAAACTTACTTCTTTGCCTTCTCTCCACATGGGGTTCTTTGATACTTTAGTGATTAAATTTCCCTCAAAAGCCAGAGTTAATAAATGTGGCTGGACATGGAATTATCAACTCTCACCCGGTGACTGCACATGCGTGTGAGCACTCCATAGATATGAAACAGAAGTCGGGCATGCGCCTGCATTAACTGGATGGAGTTCCTAATTCCATGTACAGCCACAGGCCTGTTTCAATCATGATGACACAGCCCCTTTAACAGATCCCTGCTTTGATCATAATGACACAGCCCCTTTAACAGATCCCTGCTTTGATCATAATGACACAGCCCCTTTAACAGATCCCTGCTTTGATCATAATGACACAGCCCCTTTAACAGATCCCTGCTTTGATCATAGTGACACAGCCCCTTTAACAGATCCCTGCTTTGATCATAATGACACAGCCCCTTTAACAGATCCCTGCTTTGATCATAATGACACAGCCCCTTTAACAGATCCCTGCTTTGATCATAATGACACAGCCCCTTTAACAGATCCCTGCTTTGATCATAGTGACACTGCCTTTTAAACAGATCCCTGCTTTGATCATAGTGACACAACTATTTTAGAGTGTGAATGAACTATAAGTTATCATTCTTATTTTTACCATTTCCACCAAACAATCCAATGTAATAAATACATAAACTAAATGTTCAAATTGTTTTATCAAATTATTGACAACCTCTCTCAAATGTTGTTTTCCTTTTGTAGAATCTACGTGATGCCCTGGACTGTATGTTTGATGCTCGCATCCCTGAGACTTGGAAGAAAATCTCTTGGGCTTCATCAACCCTGGGTTTCTGGTTTACTGAGCTTATTGAGCGTAATAGTCAGTTTCGTACCTGGTGTTTTGATGGTCGACCAAACACGTTCTGGATGACTGGATTCTTCAACCCACAGGGATTCTTAACAGCAATGAGACAGGTGTGTGAGTCTAAAATATATTTCTTCCCTGTCAATAACCCATCCTCAACCTATGGTTGCCTAGGGTGTTGCCTAGGGTGTACCCTTAGGGTGTACCCTTCCTCAACCTTTGATTGCTTTTGGTGTACCCATCATTACCTACATTTGCTTAGGGTGTACCCATAATTAACTATGATTGCCTAGGGTGTACTCACCATTACCTACGATTGCCTAGGGTGTACCCATCATTACCTATGATTGCCTAGGGTGTACCCTCCCTCAACCTATGGTTGGTTAGGGTGTATTCGTCATTACCTATGGTTGTTTAGAGGTGCCCACCCTTACCTTGACCTATGATTACCTCAAGTAAATATTATTGTCAGTCACATGGATACTATATACAAACAGTTTGTATTACCAATGGATCATGACATGATTTGGTACTCCTTTACATTTTGTTCATTTTTTAGGAAGTTACCCGAGCTCATAAAGGCTGGGCTCTTGACAGTGTTATTTTACACAATGATGTGACAAGATTCCTAAAAGATGACATCAATCAGCCTCCTCAGGAGGGTGTGTATGTGACTGGTCTCTTCTTAGAAGGTGCATCATGGGATCGACGTGGTATTCGTCTCATTGAACCCAAACCCAAAGTCCTCTTTGAACCTCTACCAGTCATCCACATCTATGCCATAAACAGCACAGGTGGGAAGGATCCAAGAATGTATGAATGTCCAATCTATAAAAAACCAGTGCGGACAGATCTAACATTTATTGCTACTGTTGACCTCAAGACAACCCAGAATCCTGATCACTGGATTCTTCGTGGTGTGGCCTTACTATGTGACATCAAGTAGATTCCTCTACACTGGGAAGTTAGTGTGTATGAATTCTAAATTTATATACAATAACTGAACCTAGCATCATGAATATATTGAATGTAACTCATGATCACTTCATGTTTGTCTCATTTTAACTGTAATCATTTCGTATGAATACTTCATTGCTCCTCACCTACCGTATGTCTTCAGTGGAAGAGGCCTGTTGGGCAAATATCTTTTAGCAAGAAAAAGAACTCTGACTTCATACACTCTTCTCTCCAAAGCTCTTAAGGAATGAATGCAAAAAATTAATGAAGCGGCAACTCGGGTTTGTCACCAGGTTGTACCTTGAAAAATGCCTGCCACAGATACCGCTTGTTTGCATGCTTATTAACCCTAATCAGTTCTCTTAATGATATGGTTTTTTGAGAAATTGTGATGCTTTTAAAATCAGTGTACTTGGACATGTTTTTTTTACCTGAATAGCACATTTTGAGTATTAAGTGATCTGTGCATTTAATAATTTAATCGTGACATTCTATTATAACAATTAATTTGCCTTGTTTACATTTGGACATGCATGACATTCGCTAGTCAGTGATTTTTTTCCCCGTTGGTTTGTTCAACGTTTTAGATTAAAAATGATGACAATGCAGAAATTAACACTTTCATATACATACAGATGCATGACTGAAAAGTTTACCTTTAATCCACCTATGCACAATTAATGGTAGTAATGAATAATAAACTGCTTACTAAAAATTACCTAGTTTCAGTTATCACGATATGGCATTCATGTGGATACCATTTTCCATGTCACTTTCATGAATAATCAACCATCAATCGAACATCCTGCATAGTTGGTAGTTCATTTCTATATACATTAGAGTTTGTTCTCTAAACTTTCCAGAAACATGAAGTAATGAAGCCAGTTTCTGTTCACATAAATTGGTTTGATTACAAGTTGGAGCTTTCCAGAGGAACTATTGGACGTTACAGGTCAAGACCACATAACAACATGTAGTTAACAGTAAAAAGAGCTTTTTTATTGAGTAAAATAACATATTGTACAATTGTATTATTGGTTAGTTTTTATATATATTTTTTCTCCTCTATCAACAAATCCATAATTTCTGATGAAACATAGCTTAGAATAAGGACAAAGGTTGAGATTTTATATCTCAGGTAAAAAGATTGCAGTTGGTAATAATTGAGGAGATGCAAAGACACCATTCAAATCATACTAATAAGATGAGTCGCAATGTCGTGAGGATCTTCTACATTTCACGGGATGCACTTTTCTGATATTGGTTTGAGAGTGGAGAAAGCTTGTGCATCATCCCACAGTCTGTGTTGTTATCAGAAAGTCTTGTGTAGAAATGTGACAAACTATGTCTGTTTTAGTGTTGTTGAGTTTTTGTTTTCAGTGTTCCGAGATTAATCAATACAAGAATGAAACTAAGTTCAAATGTTATCATTAATAACAATAAGTTGGTAGAGCGCCGGTACGTCAATCCGGAGGTCGTTGGTTCAAGTCCCGCTCAAGTAAATTTTTCTTTGTTCAAACCCAAATTAATTAATAATAATAATAATAATAAAATGATGCACTGTTAATAGTTTATCCATGTACATAAAAGATGTATTACACAATGTAAAAGAGTTAACTGGTACTGTTAACTTTTTCTCAGAAGAATTGATCTTTTCCTAGCTGAGTGTGTTTTATATTTGTATAATGAATTAGAAGCTCACATCAAGTGATATAAGAGAAGTTTGTTCAAGTTTATAGTAAGCACATAAATACCAATTTTGTCAAACAGATTTGCTCCTTCGTGATGTACTTTGTGTCTTTCTGATAATACTAAAGGTAGTAGCAAATCTTTTTAAAGTTAAAGTTGTTTGATCTACTTTTTGTTGTTTTTAATTGTTAGATCATTGTAGATATGCATTCCAAAATTGTTGTGTTATACGCAAGTTTCTATTGGTGTATGTGTCTACACATATAGATCTTTGCAAAAGAGACCTGTTTCTTGGGAACGTTCATGCTGAGTATTGGCCTTACCTTGATGGCGATAGTTTATTAAGTGAAAAAAACAAACCAAATGTATTTATTATTTAGAAACACACATTCACGTGAGTAGCCAAACATGTTTTTATTGACATTCCTTTTTGCATAAGTAAGTAATAATACAACCTGTACAAGTAATTTGGTTTTCACTTGAAGAGCAAGTATCAATGGTATACATTCACATACAAATATGTACATGTAAATATCATTTTATTTTTGTCATATTTTCCTACAATACGAGAAAGTTTGGTTTATTTCTGACCTTATGACTTGAAATGCATATGAGAGAAAGTTACTTTTGATATTTTGTGAAGTAACTAATGCCATGAACTAAGGGCAAACCAGTTTATGCCATGAGCTCTGATTTACTGGTAAGGTTTACTTCATCTATGTTGTAGCTCTTTTTCCTACACTTTGTTTTATGACAGATTGTGCGTGTATGTTTGTATTAAATAAGTTGTTTTGATAGAAAAACACTATTCTGCTTTGTGTTGCCAGTTTTGCAGATGAGATTTCCATTATATGAATTGTATGAATACACTTCGTCCTCCAATTTGTAAAACTGTATACATTGCTAACAGATGACCCAGTTAAAAGCAATAGACTTCTTTTAACAAAACAAATTTTAAAATTTCGTATGGTTTTAAGTCTTGTTCTGAGTTTCCAGCAGGAAGACAAATTTCATGAAATCTTGTAAGTTGACAATCTCATGAAAATCCAAAGTCCAAGATTTGTTTACCGAGTTTTAATTTTTTTTTATTTCTCCCAAATCCTAGTTAATAAAATGTGTTGTTCGTAAAATGCTAAGAATGTGTAAAACATATTTCACGTAAATATTAGGCAGTCGTTTTGTTTTTTTAGTAAATAAAATAACCGAAATCAACTTTTGGGGGGAATTGTGTACTATTGACTAGTTCGAGATCTCTAACCATCTCGCTGCGTCAAAGTGGTGGCGCACTCGGGAGCTACAATTAGCTACAGATACACTACTTTAGAAAAGTATTGTATTAAATTGGTGTTTTTGTCGTTGGGTAAGTGCACTGCTGTTGAAGACACTGGAGAAGGGAAGCCCACGTCCATGGCAACACACCTCTGAAATGTGTGTCCTTGAGAGAGTATTATGGGTGGGAGTGTGGGTTTGCAATAGAAGGCAGGCTACTGATTCAGAAGAGTCAACTGATCCCGAACTGGTCAAACGGGTGATGATACTTTTTTCGAAGCCTGTTCAAAAGTAATATTATTTTTGGTCAGTGGACACTTGTTGGGTTTTTATGACATGTAATAGGTAAACTGATAAAATTTTTAGATTTTAAAATGTCAAAGAGATGGCAACAAAGAACAATGTGAATTAAAAAGGTGATCCGGAACTGGTCGAACGACTGTAGACGAAGGTTACTCCTAGAACTATGTATCTCTTGCTATAGTTTATCATGGGCCTATTGTTCATATTTCACCCTGACAATTGCCCATTCAACCGATCCAAAAACTCACTTATTAACAAGTATTTCAAATAAGTATACTAATCCCATCTGCACTATTGAATAAAAGGGAGTGGCTCGTAAGGAATGTGCTTTTCGGTTGAGCGAGTGAATGGTCTTTTGTCAGATTGTGTGGCGATTTTCTTCATAAGACATCGTGCGCGCTAGGTTTAAGTACATAACGTGTACATGTATTGAGACACAACTACCTGCAAGAAGACAACATGGTCGCCATTCCCTCCTGTTTTGGTGTTGAGAATTCGTGGGTTCATGGCAAAGTTAGCGTCCATATTCTTCATCAAGTACAAGTACGTATGATTTTCATTTCATGAATAAACTTGTAGTGAAATTCCATTAATTACAGCTGCCAAACAATTATCTTAATCATCAGTGCTTACATGAAGAGACTGTTGCCATTCCCCTTTGTGTAACTGTTATTCAAAAAATGTTCGATGACGTTACGTTTCACTGGTCGGTACATTTTTGTACCAATATTCTTCAGTTAATTCCTGAATTCTGGTGATATTAAATCAAAACTGCATTGAGTCTGAGCATGACTGGCACAGAAACTCCTCTTTGGAATGTACAGACCCATTTGTTTTTGCTGTTTGATGATGTCATGTTTCCAATTTATATCTGAAAGAGTATCAAATTATATTAAACACAATTTAAGATTTTTTTGGAAGGGAGACGCACCTCCCAGGGTTGAACGTGACGTAGAGACTTGTAATGCCCCCCACACTTTCATGATTACTCTAGCTTTTGGAAAATGACTGCATCAAAAAACTCAATTTCACCTCCCCTCTTTAATAGTAAGATTTTCACAAAAGGCTTAGCCACTATTTTGACCACATCTCAAAATTTGAAGTGATGTCAAGAATCTACCGATTTGTATAATCTAATTCATGTTCACTCATTAAGAATCATTTCCTGTTTGATAGATGCTGCCCTTTTTTCCAGGATTTTGTATTTTCATACAACCACACTCTGGTACATAAAGTGCAGAATATTACTTTGTAAAATGATATCTATATTTGTACAATGACAAGTATTTGATGTGAATAATGTAATAACTGACTTGATTGATATGTATGTGACGGGTGCAATTGTCACAAAAATGCCGACTTCTGTAAATAGTTTTCTACATAGCATTGTGCCTTTGAGTTTTAGGTCATTCTTATTAGTTCCTTTGAGGCTGACAGTTGTTAGGCTCACTGGAGTGTAGAGGCTTATTCATTCCCTTGTTCTTTTGTCATAGGTATTGTAGGTATATAGATGTTTTAGGTTATGTAACACTGGTCCAGGAAAGTTTTATTTAAAGTGACTAGCCCATTTATTTTGTGTGTCAGTCCAATGAGTTTGCCAGGGCAAAGGTTAGATATGCAAAGTAGATATGTACAAAGTAGATAGCCAGAGCAACATTCCAAGTTTAGGGTGTTGGCCAGAGATATCCAGCAAGAGCTCCAAGAAGGTCATACTGCCCAGACACTCTGCTTCACCTGATATTCGTGATTTGCCAGCAGCATCGAAGTTAGAATTGTGCCGGCAATTCTAAATGCCTAGCTCAAATCTTGAGCTATTAAATTAAAAGTATGTCCAGGGTGAAATTGATTACCAAACTCCGAACCAGATATTCGGCGGGGCAGAGCCACCAAGGATTGACTATGGCAAAGAGTATACGCCAAGATGGCCAAGGGACGGCCAATATTGCCAGATTGTGAAGTACGTCCAGTAGACGCTATATAGACGTCGAAGGGCCAGACAAGTCAAGTCGGCAGGACTGGACCAGGATGTAGAGTAGAGGATACTATGAGTTTACATTGAGGTAACCGTGTAAAGCCACAAAGGAGCAAGTGGACATTGGCTTTTATGCCTAGAAACAAGGACAGGATGGAGGGCCGCATAGTTGGCTAAGAGCGTCGTTTGATGCAACAGGAGAACATTTCAATAATTGAGATAAACTGAAAGTGTTGTTCGCCAGGTTTTGGCAAGGCCGACATAGTTTCGGTGAAGCAGTTAGTTAAGAAAGGAAGTGAAACAAAGTATTGTTGAAGTGAATATTACTGAAATGAAGTAGAATCTGGATTGTATTCATAAGTGATTTGGAGAAGGATTGGAGTTGAATACGGTTGAAGTTGAGTAGAATTTAGAAATGAATTATTGATCAATTGTAAATACATAATGTAAATAGTAATAACTACAAAGAAGGAGTCAAAAGCGTTTTTATTTTGGTGTTGGTGATTTTGGGGGTAGTATCTGTTGGAAGTACAGCGGGTGCTGACAGCAATGCGAACCCCCACCTTTATTTTTATTTTCCAGTTACGTAATCGTGAATGTGGGGAATTGGGTACCTATCAGGTGTTGTGGCATTATTTAAAGCGCGATAGTCACCGCAAGGTCTCCAATCGCCAGTTTTCTTAGGTACCATGTGCAAGGGTGAAGACCATGGGCTTTTTGAGGGACGAATTATTCCCAAGTCAAGCATGTGATTAAATTCTGCTTTGGCTATGTGTAACTTGTCTGAAGACAATCGTCGGGGACGTGCATTCACTGGTGGGCCGGTGGTGGTAATATGGTGCGTGACATTGTGTTTTACAGGATGCTCTTGAAAGTTCGGCCGAGTTATATCTGAATACTCTGTAAGTAAAAGAGTGACGCCATTGCTATCTGGTATGGCAAATACGGGGCTTGGTGAAACTACTGACGATTTGCAGCCTGAAACTTTTAATTCAGTCAATGTATCGATTAGTTTACGATTTTTAACATCTACTGCTAAAGAAAAATGCCTTAGGACATCTGCACCGAGTATTGGTATAGGCACAGATGCGATGATAAAAATCCATTTATACGATCGTCTTAAACCTATGTCTAAAGTCATTGATCTTTCTCCGTTAGTTGATATTGGAATCTTATTAACTGCCTGCAATGTATATGGGCTACTATTCTGTTTATCCCTAATGCTAGGTGGTAAAATACTCACTTCGGCACCCGTGTCGATCAAAAATTTAGTACCAGTGA
Organism: Pisaster brevispinus; assembly: GCA_023634235.1. Lineage (NCBI taxonomy): Eukaryota > Metazoa > Echinodermata > Asteroidea > Forcipulatida > Asteriidae > Pisaster > Pisaster brevispinus. The sequence goes on along the minus strand of JAMKCF010000008.1, from coordinate 53,511 downwards.
ATTTGTCGGTAACATAAAATAGAGGACTTTTGGATTGGCCAGACAAGCTCGTCGTCCCTAGATGCTGGCGCTTTAGTTTTCCTCATTTGGTTGTCTATTTGAGTTTGATTCGTGATATGAACATGGTTTGACACATTTGGTTGCTTTGTCTCCGAATCGCCAATGGTACCAACATTCCGAACCTGCCCGAGGCACGTCTCTAGACTGCCTGGATGGACATCGGTACTTTTTATTCCCTTAGAGCGATCTCTGCTACGACTATGCCTACTCTGTTGTCTACCTGTAACTAGACCTTGCACTAATGTCGTTAGTTGGTTAATTTGAGCTTGCAATTTGTCAAATTTTGCATCAATTGCTTGAGGTGGTGTATCTGAGCAAGCGGCTACTGTACAAGCGGCTATTGAAGATGGCGGGGATGCCACTTCGACAATTTTTATCTGCTATTACAGCTAGTTGTTCGAGATCCACACCATCACTCGAGGATACTAGAATTAAGTGTACGTTTTGAGGCAAACGTTGCAGGAACAATTGTCTCAAAATACTATTTTCTAGTTTATTTTCCCCTAGAAGTTGCTTCATTCGACGAAGAAGTTGGGAAGGCTTTCTACCGCCAAGCTCTTCATAAATTAGCAATTGATGTAGTCGTTTTTGTTCGGATTCAGAAGTCCGTTTGATAAGTTCTGACTTTATTCTATCATATTGATCAACCGTGGGGGATCTATAAGTAAATCTCTTACTTCTTGTGCAATTTCTGGTTGAAGTCACGATACTACATAACCAAATTTAGTAGATTGGCTGGTAATATTTCGGGTTTGAAACTGTGCCTCTACTTGGGCGAACCAAATTGTTGGATCTTTCGGCCAGAAAGGTGGTAATTTGAGACTTACGGCTGCTAATGGCGCTGAAGTTTCCAGTGGTTTAGCCATAATTATCAAAAAGTTTTAAAACAAACTTATCGACAAATGTTAAGTCAAGTACGAATGTGAATAATGGCTTGACGATCCGTGGCAAATAATTTATACATAGAGTCACCATGAAGACCATCGTACAAGTGTGCAAAGTGATTTCGAACAATGTGCGTGGTTTTTCCCACGACGATTTCGTCTTGCACTCTTTCTAATTGAACTATGCCAGCACAAGGTTCTTAGAACTACTTCTTGTTGCATAACCTGATTATGGCTTGTGATTTGGCTGTTAACATCATCGATGGTTGTATCAAGTTCGTGCTGGTTTATGTGGAGATCGTTATCAGAGAGAATTTGAACTCTGAGTTTCTTGCTGCTCTGAAATTTAGCAAGCGATGCAGTTGGTACTGTAGTAAATAAAACAATGATATTTTGGCGTGCCGATATAATCGCCTCTTTAAATTTGATTAGTTCAGAAAATAAACTATTGGCTGTGTGCTGTGAAGGTTTTAACACTCTTTTTTCATGAAGACTATCATACACAAAGGTTGTTAAATCGTTTACTCCGGCGGCTAATCTTACTATAATTTGATCAGAAGTATTGTAACTGTGGAGTTTGCGAATGCCTGGACCAACAAGGTTATAAATCTTAGCACCACGAATTGAAATTATATCAACAGTGAATGAACAATCTGGTAACTTAGGATACTTATTAAAATTGTGTGCTCTACAATCGGCCAGAAATAAACATCGAATCATCACCAATTATTAATGAGGAATATTTCTTCCTATGACTACAGTTAATAACTATACAGGTACAATTTAGTTTGAATGTCGGGATCACCAGTTATAGGGTGTATGGTTACGATTGGTTATTCTTACCCTACTTCTGCGTCTTGGTGATAACTGGCCTCCTGTTGACGATGTTGCGTTAGTCTGTTACTCTCCAGTCAAATAATTATGATTTTTATTATATTTACAATACTTAAGTTTACACCTACGAGACTATATCTATAAGCCTTAAAGGTGCCCTCTGGCCAAAAGGTTGCTGTCTAGGAGTAGTTTACTGTCAATTCAGTTCCCAGTCAGCCTTTGGACGACCTTCTAAACGCTAACTAAAATAACTAACTAGGCTAGTGCGAGAGGTCTAGCTTGTCCCTCTTGAAAGCTGGAGAAGAGTGAGAGCGTCTTTTTGTCTCCATGGGTTTTTATATGCCTATGTACACTAATTAAAGGATTAGGGCCTACTCTAAAATGAATACACAAAAGAAGCTAACTAAATTCCTTTATATTACACTCGGGGTTTTTGGCTCTTCCTAGCTAAGGTAGAGAGTCCATTGTGACTATTCACAGTTGACATTCCAAGAACAGTTACACAAAAGGGAAAGGCAACAGTCTCTTCATGTAAGCACTGATATTTACGACATGTGTTTGTCAGCTGTTAATGGAATTTCACTACAATTTCTTTGAATTGCTTGGCTAGCGCTCTCTTTTGACAAATACACTATTTCCGCGCACTTCCGTAAGCCTCATACTAAATTTCAACGAAGACCTCACCACACGTTTATGTCTTCGTCTCTAAGAAGTAATAATCTTTTGGTTAATTTCCATTTGTTGTCTCATTTAAAATCATCACTTAAGTTCAGTATTGTAAAATGATGCTTATCTTCAATCGCTATTGATGCTATTTTACCCATTTCGAGATTATTGACATAGAGTTTGTTAGTAAATAATCGGTTGCCGAACTAAAGATATGTTCCGATTATTAAGTTTTTTAAAGACAGTACCTTCCTAGATTATTTGACAAGAGGTTATTTATAACAAAGCTTCATTTAACCATTTCCGATTTTCCTTTACATTTTGTTTGTATATGTGACTGGTGCGAGGCGAACCCCCTACCTTTACCTTTATCTTTGAAGTACGTAATCATCCATTTCTTTGGAATAAATGGTTAGCGCCCTCTGGCAGCTTCCGTGCGCTAGACATCATTCTGTTTTGGGTCGAAGACCGGTAAAGACGTATCTGTCTTGTCTTCACCCAACAGATTCAAATAAAACAACAGAGTCACTCCGAATGCCGTTTCAGCCTGTATTTATTACAAGGGTCACATTTGGTGGAAGTTCCGGGTACGGGCTCATCAACGGCATCAAGCATCACTCCATCGTCATAACTTATTGGTATTCTCGACTATTGACTATCCTGTAACCGGTAGACATCATCTCCTAGACAAAACATCGAGGTCATTCCCGGCCGGGTCTGTGGGTACCTACCAGCGGGCAGAGTCGTCGTTTCCCTCGGCTCGGAATCCTGTCCCACTGAACGGAGAGACATTCAACACTCCAGACGTGATGAGCAACTTCAGGCCGCCTTTATCCCCGTAAAGTAGGACGTGGATGACCAATGACTGATCTCCAATCCAACACCTTCAACATGGCAAAGAGGATAAATATATGTAATATAATTCTCTATCCTCCTAATTTAACTTCTCGCTAATTCTCAAGGCGTGAATTCTTAGCGTACAGTAATTGTTTGTCACGTTATTAACGACGGTATTTCTTTACATCAGAGACAAATTTATAATGGTCGATAAGATTGGGCGTTTGTTGAGATTGTGGACAAAGAAATTATTCCAATAGTGGCACTAGGAAAACCCGTTTAAAATTAGCAGTCAAGCATTTTTGCACGGTTATTGCAGCTCAAGATCCAATCCCAATAACCAGGAATTCAACTGACCAACCCACTTTAAGGTAACAAAGACCGTTTTGGGGACACGCCTCAAGTCAAAATTCCCGCTACACAGATAGCATCATCCGATACAAAGCCCCAAATTGGCATGCAGCTTAACCCAAAACCTGCACAAGTACAATAGAAAGAACGGGCAATGCAGTATTGAAGCTGGGATTATGGTAATCAAATCACAAAGGGCATTCCACAGAAAAGGTGCACAGTCCTGTTACAATAGGGACTGCAGGCAATGATGGTAATGCTGCGAGCCAGCCCACATCGGTTATGGTGACCGGCCCAGCCCCGGCGCTTGTTGGTGAATGCCAACCCCGGAGCCAAGCGATTCCAAAGAACACCTCCATGACAGGAGCACAAACTTTCAAGCTTTTTATGTGAAATTCGAAAATTTGTCTAAGTGCTATAAATGGGACGATCAATAGAAATTGCTTCACTTGGAGTTGGTAGGCTATTGCTATTCACAAGTGAGACTTTGTGTGGTTGTTTTTGTTGTGGTGTGGTGTGGTGAGGTGTGGTGTCTATTTTAAAAACCTAATTCTTGGCTCTTAATCTACCAATGTTTAAATCAAATGTTTTTGTTTCCATCCTTATATTTTATGCCTAATTTGTCCAGTATCACTTGATTATGCCCATTCTGACTGATACTTTTCCCTTCACACCTGTTTCTACAGGATCAACAGAATCAAAAGAACTCATGTATCGAAAAAAACAGGAGACATCAAGAAGAGATAAAAACTTGTCTAAGAGATGGAACTAGTCCAGCAGATAATAATAACAATAATAATGAAGACGTCTTCTATAGCGCCGGTATCCATGAAATTGCTCATGGCACTTGCTCCAAAAAATAAAGTGGTGCACAAGCAAGAAAGGGTGAAAATGGATGGTGACCCAACAAGAGAAAGCGAAGAAGAAAGGTAGAAACAGGAAACAAAGAGGAAGACAGAAGCACAGGTAAGAAAGGATAGTGGAGATGTGAGCAGTGTGGGACTGTGTGGGCGTCAAGTATTATCTCTACCAGTGTACAGTACCAGCCTGGTGTAATGTCTCAAAAGACGTACAGATTAATCTCAAAATACTGAAGTACACTTTATTCAGTAAGACTACCAACCTTGCATACCTTACACGTAGGTCTAATAGCCTTTTACTTTAGTATTGTACTACAGTGACGTCCTGGGTAAAGGTCCATTTCTGGGGCGGAAATATTCAAAGTTTCATGACTTAAACCTCACCTGCAAGCAGCCACTAAATTCGCTGAAATCACATTCCATGGAATCAACGATTTTCTGCAATGGGGTATAGTGGGTGTAAAACATGAAAAAATCACAACATTAACATCAAGGCGTCCTCCACAACTTTCCAAAAACCTACTTACCTACCAACAAAAAAACAACCATCAACCAAACAACCTACCACAAAACCAACCACCAACCAACCGACCCACCAACCCACAAACCAACCAACCAACCAGCCAACCAACCAACCAACCCACCCACCAACCAACCAGCCAGCCAGCCAACCAACCCACCCACCCACCAGCCAGCCAACCAGCCAACCAACCAACCAACCAACCAACCAACCAACCAGCCAGCCAGCCAGCCAGCCAGCCAGCCAGCCAGCCAGCCAGCCAGCCAGCCAGCCAGCCAGCCAGCCAGCCAGCCAGCCAGCCAGCCAGCCAGCCAGCCAGCCAGCCAGCCAGCCAGCCAGCCAGCCAGCCAGCCAGCCAGCCAGCCAGCCAGCCAGCCAGCCAGCCAGCCAGCCAGCCAGCCAGCCAGCCAGCCAGCCAGCCAGCCAGCCAGCCAGCCAGCCAGCCAGCCAGCCAGCCAGCCAGCCAGCCAGCCAGCCAGCCAGCCAGCCAGCCAGCCAGCCAGCCAGCCAGCCAGCCAGCCAGCCAGCCAGCCAGCCAGCCAGCCAGCCAGCCAGCCAGCCAGCCAGCCAGCCAGCCAGCCAGCCAGCCAGCCAGCCAGCCAGCCAGCCAGCCAGCCAGCCAGCCAGCCAGCCAGCCAGCCAGCCAGCCAGCCAGCCAGCCAGCCAGCCAGCCAGCCAGCCAGCCAGCCAGCCAGCCAGCCAGCCAGCCAGCCAGCCAGCCAGCCAGCCAGCCAGCCAGCCAGCCAGCCAGCCAGCCAGCCAGCCAGCCAGCCAGCCAGCCAGCCAGCCAGCCAGCCAGCCAGCCAGCCAGCCAGCCAGCCAGCCAGCCAGCCAGCCAGCCAGCCAGCCAGCCAGCCAGCCAGCCAGCCAGCCAGCCAGCCAGCCAGCCAGCCAGCCAGCCAGCCAGCCAGCCAGCCAGCCAGCCAGCCAGCCAGCCAGCCAGCCAGCCAGCCAGCCAGCCAGCCAGCCAGCCAGCCAGCCAGCCAGCCAGCCAGCCAGCCAGCCAGCCAGCCAGCCAGCCAGCCAGCCAGCCAGCCAGCCAGCCAGCCAGCCAGCCAGCCAGCCAGCCAGCCAGCCAGCCAGCCAGCCAGCCAGCCAGCCAGCCAGCCAGCCAGCCAGCCAGCCAGCCAGCCAGCCAGCCAGCCAGCCAGCCAGCCAGCCAGCCAGCCAGCCAGCCAGCCAGCCAGCCAGCCAGCCAGCCAGCCAGCCAGCCAGCCAGCCAGCCAGCCAGCCAGCCAGCCAGCCAGCCAGCCAGCCAGCCAGCCAGCCAGCCAGCCAGCCAGCCAGCCAGCCAGCCAGCCAGCCAGCCAGCCAGCCAGCCAGCCAGCCAGCCAGCCAGCCAGCCAGCCAGCCAGCCAGCCAGCCAGCCAGCCAGCCAGCCAGCCAGCCTGCCTGCCATGGTTACTATACACATCTTCATATCAACAGGTTCACTTATGGTTATTGAAGGTGATATTTATATTTTTGAGTTGAAATTGTGTGTATAAACTGTCACGCCCAAACCACTCGCAATGCTATCTTTGAAGACACCAACATAGGCCTTATGTTAGATAGCCTGAATGACTTCGGTTTTGCATTTGCGTGAAATCATTTTTTTCTTCAAATAACCCACATACATTTTTTGTTCCTTCTAAAATGTGGAACAATTTGCTTGGTGCTATTAGGGAAGCGGCATACACTGCCACTAACAAGTACTAACTCAAAAATAATTTATTTTCCTCATTTATGTGTTTTGTTATCTATGTTGTTGATTGTGAGGCGCTGTGTCAGAAGAGCGCCAAATAATCGTCCCGTGTTATTAATTTGAGCAGATATAAGGGATCCACGTTAACTTTAGAATCAAATTATGTGTTTGATATATTTCCAGGTGGCATCATGAGGAATAATTTGGTACAGACTATTGCGATCGATGGGATCCGTGGATTCAATCTCATGCTGTGTTCTGTTGTTAACCTGGACCATTAATACATTAATGGACTTGTGTCAAGGTATGAATATAATCTTCTTTTTGTATCTCATCACCAAGTTAAGATCTCTTCTGTTGGTGAAAAATTCTCAATATAGTGAGTCTTTACATAAAATATATTCTGTATGCCATTGAACTCAGGCCATTCTGAAAACATTCTCGTGAAGACTTCCAAAACCAGCAAACGTTGAATTGTTAGAATAAGTTGCCCTGTCACTGTAAATAAGTCACTATACTATCTGCATTTTGGATACAAATTGTTGCCATCAGTTGGAAACCGTGAAGACCTTCGATATGATATTTGCTTTCAATGTTCTAAATGCCTTGTTTAATTTAGAATATTTATGTTTGTCATTGTATTTTACTTATTTAGTTTAGCTGTAACTGCCGTATACTAAACCATCTCACTATTTTGTCACTATTTTTACATACGTTGGTCTGACCGATTGTGAGAACCTGGGATGGAGTCCTGCTCATCCAATACAATGTTCTTGTTAAGGATAAGGTTTACAACTGTTACAACTTTGATTTGTGTTTCTCCAGGATATCTTGATGGTTGGAATTGACACATTGTACTGCTAACGGTCACGAAAACATTGAGAGAGATCTGGTGTTGACGAGTGGCGTCTTGGAGATAAATGCATCACTGAATCAAGGAAAGGAGTGTGCATTTTGTTTTCTTAATTTGTTTAGTTTTAGTCCAGGTCTAGATGAACGCTCCGAAAGGCTTGAGACATCGATCGGTAGTGATCTGAGGAATGTTAATGATCATTACTATTTCTGTATACACCAGATACCAGTACCAAATATCCTGATAAATGTGTTGATCTGATCCACAGCAAGCAAGAAATTTATCCTCCAATACTCAGTTCTTAATTCAATTCACCAAATGAAAGTAAACATGTGGCGTCAATTATAGCGCATGACATCTTGTAAAATTCTCAGTTAGTTTAAAAACACTAGGCCGTTCTCAGTTTTATTTGATGTTATCCAGGTTGGCTGTTTGTTGCTTGACTGACTGGGGCATTGACTGAACCATCCAGTTGAGTTGCTCAGATCGACCTGTCACTGTGTCCAGATGGCCCACTCTCTACTTCAACAGGTAGTTTTTGTTCCTGTTTTATTTCTTTACAAAGTTCCATCCGTGTGATAAATGTCTGTAAATGTATTTTGTCCCACTCGTCTTATACATGTGCAAGTATTTTTGACCAATGAGAAGTGGTGTGTCTTTTTTTGAAGTGGTATTCCTGTGGTGATCATCAGATGATCAAATTATATTTTTCTGTACATGTTTTGTACTGATGTGATTACAACGTAACTGTCTTTTAGGTGATTGTGACAACTGCTGTGATGTAGTAGTATTCTACCTGTCAGAATTCCCTTTTTATTGCAGTGTTTGAAATGTTCCACTTGAAATACTGGTGAAGTTATTCATGCATATTCATTAACTTGTATTCCCTTTTGAATATTCATCAACCAGGGCCATGGATTTCTGTAATAACGTGTAAATAACTGACTAATTTGTTTAACAATACAGAGTAGCTGAGCAGTAGGTTCCACCCTTCTTTTGTGTGACACATACCTAGAAGATTTTCTCCTGTTGTATTCCAATTACAGTGCTCACCCAACATATTCTAGTTCTTTGTGTGTAGGTTCCTACAGGTTTTTATGAATGAAGTTAGGTTTGGCATACCAATGTTTGTTTTGCATGAAAATGGATTGTTGCCAGGTATAAGAGTGTTTTTTGGGTGTGCCAGAGTAGAGCATTTTTGAGCATGGTCGTGATGACATGAGTGAGTGAGAGAGAGATTGTCTGATCTCCAGAGCCGCCAGCGTATATATATATTTTTCTCAAGGCTGCCACTTTTGCTGCACCAGAAGCAGATTGATACAGACTGCTTGTAGGCAATTGGGTTGAGCGAACGGAGAGCGGTTGGATCGGCAATCCAAGATTTGAAACGGCAAGAGAAACCGTAAGTTTATCTGTGATTTATTATCCAGTTTTATATAAGAATCACAAGAAAAGTGTTGCAGATTTTGAATCCAGTTGTATTTACAACCAGAGATTTATACAACCAGAGATTTATAAAGTGTCATTTTGATATAAATGTAAGAAGTTAATAGCTAACAGTTATTAGAAATGAGAATTGGATTTGCCATAACAGTTGAGATATTTCGTCTTGTGAACCATTGACATTGTCGGACAATATTCCTTTGTATTTGTGGCCAATCTTTCTTTTATTTATTAGATGGCCCTAGCCGTATCTTATACACGGGTGTTTGACGCTTGAAGGCGGACCTGTTTCTGAAGGTGTACTTTGTATGGGGTGGTGTGTGAGTTCGTCATTTTGAACTGTTTAAGCCTGCGTCGAAGAGACGACATTGGGCGCTACAGAGGAGTGGGCAAGGCCAAACTCCAAGCTTTTCAATACTACCGCCACCAATGGCACAGCTTTAATTGAGCATCGCTGGATTGACCGGTGGCACGGTGAACTGTATAACTATATTTACACTGATACCCTGAGAAACTACATTATCTTGTTGGAAGCTGGAAGCTCAAAGCTGGTCCAATACAGTTTTATAGAGACGAGAGAGTTTTGACGATCAAATATTTTTGATTAATACTAGTAACTGTGATTTAAACTGGTACCACTTTTAATTACACATTTGTATCCAGTACAATAATTTGAGGTACCAGATTAAGTTTTGCATACTTGTGCATTTACATAATCAAAGGGTGTGACTCAAATTTGTGTGATACACTCTATGGGTTTGGCTCTCTATGGGTTTGGCTATACTCGTACGTATAGTTGTATGATCTTGAAATTTAATAATAATGTAAAGGTAATTTCAGAATCAATTACTTTTGTGTCATTGGAGGTGTCACTGTATTAGTTTTAGTATCCACACAAACAATCATTCTTTTGTGATCTAGTGGGATCAAAAACTAATTTCTTATAACCTGTGGTGGTTTATTTTCAATTACAAGAGAAGGATTTACTTTGAGGAATTTAAATAAAAACCCTCGAAGAGTTTATTGTATTTCAGTATTTACCTTAGATAATTTCATTGACAAATTCAATCATGTTCATTCTGGCTAGAAATTGTAAATACTCAGAAGTGAAAGAAGCCAAGTGGTGAAATAAATTGTATATAAATCTGTAAATGTTACATGAATTTGTCCCTGCTGTAATTATTTTGGGTTTGCAATCTAATCTTTGTTATCTTTCCGGTCGCAGTACAAAGGGTCTTAGGACAAACTGTGACACTACCGTCCCGTCAACATGGACCATAAAGACGGAAGTGGTGTCTTGGTACAGGGAGATTGACATCCAGATTCTGACATCGTCTGACCAGCAGGTTCACTTATGGTTATTTAAGGTGAGGTTTTTTGCAAACCTTGACAACCATTAATTCTGTACTTATTCACACTGAAGCAATTTTCAGTGAAGTTTTACATAAATAACTGTGCATCCTCATTGATGCTGGATGTTTCCAAATAAAGTGAAACGATTTTGTATAGACAGAAGATTTTAAATTTGCATCTTTTATCACTCCACTGATGTTCTGAAGTCAGTATCATTATTTCCTTCAATTTGTTCGTCCAACTATTGCTCAATTTGCAGGTTATGATGAATCATTTGGATGTATTTTACTGTTATCAGTCAACATGGACCATGAAGATTGAGAGAGATGTCATGTCAGGGTCAGAAACGGAACTTGAAGGTAAGATCTCTTTTAGCTAAGCTTGATTTGATAATTTAGAAATCCAAAAGTGCAGAAAATATTAAACTAGATGTTGCTTATAAACAAAAGGTGTTTGTGATCCTTGGTAAAATCCTTCTAGTCGATTGTGACTTTGTTCATGTGTCATTATACATTATACGAAGCAGTATCCTGCTGCCAACGTAAACCATAAAGACGTCTTGTTAGTACTCTTTCTTTTGTTTCATGAAGTACAATTTAGAAAAAACAAAATTGGGTGCACATATTGATAATTATCATGTTCATCAACAACTTCTGCCCTTGCGAGTAACCTTTTACTCCTGTGCAGTGAAATGCAATTAAATTAGAATGTCTTGTTAAATGACCACTGCCACAAGACATGCTAAAAGTGAGGGGGGCAATGCTTTTAAGTGGGGGATTTCATCTGGAGATATTACAATGACGTGGATGTGTAACTTGATGTTTTTGGAAAGAACGTCAGTAAGAAAGTGGAAACGAGAGTGGTTATTTCCTCAGTTTGAAGTCCTTTGTCAATTTGTTTGGCCAGTCAGTTGATTTTATTCTTGAAGTATATGTGCTTTGGTTGACATAAAATGTTTTGAAATAAATCTCACCACAAACTGGGAACAATGTTTCTCCACATGGCTAAAATATTTAACTCTCGATGAAATCTAATTCTTTCACAATTGTCAACTATAATGAGGTACTTCGTTACAAGTATGTAGACGGAATACATGTACAACTTGTAACGATGTACTTTCTTACAAGTACATTTATTCACAAGAAAGATTGCATGTTTGTAATGAGGTACTTCTTTAGAATCATAAAATTGTAACATGCTTGTAATGTAGTTCCTCATTGCAAGTATGTAAAAGTTTTATACGTGTAATGAAGTACCTCATTATAAGCACGAAACATGTTCAGTTCATTTGTAATGCAGTTGCTCATTACCAAAATATGAAACAACATAAGGGTATTTGTAATGAAGTAAACTCATTACAAATTTGAAGACACCGGGCTTGTCAGGGAGTGCAACTGAGTGATGGTTATATTTTAATAAATTTCCCTTTTGTTATTACTGAATTCGAATTATGATTTAATTATGAACGCTAAATTTTATTGTCTTGTTTGGCTCGCTTGTCTTTTAATCATTCATCCAACATCCAAATGGTATAATTTTGTACAATTATTTGTCGTGGGTTTATAGGAGATGGCAACATTCACGTTGTCCACCATGTTCTTTACTTATGTTATAGATAAAGCAACAAGAAGTACACGGCCGATTTTCAAGCTTTTTTTCAGTTATAGACTCCATGGGCATTGGAGATTAGCCTTGGGAAATCGTGACCCCATGTTGACCTTTACTTCGGGGTCAACCGGAAGTGGGACCATATCTCAAGAAGTACACAACCGATTTTCAAACTTTTTTCAGTTATAGACTCCTTTTGCATTGGAGATTAGCCTTGGGAAATTGTGACCCTATGTTGACCTTTACTTCGGGGTCAACCGGAACGGGACCATATCTCAAGAAGTACACAACCGATTTTCAAACTTTTTTCAGTTATAGACTCCATGAGCATTGGAGATTAGCCTTGGGAAACTGTGACCCCATGTTGACCTTTACTTCGGGGTCAACCGGATGTGGAAACATATCTTTAGAACTACACAACCGATTTTCAAACTTTTTTCAGTTAAAGACCCCTTGAGCATTGAAGATTGAACTTGGGTTACTGTGACCCCGTGTTGACCTTTACTGACGGGTCACCCGGAAGTGGGACCATATCTGAAGAACTTCACACCCGATTGTCAATTTATTTTTAGTTATAAACCCCTTAAGCATTGGAAATTGAACTTGGGTTACCGTGACCCCATGTTAACCTTTACTTCCGGGTCAACGAGAAGTGGGACCATTTCTTAAGAACTTCACGACGCGTTTTCATTTTTTCTTTCAGTGCTAGACTCTTTGAGCATTGAAGGTAAGCCTTGCATTACCGTGACCCAATGTTGACCCTTACCTCTGGGTCAACCGGAAGTGGGACCAAATCTCAAGAACTACACAGCCGATTTTCTTTTTTTTCAGTTTTAAACCCTTTGTGCCTTGAAGATAAGCTTTGGGTTACCGTAACCCCATGTTGACCTTTACTTCCGGGTCAACCGGAAGTGGAACCATATCGTTCAATCTTGAACTTAGGCTCACTTTAAATGTCTGGATCATTGAATCAAAGCACAACAAAACGGAACAGCTTTGTGTTTGTTCACAAACACTTAATGACTAGTTTTTATTATTATTTTACTTTGTTTCTCCCTAAATCCCCATAGCGTTTGTACACGTTTTTGTTAAAATCTTAAAAAATAAATTAATGAAATGAAAGATTTAGTTTTTATGCCAAAAAAAAGCTTAGTACTTATACTCAACATTAAATTTAAAAAAAGAGTTAAAATTCTTAATTAAAAAGCCTTAATTAAGCTTATGAATATTTAATTAGCCAACCTTGTTAGCACCATATCTCAAGAAGTATACATCCAATCCTTAAACTTTTTTGGTTATGGACTTGTCTTGAATTGTAGATGTATATTCCAGCCTAAAATTGTCAGTCACGTCATCATGACGTCATACGTTTGCGCATTTTGTTTTCTGTGTACAAAACATATGGCGCTAAAAGTGAAAACGTTTTACTAGTCAAAAACACAATTACTTCAAAATAAGTAATCTGTTCGTTTCCTGAATTTCATATTCTTTGTTGAAGAATTAACTGATTTCAATGAGAGATGTTTCAGTCCATTAAAAGAAATCAAGGTACGTCTATAATTAACGATTAGATGAAAATCTTGGCGTAGTGGTACAACGTAGTACTTCACAAACTGGATGCAGTCACTCTCAATATTTCTTAAACCTTCTCTATGCTTCATGCAATACTGTGTGGACCTACATGAGTTGAGGACTTACTTGAGAAGAGTCTACGACATTGTCGCGAAGTGCGCAGCTTTTTATTTGATTTCTAACAGAGTATTGGACCCATTACTTTGTACATACTCCAATGGATTTGTACACAACCAATACATTTAGATTCCTACGTAGGTTTAGGGTTTTAGTGAGAATGCAGAATTATTCTGTTTCCTCCTAAAATCCCTTAGCGTTTGTACACGTTTGTTTTATGCCTAATATTCTAAAGCGTACAGATGAAAGAGTTCTCATAAATCGAATTGAAGCTTAGAACATAAGCTTAACTCTAAATGTAGATTTTGTAAAATTCTTAATTGATTAACCACGTGATCTTCATTTGAATATTTAACTAGTTAATCTTTGCAGCACCATATCTCAAGAAGTACACGGCCGATTTTCAAACTTTTTTTCAGTTATAGACTCCATGGGCATTGGAGATTAGCCTTGGGAAATCGTGACCCCATGTTGACCTTTACTTCGGGGTCAACCGGAAGTGGGACCATATCTCAAGAAGTACACAACCGATTTTCAAACTTTTTTCAGTTATAGACTCCTTTTGCATTGGAGTTGACCTTTACTTCGGGGTCAACCGGAACGGGACCATATCTCAAGAAGTACACAACCGATTTTCAAACTTTTTTCAGTTATAGACTCCTTGAGCATTAAAGATTGAACTTGGGTTACTGTGACCCCGTGTTGACCTTTACTGACGGGTCACCCGGAAGTGGGACCATATCTGAAGAACTTCACACCCGATTTTTAATTTATTTTCAGTTATTAACCCCTTGAGCATTGGAAAATGAACTTGGGTTACCGTGACCCCGTGTTAACCTTTACTTACGGGTCAACCGGAAGTGGGATCATATCTCAAGAACTACACAGCCGATTTGAATTGTTTTCAGTTTGAGCATTAAAGATTTAACTTGGGTTACCGTGACCCCATGTTGACCTTTACTTCCGGGTCAACCGGAAGTGGAAACATATCTTAAGAACTACACGACCGATTTTCAAACTTTTTTCAGTAAACGACCCCTTGAGCATTGAAATTGAACTTGGGTTACCGTGACCCCATGTTAACCTTTACTTCCGGGTCAACGAGAAGTGGGACCATTTCTTACGAACTTCACAACGCACTTTCATTTTTTCTTTCAGTGGTAGACTCTTTGAGCATTGAAAATAAGCCTTGTGTTACCGTGACCCAATGTTGACCCTTACCTCTGGGTCAACCGGAAGTGGGACCATATCTCAAGAATTACACAGCCGATTTTTTTTGTTTAGTTATAAACCCTGTTCAGCATTGAAGATAAGCCTTGGGTTACCGTAACCCCATGTTGACCTTAACTCCTGGCTCAACCGGAAGTGGAACCATATCGTTCAATCTTGAACTTAGGCTCACTTTAAATATCTGGATCATTGAACCAAAGCACAACAAAACGGAACAGCTTAGTGTTTGTTCACAAACACTCAATGTCTAGTTATTATTATTATTCTTTGTTTCTCCCTAAATCCCCATAGCATTTGTACACGTTTGTGTTTAAATCTTTAAAAATAAATTAATGAAATGAAAGATTTAGTTTTTATACCAAATTAAAGCTTAGTACTTATACTCAACATTACATTTAAAAAAAGTTAAAATTCTTAATTAAAAAGCCTTAATTAAGCTTATGAATATTTAATTAGCCAACCTTGTTAGCACCCTATCTCAAGAAGAATACATCCAATCCTTAAACTTTTTCGGTTATGGACTTGTCTTGAATTGTAGATGTATATTCCAGCCTAAAATTGTCAGCCACGTCATCATGACGTCATACGTTTGCGCGTTTTGTTTTCTGTGTACAAAACATATGGCGCTAAAAGTGAAAACGTTTTACTAGTCAAAAACACAATAACTTCAAAATAAGTAATCTGTTCGTTTCCTGAATTTCATATTCTTTGTTGAAAAATTAACTGATTTCAATGAGAGATGTTTCAGTCCATTAAAAGAAATCAAGGTACGTCTATAATTAACGATTAGATGAAAATCTTGGCGTAGTGGTACAACGTAGTACTTCACAAACTGGATGCAGTCACTCTCAATATTTCTTAAACCTTCTCTATGCTTCATGCAATACTGTGTGGACCTACTGTAGTTGAGGACTTACTTGAGAAGAGTCTACGACATTGTCGCGAAGTGCGCAGCTTTTTATTTGATTTTAACAGAGTATTGGATTCATTACTTTGTACATACTCCGATGGATTTGTACACAACCAATGCATTTAGATTCCTACGTAAGTTTAGGGTTTTCGTGAGAATGCAGAATTATTCAGTTTCCTCCTAAAATCCCTTAGCGTTTGTACACGTTTTTTCTTTATGCCTAATATTCTAAAGCGTACAGATGAAAGAGTTCTCAAAAGTCGAATTGCAGCTTAGAACATAAGCTTAACTCTAAATGTAGATTTTTGTAAATTCTTAATTGATTAACCACGTGATCTTCATTTGAATACCTAATTAGTTAATCTTTGCAGCACCATATTTCAAGAAGAAAACGGCCGATTTTCAAACTTTTTTTCAGTTATAGACTCCTTGGGCATTGGAGATTAGCCTTGGGAAATCGTGACCCCATGTTGACCTTTACTTCGGGGTCAACCGGAAGTGGGACCATATCTCAAGAAGTACACAACCGATTTTCAAACTTTGTTCAGTTAAAGACTCCTTTTGCATTGGAGATTAGCCTTAGGAAATTGTGACCCTATGTTGACCTTTACTTCGGTGTCAACCGGAAGTGGGACCATATCTCAAGAAGTACACAACCGATTTTCAAACTTGTTTCAGTTATAGACTCCATGAGCATTGAAGATTAAACTTGGGTTACTGTGACCCCGTGTTGACCTTTACTGACGGGTCACCCGGAAGTGGGACCATATTTGAAGAACTTCACACCCGATTTTCAATTTATTTTCAGTTATTAACCTCTTGAGCATTGGAAATTGAACTTGGGTTACCGTGACCCCGTGTTAACCTTTACTTCCGGGTCAACCGGAAGTGGGACCATATCTCAAGAACTACACAGCCGATTTGAATTGTTTTCAGTTTGTAAACTCTTTGAGCATTAAAGATTGAACTTGGGTTACCCTCACCCCATGTTAACCTTTACTTCCGGGTCAACTGGAAGTGGAAATATATCTTAAGAACTACACAACCGATTTTCAAATTTTTTTCAGTTAACGACCCCTTGAGCATTGAAGGTTGAACTTGGGTTACCGTGACCCCATGTTAACCTTTACTTCCGGGTCAACGAGAAGTGGGACCATTTCTTACGAACTTCACAACGCATTTTAATTTTTTCTTTTAGTGGTAGACTCTTTGAGCATTGAAAATAAGCCTTGTGTTACCTTGTGTTACCTTGTAATGTTGTCCCTTATCTCTTGGTCAACCGGAGGGGACCATATCTCAAGAACTACACAGCCGATTTTCTTTTTTCAGTTATAAACCCTGAACATTGAAGATAAGACTTGGGTTACCGTAACCCAATGTTGACCTTAACTCCTGGCTCAACCGGAAGTTAAACCTTATCGTTCAATCTTGAACTTAGGCTCACTTTAAACATCTGGATCATTGAATCAAAGCACAACAAAACGGAACAGCTTAGTGTTTGTTCACAAACACTTAATGACTAGTTATTTTTATTATTATTATTCTTTGTTTTTCCCTAAATCCCCTCAGCATTTGTACACGTTTTTGTTTAAATCTTAAAAAATAAATTAATGAAATGAAAGATTTAGTTTTTATACCAAATTAAAGCTTAGAACTTATACTCAACATTAAAAAAAATAAAAAAATTCTTAATTAAAAAGCCTTAAATAAAGCTTATGAATATTTAATTAGCAAACCTTGTTAACACCATATCTCAAGAAGTACAGCGCCGATCTTGAAACTTTTTCAGCTATACACTAGTTGGGTCCTGTTAATGTGATTGCCAGCATAAAATTCTGGACGACGTCACCATGACGTCATGTATTGCGCATTTTCGCCCGTGTATAAAACACATAGAGGTAGTCAAATCAAAACCAACTTCTAGAAACATAGTTTTTCAATTAAGTTAAATTAAATGTCCTAGAGTACACAAATCTTTCTTAAAACAAGAAAGATTTTATTGACGGTTAGTTTCAGTACATCAAAACTTACTCAAACATTGTCAGTGGAAAAACCCCATATTCCAAGGCAGATTTCACGGAATGGGTACAGCGTAAAATTAGATTTGCATTGTCAAAAATTTGTAAAATTCTAAACTGAATCAAGTCCTAGTCCCATTTACGACCAGAGTTGATGCACTTTTTGCATAGTACTTATAGAGTACTTACGGTCGCCGACTTACACAAGTCTAAGTTCTTTCACTAGATTTGAGAAGAATTGTCTCTGCCGTCGGCGTCGTGAGTATCGACACTAGTTTCGTTATTCAGGCGACAGCGTGAACGATAGAAAACGGACCGCCGTGGTTTTGGGACATTAAGCATATGAGATTAGGTAACCGTGACCCCGAGTTAACCTTTACTTCCGGGTCAACCGCAAGTGGGACCATGTCTCAAGAATTACACAACAGATTTCAAACTTTTTTTTCAGTTATACACTCCTTAGGCATTAAATATTATTTTTGAAAAACCGTGACCCCATTTTGACCTCTACTTCCGGGTCAACCGGAAATGGGACCATTTCTCAAGAACTACACAACCGATTTTCCAACTTTTTCAGTTATAGACTCCTTAGGCATATGAGATTAGCATTGGGTAACCGTGACCCCATGTTGACCTTTACTGACGGGTCACCCGGAAGTGGGACCATATTTGAAGAACTTCACACCCGATTTTCAATTTATTTTCAGTTATTAACCTCTTGAGCATTGGAAATTGAACTTGGGTTACCGTGACCCCGTGTTAACCTTTACTTCCGGGTCAACCGGAAGTGGGACCATATCTCAAGAACTACACAGCCGATTTGAATTGTTTTCAGTTTGTAAACTCTTTGAGCATTAAAGATTGAACTTGGGTTACCCTCACCCCATGTTAACCTTTACTTCCGGGTCAACTGGAAGTGGAAATATATCTTAAGAACTACACAACCGATTTTCAAATTTTTTTCAGTTAACGACCCCTTGAGCATTGAAGGTTGAACTTGGGTTACCGTGACCCCATGTTAACCTTTACTTCCGGGTCAACGAGAAGTGGGACCATTTCTTACGAACTTCACAACGCATTTTAATTTTTTCTTTTAGTGGTAGACTCTTTGAGCATTGAAAATAAGCCTTGTGTTACCTTGTGTTACCTTGTAATGTTGTCCCTTATCTCTTGGTCAACCGGAGGGGACCATATCTCAAGAACTACACAGCCGATTTTCTTTTTTCAGTTATAAACCCTGAACATTGAAGATAAGACTTGGGTTACCGTAACCCAATGTTGACCTTAACTCCTGGCTCAACCGGAAGTTAAACCTTATCGTTCAATCTTGAACTTAGGCTCACTTTAAACATCTGGATCATTGAATCAAAGCACAACAAAACGGAACAGCTTAGTGTTTGTTCACAAACACTTAATGACTAGTTATTTTTATTATTATTATTCTTTGTTTTTCCCTAAATCCCCTCAGCATTTGTACACGTTTTTGTTTAAATCTTAAAAAATAAATTAATGAAATGAAAGATTTAGTTTTTATACCAAATTAAAGCTTAGAACTTATACTCAACATTAAAAAAAATAAAAAAATTCTTAATTAAAAAGCCTTAAATAAAGCTTATGAATATTTAATTAGCAAACCTTGTTAACACCATATCTCAAGAAGTACAGCGCCGATCTTGAAACTTTTTCAGCTATACACTAGTTGGGTCCTGTTAATGTGATTGCCAGCATAAAATTCTGGACGACGTCACCATGACGTCATGTATTGCGCATTTTCGCCCGTGTATAAAACACATAGAGGTAGTCAAATCAAAACCAACTTCTAGAAACATAGTTTTTCAATTAAGTTAAATTAAATGTCCTAGAGTACACAAATCTTTCTTAAAACAAGAAAGATTTTATTGACGGTTAGTTTCAGTACATCAAAACTTACTCAAACATTGTCAGTGGAAAAACCCCATATTCCAAGGCAGATTTCACGGAATGGGTACAGCGTAAAATTAGATTTGCATTGTCAAAAATTTGTAAAATTCTAAACTGAATCAAGTCCTAGTCCCATTTACGACCAGAGTTGATGCACTTTTTGCATAGTACTTATAGAGTACTTACGGTCGCCGACTTACACAAGTCTAAGTTCTTTCACTAGATTTGAGAAGAATTGTCTCTGCCGTCGGCGTCGTGAGTATCGACACTAGTTTCGTTATTCAGGCGACAGCGTGAACGATAGAAAACGGACCGCCGTGGTTTTGGGACATTAAGCATATGAGATTAGGTAACCGTGACCCCGAGTTAACCTTTACTTCCGGGTCAACCGCAAGTGGGACCATGTCTCAAGAATTACACAACAGATTTCAAACTTTTTTTTCAGTTATACACTCCTTAGGCATTAAATATTATTTTTGAAAAACCGTGACCCCATTTTGACCTCTACTTCCGGGTCAACCGGAAATGGGACCATTTCTCAAGAACTACACAACCGATTTTCCAACTTTTTCAGTTATAGACTCCTTAGGCATATGAGATTAGCATTGGGTAACCGTGACCCCATGTTGACCTTTACTTATGGGTCAACCGGAAGTGGGACCATAGATCAAGAACTACACAACAATTGTTAAACTTTTGTTCTGTTATAGACTCCTTTGTCATTGAAGCACATAATCCTAGCAAAACAACACGGAACAGCTTTGTGTTTGTTCACAAACACTTAATGTCTAGTTTCTAATTAGACATGTACTTAAGACCATCCTGCACTTTTCATTGTCATGTCAAGAGGCACTCCACTGAGGTGTGCTGCCGTAGTGAATGATGCACGTACGCTATGGGGTTAAAACTCTCTTGTGTTTATACCAGCTTCTTCCAGAGTACATCTTACCCACCGGCTTATAGTGTCTTTAGACATTGCTTGGTGTGGCTTTGACATGGCTAGGAAAAGTTTGTTTCCCCATTCCTCAACTAGTATATATTAAAATTACTCTACCTTTTTGTTTGAATTTTTGTTTGTAATGCGTGTACATAAGTTAAAATGTTCAATTTTGTGCTAGGTGGAACATTATACATGTATGTTTTATAGTGTAAAATAAATACACACCATGTACATTGTTGATCATGTATATTCGGTTTGCGGTAACACCATATGTATATTTACTAGCTGTGTACATTTTCTTAGGGAACTCGAAAAAATCTCAGGCACTAGCAGTACCTTGTTCTTTGGTTAACCAAAGATCCACAAACCAAACAAACCACTCCGCCATATTGTCTCTTCTCGAGGTTTCCCATCCGACAACCTCGCTCAACACTTGACAAAGCTCTTACACCCACTTGTGGGTGAAACGCCTCACCATGTATCCAATTCAGTAGGGTTTATTGATATCATATCGAAGGGAATTGAGCTACAGACCTCCGATGTACTAGTGAGTTTTGATGTGAAATCACATTCACTAACGTACCTATCGGTGAAGCATGGCAAATTACCAAATTATTAGCTGTTCCGACTTAGCAGTCGGAACAGGTTTTGTTTTTGTTGGAATTATTATTTTTCTTATTATTATTATTCTTTGTTTCTGTCAAAATCGCCATAGCATTTGAACACGATTTTGTACGAACCTAAACTCTTAAATAATAAAAATAGGAGACTTAATTCTTATATCAAACTGAAGCTTAGTACATGAACTTGTCATAAAAATAAAGTTGTTAAAATTCTTAATTAATTAGCTGAGTTACAATGACATAAATATTTAATTAGGCAATCTTGTTCCCACCATATCTCAAGAAGTATATGTCTGATCCTCAAACTGTTTTCAAATATAGACTTGTCTTATTATGTAGCTACGCAGCGTGGCAAAAAAAATCATAAAACGTCATCAATGACGTCATTTGTTGGCACGTTTTTGTTCTGTGTACAAAACACTTGGCGCTGAAAGGGCAAATGTTTTGACAGTCAAAAACACGATGTTTTCAATTAAAACTAGACATTAAGCGTTTGTGAACAAACGCTAAGCTGTTCCGATTTTATTTGTCTTTGACTAATGCTCAAAATGTAAGCCTGATCTGAGATAGAAGACACCTGACCTTTCACAAGCGTTGAATTTGACTTAAAATGTGCCTCAAAACGGTTCACCAGGAAGTTAAGGTCAATTTAGGATCACGATAGCCCTCGCATAATTTTCAAAGCCGAAGGAGTCTATAGCTGAAAAAATGGGTATGTACTTTTTGAGATATGGTTTAACTTCCGGTTGAACCGGAGAATACCGTCAACTTAAGGTCACGATGACCCAAGGCTAACCTTCAATGCCCTATGAGTCTGTAACTGAAAAAAAGTTTTAAAATTGGATGTTTGCTTCTTGAGCCACGCTTCATTTTCCGGTCAATCCGGAAGTTAAGGTCACCTTGGGGTCACAATATGTCAAACCTAATCTTTATTACCCAAGGAGTCTATAGCTGAAAAAAGTTCGAAAAATTAATTCGCTTATTCTGAATCATTTTGCTGATTCGTAACCATTGCGCTTATTCATAACGATTTCGCTCATTCGTAACCATTGCGCTTGTTGATGTAAATTGTGAAACACTTAACACTACATTATTCAATAATTCACCACAAGAGCACGAATGATAGTACCATTTAGATGTTCACTCATAAAATGTGAATGAATCAATACGCTTATTCAGAATCACTTCGCTGATTTGGAATGAATTTTGCTTATTTGGAATCAATTCGCTTATTCAGAATCAATACGCTCATTCGGAATTCGCTTATTCGAAATTAATTCGCTTATTCTGATTTTGCTGATTCGTAACCATTTTGCTTATTCGTAACGATTTCGCTCATTCATAACCATTACGCTTGTTGATGTAGATTGTAAAGTTAAATACACTTAACACTACATCATTTAATGATTCACCACAAGACACAGGGATGATATAGTACCATTTCAATGTTCATTCATAAAATGTGAATGAATCATTACGCTTATTCAGAATCAATTCACTTATTCAGAATTAATTTGCTTATTCTGAATCATTGGCTCATTCGTAACCATTTCGCTTATTTGTAACGATTTCGCTCATTCGTAATCATTACGCTTGTTGATAAAGATTGTGAAGTTTCTTTAATTACACTTAAAGGGACACACCGGCTTACTGTTTACCTAATATACTGATGTGGAATGACAGACAACAATTTTTAGATGGTTGGTGTAAAAAAAAAATCATCAAAATATCACGTAATTAACGAAAAATGTGAAAAAAACAAAACGCGGTCAAAGGTCAGCTTATACGCTTTTCCAGCCGTTGCAACTGTCAAGTTTACGTACAATGTTGCGCAATGTTGTAAGTAGACTGGAGCTCTTTTAATGTATCAATTATAAAAATGGCGAGGCATGAGGATCCAGACTTCATATCCATCAAGCACAAATTCACGTGTAAATGAAAAACACATGAACGGACGTCAGTCCAACCTGTATTCTGTGTACGACGACGTACTATATTCTGTGTACTTGCAATGGAGAACGTTTCTTCGACATCCAAGGATCGGTACAAAAAACATCGCAAGGAAAAACACCCAGAAGGTGGTCCAACGAAAAGTAAAAAGTAAAAAACAACAACGATAAATCCAAAGGGAAAGCCAGCAAAAGCAGCAATTGTGGGGGGGGGGGGGTGGACATTGTGCAGCTATCATGGAAGTAGACCAGCTGTATGGGATAAATATTCTCCGTCGTCGTCCCGCGTGTGTAGCGCAGGCAACACGTTGCAATAGTTAGGGGATAATAGCTAGGGTATCAGACTACAACCCTCCTAAAAAAACGTAATTGTTGGTCTGGCTCCCTACCCCTCTGACAAGCTCCCAAGCTCACGGCTAGACCGGCAAGCTGGGGAGTTCATGCCCCGGGGCTTGTCTCTCTGGCCCCACGAGACACGGCACAGGCTGTACGGGATATGCCCCAAGGTTTACGTTCCGCTAGCTCCCACGCTGGTGCGCCGTAAAACACGCTTCGGTTGCACGGACTCTCTGAATGCGAATCTTACGTTCGATTTTTCATCATTATTTACAAATTGTATCAATAATCTGAATACATAGTCTTTTTTGTCAAATACTCATGAATAATTTAAAAAAAAACAGATTTAAATTTGGTTCAGTAATTTACTTTTATACGGCTGGAAGTAAAACTATCTCCGAAGATCACGTGATTTATCCGAACCACTTTTTTGGTTCGGATAAATCACGTGACCTTCGTTTTTTGAAAAATGCTCAAAAACGGCAAAATTTGATGGTTTCTTTTAGGAACCGTTCTTCTCCATTCCTGGAAGACCTTTGAAGTCATATTTTAGCCTATTTTGTAGCCCAAATAGCCCAACAAAGCCGGTGTGCCCCTTTAACACTACATCATCATGATTCACCACAGGACGCATACATGATAGTACCATTTCGATGTTCATTCATAAAATGTGTATGCCGTGTAAACTTCCAAATCTCCGGCAGGTATTCGTCCGTGCACGGTCCGCTTTTACAAACACGGAGTGTTAGGATGCCTAGATCGGGCCAAATAAATAAGTAAAGAAACAAGTTTTTATGTTCCACACAGGTTTGTCTTCTCTGATGATAAGTTTCAGAAAGAAAATGCTGGCACTCTGTGGTGATTGACAACACACGTAAAGCGAAAAACTTCAAAAATACTCAAAGAAGTTTTTGTCGCCTGTGTCTGCCTAAGGCTATGAGAATGAAAGTTATAGATTTGCGTCCGGGCAGTTTTCAAATGACATGAGGCTTTTTTTCATTTTTCATTATTCATTATTCATTATTTTCTCGTAGTTTCAGGTTTGCACACGGTACTTTTCTTGCTATATTGGGTACACAAACTCCTGAGATTTCCCTACATATTTGTCTCACATACAACGTACATACCATGCGTACTAAAAAACAGCATCCGTCCAAAATTCTCAAAATACCAAATGCGCCCGTTCCAAAAATGTAGCGCCCGGGACAAAATCGTCGAGCACCCGCGCAACAGAATCACGACGTACATGTACACATGCAGAAGCTACCGTTTCAATACGCTATAGATCGATCTTTTTGTATAAATAGTGTGCAGCGACTGGTACCCAGAAGTCGGCTATTTCGTTACGGCATTTCGCGTGCATTTTTCTCTGTGTCGCAGGGCATCCTGACTACATTTTTAGTGGTCTCCACGACTCAATAATGGCTAGCCATTGGTGTCCGATTTTTCACTGAATCGTTAATTATCGTGGAAATTTTTCTACTTTGATTAGTTTTAATGACCAGGAACATCTCTTATTCAAAGCAATTAACTTTTCAAAACAGTTTATGTAATTTTGGAAACTAATTCGTAATTTTAATTGAAAATATCGTATTTTTGACTGTCAAAACATTTGCCCTTTCAGCGCCAAGTGTTTTGTACACAGAACAAAAACGCGCCAACAAATGACGTCATTGATGACGTTTTATGATTTTTTGCCACGCTGCGTAGCTACATAATAAGACAAGTCTATATTTGAAAACAGTTTGAGGATCAGACATATACTTCTTGAGATATGGTGGGAACAAGATTGCCTAATTAAATATTCATGTCATTGTTACTCAGCTAATTAATGAAGAATTTTAACAATTTTACTCTTAGCATAATTTCATGTACTAAGCTTCAATTTGATGTAAGATCTGAATCTCCCATATGTATTATTTTAGAGCTTAGGTTCGAACGAAATCGTGTACAAAAGCTATGGCAATTTTGACAGAAACAAAGAATAATAATAATAATAATAATAATAATAATAAAAATAATAATCCCAAGAAAAACAAAACCTGTTCCGACTGCTAAGTCGGAACAGCTAATTACGAATTAGTTTCCTAAATTACATAAAATGTTTTGAAAAATTAATTGCTTTTAATAAGAGATGTTCCTGGTCATTAAAACTAATCAAAGTAGAAAAATGTCCACGATAAGTAACGATTCAGTGACAAATCGGACACCAATGGCTTGGAGACAAGGTTCCGTTCATCGACTAAAAATGTAGTCAGGATGCCCTGCGACACAGAGAAAAATGCACGCGAAATGCCGTAACGAAATAGCCGACTTCTGGGTACCAGTCGCTGCACACTATTTATACAAAAATATCGATCTATAGCGTATTGAAACGGTGGCTTGTGCATGTGTACATGTACATGTACGTCGTGATTCTGTTGCCAAGGGCGCTCGACGATTTTGTCCCGGGCGCTACATTTGAATATTTAACTAGTTAATCTTTGCAGCACCATATCTAAAGAAGTACACAGCCGATTTTCAAACTTTTATCAGTTATAGACTCCTTGGGCATTGGAGATTAGCTTTGGGAAAACGTGACCCAATGTTGACCTTTATTTAGGGGTCAACCGGAAGTGGGACCATATCTCAAGAACTACACAACCGATTTTCAAACATTTTTCAGTTATAGACTCCTTGGGCATTGGAGATTAGCTTTGGGAAATCGTGACCCAATGTTGACCTTTACATAGGGGTCAACCAGAAGTGGGACCATATCTCAAGAACTACACAACCGATTTTCAAACTTTTTTCAGTTATAGACTCCTTGGGCACCAAAGATCAGCCTTGGGTAACCATGACCCCATGTTGACCTTTACTTCCGGGTCAACCGGAAGTGAGACCATATCTCAAGAACTACACAACCTATTTTTAAACTTTTTTTAGTTATAGACTCCTTGGCATTGGAGATTAGTTTTGGGAAATCGTGACCCAATGTTGACCTTTACTAGGGGTCAACCGGAAGTGGGACCATATCTCAAGAACTACACAACCGATTTTCAATTTCTTTTCAGTTATAGATCCTTTGAGCATTAAAGATTGAACTTGGGTAACCCTGACCCCATGTTGACCTTTACTTCCGGGTCAACTGGAAGTGGGCCTATATCTCAATAATTACTTAGCCAATTTTCAATTTCTTTCAGTTATATACCCTTTAAGCATTGAGTATTAAACTAGGGTTACCATGACCCCATGTTAACCTTTCCTTCCGGGTCAACCGGAAGTGGGATCATTACTCAAGAATTACACAACCCATTTTCATTTTTTTTTCAGTGATAGAGTCTTTGAGCATTGAAGATTAGCCTTGTTCTACCGTGACCCAATGTTGATCTTACTTCTAGGTCAACCAGAAGTGGGACCATATCTCAAGAACTACAGAGCCGATTTTCTTTGTTTTCAGTTATAAACCCTTTGAGCAATGAAGATAAGCCTTGGGTTACCGTAACCCCATGTTGACCTTTAATTCCGGGTCAACCGGAAATGGAACCATATCGTTCAATCTTGAACTTAGGCTCACTTTAAATGTCTGGATCAATTAATCAAAGCACAACAAAACGGAACAGCTTTGTGTTTGTTCACAAACACTTAGTGTCTAGTTATTATTATTATTATTTATTCGACCAGAACAACACAAAATGTACAAAAATATGTATAACAACAGCACAAAATAATAAATATGTACAAAATTACATGAAAGCAAACACAACAAATACACCTAAAAACAACTTAAAAGGGCCAATACAACATTAATACAACTAACCGAAGACGAACCAAAATGCAAAAAACAAAACAAAGGAAACGGCTATGTGGGTCAGGTGCTGCAAAAGTAGAATGAACCACTATTACCCGCAGGTATGCAGCCCCGCACATAGCCTAACAAAGGACAGTGACAGGACGCGACAGACGATGAAAAGTATACAAAACTACAAAAGACTAATACTATACTGTACACTACACTACATAGGCCCAGAGCACATGACCAAAAAGGCAGAGGAAGCACAGACTGTGAAAAGGGAATTAATTACTAGAATGGAAGGACAGTTTGGGTTCACGCAAGAAATGAAGTAAGGGGTTTGTAACGGCCGAGTCCCTAATCGCTGGAGAAAAGGTATTCCAAAGGCGGGGAAAACTGCGAGAGGGAGAGTGAAACAAAACTTCGGTACGAGCAGGCAGGTGACGAAATGTGAGGGATTCTGGATGACGGGGGTTGATAAAAACATTTTCCATGATGGCTTCACATTTACACAATCCATGTAAGCATTTAAATATGAATGAACACAGCAAGAAATCTCTACGTGATGAAAGTGACAACCAGTTAAGCTGGCCCAGCCTATCCTCATATGACATCTGACCGCGCCGTTGTTTTAGGGCGACGCGAGTAGCAGTACGCTGCACACGTTCAAGTTGCTGCTGTTGGGAGACTGTGTGTGCGCCCCAGCAGGGGATGCCATATTCGAGGATAGGAAGGACCAGGGATTTATACAATGTAAAAAGGCTTTAGTGGAAGCACCACCCGCAACAGAACAAATAAAACCTAGCAAACGATTGGCACGAGACACAATTGCATTAATATGAGAGTTCCAAGTAAGATTAGAGCTGATGGTAATGCCCAAATACTGGATGGAGGAGGTGGAATCTAGGGGGGCGTTGCCCATAGTATAAATAGGAGGATGGAGATTTCTGCTACGGGTAACATGCATAACTTTGATTTTGACAGGATTGAAAATCATATTGTTACGTAAAGACCAGTTAGCAAGGCTATTAAGATCTGTCTGCAGACGATACTCGTCTGAATCAGAACGGATAACTCGAAAGAGTAGAGCATCGTCTGCAAAAAGAACACGTCTAGAATGAACATGAACACTGTCATTAATATCATTAACGAACAAATTGAACAAAATTGGGCCCAAGACACTTCCCTGTGGAACACCAGATGAGACATCCACCCAAGAGCAAGAACTACCCTGAAAAATGACACGCTGCTGACGATTGACCAAGAACGACTTGATCCAACGCCACACGGCACCCTGGATGTTAAATTTTAGAGCCAGTTTCTCAAGCAGAATTCCATGTGACATCTTGTCAAACGCCTTAGACAAGTCTAAGAAAACATCAATTCGAGGAGTACGCGTGCGATCAAGGGTGGAAGCCCACTCGTGCAAAACATTAACAAGTTGAGTAACACAACTTCTACTTTTGGTGAAGCCGTGTTGATTGTTGTTCAGCAAGCCAAACATACTCGTGTGTTCAATGATGGCTGAAGAGACAACCTTTTCCAAAACTTTGCACAATACCGAGGTGAGCGCAACTGGCCGATAAATCAGTCCTCGAACAAGACGAAACCCTAACCAACCGAACCAGCCCAACGCCAGACCAGATTCATGATCTATTATTGACATGTGTGAAGTCCACATAGTTCCAATGGAGAGATGGGTATTACAGGCTTTGGGCACTCCCATGGGGTCCCCTATTTCCCCGGTCTTAGCAAATATCTTCATGGAAAATTTTGAAAAGAAAGCTCTGGGTACAGCTTGACTCAACTTTGGCTTCGATATGTGGATGACACATTCATCATTTGGCCACATGGATTGAAAAACCTTGATGCCTTCCTTCTTCACCTTAACCGGCAACAACCCAACATTCAGTTCACCATGGAAACAGAGACATTACCGTTCCTTGATGTACTCATTTCCAAGAGGGCTGATGGTTCTCTTGCACACTCCGTGTGACAATTTTTATTTCTGACAATGAACATTTACCAAATGAACCGAAGCAC
This sequence comes from Pisaster brevispinus, assembly GCA_023634235.1. Classification (NCBI taxonomy): domain Eukaryota; kingdom Metazoa; phylum Echinodermata; class Asteroidea; order Forcipulatida; family Asteriidae; genus Pisaster; species Pisaster brevispinus. The sequence goes on along the minus strand of JAMKCF010000008.1, from coordinate 24,128 downwards.
CTTAACACAGTGCTAAAAGAGAATAGGTATAGGCCGAACAAACGAGAGTTCTGTTCCGAACACAACTCTCAGTCTGCAAACTCCGAAGATATGCCTTTTGTGGTCCTTCCGTACATTGGTCATACTTCACATAAAATTTAACGTATCCTCCAGAAAGCGGATATAAAGGTCTATTACCGAACTCGCAATAAGTTGGAAACGAAGCTGCACACCCACAAATTCAAGCATGGCTCTAGCAGTCAAGCAACAGTTTACCGAATTCTTTGCTCTTGTGGTAAAGTGTACATCATGGCAAGACTGGTAGAGGCCTTACCACTAGGCTGAAGGAACACAAGGCCCATGGCCACAGAGGGGAATATGACACATCTACTATTGCCAAACACTCTGCCGATCTAGACAATGTCATAGATTGGGATGTCATACATTGGTATACACATCGCATCAGGGAAGCTGTTGAAGTACACAAGCACAATACTGTGCCACAAGATATCGGTTACTTCATTAGCAGTATTTGGCACACAATCCTACCACCCTACTTTACTAATAATCTACTGACACGCCCCACTACACAGGGCACTCACACCATGGAGCTATCCATGCTCACACACAATGGGCAACCCACACAATAGCCCTGAGCCCTCCAACCACAGTTGTCCTTTCAGTAGAACCAATCAGAGCAGTGATTGACTTTACCCTGAAACCTCTGAACCCCTATAAATAGACCTACATGTCTCACCCTGTCGATGACCAGAGCAAGCTAGTCGAAACGTTGAAACCAATTAAGAACTCACTCCGCGGCGTTAATAATGAGAAGTCCCCTCTATCGGCTAAGCGAAAGTAGTAGTCCCGGCCGATTTCCTACCTTCCGCCTTGGTAGTAGCTAATAAGCAGGACAGTTCTTTTCAGAACTAAGTAGTCTCCCGATCGAAGTAGTTACACAGAATTCTTAGAATAGAAAGCAAGACCTAGTTCCCTAAGAACAAATCTACGCAGCTAGTATATGGTGTTACCGCAAACCGAATATACATTGATACCTCACTATGCAAAGCCTCAAAACGTATATTGTTGACCATGTGAAACAAGAAACAGCTTTGTGATGTAGAATGACCATTGTTATAATAGAATTGCCCCGCTGTAAAATACCTGTGCATTGTAAACATTACATTGTTTTGTCGAAGGCCGAAGGAAAATTTGCCTCCGCGAATTCTGATTTATTCACGGTTACGACCCAAAAATCTCCAAACCATCTGTGAATATAATCACTCAAAAAAGGAAATCAAATAGGGTGATACTAATTTAAAGAACACAGAATCAGTGATTTAATGATACAGCTATCAACCACTTTAAACCGATTGGATTAAACAAACATTATGTACATTTAGAAGAGATCTATAACAAAATAAGAATCTTTTACGGGCGAATACGTCAACAGGGAGAACGGGCGAGTACTCCCGCAACAGAAGATATACAGCGAAGATCAAATACACTCTGCCAAACGATTAACTCAAATGGCATAAACTGTTTTCTAAACAGTTCTCTGCCGATGTTGGGTTGTTCAAGGAGCGTTAACGCCTGGCGGCTGCACTTCTGACCGGTCTCTACAATTTCCCTTCTTATGTTAGTTATGTGATATTTCCTTGACTAATTTTGAGTTTATACGGACGAGGAATGAACTTGTGATTCACCGGGCCAAAATAAAGGCTGTGGTTTGGTGATTTCTTAAAAAACACCGTCGCGATTGTTGGTGGTCTGCCTGAATTCACTCAACCATGAAGACGTACACGATATCCCAGCTACGCAAGATTGGTAAAAAGATGGGAAATCGTTAACGTTCACGCTGGTTACACAGTACAGTATGGAAACGGATAAGACCAGCTCGCAGAGGCTATAAGGGTGGAGTTAAGAAGGTTACTACAATACCTACTAGAATTACATCAAGAATCCTGAATACCCGTTACGTAAACACATCTGGCATCAATACCTCTAATTTGGTAAGCCTCACTAAACGGCATTAAGAAACAATGTGATTCTCCGCGCATTTTGAATCTCACCGCACGATCCTTGAGTATAGAGAAAATTTACGAACTGCACACCATTGTTAAAAACAATCAAGTGGATATCGTTGGTTCAGCTAACATGTTTCAAATGACACAGTGGACCTGCCCGGATATGTGAGGAAACCTTGTATTTTACCTCCTCGCCAAGACCTACTTTCCCTTTCTTTTTCAGATAGACTTCACCCTTTAAGGAATCGCCTTCGGCTGATTGTCTGCCTCTTATCGGGGATACACTCCGAAAACAAGGTGTTTCAAGAGAAGCTTCCCAGATCATCTTTTCTTCCTGGCGAACCTCCAAGTGCTACAAATCAGCGATTCAGAAATGGCTTCACTTCATTAGTAAGACAGGGACTGATCTAGTTCGACCAGATGTAATTACGGTCGTCAATTTTCTGGCTGCAGAATTTCACAAGGGAAATGGGTACAATAGTCTCAACACACTGCGAAGTGCTATATCAACAGTTACCCTACCAAAAGAGGTCGTGACCATGGGCTCACAACCACTAGTCAAAAGACTGTTGGCAGGTGCTTTTAACATCAGACCGCCGGCACCTTGGTACTCACACACCTGGGATGTGAATGGTGTACTATCAAACATTTTGTTCCTGGAAGAGTCGGCCTTCGATCATCAACCGATATGAAACTGGTAGAGTTAAGAACTAATAGATCATGGGGAGATAGGGCCTTTTCCTCAGCAGCCCCTCATCTTTGGAATTCTTTACCATCATCCTTGAGGTCATGCTTCAACTTACCAGCATTGAAGAGACAACTAACTGATGGCCATAGTTAAATAGTTACTCAAAGTTTGTTGTTTTCATTGTCAGGATTTCTTGTACGCGCCTTGCGCTTTTTTATGGATATATGTGCCCTATAATCGACATTATTATAATTATTATTACTACTACTACTACATTTCCTCAAAACTCTTGGATCCAACAAGGATCTTTCTATGAAAGACTTAACCATGAAACTGGTCATGCTGGTTGCTTTGGTGTCAGGGCAACGATATCAATCATTAGCATTAATACATTTAGATTATGCTGAAGTTACTACAACTGGTGTTACGTTTATACTTGACAAACTTACAAAAAACGAGTAAAGCGGGCTAGCCCCGAATTAATATTTCTTTAACATCATACTCACATGATGATACACTTTGTGTTGTGAATTGTTAAAAAACTTATTTGCAAAGCAAAGCAAAATCTATCAAAGGCGACAACAGAAGAATATTTTAAAGCTATGTTCGGCCACACAAGGCTATTGGCACTATAAAACCATAGGCCACTGGATCAAAGGTACCTTGAAAGTAGCGGGTGTCAATACTGACCATTATTTATTTACCGCACACAGTACTAGATCTGCATTTTGCATTAAGGCCTATGTGCACGGGTGCCGTTAGATGTCATTATGAAAACTGTCGGCTGGTCTAATGGCGCAACCTTTGCCAAATATTATAACAAATGCGTAAATGACAACTCTGTTTTCGCTAATGCTGTTCTTGGCACGAGCCAAATCTGTTTTAAAGTTTAATTATCCATATGAAAAGTGGTGTTTAAGTTCCAAGACTTAAAATTAAACTGTAGAGATTATACAGAAACCCGTTTTTGAAACATTTTATGTTGTAATTATGAACGGCTGGTTGGGTGCAACCATGGCCAAATATTATGACTAATAAACTTTAGCTCTAAGATTAAAACTAAACTGTAGCGATTACAGGAAATGAACTAAGGTCTTTGATGATGGCAATAAACTTCACAATGAAGAATATTGAGCTTGCATGAATAAATCTATTCATCCATCTAGCCAATACTTTTTTGGGTATTGTTAATGTTGTACGCATGTACTTGGTAGATATGCCTTTGGAAGGTGTGCAGTCAGAGGGGCTCTAAACATCTCATGTAAGGACGAGGTGCTAGGCGGTGTTGAGGTAGAATTTAAAAATTAAACGAAATGAAATAAAACGGAATTGAAGTTTAACTATAATTCTACCGAGACACACCTAGCACTGAAGGACCCTCTGGTACCTTCCTGTTGGTTGACTGCAAACGCCTCTATGCACAAAATGCACTGAGGTGTACCTATTGGGGTGTTGTTATATGGGGCGTGCCCCTTGTTTTAACAATGAGCTCTCTCAAGTGTGACATTAGATTACCGGTGGCAGGTGCAATCTCACGTAAGTCCTTCAGTGCTAGGTGTGTCTCGGTAGAATTATAATTAAACTTCAAATCCATTTTACTCCATTTTGTTTTCTTAATTAACCACCCAAGACGGCTGTATAAAGTGGGGCTCACGTGTTGTTATTCCCCTACAAGGTCGGCAGCGTCTTGTGGAGGAACTACACGTTATGTATGGTGGCCCTGCATGGACAAAAACATTGAGAATAAAGTCAAACAGTGTTCGACATGCCAAACCTCATAAAAATGCGCTCTTCACACAGGTTTGAAACATGAATTATGCATGAGTTCACCAACAATGTAACACGACAAGTCTAGTCCAGACAACAACCACATTCCAACTTTGTGCGACCTTAATTGCTCCACATGCGTAGTCTGTTAACACGTCCTTGCTATCTCCATGCTGTGATCTTCATGATCTGATGGTGCTACCATAACCGTTTGCTGAACACAGAAACCATTAAAAGATGTTTGTGTATGCAAGTGTTGGCCCAGAACTGTACTTTTCAATTTAACTTGGTTTATAGCAATACATTTTAGAAACAACAATACTCTAAGTGAACATAGTGTGTATTGTCGTGATTAATTTGTTAATTGGTGGGGGTGGGATAGGGTGATCTTGAATGAGGCTAGGTAAAGGGAAATGTTAAAAGAGGTTTATCGTTGTAAATTATAACAATAAGCAAATAACGGTACCATAATTGAAGAATTTTTAATAGAAAGCAAATGTTGAATTGTTAGAATAAGTTGCTCTGTCACTGAAATAAGTCACTACACTGATGTACCCTTTACATACAGTTTGTTGCTTTCAGTTGGAAACTGTGAAAACCTTTCAAATGATATTTATTTTTGACATTCCAAGTGCATTCTTTAACATAAAATTAATGTTCGTTCATTGTATGTTATGTTATTAAGTTTGGCTTGACATACGTGGCTCTGACCGAATGTGAGAGCCTGGGATGGAGTTTTGCTCATCCAAAAAAATATTCCTTCCTTTTAAAGAGAGGGTTTACAAGTGTTACAACTTTGAATTTTGTTTTTCCAGGGTATCTCGAGGATTGGTAATGACACAGTAAACTGCTAACGATCATGAAGACATCGAGAGAAACCTGGTGTTTACTTTTTCTGTCTTGGAGATAATTCCATCACTGAATCAAGGAAAGGAGTATCAAATTTTGTTTTCTTAATTGTTTATAATCTAGGCCAGGTCTTGATGAATACTCAGGGGGGTAACAAATTTCTCTGAACTGCTTCAAACATCGATTGGTAGTGATCTGCGAATTAGATATGACCATTCCTATTTCTGTAAACACTATATACCAGTACCAAATATTCTGAGAATTGTGTGGATTTGATCCACAATATGCAAGAACTTTATCATCAAATAGGCCTACTTGGGTTGAAATTCATTTCACCAAATCAAAGTAAACAAAAATTTTCTGTCAGTTGTACATTTTGTGCATTTCCTAGCTATTTTAAAAATCAAAAGCAGTTCAGACAATCAAGAATAATAATTCCAATCTTACAAAGCCATACTTAATTCCAAATTTGTCTGTTCTTAGTTGTATTTGACGTTATTCAGGTTGGCTGTTTCATGGCTGACTTGGACATTGGCTGAACCAGCCAAGTGAGTTGCTTTGATCAACCTGTCACTGTATCCAGATGACTCAGTCTCTGCTTTTCAGGTAGATTTTGTTCCTGTTATTTCTTTACAAAGTTCCATTCGTTTGAAAACTGTATGTAAATGCATTTTGTCCCAGTCGTTCTATACAAGTTTTTTCACCTAAGAGGAGTAAAATTAAAATTTTCTTTCAAAGCGGTATTCCTGTGGTGATCATGAGATGATAAAATTTTGTTTGTTTGTAATTGATTCATACTGACGACACAACAACTGAACTGTTTTGCAGGTGATTGTGACAACTGCTTTGATGTAGTATTTTGCTGCCAGTGTGGACCATAAAGATTACAGTGACATCATCATGGAATGAGGAGACTAACTTCCAGGTAGGTATTTACATCTTATTTTTTTACCAGGTTCACTTATGGAATTTGAAGGTGATATTTCTTCTGTGGAGTTGAAATTGTGTGCATGAACTGTCACACCCAAACTATTCTTAACCATATCTTTGATGACAGCAACATTGGCCTCGTATAACCTCTATGACTTTGGTTTTGCTGTCATGTGAAGTCATTTTTCATGAGTTCCCCCCCGAAAACAAAATGTTGAACAAGTTTATGATCGTGAGCGCTTTTGGGGAAGCGGCATGAAACTGCCACCAACAAGCCCAAACTCAAAACCAAATTGTTTTCCTCTTTTTATGTTTTTTGTTTATCTCTGTTGTTGTTTGTGAGGCGCCGTGTCTTTGTAGAGCGCCATATTAATGTCACACGTTATTAAATTGAGCATCTTTTGCCACATTTTGAAGTCGTACGGATCCACGTAAACTTTTGAGAAAAATTGTGATTTTGATTTATTTCCAGGTGGCATCATGAGGAATGGTTTGGTACAAACTGTTGCGATCGAAGGGAACTGTGAAGATTCACTCTCATGCTGTGTTATTTTCTCAACTTGGACCATTAATACATAAACGGAGGTGTGTCAAGGTACGAATAAAATCTTATTATTTACATCTCATCTCCAAGTTAAGATATCTTCTGTTGGTGTAGATTGTTCAAGATTGTGAGTCTATTCTTGATTCACAGCAAACATACAGTGTGTATGCTGTTGAACTCTGGCCATTTTGAAAAAAAAATCTCTTGAAGACTTTAAACGACAGCAAATGTTGAACTGTTAGAATAAGTTGCCCTGTCACTGTTAATAAGTCACTAGAATGATCTGCATTTTGGATACAGATTGATGCTAGGTGTTCGAAACTGTGAAGACCTTTGATATGAGAATTGTTTTATGTTATTAAGTTTGGCTGCTTGTTGACTGTGACTGCCGTAAACTAAACCATCTTGGGTAAAACAATTTCTGCAGTCTTTTTACCTAAACTTGAAAACTCCATTTATATGAGTCTCTGATAAATGTTGGCATTGTAATTGAGCTGTGAAAATGCTGAGTTCTAAGATTAATTTTTGTTTGTTTATGTTAGAACTACATTATTTTGTAAGTCAAATCTGTACCGGTCCAAATGTTATGTAGCCTGCTTAAATCTAAAACTTTAAAATATTCAACTTAAATGTAACTGTTTCTTTTCGTTCTTGGTCATATTATAGGATGGACATATAATATGCAGTTGTCTCACGTGAAGAATCTGTACCACTACATGCAGTTCCAAGGCAGCTATTGCTTCACCACCGTTTTTCTGAAGGACTTTTTTTCTCATGACGACTGCACTCATCTCAGGCCAATTCGGAATTGGTTGCTACCGCTACGACTGTAGGCAGTATTTGACGCTGTTTGAGTACTCGCTAACAAGGCTTTTAAGTTACACATTTTCATATCATTTATCTAGTTTTGAATTTCATTTAATTTTGAGTAGTAAATATTCTGTAAGGCACACAGGGATAAGGTATATCAAATACGCATTGGTCTTATGTAATAGTAGTATGTAGGCAATATTTGAGGGTGTTTGGGTACTCGTTAACAAGGTTTGTGAACTTAAAATATTCGTGACATGTATCTTGTGTTTAATTAGATCACATTTTCTTTGGTAAACTTTTCTGTGTGGCACATTGGGATAAGGTGTATCAAAAATGCATCGGTCATATGTAATCTTAGTATGTAGACAGTATTTGAAGTTGTTTTAGTACTCGTTATTGAGGTTTTTGTTTTACTTATTCATGACGTGTATCTGGTGTTTAATTTTATAAACTTTTGTGTGGTAATTTTGTGTATATCACACTAGGATAAGGTGTATCAAAAAGCATCGGTCTTATGTAATTGTAGCATAAAGGCAGTACTTGATGGAGTTTGAGTACTAGTTAACGATGTTTTGTAATTGCAAATGTTCATGACATGTATCTGGTGTTTATTTTTTTATAATTTTGTGTGGTAATATTTTTGTACTAGGATAAGGTATATCAAATACGGATTGGTTTTATGCAATTGTAGTATGTAGGCAGTATTTGATGGTGTTTGAGTACATGTTAATGAGGTTTTTTTTAAAATAAAAATTTTCACGACGTGTATCTAGTCTTGAATTATTTTTAATTTTGTGTGGTACAAATTTAGTGTGGCACACTTGGATAAGGTGTATAAAAATGCATCGGTCACGTGTAATTTTAAAATGTATGCAGAATTTGACGGTGTTTGAGTGTCTCTTAATGATTTTTTTAAATACAAAAGTTCATGACGTGTAGCCTATATAGTTTTGAATTTTGTTTAATTTTGTGTGGCACACAGGGATAAGGTATATCCAAAACTCATTGGTTTTTATGTCATTGTAGCATGAGGGCAGTGGTTGAGTACTCGTTAGCGATTTTGTTTTCAAATGTTCATGACATGTATCTGGTTTTAATTTCATTATTTTTTTCGGTAAGTAAGTGTATCAAATACGTATTTGAAGGTGTTTGAGTACTCGTTAACAAGGTGTTTTTTAATCTGGTTTTAATTTCATTATTTTTTTCGGTAAGTAAGTGTATCAAATACGTATTTGAAGGTGTTTGAGTACTCGTTAACAAGGTGTTTTTAATATGTTCATGACATGTATCTGGTTTTAATTTCATTAATTTTTTAGGTAAGTTGTGTAGCACACTGGGATAAATGTATCAATTACGCATCGGTTTTATGTAATTGTAGTATGTAGGCAATATTTGATGGTGGTTGAGTACTCGTTAACGAGGTTTTTCAAAAGAAAATTTTTCATGACGTGTGTCTGGTGTTTAATTATATTAATTTGTTTTGGTAAATATGTTATGTAACATACTGGGAATAAGGTATATCGATCACGCATAAGTATTATGTAATTGTAGTATAAAGGCAGAACTTGATGGAGTTTTTGTACATGTTAACAAGGTTTGTTAATTTAAAATATTTGTGACATGTATCTTGTGCTGAATTATATACAATTTTATGTGCTAAATTTGTCTGTGTGGTTCACTGGGATAAGGCATATAAAATACGCATTGGTTTTTTGTAGTTGTGGCATGTAGGCAGTATTCGATGGTGTTTGAGTACTCGTTAAAGAGGTTTTCTAAAATAAAAATGTTCATGACGTGTATCTAGTTTTGAAATGTTTTAAATTTTGTGTGGTACCTATTTCGTGTGGCACACTGGGATAAGGTGTATTAAAAAGCGTCGGTCATATTTAATTTTAGCAACTAGGCAGTATTTGAAGGTGTTTGAGTACTCGTTAATGAGGTTTTTTAAATACAAAAGTTCATGACGTGTATCTAGTTTTAAAATTTGTTTTATTTTGTGTGGCAAATATTTTGTGTGGCACACAGGGATAAGGTATATCAAAAACTCATTGTTTTTTGTAATTGTAGCATGAGGGCAGTGGTTGAGTACTCGTTAGCGATTTTGTTTTCAAATGTTCATGACATGTATCTGGTTTTAATTTCATTATTTTTTCGGTAAGTAAGTGTATCAAATACGCATCGGTTATATGTAATTGTAGTATGTAGGCAATATTCGATGGTGTTTGAGTACTCGTTAACGATTTTCCCCAAATGTTCAGGACATTTATCTCGGTTTTAGTTATATTACATGTTTTGTGGTAAATATGATGTGCAGCACACTGGGATAAGTTGTATTAAATTCGATTTTGTTTTATGTAATTGTAGTATGTTGGCAGTATTTTATGGTGTTTGAATACTCGTTAATGATGTTTTTTAAATTTAGTTTTTAATCTAGTTTTGAATTTCGTTTAATTTTGTGTTGTAAATATTTTGTGTGGCACACAGGGATAAGGTATATCAAAAACTCATTGGTTTTATTGATTGTAGCATGTAGGCAGTATTTGAAGGTGTTTGAGTATTCGTTAACGATTTTGTTTTCAAATGTTCATGACATGTATCTGGTTTTAATTTCATAGTTTTTTGCTTTTAGTAAGTTGTGTAGCACACTGGGGTGAGGTGTATCAAATACACATTGGTTTAATGTAATTGTAGTATGTGTATCTGGTTTTAATTTAAATATTTTGTGTGTGGAATGTAAGTTGTGTAGCACACTGGGGTGAGGTGTATCAAATACGCATTGGTTTTTATGTAATTGTAGTATGTAGGCAATATTTGAGGGTGTTTGAGTACTCGTTAACAAGGTTTTTTAATTCATAATTTTCTTGACTAGTATCTGTTGTTTAATTATATCAAATTTTGTGTGGTAAAACTTTCTGTGTGGCACAGTTGGATAAGGTTTATCAAATGTCCATCGGTTTTATGTAATTGTGGCATGTAGGCGGTGTTTGAGTACTTGCTAATAATTTCAAATTTTCATGACAACCAATCTTACATAGCCAGTTTTATTTTAAAATTTGTCTGTTCTTAGTTGTTTTTGAAGTTGTTCAGGTTGGCTATTTGATGATTGACTGGGACAATGAATGAAGGACCCAAATGAGTTGCTGTATCCAGATGACTCATTCTCTACTTCTCAGGTAGATTTTGTTCCTGTTATCTCTTTACAAAGTACGTTTGATACCTGTCTATAAATGTATTTTGTCCCACTCGCAAAGCAGTATTCCTGTGGTGATCATCAGATGATCAAATTATATATGTCTGTAATTGATTTGTACTGATGAAACAACAACTGAACTGTTTTGCAGGTGATTGTAACAACTGCTTTGATTACAGCGACATCATCATGGAATGAGGAGACTAACTTCCAGGTAGGTGTTTACATTTTATTTTTACCAGGTTTACCTATGGAATTTGAAGGTGATATTTTTTCCCTGTAGTTGAAACTGTGTGCATGAACTGTCACACCCAAACCATTCATAACAATATCTTTGATGGCACCAACATTGGCCTCATTGTAGATAGCCTGTATGAGATTGGTTTTGCTGTCATGTGGGATCATTTCCCCCAAAGAACACATTAATTTTTGTTCCCCCTCCCCGAAAAAAGGGGGAACAAGTTGCTTATCGTGAGTGATTTTGGGGATGCGGCATCAAATTGCCACCAACAAGCCCGAAATCAAAACCAATTTGCTTTCCTCTTATGTTTTTTGTTCATCTCTGTCGTTGATAGTGAGGCGCTGTGTCTTTGTAGAGCGCCATATTAATGTCCAAGATATTAAATAGAGCATTTTTTGACAACATTTCTTCAAGTCGTATGATCCACGTAAACTTTTGAGTAAAGTTATGATTTTGATTTATTTCCAGGTGGCATCATGAGGAATGATTTGGTACAGACTGTTGCCATCGAAGGGAACTGTGAAGATTCGCTCTCATGATGTGTTCTTTTTCCAACTTGGACCATTAATACACAAACGGAGGTGTGTCAAGGTACGAATAGAATCTTGTTTTTTACATCTCATCACCAAATTAAGATCTCTTCTTTTTGTGTAGATTTTTCAAGATTGTGAGTCTATTCTTGATTCACAGCAAACATACAGTGTGTATGCTGTTGAACTCTGGCCATTTTGAAAAAAAATCTCTTGAAGACTTTAAACGACAGCAAATTTTGAATTGTTAGAATAAGTTGCCCTGTCACTGTTAATAAGTCACTAGAATGATCTGCATTTTGGATACAGATTGATGCTAGGTGTTCGAAACTGTGAAGACCTTTGATATGAGAATTGTTTTATGTTATTAAGTTTGGCTGCCTGTTGACTGTGACTGCCGTAAACTAAACCATCTTGGGTAAAACAATTTCTGCAGTCTTTTTACCTTAACTTGAAAACTCCATTTATATGAGTCTCTGATAAATGTTGGCGTTGTAATTGAGCTGTGAAAACGCTGTTAACTGATGAGTCTAAGATTAAAATTGTTTGTTTATGTTAGAATCATTTTGTAAGTCAAATCTGTACCGGTCAAAATGTAATGTAGCCTTTTAAATTATTCAACTTAAATGTAACTGTTTCTTTTCGTTCTTGATCATATTATAGGATGAATAAAGTCATACAATTTGCAGTTGGTCACGTGAAGAATCTGTACCACTGCATGCAGTTCCAAGGCAGCTATTGCTTCACCACCGTTTTTCTGAAGGACTGTTTTTTCATGACGACTGCCCTCATCTCAGGCCAATTCGGAATTGGTGGCTACCGCTACGACTGTAGGCAGTATTTGATGCTGTTTGAGTACTCGTCAACGAGGCTTTTAAATTAGAATTATTTATGTCATGTATCTAGTTTTGAATATCATTTAAATTTGGGTGGTAAATATTTTGTGTGTCACACAGGGATAAGGTATATCAAAACTCATTTGATGTTTTTATTGTTGCATGTATGCAAAATTTGAAGGTGTTAATATACTCGTTAACATTAAATGTTCATGTTATGTATCTTGTTTTAATTTCATTAATTTTTTGTGGCAAATATGATGTTTAACACACAGGGATAAGGTGTATCAAATACGCATTGTTTTTTATGTAATTGTAGCATGTAGGCATTATTTGAAGATGTTTGATTACTCGCTATCATGACTTGTATCTGGTGTTTATTTACATAATTTCTTTTGGTGGTAAATATGATATGTAGCACAATGGGCTAAGTTGTATCAAATACGCATTAGTTTTATGTAATTGTATTATGTTTGCAATATTTGACGTTGTTTGAGTACTTGATAACGATGTTTTTTGATACAAATAGTCATGACATGTATCTGGTGTTTAATTATATTAATTTTTTAGGTAAATATGTTGTTAAACACACTGGAATAAGGTGTATCAAATACGCATTGGTTTTATGTAATAGTAGCATGAAGGCAGTATTTGATGGTGTTTGAGTACTCGTCAACGAGGTGTTTTAATTACAATTGTAAATGCGTGTATCTGGTGTTAAATTTTATAAAATTTTGTGTGGAAATTTTTTTGTATATCACATTAAGATAAGGTATATCAAATACGCATTGGTTTTATGTAATAGTAGTATGTTGGCAATATTTGAGGGTGTTTGGGTACTCGTTAACAATGTTTTTAAATTTCAAACATGTGACATGTATCTGGTGTTTAATTCTATGAAATTTTGTGTTGTAAATTTTTCTGTGTGGCACATTGGGATAAGGTACATCGAATACGCATCGGTTTTATGTAGTTGTGGCATGTAGGCAGTATTTGATGTTGTTTGAATATTCGTTAACAAGGTGTTTTTAATACGTCCATGATATGTATCTGGTTTTAACTTCATTAATGTTTTAGGTAAGTAGGCTTGACTTCTGCAATAGTCTCCTGGCTGGGCTTCCTCAAAACACACTTCATCGCCTACAATCTGTCCAAAATGCCGCAGCAAGATTACTGACAGGTACCAAAATATCTTCACACATCTCTCCCATTCTACATAATCTCCACTGGTTACCCATCCATTTCAGAATTCAATACAAGATCATCCTTCTGATATTCAAGGCTCTCCATGGATTAGCCCCTACCTATCTACATAGCATGCTTCAGCCCCGTAGTGTCAGGCCGGGTCTGAGGTCATCGGGCAGCACGCTCTATGTTCCTCTGACCCGTTTATCCAGCTATGGGGATAGGGCCTTTAGTAACATTTCACCCCGCCTCTGGAACTCTCTGCCTCAACATCTCAAGGACACACATGACATCTCACGATTCCAACATTCTCTCAAAACCCATCTTTTCAGATTAGCCTATAAACATATCGAGTGAATTTTTCTTCTTGTTCTTGACCAGCGCCTTTGAATGTCACACAGATAAAGTGCGCTTTACAAATGATGTATTATTATTATTATTATTAAGTAAGTTGTGTAGCACACTGGGATAAGTGTATGAAATACGCATTGGTTTTGTGTAATTGTAGTATGTAGGTAATATTAGATGGTGGTTGAGTACTCTTTAATGAGGGTTTTTTTTAAAGAAAAATGTTCATGACGTGTATCTGCTGTTTAATTTTACTAATTTGTTTTGGTAAATATGTTATGTAACACACTGGGATAAGGTATATCGATCACGCACAAGTTTTTTTGTTATTGTAGTATGTTGTATCAAAAAGCATCGGTCATAATAAATTTTAGCAACTAGGCAGTATTTGAAGATGTTTGAGTACTGGTTAATGACGTTTTTTAATGCAAAAGTTAATGACGTGTATCTAGTTTTGAATTTTGTTTAATTTTGTGTGGTAGTAAATATTTTGTGTGTCACACAGGAATAAGGTATATCAAAAACTCATTGTTTTTTTTAATTGTAGCATGCGGGCAGTATTTAAAGGTGTTTGAGAACTCGTTCCAAAGGTTTTTTTCTCACCTGTTCATGACATGTATCTGGTTTAAATTTCATTAATATATTAGGTAAGTAAGTTGTGTAGCACACTGGGATAAGTGTATCAAATACGCATCGGTTTTATGTAATTGTATGTAGGCAATATTTGATGGTGTTTGAGTACTCGTTAACGATTTTGTTTTCAAATGTTCATGACATTTATCTATAGTGTTTAATTACATTAAATGTTTTGTGGTAAATATGATGTGTAACACACTGGGATAAGGTGTATCAAATACGCATTGGTTTTATGTAATAGTAGTATGTAGGCAATGTTTGATGGTGTTTGAGTACTCGTTAACGATTTTGTTTTCAAATGTTCATGACATTTATCTAGTGTTTAATTATATTAAATGTTTTGTGGTAAATATGATGTGTAACACACTGGGATAAGGTGTATCAAATACGCATTGGTTTTATGTAACAGTAGTATGTAGGCAAAATTTGAGGGTGTTTGGGTACTCGATAACAAGGTTTTTTAATTTAAAATATTCGTGACATGTATATTGTGTTTAATTCTATGAAATTTTGTGTGGTAAATTTTTCTGTGTGGCACACTGGGATAAGGTACATCAAATACGCATCGGTTTATGTAGTTGTGGCATGTAGGCAGTATTTGATGGTGTTTCAGTATTCGTTAACAAGGTGTTTTAATACGTTCATGACATGTATCTGGTTTTAATTTCATTAATGTTTTAGGTAATTAAGTTGTGTTGCACACATAATTGTGGCTTTTTCCCGTGTGTACGTGACAGGTGTAGAAAGCCCTAGTGTTTATGTTAGTTAATTACCCTTCCACTGTTTATATTTCCCTTTAACCTCTTCTAGCACCCCTTGAGTTAAATTCTTAGGAATCCTTTCTTGTATAAACAATGAACCCTTTGCATAATCCTTGGTAGTGTGGTTAGTCAGCCCTGTAGTTTATTTTAGATAGCAGCCTGGCAACGCAAGGGAAACATTCCATTTTAATTGATTTGTATATGTTCTAAGTTTGCCTGTTTCCAGTTTCTACTGGTATGGACTAGGTTTCTATTTGTTTTTGGGGTTTCTATGGTCTTTTTATCACTGTGCTTACTGTGTTTTGAATGGTTTTTCTGTGTTTTTTTATCACTGAGTTCTACTTGTAGGTTCAGTTTGTTAATTTGATCTCAGTTTAGGGTTCACTGGGTTTTCTTTTGCTTTTAAAGTAAAGGTTTCAAAAAGATCAGTTTTTAGGTCCAAAGGTGTTTTTATTGATTTGTTAGTATTTTTTATTACTGTATTTCAATCACTGGTTTTGCATTTGGTCATTGATCAATAATCCATTTTCTCGAGTAAACGATAAAATGCTTTAAACTTTGCACATAACTCCCTTGTGTTTGCTCCTGCTTGGCTCTCGTGAGTCATGGTAAGACTGGTTTTCCAGTCTAGGTTTTTCCCTTACGGCTTTACACTGTTGTGTGTTGTGTGCGTTTGAGTTCACAGCTTGTAGCCTGTGAATTTATGTAGTTAGGACAACCAATGAGAGCAAGGCTCTGGTAAGGTTGTTTTGGCTGGTTTTACAAGGTTGACCAATAAGGATTGGTCTTCCAAATGAATGGCTGAAATTTTGGCGGGAGCAAAAATATATTGTCACTTTTCAACCCACCTCCTCCCCTTACAGTCCACCTTTGGTAATACCATGGTTCGAAGCTGAACGCTCTGGGTGCACAAGCATATTTCTTGGTTTTCACTATGATACAGAGGAGTAAATTACATAATATTGTACTGGGCATGTGTGTTTGTTTTATTCGGGTTGCTTGTGGTGAATCCATTCATCAGGTTGGCATGAGGTCGCAAGCTTGGGGCCAGCATACGTTCTCATTTTTCCCACAGGGTTTTGAGTTTTCGTATCCGGCTACTATCCCGATTGGATCTTGCATGAAACTCGGTGTTTGTTCTTGGTTTGTTGTTGTGTGTTTGTTTGTTTGTTTTTGTGCAGATGATCTTTCCATCAAGGGAACTTGATAAACAATGGTAATTAAGTACTAGATAAAGCATGGAAAAGGGACGTGTTTAGTGGTTTTAAGACAGTTAATTAAACAGTTGAGAAATATAGAAGTTATCCAGATTTTCATATGATGTGGTAGTGTTAACTGTACATATGGTGATATTCACTAATTGTGCGATGTATTATTGCGTTTTTTGTCGAAAAATGACAGATTTGGTTGGGGTTGTAAGGTAATGTCATAAAATACCAGGCCCCAAATCACTGCTTACCAAAAGCAAAGACTGAACGCTTACGGAAGCAGAGAATTCCGTGTTTACATTAAGCGTGTTTCAGGGGTTAGTAGGACATTTTGGCTTGTGCGCGTGTGTACTTGCAGAACTAGGCATTCTTCACTTACACAGCTAGCGCAGAAATTGAATGCTTGCACAGTAAGCATAGAATGGTGACCGCAAGCATGGATTTTGACAGTAACCGGAGAGCCATGAAATTGGGCTCACATTGGGCTCACATTGGGCTCACGTAGTTCAGGGGTTAGCAGAGAATTTGTTTTTACTTTAGTTCACTTTATACGCTAAGTTGTGAGACCCAGGCCCAAATGCATGTCTCTGCTTACCAAAAGCTAAAAACAAACGCTTACGGAAGCAGAGAATTCCGTGCTTACGTCAAGCGTAGTTCAAGGGTAAGCAGACAATTCTTTAAAAATTTAGTTTTCTGTATACGCTAAGTTGTGAGACCCAGGCCCAAATGCATGACTCTGCTTACCAAAAGCAAAGAACGAACGCTTACGGAAGCAAAGAATTCCGTGCTTACGTCAAGCGTAGTTCAGGGGTTAGCAGAGAGGGTTGGATTTTCCCATGTCTACTTGACGTAAGTAGGCATTCTTCGCTTACTCAGGTAGCGCAGAAATTCAACGCTTGCCAAAAAAGGTAGATAGGTGACCGTAAGCATAGAATTTGTCAGTGACCAGAGGGCCATGAAATTGGGCTGACACACTTTATAGGCTAAGTTGTGAGACCCAGGCCCAAATTCATGGCTGTGCTTAGCAAAAGCTAAAAACGAACCCTTACGGAAGCAGAGAAGTCCGTGCTTACGTTAAGCATAGTTCAGGGGTTAGCAGATAATTTTTGTTTTCTTTAGTTAACTTTATATGCTAAGTTGTGAGACCCAGGCCCAAATTCATGGCTCTGCTTACTAAAAGCAAAGAACGAACGCTTACGGAAGCAGAGAAGTCCGTGCTTACGTGAAGCGTAGTGCAGGGGTTAGCAGAGAGGGTTGGTTTTTTCCCGTGTGTACTTGACGTTACTTGGCATTCTTCGCTTACACATGCAGCTAGCGCAGAAATTCAATGCTTGCAAAATAAGGGTAGACTGGTTTTTGTAAACATGGATTTGGGCAGTAACCAGAGCCATGAAGTTTGGCTCTTCCGCAGTAGTTCACTTTATAGGCTAAGTTGTGAGACCCAGGCCCAAATTCATGGCTCTGCTTACCAAAAGCCAAGAAGGAATGCTTATGGAAGCAGAGAATACCGTGCTTACGTCAAGCGCAGTTCAGGGGTTAGCAGAGAGGGTTGGTTTTTTCCCATGTGTACTTGACGCAAGTAGGTATTTTTCACTTACACAGCGAGCGCAGAAATTCTGTGCTTGCAAAATAAGGGTAGACTGGTTTTCGTAAGCATGGATTTGGGCAGTCACCATATCCATGAAATTGGGGTCATTCGGAGTGGTTCACTTTATACGCTAAGTTGTGAGGCCCAGGCCCGAATTCATGGCTCTGCTTACCAAAAGCAAAGACGGAATGCTTACGGAAGCAGAGAATACCGTGCTTACGTCAAATGCAGTTCAGGGGTTAGCAGAGAGGGTTGTTTTTTCCCATGTGTACTTGACGTAAGTAGGTAATTTTCGCTTACACAGCTAGTGCAGAAATTCTGTGCTTGCAAAATAAGGGTAGAATGGTTTTCGTAAGCATGAATTTGGGCAGTCACCATATCCATGAAATTGGGGTCATTCGGAGTAGTTCACTTTATACCCTAAGTTGTGAGGCCCAGGCCCAGGCCCAAATTCATGGCTCTGCTTACCAAAAGCTAAAAACGAACGCTTACGAAAGCAGAGAATTCCGTGCTTACGTCAAGCATAGTTCATTGGTTAGCAGAGAATGTTGGTTTACTTTAGTTCACCTTATACGCTAAGTTGTGAAACCCAGGCCCAAGAGGTGTATAAATTATAACTAAAAGTCATTTATGTTGTTCCTTTGACATGTGATGATGTAGTTAAAGATTTGTTGGTAGTGATGTAAGACAAAGTAGTACCCACAAATTTAATGTATCTAAATAAGTTTTACAGTATATCTTTCGACATGAAACATTTTTTCCCATCATACTGGGACAATATGTGTGACTTTTTCAAATTTTTACAATGTTATCCCACGCACCACATGCGTGGACCGTGATTGTGGAAGTGCTGTGTAAAATGCGCCGCATGGTGTTGCCCGTGTCTGGCCAGGGATGTACCGAAAATAAATTGCCCCGCCCGGTTTGGAATTAGGCAGGTAGGGTGATATCGCCTGGACTTCATGACGTTGTGTCAATTTTACCTCCCCAACCATGTCCTCGGTATCGTTTTTAAGCCCTTGGAAAGAATGATTATCACGGGGCGCAAGAAAACAGATGTATTGACGTCTGTACGTCATGGTAAGAGCGCCCTCCATATTCTCATTGAGAGTATGCTTGTTTTTGATTGGTGACCATTCTGAAGTGAAAAGTAGTTCTTGTGCATATTAATTTAATCAATTTTGTGAGAAAAATATGTCTACAACGCTAGAATGAGTTGTTTTTTGGCGTTTTCTGTTGGAATTCTAGAACCCAATGTTTGTGGGAGAGTTTGTGCAGTGAATAATGACGTTGTGTGTTAAAAGTCTGTCGGAATAGTTGATTTCGTTGTTAACTTGTGGTCCTATGATTGTACTGTATGTGGAATGATAACGATATAAATAACAAAATTGTTGTAAGTTAAAGTGTGAACACGCCGAGCAACATAGAACAAAGTTGATCAACATTGAACACGTAGGTATGAGTAATAACGTTTGTGCTGTAAGTTGTTAGGACCAATGTGGATATTCTCCCGGTGGAGGGATTCACACCCTTCACGTAGTGTTGTGTCCTAAACGTTCTGGCAACAACAGATCTTGTGAGAGCGAATTCTCAAAAGGGACACATCGTATGTGGAAGGTTCAAAATACAAAAAATTGTGGCTAGGGCTCGGGCTCGGGCTCGGGCTCGGGCTCGGGCTCGGGCTCGGGCTCGGGCTCGGGCTCGGGCTCGGGCTCGGGCTCGGGCTCGGGCTCGGGCTCGGGCTCGGGCTCGGGCTCGGGCTCGGGCTCGGGCTCGGGCTCGGGCTCGGGCTCGGGCTCGGGCTCGGGCTCGGGCTCGGGCTCGGGCTCGGGCTCGGGCTCGGGCTCGGGCTCGGGCTCGGGCTCGGGCTCGGGCTCGGGCTCGGGCTCGGGCTCGGGCTCGGGCTCGGGCTCGGGCTCGGGCTCGGGCTCGGGCTCGGGCTCGGGCTCGGGCTCGGGCTCGGGCTCGGGCTCGGGCTCGGGCTCGGGCTCGGGCTCGGGCTCGGGCTCGGGCTCGGGCTCGGGCTCGGGCTCGGGCTCGGGCTCGGGCTCGGGCTCGGGCTCGGGCTCGGGCTCGGGCTCGGGCTCGGGCTCGGGCTCGGGCTCGGGCTCGGGCTCGGGCTCGGGCTCGGGCTCGGGCTCGGGCTCGGGCTCGGGCTCGGGCTCGGGCTCGGGCTCGGGCTCGGGCTCGGGCTCGGGCTCGGGCTCGGGCTCGGGCTCGGGCTCGGGCTCGGGCTCGGGCTCGGGCTCGGGCTCGGGCTCGGGCTCGGGCTCGGGCTCGGGCTCGGGCTCGGGCTCGGGCTCGGGCTCGGGCTCGGGCTCGGGCTCGGGCTCGGGCTCGGGCTCGGGCTCGGGCTCGGGCTCGGGCTCGGGCTCGGGCTCGGGCTCGGGCTCGGGCTCGGGCTCGGGCTCGGGCTCGGGCTCGGGCTCGGGCTCGGGCTCGGGCTCGGGCTCGGGCTCGGGCTCGGGCTCGGGCTCGGGCTCGGGCTCGGGCTCGGGCTCGGGCTCGGGCTCGGGCTCGGGCTCGGGCTCGGGCTCGGGCTCGGGCTCGGGCTCGGGCTCGGGCTCGGGCTCGGGCTCGGGCTCGGGCTCGGGCTCGGGCTCGGGCTCGGGCTCGGGCTCGGGCTCGGGCTCGGGCTCGGGCTCGGGCTCGGGCTCGGGCTCGGGCTCGGGCTCGGGCTCGGGCTCGGGCTCGGGCTCGGGCTCGGGCTCGGGCTCGGGCTCGGGCTCGGGCTCGGGCTCGGGCTCGGGCTCGGGCTCGGGCTCGGGCTCGGGCTCGGGCTCGGGCTCGGGCTCGGGCTCGGGCTCGGGCTCGGGCTCGGGCTCGGGCTCGGGCTCGGGCTCGGGCTCGGGCTCGGGCTCGGGCTCGGGCTCGGGCTCGGGCTCGGGCTCGGGCTCGGGCTCGGGCTCGGGCTCGGGCTCGGGCTCGGGCTCGGGCTCGGGCTCGGGCTCGGGCTCGGGCTCGGGCTCGGGCTCGGGCTCGGGCTCGGGCTCGGGCTCGGGCTCGGGCTCGGGCTCGGGCTCGGGCTCGGGCTCGGGCTCGGGCTCGGGCTCGGGCTCGGGCTCGGGCTCGGGCTCGGGCTCGGGCTCGGGCTCGGGCTCGGGCTCGGGCTCGGGCTCGGGCTCGGGCTCGGGCTCGGGCTCGGGCTCGGGCTCGGGCTCGGGCTCGGGCTCGGGCTCGGGCTCGGGCTCGGGCTCGGGCTCGGGCTCGGGCTCGGGCTCGGGCTCGGGCTCGGGCTCGGGCTCGGGCTCGGGCTCGGGCTCGGGCTCGGGCTCGGGCTCGGGCTCGGGCTCGGGCTCGGGCTCGGGCTCGGGCTCGGGCTCGGGCTCGGGCTCGGGCTCGGGCTCGGGCTCGGGCTCGGGCTCGGGCTCGGGCTCGGGCTCGGGCTCGGGCTCGGGCTCGGGCTCGGGCTCGGGCTCGGGCTCGGGCTCGGGCTCGGGCTCGGGCTCGGGCTCGGGCTCGGGCTCGGGCTCGGGCTCGGGCTCGGGCTCGGGCTCGGGCTCGGGCT